>CM043712.1:26221343-26821343 GCA_023969325.1 Oryzias curvinotus | reverse complement strand
GAGAATAAATTAAACACAACCTTTCCGACCCTAATTCTAAAAGAGTTTGAACGCAGTGTAAGCGATTACCCAACTAAGAAGTTTCTGGAATAATAGGCCAATAACTGAGCTACAGAATAATAACTAAAGCTAAAACAAAACACTGGTAAGGGCTTCTGCTAAGGTAGTCACTGTTCTAGGATAAAGAACTCCAACAACTACAGGAAGTTGGACTTTTTCAAGGAGAGGAGGGCAAACATTTTTTATATATTTGTTTACACACAATCCAAACCTGCTTTCTGCAATGACCCGCAGTTTGTTTGGGTGCAGAGAAGACTGAGGAACCCCCCCCACTCCAAAAAAACAGAAGACGTATAATATACAGCAGTGTTTTTCAACCTTTTTTGAGCCAAGGCACACTTTCTCCTTGACAAAAATCCTGCTGCACACCAGCATCCAAAAATTAAAAAAGGAGAAACTCTATAGTCTGTATTGATGTGGAATCCCTGTTGTAATAAAAGTTAAGTTAGTTTTCCATAATAATTTTCAAGTAAATTATTTGAAATTTGACCATGGTAGTTGTTTTTCCCTTCAGTTTATTAACATGTAATTTTATGTAACCTCACAAAAAAACAAACATATTCTTACTAAATAGTGATTATTTTTATATTTATTTCAATGTTGGTGCTAAGGCCACTGTCATTTTTGAACAATTACGGTATATTATCACAATATGTTTGATAAATTTTACACAAAAAGGCTAACATTATATTTATGTTTTCTGTAGCTACACAAAAAGTGAAACATGTTGAAGTTTTATTAGTTTTTCTCTTATACTAATCAAAGAGGAAGTCTTTGAAAACTTTAACAAAAATGATTCATTTCTTTTTAGATCATTAAATCGTTTCACTTTAGGTTAATTGTGTCTGTTGACCACTTCACCCTAATCCTGTTTTTTAAATGTTGTTATTACTTCTTAAGTTTAACATATAAAATAATCCAGACGTTATTAGAAAAGTGTTTCAGTTAGAAAGTTGACTTGGACCAAACTCTGGGATGTTTGGCTGTTAAGAAACACAAACCTTGAAGGAGAACTAAACTGTTGACCTCTGATTTCATCAAGAAGATTAAAAAACTGTTTGATGTGTGTCTGTTGTGGTTTCAAGCTGTTTAACAGGGAAGACTCATTGTACGCGGAGACGCTGTCACTTTAACCCGATGCATCATGGGAGCTGTGGGGTGAAACTGCTGCCGATCGCAGACACTCTCTGAGTTTGATTGTTTTGTTCACTTGTTCCACGGTCTGACACCGGATTCTGCGAAAAGCTACGCCGCTAAAGACGAGCTTTAGCTGGTATTTTTGTTGGAACTGAGACACTTTATGAGCAGAATCAGAACAAGGAAGTGAATACTTTAACCACTTCTGATTGGTCAGACTAATGACGTGTGATTAAGCCCCCAAGAATGACTGGTGGAGACAGATAAAGGTAAATTCTTATCAAAATGTGTTTAATAGAATCAAATAAACACAGAAAAAAAGTGTTTTATGATCTTTCTTATTCCTAACTACTCAGTGTTTTATCAGGGCCTGTTTGGATGAAGACAGAGCTGATATCCTGGAGATGGTAAATGTTTTTAGATCAGAGAATGGGTAATTTCCCACGCCACACCTGACCACCTCCCACGCCACACTAGTGTGCTGCGGCACACTGGTTGAAAAACACTGCTATACCGAACGGAAGACGTTTTACCTGAGAGAAGAGGCTGGGAAGCATCCCGGTCCCGAGCTGCCAGAGGTGTTTGCTGCAATAGCAGAAGAATGAAAGATTATTGAAGCATGTGTTTCGTTTAATGAATGACAACATAAAAAGCTTCACCTCTCTTTGGAGGGACACCATCACTGGAACATTGGGGCTGTCCTTGAAGCTTCTACTGCTGAGTTCTACTGACTTAGCGGATGACTGACTCAGCGAATCTAAGGATTCTGTTGAGGCTTTTCTGAGGTCAAGCTGACATCCCAAACCAGGGCTGTCTTCAGAGTAAGGTGACTGAGGGGTAGAAGTTGCAGGCGGGTTTTTTTGCTGAAGGAGAGTGGAGGTTAACAGCGGCTGAGTGGACAGATCAAATGTAGGCTGAGGTTTTTGGGGTAGCTGTTTCTGGATTGAAGAAACCTGAGATGAAATGAAAAGGTGAGAATTCATAGACACGCAGACAGAAACATGGCTGCTAGTTTATGATGACAGTATCTGGGATGGGTCAGGGGTATTCGTTGATGAGGCCTTCAGTGCACTGCTGGTTTAGACATCGCTAACAAGCAGCAGTCGTTTTATCTGCAGTCCTTCTATCAACGTAAAGAACTGTTGTTTTCTAAATAAGACAGCAGTTCGTCATGCCTGTGTTACCTGTCTGAAGGTGACTTTACACGTTTTAAACTGTGGCTAAGAGAAGAAATTCTTATAGAAAATCCCACATTCATTTGTTCTTGCAGAGTAGCAACCCAAGCATGGCCGGCTGCGTTGCACTTGTTTCTAAATTCCACACCAGTTCATTGAATAGTTTGTGAGTTTGCAAGTTTTTAAAATATAAGTTCCATCTAAATTGGAAATGCATATATTTGATTCAAACTGTCATTCTTTAAGTTGAAACAGTATCATACCTTTGCTGTGCTGGGTCCACTGAGAGGTCGGGACGCAGCGATCTCAGGTTCAAGAGAACAGGGAGTGGGCTCGGACCCCATGAGCTGAAGTTTGGATGAACTGAAGTTCTTCTCTGAATTGTGCAAAGACGTCTTGCCTTTTCCTTTACGGCTGACTGCAGAGCAAGGTTTGCGTAGCAGCGGGATGGACGAGGGGGCGCCTTGGCAGGCAGGCATCGGGCTGACGGGGACTGGGGACCCCTGAGGGGTCAGGACTGTGGAGCAGGCCAAATTCACGGTTGAGGCTGACCCCTCTGCAGCTGCGAATGTCCAACATAAGCACAGATGTTCAAACAGCTGGCTTCAGAAGTTGGTCAGAGAGTAACAGGTTCATATACTCGCGTTCTCATATCCATTTACAGTTCAAGGTTTAGACAGCAGGAGCGGTTCTTTATGTAACCTCTTTATAACATGGATTTTATGTAACATTTGGAGAGCAAATGTGGAGTATGAAAGCTCTATGCTCAGCAGAGTGGTAAACTTTAATACAAACAAATCTCTAATAATAAATAAATAGTTGTAAACATGTGTAAATAAACCAAATCAAAACATGACTTTTGTCCTTTCTTTATGAATTTCTGAAGGAAGTCTAAGAATTCGGCTGAACTGTAGCTTTCTCCTCAAAAGGTTGAATAATTTATGAAGCCATCTGCTCATTAAGGAAGAAGCTTCTGGCTTCTGTCAACCAGGATTTTTGGATAAACCAATATTGTTACAGCTCTTGACAAAACAGATGTTTTAGAGCCGCCGTTGTACCGGATTACTATTATAAATCCATTACACAGTAATGATGCCAAACTATTTATCTTGGAATTAACACTTCCGAGGAAAAGAATGAGCAAATACAAACATTGACATTACGTTATGATAAAAAAAAGACAAATGAGTTTTTGCACTCTTACATCTCATCCTCTCAACAGAAGAAGGGGAGGAGTTCTTGGAGGGAACAGAGTCTTTGAAAGGCCTTCTCTGCTTGTGAGCAGGAATGGCAGTTTTCTTCTTTGACCCGGAAGGAATCTGAAGGCCATTATTGGTACTAAGCTGTAAGACAGAGGGATAAATATGACACGCTGAAATATTAGAATTTAAAAGACCAAAAAGTAACAGGTGATTGTATTCTGATTTGGGGCTAAAAAGTATATTGTTTCTTTTTGCTTCATTAAATTTTGTACTTGTTCAAAGTCAAGATAAAAACTGGTCTGTTATAAAACCTTTTTGTCAAATAAAAATTAGAATACTGTCTTTTTAAATTAAAAACAAACATTATAAAATCATTTGCAATAATGGTGAATGCCTTATCAGCCTTGCACATTCAGTTTATTCTGTTAAATTAAATTAAATCATACTATCTGTCACACACCTAGGTGTGTGACATTTGTTCTCTGCATTTGACCCATCCCCCGGGAGAGCGGTGAGCTGCAGACACAGCCGCGCTTGAGAACAATAAAGGCCTATAACATGCAGAATCCACTTTTTGAGCTTTTAGGTGTGTTATAATGTTCATTCCTCACAAAAACACACACCCCAAAAAAGGTTTTTTGATCCATTTGGCATTTCTGAGTACCGTATTCCTCTAAAAACCTGCGCTCTGAGCACCAGCCCCTCCCAACCCATGAAAATGAACGGGTTCTCACATTCATATGAGGAACCGCCCCCTCCAGAAAGAGTCTGCGCTGCCAGCACCGTCCCAGGCTAACAGACACACACACACACACACACACACACACACACACACTTTCTCCGCTATGCTAGCGTTGTTTGGCAAAAACGCTTTCCTTTTACATGCATAACATGCACATAGATCTTTGCAGAAGTTCAGATGTTGTTGGTTTTCATGCGTGAAATACAGACACGCTGCTCAGACCGACTCGAGGTTGACGTCATGAAATGGGCGGAACCCACTAGGAGTGAAAGGCGGCGCCTCAGAGATCCAGTCCTCTTACTTCCGGGTGGAATAATGAGCTTAAGAAAAGCATGATATAGGCCCTTTGACGCCACCTCTCATTTACTGCAAACTCAAACTCTTAATGGAAGGGGTTTGGAACCAGCATATGCATTTTCAGATCGTAAACTTTTGCAAAGAGTCCTGTCTCTGTCCTTTGTACACATAAAAAATGATGGACTACATGAGTTTTTGTAAATATCAGACAAAATATTTTTATCTACATAATGCCCCAACCACGCAACTATTGTTCCTTCTAAAATTATTAATAATCTTCTTTGAAGTACCATAAATAATATTAAGATAATAACGTCAGTTATAATAGGGTTACAAACGCTAATTTGTTTGTTTGTTTTTTTCCACTAGGAAGCGTAACACAACACCTTTAGTGCAGGTTGCTTTTTAAAATCTGACTTCCTGCTGCTGCCGCCGCCGGCGGCCTCCCTTTTGTCTGAATGTTCAGGTTGGTCTGCAAAGATGTTTGTTCTCTTCTTTGGATGAGGCTCCTCTGAAGTGGATTCTCTGTTTTTCTCCTTTTGGACCACAGCATATTTCTGTAGATGAACAAACCAAAAAGTTAAACTAATGCAACATTCTTCTATGGAGCCAGCTTTTAGAGACCATGTTGAAAACGACTAAAGCCGACATGAATTGCAGAATTGAGAGCAAAAATTACTAGATTAAGGTAGGTGTTCAGTATTTTTCAACAAATAAGTTATATGTAACTAAGATACTGAATCATTTACCAAATTTTGGTTCAAAAAAATAAGCAACTTTTTTAAACTCACATTTTTACTTTCAATGCTCAGTTAAGATCACATTTTATTTAGCAAAATTGTCTTTAAAACTACAGGATTTTGATTATTGAATGATATGCAGGGTTGGGTAAATTACTCATAAAAAGTAATTGATTACTTTACCTAGTTACTGAATAGTAATTAAGCTACTTTACTCTTTGAAATTGAAAAAGTAATTCACTACTCGTTACTTTACTTTTCTTCCTCTCAAATATAGATTCTCAAAGGGAAAAGAGCAATAATAATAATGCTACTGCTTAAAAATATTTATGAACAAATAATTGTTATCATCATTGGGTTACATTACAGCATAAATATATAGAAGTGTTTTGTAAAATATTTATTGTATGGCCCTTTTCCACTTGGACTTTTAAAATTCAATAGCTGCAAAAAGGACATAGATGGGTCTAAAATAGGCAATGATGTGAGCAAATCAACGTTTTTTTACGTTAAAATACGAGGACATGATTTGGACACAGAACACGCCGTTTAGTGGTGTGATAGAATCATGCAGGAGAAAATGATCTTGCCTTTGCAACGGCGGCGTTCTCTGGTTCAGACAGGCTGTCATCACTGTCCGGCTCTCTGTAACTCTTCATAGTCGAGGCTGCTCCTCTTCTGGGTCTCTTCCCACGTGTTTGTGGTTTGCCTAAGGTTACAGTCGACTTCACCATCTTTGCCTCCATTGGCTGAGCCACTGCTTCCTTCAAGCCAGAACTCTTCTAATACAACAGCGACACCCAGTGGCCAAAGGTGTTAGTGCATTACTGGGTCGAAGGAACATTCTTCACATTTATTATTACTTTACCTTTTTGGGTTTGTTATTTACTTTTATAGAACTAAAAGTTGGTGGGAGCAAATCTGGAGACTTTTCTGCAAAAAAAAAAATCCCACATCCTTAATCCCATGCAGTCTCTATCTAAAAGATTTGATAGTGGGTGTACATGCGGCTTTGAAACCCTACGCCCAGGAAGACGGGAGTTCTGTCTGGGCTTTCTGGCAGCCTGTCTCTGATATTGATTCACTCTTTTCTTGGGCTTCGTTGCTGACTGTGCCAGCCAGCTGACCTCGGTCCTGGTGGTTTCCACATCTGTATCACTAAACAAATGCTTTTTACTTTTGGGTTTATTCTGAAAAAGAAACAAAAGCACTCAATGATTTATGGGTTTTCGAGTTTGGATGGACAAATATGATATGATTTTTAAGGTAACAGGCAGAATTGCAGGATACTTTAGTCTCAGGCTTTGCTTTCTTGGTTGTGCTGACAACGGCAGAGGAGCTGTTAAATGACATCAACCATATTAAATCATAGAAATGTCCGTTTATATTATCATACCCACTTTTCAGCTGTTGGCCTTACCTGCTTGAAATGGCAGAGATATCTGTGTGGGTTTTGTTCTTCCTCTGAAGGACAATAAAAGACACTTTTATTGCTTTGGTTTTTAAACGACGTTATTGAAAGTAGCAAATGTAGCAAGTATTTACCCCAACACTGAGAGGAGAATCAAGGCTAAATTCAAAGACATCTTTTCTGTAGGAAGGAAAGGATCTGCATAAAAAATACTGAATAAACTATCCATACACGCCTTTAATATCTGTACTGGTATTTACTACCTTTGCCTGATTGAGTTTGCTGCACTTTTTTTGTTGGACTTTGCAAAGCTCGGAGCTGCAGATATTTTCCCCTGTTTTAAATAAATACATATTTAGTACAAACAACAACAGCAAAACTGAATAGTTTAAGGTAAAACAAGGTAAATCAATAGCATGAGTGATAATAACTTACTTTATCCTTTGATATCCAGCTCATGTTAAAATTTGGTCTACTACAAAAAGGACAGTTATTGTCACATATTGTGTTTAACAATAAATTAACTACTAAAAAAACAGAACAAACAGTGAATACCTGTTGATATAAGGGGGGATGGATTTCTGAGTGGGACTGTCTCCAGGGTGGACTGTATTTTCTGTGGTTTGGGTGTTTTTACCATAATGGCTGGAAATGAACTTCACCATATTGCCAGCCACATCTGCGTTTCTCTGGGCAAACAGAACAAGAGCTAACTTAAACATAATTCCAAATTAGGACTAAAAGCTGCAGAGAAGCAAGCAGAAATCCTACTTTCTCATGGCTTGAAAGGGTCGTCTTAGTATTATCCTTTACTTTCTCTCTCTTTTGTGCTGTTCTGGCTGTGGAGCTCCTGACTTCTGCTGAGACGGCCTCCACAGACAAATTGCCTTTGCATTCCTCTTTAGTGTTTTTCTTCTTTTCAGTCTGCTCCACCTTGGGAGCGAGTGAAGGAAAAGCATCCAGCTTTCCTGAGCTTCTGTCTTGTGAGCCTCTGGGGTTGGGTAGCACAGCTGGGTGCTGAAGTGGAGGATCTGTGTTCCTTTCACATTGGACCTGCTGCAGGCGCAGAGTGAGCTCACTATGAAATTGCTTTTGGACGGCTAAGTCTGGGTGGGAAACGGACATTTTTTGTCCTGAGGAGGAAGATTGCTGCGGTCCCACAGAATGTGAACGAGAGTCTTCAGAAAAAAAGATAAAAAAAAAAGTTTTTTTTTTTTTAAATTAAGTTTGTTTCTTTTTCATGTGTTAATAACTTTATATTAAGAGAAAATGTTATTTGACACAAAAACCTTTATCAGTTTTGTTTACCTTGATGGGACAAAGAGCAAACTTTCTGAGTTGGCATTGTTATTATTTCCGAAATTGACAATTTGCTCCAATTAGATGATCTGTATTCAAAAATAAACACATTTCAATATACATTTTACTATCAAAGTGTTTGAACACACAACAGCAACAACTTTGAGGAAATTTTTTAACAGGACTTACATTTTTAACCCAGGTCTATGTTGGGTGTCAGGTACAATTTCATGCTCTATAGGTTTAAAGAGAAAACCGACTCAGTCAAAACAGGGAAACTGTGTGTTTTGACAAAACAAATCAGGCTCAGATTGTAGCTTAATCTAAGCTCAAAATAGCAATAAAATACCTTGAGACTTGTCTTCATTCTGATCAGGTAGAAACATTTCTGCTGCTTCTGCCTCTGAAGTCTCCTGCAGAATACAGAACGAGTCTCACTGAAGGATTTTATTTTTATTTGAAAATAAAACTTCTTACTGCATGAAACCAAAGATTGAAATAAAAAAATTATACTTTAAGACCCAATCTGATGAAAATAGTGTTTTTAACATGTTAATGTGGCATTTTTCTGATGATGGAGGACAATAAAAGAGAAAAATTAGACTGAAAATTGCATTTCCGAGCATTTCTTTTTTAAATTGTTGTGAATCCGCTTCTGCAGAAACTATGTCCTGGAAAACCACACAGGTTTTCTAAATATGACTAGAAACGGCATAATCATAATCAAAAGACCACTGGGAATGTTTTACAATATATCAAAAGACGACTGGAGTGGACCTTTCAAAGGATTAGCTGATATACCCCGATAAGTAAAAAAAAAACAAAGAAGAAAATCGAAACAGCGAAAAAACTTGTCCAGCCATAATCATCACAAACTAACCGATAAAATATTGTATCAGACATTTTATATCAGACAGTGAAAATAGTGGAAAGATGGCATTTGGTAGATGATTTGATTTGTGTTCTAGATGCTGTTTGATATTAAGCTTTGTTCAGTATCTACAGCAGAGAAAATACTTTAATATTTGTTTCATTAACTGGTAGAACAGTGACACCAGAACTGTGTCACAAAAATGACAAAGAAAACCTCAAATTTTATTCTTTCAACTTTTACCTTTTAATACCAGGTATTAGATCAAAGTGTACAAAACAAGATCCAAAAAAAAAAAAAATGTGACAATTACAGCCAGTGTTCTATCTCTAACAGCATGACAAAATCAAAGTCCTACTATAATTATATTTCAAACTACCGGTATTTTAAAACTGTGCCTAGTGTTTTTTTTTTATTATGATTACGCCATTTTTAGGCAAAATCATAAACCTCATTTTCTATTTCTGAGTTTTGGGCGGGACTGTTGGCGCAGAAGTAACCCTCCGCTGCTATCCCAACATGTCTTTGTTTGCTGGCTTACAGCCCCTCACCCCCCCAGACTAACAGAAATGGCGAGCAATATCGGAGCTATCCAGCCATCCAGTTCTGAACCAGCTCAGATAAGGAACATGAGGATGTTCATGTATCTATTTGTCTGCAGGTGGACGAATCAGAACGGGGCGGAGCAGAGAGACTTTGGCCCCCCCATTTGAGTTGCTGCATCACTTTTTCAAACAGCGTTTCTTCATAAACTCCTCTTTATTTACCTAAAGAAATGCTCAGAAACACAGTTTTAATCTAAATGATTTTATGCATCTCCTCCATCATGAGAAATTGGTAAAAAAAAAAAAAAAAACAAGTTAAAAACAACAAAAGCACGATTTTTCATCAGTTTAGGTTGTACAAAGACTTTGTATTTTTATTTATTTGACCCTTAGAAATCAGTGAATTGACCTGCTGTTCAGTATTTACTGTGCAGTGTAAAGGTATGCATGTTCTTTGACAAACCTGTTGTTTAATGCCACCTGTATCTGTTCTGATTCGAACAGTTGCATCACACAAAGACACTCTGGATCTGTCTTTGTCTACAGTATATAGGAAGGAGAAAAAAATAGAAAGATTTCATTAGTTCATACAAAATGTGATAAATAGTGGACAAATTACACTTTTTGACTCAGAGGCCAAGTTTTCTTGTAGATGTAAGTAAAATTACCAGCCAAGCAACTGAGTTTGTATTTTCTCTGTTTTTGATTCCTAATCTGAGTCTTTGTTCACTAATCTCAACGTTTTCACACTTTTCATGAAAAACCCTCCAATTCTTTATGCTTTTTTTTTTTAAAGACTCCTGTTAAAAATGGCCACTTCTATCATTAGCCAACGCTTTAGCTACATGGATGTAAATGAACATAGATGAGGTACTTTCCAACGTTTCTTACCGCATGACTTGAAGGCAGCAAAATAGTCGTGCTTCACTTTTCCACTTCCACTGGTCCTTACAAAGCCTGTGGACTCTGACATCTTCATCCTGGAAGGAGTCACCATCTGGGATAAACAAAAGACATGGTGGAATTTTCAATTCTACATTTGAATAGGATACCTTTGAAAAATTACAACAAATAAACAAATGTGCTTATTGTTTGCAGAATTTTTTCTAAATGTACCAGTAATAACAAAAAATGTCCCCCTTTTCAATGGCTCTTTTCATGCACTACCTAACCTTAAACCATCCACTAACAACTTTAATTCTATAAACTGAGAAAATAAGGCATAAACACAGTTAAAGAGATCAGACTATCTACTTAAATGTACAAACTTTATTAATTGTTCTGTACCATATGTATCAGGAATCTTGAACATAATGACACAAGAGTTCCTCTAGATCTAACAAATAAAAATATAACTAAAAATGAAATTACTGCACAGGGATTTACTGGTTCTAAATTAAATCCACTCAAATTGGAATCCATCTAATTGAGGTTTAACTTAAATGTCACTTTCTATTATTTACATCTACTTTGTTTAACAAGCCACTGTGATGCCTTTTTGGAATTGAAATGGTTTTTTAAGCCATCAAAAGAACAAAAATTAAAAAGAAAAAAGAAAAACATATGCCCATATATAGACATATCGAACTACAGGGAGTCATGAACTGGTAAATGTTCTATGTTTAAGTATACAGTAAAAAAGTATTTGGCAGTCACCATCTGGCGTCATTATACAAATAAAAAACTGGTCCATTTTTTTAGTGTATTTTGACATCTGATTTTTTAACAGTTGAAGTGTTTCGATGATGAACATGACTGATCTTTCTTCTCTAACAACTTGAGAAATCAGTGATTGTCAATTGTTTGGGTTTTTTTTTGCTTCACTGTTAATCAATTTTATTTCATTGATCCTAAAAAACACTTTAATGGCTGTTAAACTACCTATTCTATTTGTCTTTAGCATGGAATCCACAACATTTACCTGTAGATTTCCAGCGGGAAAACATGAAGGAGGGGCTGCAACAGTTTTCTCGCTCCCACTTAGGGAAACCTGGCTCTCTGGAACAATCTGTGTACAAAGCAACACAGCAGCACATGCAAACATGCACTTTCTTTTGTAGTTTAAAGCTAAAAGTAACTCATTCTAAGTCAGCTCCAAGGATGTTCTGATCCATCTATGTGCATCTTTGCAGAAGATTGATTTTTACAATTACTTATCAAGTGCATATTTGAACCAATAAAGACATAAGCTGATAATCTAAATCATTCCTAAAGGATGATAAGACTGAAAAGGGATGATCCTAGGAATAAAATAACTCGTACCTGGGTGCTGCTCATTTCTATTGCAGTTTTTGATACAGACGTATGCTAGTAGAGAAAAAAAATCAATGTTAATTTTGAAACTCATTACGATAGAAAAGATTCTGATAAAAGCCACTTCAAGTAAATGATTTATGTTTTTCTTTACAAAAATATCTAGTGAAGTGCAAAGTTTTCTAAATTTTTCTACTTTACATCAAAGTCTTTGCTAGTTCTTTGACCACTAAAAAACCCAGCAACCCTACGAATTCAAATAATTCAAAGGGTAATAAAAATACTGATCCATCAATACTTTGTTTTGAATTTTGCCAAAGACGTTGCGAGCAGCCTGTTGGATGTCCAAGGCAGAACTGAAGTAAATGGTGATTCCGGATCCCTCCACTTCACCCACCACCACCACCTCAGATAGCTTGATCTTCAAGACCTGCCTCTTTTTTTCCTCTAGAGAAGCAGAAGAAACAAAAGTCATGACCAAGCATGCAGGTATTGCAGTGAGCCTACAGGTATAAATTGCAGACTTACAGTATATTCCAAACATGTACAGCATACTGTACATACACTAATTAGTATGACTAAAACTGCAAAATGTCATTCCTCTCAGTGTGTCCCAGTATTTAAGAATAAAACGAATGCCGTCATTACTGTTCTTCTTGAAAACAATACAATTTTATTCAGACAGATTTTGACATTTACTTTTAAAATATATTTGAAATTTCTTTTCTAACCAATATTGTAATTTGTCATTTTTTTCAAGTGGCCAAGGCAAAGATTTGTGGCATCTGTAGTGAATTACAAGCACATGCTTCAAATTTAAGCAGTATAATGTATAAGTTATACGGAATTACATTATCAAAGCTACAGTTCACATATTCTAACAAATTTTACAGCATCATTTTCACATTTATTTTACCTGTACTGACAAAGTTTCTGTGAAATTCAATAACACAATACATTCTTTTCATCGGTATAAACAATATTCTAGTTACTTTTTTCCCCCCTGAAACTCTAATGTTCACACTTGTGGACTGTTGGTTTTCTTTAACATGAGCATCATGTGTTCGTACTACACAAATAGCAGAGAGAAATCTTTCATTTGGACAAAATGAATAGTTAAAGGTCTGTGTCTTGTCTGGATGACTGTGTGTGGCTTATTAGAGATTTTTTTTATCTGTGTTGCAAACACAAATAATGAAATACTACTTTTTAAGGATATCTTGTATTCGTGATCCTTTTGAGTTCATGTTTTACTTCATGTTTTACTTCGAAGCCCATCGAGAGATCTTATAATGCGGACAGTAACACATTAATAATAGTTTTCTTAAGCATCTAAAAATCTGTATTCTGAAAAAAAAGTGGATGCACAGAATATCATAACATCATCCTAAAACTGTTAGTAATAAAACACAGAAATTGTGTGCGTCCACACTTACCTGTAACAGAGTAGCTTTCAACTTCATTCTCACTAATGCAGATCGTCTCCCAGTGGCCTTCCTACAATCAATGGAAGTACAAAGCTTTAACAAACATCCACCTCATGCTGAAATTAGGTTGCATCTTCTCTGTGCTCATTATTTATTGTGCATCATTTTGCAAAGGTGAGAGTACCTTCTCTTCAGGTAACGAGCAGTAAAAGGTGATGCTGCGACTGTCGAGGTTGAAATCAATCCAGAACTCTTCAAGCTTCTCATCTGAAGGCATCAGGAGCTAACAAAACAACAAAACACACACACACAAAATGAGACGACACAATTGTACATTAAAGACAACAGGTTTTTGGTAATTGCGGTTGTTTATGTTTAGACAATGCATATTACTAAAACTACAACATTTTTCCAGATACTTCGATTACTCCAAGCCTATTTATAACTGACCTCATACTTTCCCAGATAAACTTCCAAACACGGAAAAGAACACACTCTGAAACACAGAAGACACTTTTTCAGTAATACAATGTTGGATTTTTGCAATTTAATAAAATGCAAAGAAACAAAAATATTTGTTTTAATTACTCATTAGCTAGGTGTAAGTAATTGCTAAAAAAAAAAAAAAAAAAAAAAAAGCATTTAAGTTTTGATCCCAATGAACAATTTACTTTTATCTTAAATTAAAAAGACTGATTTTCTACCCCCCAATTTTAATCCAATTTTGTATGGAAAAGGAAAATTGGTTATATTTGTACCTTCTCTTCTCTCCTTGCATGCCATTCACCATATTCAAAAACGTGCGACAAGCCTAAAATCACAATGTTTTGCTCAACTTTAGCAGTTGCCAAACTTTAGGATAGTTTCTCACTGTTGTACATCAAAGGGTTAATGCAATCGTAGAAAACAATTTACACATTTCAATGTTTCAATTCTACTGGTTACCGTCTCAAACTCTGAATCTCTGATCTGAGTGAAGGCAGTGGCCACGTGGCCCAAACTGAACCACTGAGCTGCAAGTTTTTTCCTCTGGGCAGGAGTCGCCATTCTGCATAATGCTTCCATCAGTGAGGACTGCAGGTCATAATCTTAGAGACAGAAAACACTCTTCAATTCCTTCTATTGAAACAAGGATATGTGAATACTAATTGTAAAAGCAAAATTGATTTAATAAGAAAAAAAAAAAAAAAAGCACCAAAAAATGAAAATTACCACCACCCTCCAGTATTCGACCTGCAAGTTTGGTCCTGTGGAAAAATAAACGCACAATACAGAAATGAGAAGATGTTCTATGTATATGTACATTTAGTTTTGAAGGAAGAAAAGTGGGCTGACACACATGAAATCCGATGCTTCCTGGGATGTTAGGATCTTCCTCCGTTTCTTCAGTTCCATTGGAATTTTGTCCAGGATTATATTGTATTTCCGTATGGCCTGTGAGGACATTATCAATTTTATTGATGAATAGATCATACTTAGTTGGGTTTTTAACTATTCCTCTAAAAAAAAAAAAAATTTCTAAAAAGGTATTAAACCTCTTTCTGGATCAGGATGTAGATTCTGGGATCTACTGCCAACTGACCAACAGGATACAGGAAGTACTCTGTAATTTTGTTTGTTCCTGAAAAACAGCATGAGGTGAGTCTTTTATGCCCGTTAAATTCTGTCAGTCTATACTAGCAAAGTAGCAAAGTGTAATGAAAAGGAATTGCTCCATAAACATCTAATGCCATGGACTCACACAAGATGAGGAAAGCTATAGCAGATTAGCTGTTTTATGTACAGAGGGAAGGGCACTTATAGGTAATAGTCATAATAAACCTACGTTTTAAAGTAAAATAAACAGTTTTAAATTGTATTTTTGTTCCTGAACAGTTGTTTGTTTTTGGTGTGAACTTCATTATTTATTTCTGTATTTTGAAAAATAAAAATTCGTAATGTTTCTTTTACAGGTAACATGTTTTGCAGACCACATGTTTTTTACACTTTTGCAGCTGTATTTATTTAATATTTAATATTTATTTATTTAATAAGAATCTCATTTTTGATAATAATTTTTCATTATAATTTTGGTAATATTTTTAATTATTTAATATGAATGTCATTTGTGATGTCCCTTTTGATGTTATATTATATAGATTATTTCTGAATGTCATTGCTGCCACAGATAAATGAAATTTCTCCCATTGTGGGATTAATAAAGTCAACTATCTATCTATCTATCTATCTATCTATCTATCTATCTATCTATCTATCTATCTATCTATCTATCTATCTATCTATCTATCTATCTATTTTATTAACAAACAAAAATCATAAACTAAGTTTGTAATACAAATACAGTAATCTATCATTATACCTTCTTTAGATGACTCATGAACCACCTGAAAAATGAAACAAAAATAAAGATGCAGCAAGAAAGCAATCATTGTATAATGCTCAAATTATATCTAAAATATGAACTTACCATTAGAACATTCAAGAAGTTCTCACATAGATTGAACAAAGCCTCATCCCAGTGTGGGCCACGCAAGATCCACAGCTGTTTGCATTTGTCCAACCACTGTACCATTTACTCAAAAACAATCAAACGAATAAACAATAAAAAAAAAAACAACTCAATTCAATTTAATGTATAACTTTTTAAAGCCCATGTACCTCTATAAGTTGCATACTTATCTTTTTTATCAGTCCTTTGTTAATTAACTCTGGAAGCCCTTGACCATCTGGTAGTTTCAAGTGTTTTCCTAACTTGTGGAGACTTGCAAAACCCAAACTGGCTGCTCTGGCACCATTTTGATCTAGACTCTGAAACCCATATTTACACTTTAGCATGAAAAGAACAACAGTCAAATGTTGTGGGTGTGCTTCATCCTACTTTGCAGACAAAGTCGTCCAATTTTTCAACAAAGTGCAGAGAACAATGCGTGAGGGTCTCTTGATCCGTGGATCTTTCAATGAAGTCTTCAAGAACTTGAACATTTCCACGTTTTAACGCTTGATCCATTGCACTCTCCAGCTGGACAAGAAGACATGTCTAATATACAGCTACACAATCACGCAAAAGTCAACACTGTAATAAAATAAAGTTAATTTACAGAGTGTTGTAAGCTTTTATCTTACCTGGAAGATCTGATTTGCTGCCATTTTAGCTTCTTAAAAACACTCACCACCGCTAGGCCGCGCTGTTCTCCAGTAAAAACAGTTGCCAAAATATAATCTGAGTGTTAAATTTATTTTTCGTTTGACAATATAAGACTTTAGATAACTGCTACGTCAAAAACTAATTAATTAGTCTTTACACATTTTTCAGCAAATATAAATTTATTTTGCAGCTAGCTAGTTGATCAGGTCTACCAACGGTTAACTCCTATAGTATATCAGCCATAAGTAAAAAAAAAAAAAAAATTGAAAGACAAAATAAAAATTAAAAGACACTGACTAGTCCTCTTGATTGGATAGGAATAGTTAACTGTTATAACAAATTTCGAACAAAAATGTTAAACTACTACGCTACGTATATTCTAAAGCAGTTTTTAGGCCAAAAGACGCCCAGCGAGCGCGCGAATCCGACGTTAGCTAAGCACTGCAGGGCGCGCGGGCCGCGCCACAGAGTGACGTCCAGATGTTAGAGCAGATTTTACATCCATGTGATTCTGCGTCCGTTTGCGACACGAAATTTAACGGTACGTAAAACAGGTGTAACATGGCGATGAATGCAGGATTTCTCCCAAGTTTTATAAAGCAACTTATACACATTTTACGAATAAGTAAATTAAAAAAAATGTTATTTAAAGTTGGAAAACAGAAAAAAATATTAATTTAATATGAGCAATCAAGCAAACAGGGAATAATTGGGGTTTATTTTGTGAGAAAATACTGTGGAACAGTTAAAGATATTACACATGTTGCTTACAAAAGTTAATAATAATAAACAATGACTAAATATTCCCTTTTTTTTTGCCTCTATTTGTAATAGTCTAGTTTTGAGTGTTGGGGAAATAATGCCCGAATTATGTTTTTAATGTTTATATTAAAGTATAAATAGGAGTTTAATTGATTACTAGAATGTATTAATAAGTAAAAATGGAAGGTGGAAAATGTTCTTTTAAATTGATGTATTTATATTATTATGGTGTATTTACAAAGGAAAATGTAGACCATTCTTTCAAATATTGTTCCATTATCTAGAAAGTACTCTAATTACTTTAGGGTATGAAAGGTATTGCAGATCTAGAGGAGAAATTCCACCTATAAGTAATACTGCAGTGTCCTGAGATGAAAAACAAGAAAAACACCTTAACAGCCATTGAGTTTATTTCAATTTAGTCAGAAAAGATAAAAAAAAAAAAAAACATTTTATTCTTTTTTTTTTTTTTTTTATAAAAGCCTAATGGAGAATTAAAAAGAAAATTAACTACTGTTGTTGTGAATACAATCCATTTTTGAGTGAACATAGTGGCATTAAAATGAACATTTTGGAGTATCTTTACAAAGTGGCAGAAACGCTTTACACATATAACCATTATAAAACTTTAAACAAATTGACAAAATAAGGATATATTTATTACTTTTTCAAAGCAAGAGACATACATTGTCTACAAAATCAACAAGTTCTGTTCTACCAGGGTAAATATTGCATTTTGGCCATTTAAAGATTGAAAGTTTAACAAAAAAATTATAGGGTATATATTTTGTAAGTATTTTGTAAAGATAGACATTTTAAATGTAAAAAAAATACCACTTTAAACAAAACCACAAAATGATAAAATTAGCATTGCACAATAATAAATGTTCTTACAGTGAAGTGCCATTTTGTCAAAAGGTCAATAAACTGAAATAATTGAGAGCATCTTTTAAACTGTAAGTACCAAAGTGCTACGGTTAAACCAGATCAGAACATTATCATAAACTTAATCTGCATGCAATGCTCCAGAAATATTTAAAATTATCTCTGTAAAGTACAGTTTACAACTTTTGATCAGGTATTTCTATGAATTCACACAGAGCTCAGTTTTTGACCTAAAAGTGCATCCTAGATAAAATGAAGCATGCTCTCCTCACATTCTTTAGGCACAGTGAGTTTGTAGTTTTGGCAAACTAATTTATAATTTTCTCCATTGTTGTTGTCCCAGTATTCAGCCCCACACACTTTGTATTTAATGGCAAATTCTAACAGTGCTTCCTGGCTGTAAGAAAGGAGGGACCGGCAGATGAAAACAAAATGCATCACAGCCAAACTCCTGTTTTTCTAAGGTCTTGGTGGTTGTGGAAACCCAAGATGCTTTAGATTCTGTGTAACCCTTCCATTCTGTAAAAGAATACCGAACCCTGACATCCTTTTCAAAGTGTAAATTTACCACTTGAGTGATCCCAATTATACCCAATTCAAAGCACTGAATTTTCTCCAGACACACTTTCTGTTGATAAAGTCGATGCAGAAAGTCTGGCTGGTCACCAGGTTGTTCAGCAAAAACTGGTTTCAGATATGGTAAGGAGATCTCCAGATGCCTTCCATCAGCCATCTCAGCACCCATCAACACTCTAAAAGTGACGTGGTGTGGTACAAAAGGATCTTCTCCTGATTTAAAAAGCCGTACATCTTCCAAATCAAGTCCCAGTGAATCAACAAAGCGTACGCCAGCATTCCTACGTCGCCTCCTTTTCTTCTCCGTGGATGACGGTAACGAGCGTGAGCGCTGTCGAATGATGGGTTTGGGTGTGGGCTCACAAGAGGGGAGATGCTGGCGGTCTTTTTCTTTCGGTAGAGACGTCCTTGGGCTTGGTGGACGAATCTGGACAGGCTTCTTTGTCGGATTGGGCTTGTCAGCTTGAAGCATTTCAGTCACTTTAATCGTTATGCAGGGCCTTGAGACCCCGGGTTGGCCCAACATTGGTGTTTCAGATTTTGAAGAGATTATCCTCTCGTGTCCTATAAACCAGCCTCTATCCATGTTGGAGGAACATATAGAGCGGCCCACTATTTGTAAACAAACAAAAATAGTTTTACCCACAGCAAGTTAATGACCCACTTTCAGCTGTTTCCTGTTCAAACTGCATCATAAAGTTAAAAGAAAGGGAAGTTGCACACTTTACGATTAAGAAAATCCTTTAGTAGCTAATAACGAGACTAATACCAATAACTTTAGCCATTAAAAATCCGAATAAGTACAACAATCAATATCAAATAGAGCTTGCTGTAGCAAAATTGTGCACAAGTGTACAACACTGAATAATAAAAAATTAAAAATAAACACTGAGGTTACCGAAGAGCCAGTTCGAGTGGGCGTGTACCTCCACAGTACGTGCCTGTCTGCATGTCGGAACTATCTTTCTAATGTCTAAAAATTCAAAACGACTCTGTGAAGACAAATGTTTGCATCATCTCACCATGTAAGGACATAACGCATCAGCGGAAGATGGGCTGCAGGACGAGGCCTGTGTGCTCGAGCCTCCTTTAACGGACCTGCGCGTTTTGTGTTTCGCAAACAGACTCCACTATCGGTCCAAAGCAGGACTGATCTCACGCGCACATCCGTTAACAGGAAACTACAGGCATGGCAGAGCTGCACAGATGCAGCATGGGAAATTGAGTACGTTAAGGTCAAAACTGGTATGCATATTGATATACGGCAACGTTTCTCATATATAAGTTGATTATATATTTGTATTGATTATTTTACTGTATTGTGGAATGAATAGAGCTTCTAACTGAACTATATGTGTTGGTACAAACAGCTGCTTAATACACTGCAATACAAGTCCCATAATGCACCAGTGACACTCCCTTTGACAAAGGCAGCGAAGCCTGTCAGTAGCAGGTAAACAAACCCTCCAGATTGGGAAGGAGAGCCCAACAGAGCGTCTACGCGTGTCTACTGTGTTGCATTTAGCAATGGCGAGTAGGCTGACAGTTGGAAGATGAAGGCGTCTGCTGACACAAGTGCATTTAGAATCATTTTATAATCGTGGCCGAACGCCGAAAGGTCGACGAAAGACAAAAAAAAGGACGGACGGAAAAGTAGTTTACCACCAGCGGAGGCACAGAGAAATATCTGCACACGATGCATTGCAGCACTGCAGAGAAAATGGGTGTTTTAAATCCTAATTTGACACAACAGTGTGCCACCAGGGATGTCGGTTGGCTTCTTTAGCAACCGTTGGTTTTAAGACTCCACACTGGCTTCGGAGGAGCATCTCGTGGGGTGCAACATGGGACCCATCATGCAGGAACGCACAGCATCCACGACACTTAAACGCGTCGTTTCCAAAGAGAAAATCCGGGTTAAGAATACCGAAAACAGCGGGCCAGTGACGAGGTAGGCCCTGATTTCACCGTGACACCAATACAAATATTGTACGGGTTTGGTCTTGTGCTCAAATGAAATTAAACCTGTCTTTATTTCTATTTTTATTTTTTCACAGTTCTAAGAAAAGTAACAAAACAAAAAAACCTGTGGGACAGCAGAAAAATGGGCTGCCAGGACCAGGCCAGGATAAGGACACAGTGACAGCAATGCAGAGGGTATGTGACTTACATAATAATGAATAAAATAATGCAAGATTTCAAAACATTGCTTTAAAGAACGAGGACAATTATGTTGTTTTTTTGTTGTTGTTTTTCAAATGTTCTTTTTTCTTTTTTTTTTTTCTTCATGGTGGACAAGAAAATTGAACTTGAAATTACATTTCTGAGTATTTCTTTATTTAAATCGTTTTGAATCAGGAGCAGACAAGAAAAATGCTGATGAAAAAGCTTCTAAGTGTGACATACAAGTAGTTTCAATGGTGAGCCACAAGCTCCATGATGCATTCACTTGTAGACAAATGGATCCATGCACGTTTAGGTTTTTCTCGTGAGATGTTGGCATCTGGCTCAATACTGTACAGCTGGATTGTACAGGGTTCCCCTGCTTATTCGCGTTTATTTGCGGTTTCACATATTTGCTGATTTTCATTATTAAAACTCAGACACAACTCAAGAAGCTTGTTATGAGACTTCTGCGGGAATTTCTGAGGAGGAGAGCGGAGATGAAGAGGACGCCGGCCCGTTGGCTTCCTCGCTAGCTGCTAAAGAATATTTCACAGCTATTTCTACTGGTTCCTGAATCGCTGTCACTGAAGTTTGTACCCCTGCATCAAGAAATGGCATCAGCTGACTCGGAAGCAGATGGAAAATATCCTGATACGCTGAGGAAGATAATCGTGGAGAATAATTATCATCTGGATGAATGAATGCACGATGAAGAAGATGCCCTCTCGCACTTAACTGATGAAGGAGGAAGCATGGGCTCCTGGTTTTAAGGCACAGAGAGACAGAGTGACACTCCTAATGTGCGTTTCAAAGTACACTACAGTGCATTACAGTCATCTCTGAATAAAAAAAACTCTCTATGTTAAGCAATATTTCAGGGTTCTTTAATAACTGTTTTACAATGCATCAGAAATGTTTCACAACTGTCTTTGATGAGTAAGGATTGGTGACAAACATTCTTTGGTCGTGGGGGTGTCGAGTTTCCCGTATTCGCGGGTGTCTCTGGTCCCTAACCTCACGAATACAGGGGGAATGCTGTAATGTTAGGTTGGAGGTGTGAAGGGCTGTAAGCTAACTGGAGAGCACATAAACAGATGGATGATGGGAAGGGGGCAGGCTTAGTCTGCGCCAACAGTCCCACCCACCATTGGGAGGCTAATTTCTGCTCTGCAGAAGCTATGTGCTAGAAAACGACACAGGTTTTTTGATTTTGGCTAACAACGGCATAATCATAATTAAAAGACCATTGGGAATGCTTTGAAAATAGATCAAAGGGTGATTGGAGTAGGACTTTAAAGTAAAATGATTGCATTGCATTGCTGTATATTGTTCTGTTGACAAAATCTATAAAATTGTATTAATAAATATTTAAAATAAAATATTTATTTTCTTCTCTTTTATTCATATTTTGTGTTTTATTTTTACAGGGTTCTCAATCTAAAGCCGGAAAACTTAAGTCTGTACAAAGTACAAAGAATGCAAGCAAAGTCTCCAGGTCAGAGCTGAACACTATACATGCTGTTTGAAATGCTTTTTTCAAATACAACACATTTTTAATTTTACTGGGATGTTTATTTTTTTACTCTTCTGATCTTTTTCAGTCCTGAGGAAGATGGGGATTTGAGACCCCCACATCGGAAACACCTGTCTGCACAGAGAAAAGAGGACAAACGAGACGCCCAGCGACCGTCACAATGCAGCATTGAACTACCACAGAATCGCCAGGGGGCAGGGAAAAATCGGCGCGCGCTCTCTCTTCCCCTTTCCCCGATATCAGGGCTACGTCAATCACCAGCTCTGCTTCTGTCACACTCCCTGGCCCAGACCCCAGAGTCCCTGCAGCACTACATCCATAAAGAGGAAGACACTGACAGTGCCAGCGATCTGTCAGATTCTGAAAGGCTGCCTGTCCTACCCTCCCCATGCACCCCCTGCACACCTCCACACCTTAACCTCCGGGCGGAAATCATCAACATTGATGACTTCCCCCCAGACTTCCCAGGGCCCCATGGAATAGTGGAGGATGATGATGAAGATGAGATAGAGAAACCCAAGTACAGTTATCCAGATTTCCTGCCACCACCCTTCAACAGCTGGAGTCTGAGACAGCTGGCAGTGTTTCTTCACACTGAAGGTCGTGGTGCCCCCCGGCCGAAGCCTGTGGGACCGTTGGAGAAGTACCTGGAGAGGTTGCTGCAGCTAGAGTGGCTCCAGGTTCAAACAGTGCAAGCAGAGAGCAGCCGTCCTCCTGGGAGCCGCACAAGACCACAGAGCTTCCCCTCTGCTGCTACAGCTAACCCATCCAGGCCTCACACAGCCCCGTCATCCCGTCTAAACTCCCCCAAGGGCATGAGGCACAGCCAGAGAGCTTTCCCCTACACGCCTGTCAACAACCCCCCATCACCTGCTTCGGCTCAGCACCAACTTTCACGCTTTCCTGTTTGTCCACACTGTCACATCCGCTATCCCTTGTGCAATGGAAGCTGCTCATCCTATGCTTACCAGCGGCACTCGCGACTGAGCCCACTGTTTGAACGCAGAGCACGGCCTGGCACCGCAGCAAAGAGAAGCAGCAGTGAGACCAGAGCGTCGTCGACCGAAGGTAGGAGCCCCGGAGGACAGAGTGGAGGAGGGGCTCAGACCCCAGTTAGCCCCTCAGCTGGGAAGAGTCATCTTAAACACATGCAAGCTGCAGGCAACGTCCGTAAGCACATCCAGGAAGGCGGCACACACCAGAACGGCAAAAGTCAGATGAGGAAAAGCCGTGTCAGAGCCAACTCGGAGACGGATGTCAAAAATCAAGCAGGGGGAATTAAAACACCTGTTACACCAGTTGCAGAGAAACGGGGTTTTGCTGCAAGTAAGAGAGAGTTGGTGGCATCTAAAAGAGAAGAGAAGGACTGGCAGAGGATCGAGGCAAGAGGTCAGGCCTCTAAAGCTGCCATTAAAAAAGCTGCTAAAGAGCCAGCGTCTTTGTCCAAAGCTCCGCTTAATAATAAGCAGAATGGCAAAACAAAAAATGTGCACTTTGTTGCAAAGTAACCCTCATCAATTTACAGTGTAGTTCTTTACTTACGGTTACTTGGCAAAAGGCTTAAACCTATGCTTGCTGTCTGTCAAATCTATGTGAAACTAACATGTTCCAGCTACTTTACAGAATAAGCGAGTGTGAAGCTACGTACACACCGGGCATGTGTGGCGCGTTCAGCAACATACTGAACATGGGTTTTGAACGTGCTTTTAGCATTTGGTGTTCACACAGGTCTGTTGCTATTTGATACTAGTGCATGTACCTACAGTTGGAAGAGGTTTGGTGCGAAATGTCAAAGCGGTGCAGACTTTTAATTTCACAGCTTTATTCTGAGATATGAAAGACTTGGTGTAATATATTTCCGTCCGGGCACAAACCTCAATCATGATTAATTTTCAAACAGTTGGCACTTCCATGAATTAAAAATGATGCCTCCCAGATTGGTCAAAGTTCAACTGGTTTAACTTTCAGTGGGCGTTCAATGGCCCCACATTTTGTACATACAGACTTAAAAACTTGCATAGTGACGTGTGAACACGTCACGCTTTGAACACGGAAACCCAAAAGATGCTTTTACTTAGACTTTTCATTTCAAGCAATCACTTTAATGCACATTTTCCAAGCCCGGTGTGAACGTAGCATGGGAGGGACGTACAGCTTTCAGATGAGTTGTGCACCCTTGACTCTAGCAGGTGAGCAGCTATAATACAGGTAGATTAACGTTTCTTGTATTTAATTCAAACTGTAAAGATATAACTGTAATACAGGGATTTGTCTTTGACTCAAGGTTCCATAAAAACCCGGTCTTGCTAGTGCTTTATTTAAAAAAAAAAAACTGCTTTTATGTAAACTATTTTGTTGCACTTGCAGTGGTTTTGCAATATTCAACTAACATAAAATAAAGATAATGCAAGCATTTACTGTACCACTGGAAAGCTTACAAAGCAAGCAATCCATAGTGGTTTTTAACACAAGTCACTGCATTCCAATCATCAGAAACCTGAGCAACATTTGATGTTTGAATGTATTTTTTTTTTCCAAAGATGTTGCTTTTTATTGTTATGTATCCCATGTCTTAAGACGTGCGTGACGTGCGTGGTTAACCATCTTCAATTGGAACAAGAGGTGCATGAAGTGGTGAGTTATTGCTATTGTGTAGATTTTAGGGGTGTGACGATTAATTAACTTAACCAATTAATCGATTTCTATTCCCACAATCCAACCAGATCGGTCTGGAATCTATACAATTTGGATTGAGACAAGGTAGGTTTATTTTACAATAAAGTAAAAATTATCACATCACAGCGGCACAAACACGTGTGATGGCAGCAAATATGATCAGTCCATCATTCCAGTCCAATGTGTGGAAACACTTTGAATTTAGAAAAGACATGACCATACAGTGTGGTAGAATGTTTTAATAATGTCTTATTTTGATGTGGAAATACAGCATTGGCCTGAACTTTATGAAACTTAAGTGTGACTGAATTTGACATTAATTCTTGTTTACTTGTTTCTTTGTGCACATATTTAATTTACATTGATTATCTTGCAAGAAAAACAAGGAATCTGGGAAACTTCACCTGTACTGTTCAGTACTTAGGTCTTTATCTCTGAGTCACACGGTTGAATTTTTGGCTAATGATGTTCTGGATCGATTTTGGTTTAGTGAATCAACATTGACTATGAATTGGATCAGCAATCAAAAATTATGAGATGAATTGAATCATTTTTAAATTGAATCGTTACACCCCTAATAGATTGTTAGATTTAGTTTTTTATTTTTATTTTTATTTACGTTTCAAGGGCTTTCCATCTTCTAGCAGCTTGAATTGTAGTCAATGATAATTGGTGTATTTTGCATAGAGCTGAAATCTTCCTGTCATTTAAGACAATGTAACGTTTGTTATGAATGTAAATGCATATTTTTTCAGATTTTATATACCATAGTTCTATTTCTGATAAGTGTTCTGGTGGACTTGTCACAGTTGTGGTCATGTTTTACTATGCCGCAGTAGGAGAAAGGTTAAGTAAAAGTCGAGGAATGTAACTTTGTCTCATGTGCTGTCATTCCAGGGATTTCAACACACATGGCAACTTGGTTGTACTGTGGTGATGTTTTCAATATCACCTTTACATTCCGCTACATACTTGATGTCTGTAGAGCACTTAATCAAATTAGAGCGCTCTCTGTTTCTTGTGTGGTTTATAATGTGTGCACTAGTTCCATGGAACAAAAAGTATAAGTGTGATAAATGCTGACTGCACCTATTTAGTAAATGTCTGTTAAAATATCAAAGCCATTAAGTAACAAGCCAGGATAGGAACCATTATTGTAGATGTGTACTACACTCCTCTGACATGCACGCTGATATATTGGTGTGTGTTTTAATTTATTTTTTTTGTGTGTTGAATGCAATTAATTGTAAGGCGTATAAATAAATGTTTTACACACACAGGGAAGACTGCTGCTCTGTTTATTCTTTTGGAATAAAGCAGTGATTTATAAATAAAGATGGATTTAATTCAAATAATTGGTAAGACAAACTTTTGAAAGTTTTTGAAAGTGGCCTTGTTAGTAGCGCACATCAACATTCCCACATAGCAAATACAAGCGTGTCTATAAAATCCATAAACCAGTTGATATGAAGAAATTCTAGTTTGATGCTCTTGCTCTGTTTTGTATTTCAAAACATGGACTAATCAGCATTTTTGCAGGTGAGAACAAATATTACAGCTTCATTAAACGTTCAGGAGGAACTAATTCCTCCAAAGATGTATATGTATACAAACATAAAAAAAACTGCTGTGCCATTTATACTGTGGAAGACATCTTGGTTGGAGTTAAATCTTCTTGTGGAGGGGAAATGGTTTTAGCAGTTGTCGGAGGTTCTTCTCCCTGTCATTAACACAGCCTGCAACAAGAAGCATTCTCATTCACAGCTGGAAGTATTATTGTAATCATTTTCTTGCTAATATTTCACAAGAATCTCATCATTCTAGCCGCAATACAGCAGTAACCTGCTTAGATTTCCATAACAAAATGTACCAATATGTTGTTTGATTAGATGTCATTATCTAAAGTTACCCAAATGTGAGTTGGCAGTAAAGCTTAAGCTGCCAAAGGTTTGTAAGTTGAGGTCCTCTGTGTAAACAGGCCCATCATTCCACATGAGATCAAAACCTCCAACTCTCTTCTCCTGACCAGTCAGCCTGATGAGAAAAAACAGACTGTTAGGAGAGTGACAGTTTGACATTAACACACTGTTAACACTTGTGCATCCATCTGAACGAACTATAAGTAATGTTTAACAGCAAACTATTAGCTTGTTTTAAGTGTTTTTAAGTGCTATAATTTAAAGGGTTATCTGATGTATCTTATCAAAATCCAGGATAAAAAAGGAGAAAAAAACCAACTGTGTGGTGAGATTAGGTTTTCGACCTTCCTTCCATGTCAACAACATTCAAAGTGTCCTCCAACAGTCCGTACTTCATCTCGTAATCCTCTTGACTGCTGGGTGTGTGTGATGGAGAGGCATTCACCTCAATCAGCCACCTGGAAAGAGATGGAGGGGTGAAGACGTCCAGCAAACATTTTTCTTAACCTTTAGAGCCGCTGTAGTCCAGAGCAAAACACCAGCAAATACTTTACTGAGGATTGTTGGTGACTGCATTCTAGTTTTAGAGTAGAATGATACACGGATCACACGTTGTGGTTCATTTGTGTTACAGAGCAGATTTTCCTTTCAAGTGTCCATGCATGAAGCTGTGTAATGTACTGCATTTCTTGGTGTTACTTTGCTAAAGAAAGCTTGTTTTTGGTTCACATTCATGTTTAGGCACTTACGGTTTGAGGTTGTGATCCAGCAGTATGTCATAACCGTAGAGCTCAAAGCAGTGCTTGTCATTTATAATGACTTTCTGCACACTCTGAAGGCTTCGGATGATGATGTTATCCATGTCTCCAAAAAGAGTTTCAACCACCTCTCTGCCATACTTTGCAGTCAAGTATCTTCTTAGCTGCTGCATTTGCCATTTGCACCCCTATTTCAGATGCACAAATACAGTCTTGAGTACAAATGATTAAGAGTGACCTAATATTCAGTAACAGGACAAGTCATTTGTTTGTGTATTTCTGAGGAAACACCTTTTCAGGGTCGTAGTCGGGTGCTGTTTTCTGAACAGACACATTCGTGAGATGCATGTCTAAAAGGCAGCAGTAAGGATGTTCAAACAACTCAAAGAAAGGACAAGAAATGTGGATTATGATATCTATTACATAACATAAATATATTAAAATGCAAATGCGGCCGGAAAAAAAAAGGATACACTTGTCATCTATGGTGCTGAGAGAAAAGCGAGAGCTTGAGAAGCGGGCAAAGCCATCTCTGTACAGCCAGACTTTCAAAGGAACATACTATGAGGAAAACATACATGGATTTTAGTCGTCAAATAGATCTGCAAAGTTTATAAAAATTGGTTTGATCATACCGAAGTGACAAGGACATAAACTCTCAGGTCAAATTTTCTACCTGTGGGAACAAAAAAAACAACATAAAAAGTAATGATTTAAAGCATCTGCATTCTCATTTATTGCTAAACTAGTTTTAAGCTGTTATGTTCTTTCTTAATTAGGAACTCTTTTCTATTAAATATTCAAATTTCTACTTTTTAAAAAATGCTTTTTTTATTTGTTACCATTAATCAGGTAGGGATTTTCTATATAACGTTGTACTACATAGCTGTCCAGATGAGCGGCATCCTTCTGCTCCTCTGAGCGGGAACGATCCTGCGGAAGAACACCATCAATAATTTGGCCTAGAGTCTAGAACTCTTGTTTTAAGAATTCTATTTGCCGTTTTTCTATGATCATATTACCTTCTTCCAGTCGATGATGTCTTTCAGTTTCCTGAATAGAAAAATCCCTTTCCCCTGGGACTTTGCTACCTAAAAAATGCATCAGTTACTTTTATGCTTTCATCATATGAAGATACGTTTTTTTGTGAAAATCAAATAACTGAGATAATACGCTGTTTTAGGAAGAATTCTGCATTTGTGGACTACTTTAGCTCACTGGCTTCATGATCCAAGTGCTGCCAGGATTTCTGTTGAACTCCTCCACAAAGAGATGATATTCGCTCGGCATTGCATAGGTGCTCGGGAAGAAATCACATTTAGATGCCTCGGTACGCCCCGTGTCCTTTTCGAGGTTTTTCTGAAATCTTTTGAGGTTTTTTACCATGAGATTTTTGCGTGTTAGCTGAGATATGAGACAAAGAAACAGGAAAAGATGACATAATCATTATTCGGAGAGTGAAGACTTTCTTTATGTTTACAAATGTGGCCCTGCTTCACCTCATAATGGTTGCGAAAGTGATTTATTCTGACATGTTCCTCCATGTATGCATGGTCAAAATTCTCCCGTAGCCAGCCCACATCACACCAGTTAAAGTCCCATTCTCCATCACTGTAAAAGATACCACAAATCAACACAAATTGAAAAAAATGAAACATTTGAATGTATGTATTCCTCATCCATTCAAGGAGTTGAATCAACGTCTCTGTTTAATATATATAAACACTCTTAACAGACAGAGGGGCCACTATAGCAGTCTACTCACTCTTTGACTTCTATCCAGTTTGGTCTTTGGTGCATGACGTCTTTTATGGTGTTGAGTGGGCCACATTTATAACGAACACAGTTTCGTCCCTCCCTGCAAAGTTTATGATATTTAATATTATCAGTTTTTGCACACGGATAATGACAACTGAGCCCAAAACCAACCTTTCTTCACTTTTACCATGGTCAATTGAGCTTTTATGTCCAGATGTCTGTAATGAATAAGTAAAGACGAGTCAGTGTTCTATTATACTTACACACAAATGCAATAGCAATTTAATGCAAATAGAAACTTACAGCACTCACAGAAGCATTTAAAAAGTTTATGTCAAACATTTTTGAAGGAAATACAGTATTTTTTAAGATAATAAAGTTATATAAAGACTTATGGTATTAAAAGTATTACGATAAGTACAATATTATGTTTTGGCTTTGATTGTAAAACATTTCCAAAGGTTTTAAAATTTAAGTTACCTAGTTATGTTTAAAACAATGTAAAACTAAGAAATAAATGAGCAAATATGAATGACAGCTCAAAATAATTCTTATGTTATGCAAACACTAGCATATTGCCTCCATACTTTAATTCTATCAGAAAAGTTGTTGTTTTTTTCATTTCTTTTTTTTGTTTCAGTCTTTTTTATATAACGTCTCTAAAATAAATAATTTATTTTTAATTCCAGGATGCCAGCACGTGCCCCAAACAACTGTCCCATTATTATTAGCTTGGTAAAATTCAGAAGCATCTTAATAATAATACAGTGATGTTTGCTCATGATGATGTTCATGAAATCAAATTACATTAGGTGAATTTAGGCTACTAACTATTTTCTCTCGCTAATCCTGTTAGTTTAACTCTCCAAACCCAATGCTAATAATTAGCAAGTGGCTTCTAGCTAAGATTAAAGTATTGCAATGCTAATTAGCACTAAGCTAAATAACGTTTCTTTGCTTGAAATGATTCTTTCCTTTGCAAATATTTACCTTGTTTTTTAATACTGATGCGCTCGTCATCAAAACTGTTTGATACAGCTAATTTTAAATAAGAGAATATAGTTGGCAGCACTGGACGTTAACAGAAGCGTCTGCAGGACCGTGTGGAGGAGAGCACCAGCACACGTTGTCATGGTTACCAGGAAACGGACCCACGGGGGGGGGGGGGGGGGATTGTCCTCGTAGGCCACCGTAGAATTCCGACTTTTCATAAAGATCCAGGAAAATTTAAACTTGTAAACATGTGACCATTTTTCTGAAATAGAATAAGGTTTGTATACAAGGGCAGGTCTTTAGTAAACAACGTCATAGTGAGGACTGTGACTACATTCACCAACTAAGAGAAAAAGTAACAAATGTGAAAAAGGACTAAAATATTACAGTTGTGTTTCTTTCAACAAAAAAAAGGAAGAAGAAGATCATCTTTTTTTCTTTTTTTTTTAATAAATATACTTTCAGGATAATGAAATTATAATTCTTTTTTATTTGTTTTTACTACAATAACCACATGATGGCGCCAAAAAGCTACACAATTGTGGAGTTGGCCTCTTCTGATTCTCATAAACCTGTACAGAACATTAAAATAAATATCCCATTTATTAGCCAGTCGTTTAAAAAGTCAGGTAATTGATCAGATTATCTGAGTGGTGGGAACATAATTAAAAAGATGAGTACGGCAAACAGTTCAGTACTTGACATCTGCAATTCGGCGTGACAGAAATATTTTGAAAGCAAATCATCTGAAAACACCTGGTTTTTACTTTCTCTTTGATTTCATGCCATAGAAAGATTATAATTCCTTACGGTTCATTGATATAACATGCTTCCCTGCATAATCCTTCACTCAGTCATCAGTTCAAAGCCAGGTTGCCTCTAATATGTTTGCATAACTTCTTAAGATTTTGTAGCTGCATAAATGTACCTTAGAATATCCTCAAGAGACTTATTTGATGCATTTTTAAAATTTCTTCCAAGTATATAAAAGCATTAGCAGTTTTTTTGTCAGTATTGCAAGTGGAGAACCTGCCTCGGGTTCCTTAGGAATATCAAATAGATGTGTAGATACAACTATAAGTGTGCGATGCAAGCCACCAAATGTAATACTTTTACATTAAGATAAACTGACACAATTAAACGGCTTAATGTTACATTTTCAATGCATACCTGAAAGGTAGTCATAGTCCCTGTGAAATTAGGGATTGCTTTGCCCAGTGTGTGCAAACGTATTTCTGCAAAATGAACAGAACAAAGGTCTGTTGCAAAACAAAAGTGTTCTAAAATGTTCCCTCAGTGTTTTTTCTTAGCATGTGTGACTGCATTAGAAGTAATTTATAAAACCACACAATTAAGCCATACTTGTTAAAGTATAGTCTGTAGCTTTCTTATCTTGAGATTAAAGCAGATCATAAAATCACATCAATAATCCATGATAACAGTTTAAACCTCAAATGCCTGTCAAAGGTCAGCCTGTGAACAATTTTTATTTTGAGGCTCGTTCTCTGTATTTGTGTCTGTGCATCATTTTAGGTTTGGCTGCCTTCCCTTTAGAGAACAGCTATCTGTCTATGATAGTAGCTGTACGTGTTATGCATATAATTTTGGCTAACCGCTTGTCCTTGTGCAACCTGGGGGGAAAAAAAATCATAACCAATATCTTGGACTTGAAAGTTGTTTTTGAGGATTAATCCATGTTGGGTTTTTTTCTTTCTGATTTTTGACTTAGCCTTATCCTGTAGTCCACAGAAGATTTATAGGCATATCCCAACTTTTTTGCTCTTCTAAAATTGTCTTCAACGAATTCGGTTTTTATTGGGACCTTTTGTGATTAACTTAGTTTGACATTTATGATTTTACCACTGCCTGGGTTTTGCATAAATCTTAGAACCCACTACTTAGCGTGAAGCATCCCGCAACCCAACATTTTCCATTGGGTGATAGTCGACATTTACTGCGCAGCAACAAAACCACAAAGCATAAAATCTGTTGAATCCAGGGCATCAGCTGCAACCCATTTCGGAGGTATGTTGCCGATTTTAGAGTGATAATATTCACCTTGGAAAGATGCTCTGTTTTGTGGAGAGTTCAGCTGTAATAAATGTACTTCTTTTAAAGCCTCAGTAAATTGGTTTCAGCCCTTCTCCGCATGCAGAGGAAACACCTCTACCATGTCTCTGATACAGACTCAAAGAAAAAAGACCACAGAAGTTATATTTAAAAGTTATATTTATGTAAGGAAAATCAAACTTGAATTGTTTTTTGTCCTCTTTAAAACTGGAATCAAACAGTCATGTTGGTAAAAACTCCTGCTTGATGTTCACATTGGACCTGCTTTTATCGCTCTCGTTTTTAAGAGACACACGTGTGCAGCTTTCTAAGATGTTAAGACTACCAATTTATTGATGTGCAGGATGGCTGAGCAGGTAAATCTCTATAATCAGCACAGAAAAATATTTTCAAATGAAGCCTAGATGGACAGAAGCTCTGTAAGAGCAGATGAAAAGGGCTGCTAATGCTTCTGCAATGCATTTCTAATACGCTTAAGTTTGTCATGACAATCTCCCTGCTGCTAAGAGAGCCAGCATTATGAATAGTTATGGCACTGTGCAAAGCTTAATGTCTGACTTCTGGAGTCAGTGTGTGAAAAACAGGGAGGAGACGTCTGCAAAGTTTTGCACAACAGAACATGGAAATGCCAATAACAGAGCAAAAAATTGCTGGATCGTCAACAGATTTTTGTCATGAAACAAGTAAAAAAAATGGCAAACAATTTCAGACTTTGGTTTGTTCCAAAAGAAACAAGAAGACATTGAAAATGATTACAAATAAATGAACCCCATGTTTCATAACCTTAGGCAATTTTTCTTACTTTGATCAGCAATGCCAAAAAATGTTATACAAGCAGATTTTATTGCCCACTTAAGGGAAATTACCAATAATCCATTCTGGGGCCAAACATGTCAATTAATATTAAAAGATGGTAGATGTAATTCTGCACACAACCTGGGAAAGCTAAACTACACACAACAAGTTGCTAGTTGGATTCTGCTCCATAACTTTGGTCAGCAGAAAGAAAACAGAATATGGTCTTCATTTAGATGGAATCCTCTGTTTCCCTCCTCAAGGATAATGCCAGAGAACTTGGGTATGGCACAAAACCGAAGTCTTGGGAATTTGGGAGGGGGCCAGAGGGCAGTAAAGAATCACCAGCTTTCTCTTTAGTGGAGGCCTTTGTAATAAAGCACAAACCTGGGACAATTCACCTTTAGCACAAACTAAATTTGTTACCTTTTCTTGTTTACTCTGCTACATACACTTCTTGCGCGTCAAGGTATGTCAAGGCTATCAGTCGCACTGATTTTATAAGTAATCTTATTTTGTTATCAGATTTAAAAAGTGTTTTTTTTTCCAACATCCTTTTTATTTTATATTGACAAGTCATACATGGCAAAGACAGTCATAATCTAAAAATACGAGACAGCAAACATTCTCCCAACTTTGATGGCAGTTTAAGCTAAAAAGATTTTTTAAAGGGACCTAACTCATGAAAAGACCTAAAAAAAAGGTTAAAAGTCCCACTCCGATCATCTTTTGATCTGTTTTAAAAGCATTCTATAGTAGTTTTTAGTTATGATTATGCTATTTTAGCCAAAAAAAAACAAAAACTGTGTTGTTCTCTGTTTCTGCAGAGGTGAAGCAGTTCATTAGAAATTCACCTCTGAGTCATAGACAGGACTCTTGGTGTGGAGCAAACCTGCCCGCATTATCCTTTTGTTAACACTCTCTCCTGCTAGCTTAATATTGGAGCTATCCAGCCACTTAGTTTTGACCCAGATGCCAGCTCAGATAAGGAAAACATGGATCTAGTCGTCTGCAGGTGGATGCATCAGAATGGAGCAAAGCAGAGAGGTTGTGACTCACTGATTGTGGTACCTACAGCACAGCTATAAGCTTTTTCCAATGGTATTTTTTCTTGTGGTCTTGATTCACAATGGATTAAATAAAGAATTACTCAAAAAGGCAATTTTGAGCTTCATTTTCTTTAATATGTCTTCCATCAAGAGAAAAATGCTACAAGAACATTTTAAAACACCAATTTTTACAATTGTGGGCAATTGGTTTTACTTCCACCCACTTTGGAGCGCCTTCATTTCATTTGATTTAACTTAATTTAATTTTATACTTTAGGCCTCAATTAAGTAAACTGCGTAATTACTGACAATATAAAATTTACAACTGGATTCTGCTCTTTTGCTCCCATTTAATCTGCAGAATTAATATCTGTTAAAGAACAGTGTGTTTTTTTACTTCACCTTTGACTTAAGATCATAAAACAACTAATGAAGGAGTTCAAATCAGTAAAATGAAAACCAGCTGATCTCTCCTGCCTGTCTGTAAGTGTTTGAAGTCCTTTTGGATGAGCCGTCTTCAATACCAGGAGCTGCAGTGGAACAATTCCTCACTAAATCTGACTGCCATTTTCATTCGACCACAAATCAGTTCCCGCCTGACATCAGTAGCTCACATTCATCTGTGCACTTCTTTATAAGAAAGCTGAACTGGACTACAATTCTGCTTGCCTGGATTGGTCTGAAACATTCCTCTATAGAACACTCAAAAACATTTGTTGCTTTGATTGTGTTTTGAGGATGTGCATCAATTCTGCTGACCTCTGCAAGGTCAATTTCTAACAGATGAGATGCTTGCTTTGGTCAGTTAGACCATCCATGTGCACTGATGAGGTAAAGGGATGTCATTAAAAAATCTTGAAAAACCTTAGTCTGTACGGAGATTTTTGTTGTGATGCTAACCAATTGTTATCCTTGTGCATAACTTTGCAGTCCAAATTGGAAAGAATAGGCCTCACTCTGCCAAAAGATTGTATTTTTCTAAAAAAGAAGAAAAAGATATATATATATATAATATTTTTTAAACTCACTGCATTATGAATATTAAAAAAATCATTCACAATACAAGAAAGTATTGCCATTTTTTTAGGTTTGGATTTTAATTCCACAAAACAGTATAATGGGGAAAAAGTTTAAATAAAAACAGAAAAAAGTTAATGATATCCAACACACACAAGAAAGAACATTTAATTCCACTGCCTTGTTGCCATTCTATTTACCTTTTTGAACTACCTTTTACATGAAAAGCAAGCTTTAAAAAGTGTATCCTCAACGTTTTGTGGAGTAAATATTAAGTGGATTAAGTGACAACTCATTTAAAAACCATCTTGTAGCTGCTCTGCAACACAGATGAATGTAATGTAAAAAATGATAACTTTGACCTGTCCTAGGCCCAGAGCTAGGTGGTTCATAAATGGATTAGAAATTGTCCCAAGGTTAAATCAGGGAACAGAACAGACTTTGAAATTGCCTGCTGCTTTTGCGTGTTGCAGAGTAAGCAGCCAGGAGTGTTTGGGGGAGGTGTGGGGCGTGTACGCAAGGCTCTCCAAAGCCATCTACCTTGGATTAGGGCTGTCAGAATGCAGAATAAAACCGAGGACATCGTTCTACTCTGCGCTAAAGATCACATTCGAGTTTTTTACGCAGACTTCATTGCGCAGATTAAAAGGTTGAACCAAGTTTACAAACCCCCTTTGACTCTGGATTATGTGAGCTGAGCAGGACTAAGAAGTTAATGGATATGCATCCTCACACAGTTATGATAGACTTTGGGAATATCTGACGGGGTTAAAATGACGCGCTTCCTCGCAAGAATCTTGTTTTTTGAAACTCTTACAATAATTCTACTACAAGGTAGGTGTGTAAAAAGACAAGAAAAGAACTCAATGAATTGTAAATTTAGATTTCAAATGGGCTATTTCCTTGTTTTGGCTTTTTTTATTGCTCCACTTTTAAGGTGTGCTGATGTCCCACGACGATTTGGAGAGCAACCCCAGACTTCTCAGGGACTCCCAGGAATTTGACTCCAGGGGATCCCAGCTGTCTGAGACCACCAAGTCCAGACAAAAGCGCTGCACCTGTTACTCCTACACGGACAAAGAGTGCGTGTACTACTGCCACTTGGATATCATCTGGATAAACACTCCCGAGTAAGACATGCTGAGTAGCCTGCTTTCAGATGATCTGTGGTCATTGAGGATGCGCGCTCGCTGTGCGCGCCTCCAGACCCTCAAATGCCTCTGCGGGTACAACGTGTAGAAAATGCTGCTGCGCCCGTGTCCACGTTAGGAATTCTGATAAAGCTGTCATTCACACTGCGTGCTGCGCACTGCAGTCAAGTCACGCCTGGTAGCTTAATCCAGCCGGAGGCTGAAGACAGAGTCACGGTTCAAGTGAAGACAAGCCCAGCAGAGCAACAACCCGTAAGGACTGTCTCAAATCACAGGAGAAAACCCCTCCTTAAAATGAGTTCTTATCAACCAAACTGGTTATCACTGAAACCTTTGAGAAATCAACCAGTTTTATTCTGATAACAGAAATTCCATTATGTGCTATAAACCTTCATCCAAAACCAGAAACATATTTGGCCTAAACAAAAGAAATGGAATAACTTATTTTCTTTCCTTTTTATACAAAGTGCAACACGTTTTTTCATCAACTTAGTGGCAAAGTTGTCCCTCTTGTCCCACTCTCTCTTCTTGGCCCTCCATGGGAACAGAACAAGCTTTTCTTTCTGATTAAGATGAATTGAGGGTTGCAGCAGCTTTGCATGCTGCCTTGTGCCACTGCATTACGGGTTAAGATCTGCAGCTTCGGACATAAAGTTTGAGAGATTTTAAGAAGTTAGTGACACTGAGGAGGAGGAGGGTGTCAGAAATTAGTTGTCTGTGCTTTTAAAAAAAAAAAAGTAAATGTATCATTCACGACAGCAATATATTGCATCTGTTAGTCTGAAGCCTGCTGAAATGTTTTTTTATACGCTTGCAAAATGGTCACAAGTTATTAAGTCAGGGTGTCTGCTGTTAATGCACATCCTTGATAGATCAGGGCCAATGACTGTTACATGGAGAAACTATAGAACCATCTGCTAACTTGACCATTTAGAAAATCCAGAGACACATGAAGAAAGTACTGTACAATCTACAAAGAGTTCTGTGTGGGCCTGCAACAATATGCCCTTTAAAAAATAAGTAAAAAATTCTTACCTCATTGACAGAATTTCTTTAAATTACTTAAAATCTGCTAGAAAATGTGTTTTATTTTAAGAAAAAAAATCTAGTCACTAAGACATTATGTCAAATTATTTTGCAATTGAAACATTTTCTCAATTAATTTTCTGTCTTGCAATCTCCTCTTGCAAGACAGAAAATAAGAGGATTTTTCTTGAAACAAAGTTTTTATTTTCCTTTCGTAAGATTCAGTTTTTGCAGGGGGAAGAAAGGAAGAATATTCCAGTTAGGCAAAGATGCTAACAATTCCAGCATTTGTCAGCAAAGTCTAAAGAAGTAAACGAGTGAGTGTGACTTGCAACAGGCAGCATCTTCCCTAATCTAAGCTCTTTTACAGTTTGTTCATCCTCCTTGCAACCAAACTAAAGACTTGCATCCAATTTTATACTGCCACAATGTCAAAAAATTTTTTTCTATCTTTTGTATTTTCTAGTGCTGAACTGCCTCAAGCTGTCTCAGATAAACAGCTCCTTGCTTTAAACCGTGACAGAAATACACAGAAACAGGCCACAGGGTAAATATAGTAGCAGCTGTTGATTGCTGATGCTCATTGGATGGAATTCTCTTGTGCTAGTTTGAACAGACTCAACATGATGTCTTCTCTTGGCCACAGCTAACCTGTAATTAAACGGTTGAGCAGGATTCCTTGAAGTCTTTGCCTCTTTTCTAATAGTTGACCTGAACTTAAAAGGAAGAATTGGATGGATTTTCTGATATCCCAGCTGCCACCTCAGACTGGAGAGGTCAAAGAGTTTTCAGCTTAAGTGGAATGATTTTTAAACGGGCGAGAAGCAGGTTAGAGAGGTAACATTCAAGAAGCAGGCTGTTTGTCAGCTCCCAGCGAGCGGTCAATCAGACACAGACAGCAGGCAGTCTAACACTTTCTGACAGGTCCACGGGGGAAAGCTATTCATCTGTCAATTGATCTGTTAGTCTAAATGACAAATGAAGCCTATTTGCCTTCATGTGTGGACCTTTCTGCAGAACACATGCTGGGCTGGGATACTCCGGAGCAGACCTTTTACCTTTAAGACTTTACAAGCCACAAACACATTTTCTTCTTCAGAAAATCAATGCCAGATGGTGGAAACTGATGAAACAGAAAAGGAGGAAAACGCCAACCTGATGGCAGAAATGTTGGTGACCAGATGGGAGGACTGGCCAAAACTATCAATGGATGGTCTGACTCAGTGAAATTGATCTATGGAAGTCGTTTGTCAGGGTTAACTTTCAGCAGCTTCTCTTCTCTGGCAGCTTTTGTTTTTCCATGAGCAGTTCTCAGTGGTCACCTTTAGACCAAATGTTCAAAGGTGCTGAAACCCATTGATCCACAACCAAAGCAAAAAATAAATAAAATAAAAAGCTTAAAAACAGGTCAAAATTCAACTGTAATCAGGATTATTTTTGATTCGATCATTAAATTGTAATCCAAAGAAAATACTCAAAGTAGGTTGAGCATATCTTTTTTTTACAACTTAAAGCCAGACTGTGTTTTTTCTTTCTTTTCTGTCTTAGACGCACTGTTCCCTATGGGATGTCGAGCTACAGAGGACAGCAGCGAAGCAGACGTGCCGCCCGTGGTCGACTCTCTGAGAGGGAGGGGCCGAAAACACCACGCTGCATTTGTGCTGCTACTGACAAAGATGCTGAATGCCAGGATTTCTGTTGGTCAAAGTAAGCCTGATCCTCCTTCTCCTGATCTAAAATATATCCAGCCTGACCACTATTTATTTGTTGGTATGGTATCTATCTTTAGCAGGACCAGAGTTATTTTTACTGTGAGGTATCAATGAACTTATTACTTTTTTTAATGTATCACAGTAAATGTCAACAGTGATTGTCCTGATGAATACATTTGCTCAAAAATGGAATATTTAAAGATCCGCTCCAATGAAAATCACGTATTTTTTGTTTTTACGTGTTCTTGTTGCATTTTTCTGATGTTGGTAGACATATATGAAGAAAATTAAGAATAAAATTGCATGAGTATTTCTTTATTCAACTCATTGTGAATCAGGAGCAGACAAAAAAAAAAAAGGTTGTTGGAAAAAGCTTGTAGATTGCGTAGAACCCACAACGACAAGCCACAAGCTCCCTGCTCCGCTCCATTCTAATGCATCCACTTGTGGATGATTAAATCCTTTTACAACGTTGTTCTCCTCGTCTGAACTGGCATCTGGATCAAAACTGTATGGCTGGATAGCTCCAATATTGCTCGCCATTTTCGTCGCATTGGTAATGTTAGGTTAGGTTGTGACGAGCTGCAAGCTGACCAGAAAGAGTGTAAACAGAGGGATGATGGGAAATGGGGGAAGACTTTCCACGCTTTCATCTGAAGAAATGTACCTTTTAAAATTTGTTGCCATAGTGAGTTAAACTTTTGAAAGTAATGATAGCTTTACACTGAGGACCACAACATTGTTTCAGCATTGCTGTGATAAATTATAAAAGCATCCTCTCATTGGCCAATCCAACTGTTAAGTCGATGTGAAATGCCCTCTCTACAGCCTCCATCAGACTCTCCGGACCAGAAATCTCCACAGAGTCTCCGGCCTCGGACAACAGCTGCGAGCCTCTCCTTCTGCTGGATCCGCTTCTCCTCTTCAACCCCTTCCCTTTACTCTCTGATTGGCATCTTGCCTTCCAGGTGCTCGCAGTCAAGAAGAGAACTTAGGAGTTAAAAACTGCCAACATTCCTCAACATCAAAACTCTTGTAGCAAGTTCCGTCAGGCCAAGTGATTTCAAGCACTCTGTAGCATATCTGATGCCGACCCCTTCAGGCTACCACCTTCATCTTTTCTCCTGAGAATAACACGAGGATTACTTTAATACCTTTTAGTACCTTTAATATCAACATATTAGCCAAGGACTTTGTTTGTTCAAAGCATAATTACACCATTCCTTTGGTTTCACATTTAATGTAAGAGTCTACACCCGGCTAAATCTTTTCAACAAAGAGATAATCTAAAACTAGAAGCAACATAAACATTCCAGAGAGTTGGTGGGAGGTGAAAAAGTGCCTGGAGGAGCCACAGTAAATAAGTGTATTGAAAAGGTGTTGTAAATTCTGGAATGTGTAAACTAAAAAAGAGTAGAAAGATTTGGTTTCAATGGTATTAATGAATGGTTTTATTATATTATTTGTGGAATTTAAGAAAATCATTGATTCTTCTTAGGAAAAAAAAAGTTTCACATATATAAAAATATTACATATAGGCACCAAATTGATCACGTTTACTTTTACCAAGTTACTCTGCGTGAGCCAGACACGGTTTTGTTCAGCTGAAGCTGTGTAAAGCTTGTCACACTGTTTATCCCTTTTAACAGACCGTCTTCAGCTGTGAATTTCTTGTTAGCAAAATGATAAAATTTTATGCTTTTCTCACTAAAACCAGTGAAAAGACTGCTAATAATAATAAAGCTAATCTCTTAATTACTGTAGGAGTCAAGATGCTCGAGTTGATAATTGTGTGTTGCAGGCTCCAAACGTTTTACAGCAACAGCAAAAAGACATTATTTACAGTGCCTGAGCTTGGAAACTCTTGCTAGTCTGAGGTTATCTGTACTCTGAAATACTCAGTTTTTCATTGTACAGTACAGTGAAAACACAGGTTAAAGAAATGAACATATTTTGTTTTTGCGAGTAGCTCAAAAAGTTGTAGTTCAGGTTTTAGGTTATACAATCTATGAGTTTTGCAAAAATCAGTAACACGAAAAAGCAACATTTGCTGTTAGTTATTTGTAAAAAAAACAAACAAAAAAAACATTAAATTTGAAGTAAGCAATACTATTTTAAACTGCATTGGATTATCTCTTGTGTCTTTGGCCTTCTGTCTGGCCTGGCCTGAAGGGTGCAGAAAAATGTTTGCATCTTTAAGAATGTTCACTATTTTGACGAAATAATTATCTTGTCTTTCTTTAGATCAGTCATCTTAAGCTATGGAGAGAAATGTAAAGACCATGATCATTTTTGCAAACGCTAAACACAGATTAATTGAAAAAGTGTTTCTTGGTAACTCTCTGCTTATTTGTGTTCTGAGTGAGGGGAGTAAAGTAGGAGAAGGTGTTGCATGAGAAAGCCCTCCGTTTTGGTTTTTCCATTTGGCCCTGAGGCTTCAGTTGGGATTGCAGTGCTGTTTTCTGTTATTTGGGATTTAGAGGGAACAAGACATACATACAGTTAAGCCTTTCCATTTTTATGCCTGTCTGATCAGTTGGTTCCTTCAAGCCAAAAAGAACATAGTTTAATTATGACATTTTCAGTTATTAAATGGTTTAATTTGTTGCAAAATTTCCAGAAATTCAAATTTGAACATGAGCATGAAACTTTTCTTTATTGAGAGTTTTATATAAAAATGTAAAGCTGTATTTTGTGTTTAAAAGTTGTCCCCTCTGTTGTATATTATGTACAGTACATCATGTATCTAATTTGTACATATGTTTATGATTTGTCTTTGTTATTATTTATATCCATTTAAGAAGAACAGAGTGCATGCAAAATAAGTAATGCAATGGTTTGGCCTTTAGAACTGCAATGAAGCCCAAAGTATTTAACTAATATTTTGTCATAAGGTATCTAAAAAAATTTCTTTTTTAAGACATTTTTATATAGTAAAATGAACAAATCTTTCCAACAACTTTTAAATATAATCTCTGCTTATGATTAAGTACCGCCTGTAGGGAGAAACGCTACACGCAGTGGAAACCGAATAGATTATTTAAATTGTTTGATAAAGCAATCCAAAGACTTCAAATAAAAAAAATGCTGTACAGTAATAGGAGACTGGTGCATTTGTGTTAAGACATGTCAAATCAATATATCAAATATTGTTAAGATAAATGTTTTAATCTATTAAGAAACACTTCTTTGAGTGAACAAATAAAGATCAAATTATTTGAAATAAAAACACATAACACTTGTTTAACTTATTCTTTTTTTCCCACCTTTTTTATTATTATTATTTTGACTAAAATTACCATCAGTTTACAAGCTAGTTATAACAAGGATAGATTTTTTAAAATTATATCTGATAGCTTCAGTGCTTACCTGTAGTGGCTGTGATTACTGACTAATTTTATGGACATTTATTGTGTAAAGTAAGTATTAACCCTGTAAAGCCCACTACATCAAAGCCTTGACAGCTTTTTAAAACCCTTAATGAAATCCACAAAAAATGCATAATTTTTGAACAAGATATAGATGAATAATGATATGTTTTTGGTCCTAATATATAAGTTTAATATGATACAAGTATTTTTGTAGGGTTAAATGTTGATAATTTTCAGAAATAACTAAACATGCTGCTGAAACTTTAATGTTCTCCAATTCCAACCCAATGTTAACATGCAAGACTGGCTCAGTCAATTTGTGAGTCCTGTCCAACCACACATTTGTCAGATTTACCATTATATTTGATATTTTTAAATTAAGCCAATTTTTACAGTGGCCACAATTGTTTTAGTGTATTGTTTTTTCTGTGTCAGCTTGTAGCACTTAACACTAGAAAAATATAGCCAAAGTAAAAAAAAAATGGTTATATTAGTTTTCATGTTCTTGCATGTTTTTGATCTTAGGATGAGAACAAATTATTTGTTTCATTCAACAAATGAAACTAATTGCTCAATATGTGCAAAACACCTACAAAACAAAATTTGAAGTGTATTAAATCACACAATTCCTTTTTAATAATAAAGGCTACAGAACAAAACAAAAAACAAGCCACTCACATGAATACACTTTTTTTTCTTCCAGGAAAGCATATTTCCTTTTTGTAAAACAATATGGGATCAAGCAGACCTTTGAAACTAATACATGTATCATCCAGGAATGTCAATCTAAGTCCAACCTAAATAAGCCTTCCCTGAAGCCCCATTTTAAACCCTATGAAGTCAGCAAAGCTTCATTCCCACAGTTCACCCTGGGAAACACTCTTGAACAGACATCCTCACCATGCCACAGAAGCTACAGGGCCCCTGTCATGGCTTAAAGCAGGTTGTTTGTGCTCCTGTTTAGTGAAGGAATAGACCCCCCTGACTGTGCTGCAGTCTTCAATCTTCAGGTCAGTATCATCTGCAAGACGGCAAAACCAAAGATATAAACAACATGAAAGCAGTGAACATTAAAAAAAAACAGAATCTTAAGAGCCGTAAAAAAATTGTCTTATTTTCTGTCTTATAAGAAAAGAAACATATCAGGAAAGTTTTCAATGGCCACATAATCTTAGTTTAAGAAAATGTTTCTAAAATGTTTTCTCAAAAGAATTATTGGTAAGAAATCCTTTTTTAATATTTTATTTTGCTTATTTGTGGTAAATATTTTAAATTTGAAGATTTTTTAAATTATTTCCATAGGGGGCCTGTGTTTGAGGTGTATATCCTATTGTCAAATCGTTTGGGATTACAGGTGAAATGGAGTTTATTTATTTGAAAAAAACATCCTTGCAATAATCCATTCTTTTTTTTTTTTTTTTTTTTTTTTTTAAAGAAAATGTTATGAAAGGCCTTTATATATTCAAACATTCACCAGTTGGGTGGCTCAGTTGGCTGCATGTGGGACTGTTGCCTTGGAAACCAGGGTTTATTTCCCAGGGGGTGCGATGAGCTTCATGCAATGTGGGTCTTTGGGCCACTAAAGGGAGCTCAAGTCTGGGTCTCCCTGAGCCGCTCCCCAGCCCGGATAAAACACAGGCTTGTGTCAGGAAGGGCATCCGGCATAAAATTTAAATTTTAAAGTGTGCTGTTGCATGCTGGGGTCAGAGCTTTTTTCATTTAGTTCTCAAAATAAGTTTGGAAGAAACGTTTGATTTTTATTTGGAAAAAAAATTATAATAAATAAATAAATAAATAAAATAAAAAAGAAGGAAAATATGAACTGTTGTTATCATGGGAATCATCCAGCTCAGGATCTGCTAATTAACAAGCCAGAATCTTGACATAATTTGATCCACTGAGAAAAAACAACTCTGCTTCCTTAGTGTATTTATCAAAGTCAGCAGACTGTTCTAATTTCTGATTCATTCAATGTTCTCACTGTTTCATGAAATCATTTGCAGCCAGTTTTAAACCAGATTCGGTGCATTATTTGCTGCATGGAGATAGACTTATAATACATGGGTATTGCAGTTTTTAATTCTGAATCTAAAATGTATGGATAAGAAGTCATAATCAGGAGGGATTCTTGATCATTTAAGTCCATCCTTAAACAACCAAAGCGAAACTGTAAACAAACACAGACACAGCATCAGCATGGAGGTTGTCTCTGTACAGCTCTGCTCTCCTAAAACAACCAGAATAAAGGCCCTATTTAGCTGTCAACCCACAAACAAGAAAAAACAGTTTCCAATCAACATTTAACACTGATCTGGTATTATTGCTTCAATATCTAGAAAGGGCTTTCCCAAAGATAGAGAAATTAGTGTAAAATGAAATTCTCAAATAGATATGGATCATTAGTCCCGTAAAAAAAAGCACTGTGTGTATTACATAACTCATGAATTCTACCATGACATGTGACAGACTGGTGACCTGTCCAGGGTCTCCCCTGCCTTCGCCCACAAGTGGCTCCGACAGTCCCGTGACCCTGAAAAGGAATAAACGCAAGAAGAAGAAGATGAATGAATGAATGAATGAATGAATGAATGAATGAATGAATGAATGAATGAATTCTACCATATCTAAATTACTGTATTGAAATTTGGGGAAACGCATCTAAAACATACTTAAGTTCAACTTTTATTCTACAAAAACAGCAATAAGAATTATCTGACAGGAATTACAGAGCTCCATCCAATCCAATATTTAATAAATTAAAACTGATAAGATTTAGTTGATTAGATCATTTTAAAAGTAATTCATGAAGCACATCAGAATTTTCTGCCACACAATATACAAATATTTTTTCAAAAAAGACAAATTACATATTTTTAAAGGATGTGAGTTTTTTATTTTGTTGTTGCCAAAATTCAGAACAAAACAAAGAAAAGACGTGTTTCAATTCAAGGAGTCAGGATATGAAACAATCTGAAACAATTTATTAACCTTGTAAGACTCAAGCTAATATTTGAGCTAACTCTTATGAATATGTAGTTAAACAGAATTTGACATCAACAAAAATGTGATGTTCACACATGTAAAGGCCAGATTCTAAGATGTTAAAGAAACCAAATCACGTTGTTAGAAAAGAATAGAAACAAAAATACAGTCAATGAATCGTGTTGCTTACTCAGGTACCCAAATTTAAATATAAGACCTAAACTGGCCAGTTTCTGTATAATTCTATTGCTTTGATGTAAACCACAAGCATACCAATCCTATATTGCTGATATGTTTAGATGCAGAACCTTTTTTTAATTAATACATTCAATGAAATTAAATTAAATCAAATTGTATATTTTTTTCACAAATTGTTTTTGTCCTCTTCCAATATGTAAAAGGCGCAGAAAAGCATGTTTTTTCTTACTGTTCCCTTTCATTTCCCAGTAGAAGATCTTGTGTTAGATCTTTTGTTTTTGTTGTTTTATGGAAATGAAAAGAAAGAAAAAAATAATTCATGTCAATTAAGCAACTGAAAGTCAGCTGATGTGGAAAATTTGGAGAAACCTGTGAGTTCTTTTCTGTGTTAGGCCTTTTATGATGAAATATACGTGACACTTCTTCTGGGAACTGACCCAAAATTTTGAGAAAAAACTGTCAAAACAAAGTTTGGAAGGTTCTGGACTGAATATAATACTCAAACTAACGTAAGAGTCTTTCCATATTCATCATTTTCATATTAACAGAGTTAAAAATGGGTGAAAATGAAGCAAAATACAACAAAAAACAAAGAAAGATGGAATTTGGAGGTTTTCAGTGCATAAACAGTAATTAGGCTGTCAGGATCTGTTCCAGTATGGATAACCACAGGAGCTGGAGAAAAGCAATATTTAAGACCAACAGTACAAAGATGTGTTTGTAGGTAACACAGATTTTTTTAAGAACTATACTCCATAAGAAAAACTCTGTGACGATGAATTTATTAGGAGAGAGTTCTACTAAGAACAAACCTTTATCTTTTGGATTCCCACAGCATCTGAGTTCAAAATCAAACGTGTATAAAACAAGAATAATGAAAGATTACAAAACATTTCTTTGGTTAAGTGTAAAAAATACCATGCAGAGCAGAAAAAATGTACTGTAAACTGTTCAGAAAAATGCAACAAATACAGTGAGTTTGTCATTTGAAATGTCAAGCCTGGTATTTCATAGTTGACATAGAGCATATTTGTAGTTCAGTTTTCTTCATATAGCAAGGTTTTTGATTTAAAGACTTGAAAAATACAAATATTTTTTACTCTCAAAAAGTTTGAATGTGGAAAATAAAAACACATTCATTGTATTAAAACTTGTTTTCAGATCGTGTAATAATATTACCTGATATTTATATATTTTTTGCTTCCAGGCTTCTCCTTCTCCTTCACCTGATTCAGTTTTGTCACATTAGCTTAAATATATCCAAAGTAAAGTAATGTACAGTGAGGTATCAACTGTGACTACTATGTCTTATAATAACAGTTTGATTCCTTGCACAATGTTGGTTACATTTTGTGCACAAACAAGTTGTAAAAGGATTTGTGAAGAAAGAAAAAAAACCTCACAAAATTCCAGATTACTTTTAAACTTGTTCAGTAAATGTTGCTGAAATTCCATCCATTCATCCATTTTCTTAACTTTCTTTATCGCTTTTGGGGTTACGAGGTTGCTGTAGCCTATCGTGGCTGCTGTTGAGCGGATGGGGGGTACACCTTGGACAGGTGGCAAGTCTGTCGCAGGGCACACGGTAACTCTCACTCTCTAATGCACACCTATAGGGACACTTTTAGATTAATCAGTTAACCTATGAAGCGTGTTTTTTGGACTGTGGGAGGAAGCTGGAGTGCCTGGAGAAAACCCACACATGCACGGCGAGTGCAGGCAAATGCCACACAGAAAGGTCCCTGCTGGGATTCAAACCAGGGTCTTCTTCTTGTGAGGCAGGAGTGCTAACTACTGCACCACCGTACAGCCAATTGGTGAAATGGTATTTTCAAAAAAAGTTCTGCTAATCTTTAAAACCTATTCAAGTAAAATATGTCACAGTTTTGGTTTCTCTGTCTTTGTTACCATTTTTGTTCCGTCATGTTTTGAGATTCTGTTTCCTGTTTTATTTTGAAGGGTTCCTGTATTTAAGTTAGTTCTAGTTTTACTTCCTGGCTCAAATCTCTCCTGATCGTTCTCACCTGTGTCTTGTCAGTTCTGTGTGTATTTAAGTCTTGTCTTTGCTTTCCTCTTGTGCTGGTCCGTACACTTGGATTTCCTGTTTGTATCTGGAGCTATAGTGTTAGTTTGGTGTCATGCTCGGCAGTGGTTTTTTTGGTTTGTGAGAATAAAAGATTGTGTTTGACTTGGAACCTCCTGCCTTCTTGCCTCTGCGTCTTGGGTGCCTTTACACCCCCCCCCCCCCCCCCCCGTGACAAAAAAAACTTTGATTCCATTATAGAAAATCATAAAAATTGGTCAGTTTTATCCTTAAATTGTATGTTCATTTTAATTTAAATTTATATTTTTCCAGTAGGGACTTTCTTTGTCAGTGGAATTTAGAGCAGAGACAATCATCAGTAAAGTCAATACAGACTTGACAAAAAAACTGACTATGTACTCAGACTTGCTTAAACTAAATTAAAAGTTTCAAAAATAGCCAAAAAAAGAAAAATATTATGGGAAATAAGAACAGACACAATAGTACCTAAATGTTAAATATCAAATGTTTATTTAATTTAAGTAAGGAAAACCAAATCTCAAGTAGAGAAATGTTTTTTTTTTAATTCTTTAAACAAGTTTTGCTACACTCTTTGCATTATCACAGGCTGTTTATGGTATCTTAGGGCTTTGCAACATAAAGATAAAGACGATAGGTGTTTTTGCCAATAGGCATGATTAAGGAAATGTAATTAAATTCTTGTGGCTGCCAGTAAATCAGCAATAATCTGTACTGTTTACAGGACGGGAATGTGTTTCTGCTTCACTTTGTGGCTAACACCTAGAGGGCATACCTGTCGAAGTTCCAGACTTTTTCACCTTTTAGAAAGATCAACTTTGTCTGTAAAGAATGAAGATAGAAATGCATTGCTCCCTCGAGGCACAATTCTGCAGAAAATCTTCACTGAAAATAATGAATCAGGCAGGACAGTGTGGCAACTTTCATAGAAGTTGCCTTCATTATCAAATCTCTGCTCTCCTCAGGAAAAGTACAACGCTAGTTTCATCAAGTAAGGAATGTAAAGAGTGTTTCTGTTCAGCCTGTTATTTATGCACACACTGTTCTCATCACTCAACTGTTGCTTAAATGGCAATGTGTCCACAAAGCTATCAATCCTTGTGTTGCAGTGGCTGATCTACATCTACTGTATTATGGCCATTGGGGCTTGCAGCCATTCAAGCCATTACAGGAAATCCTTGATACCTGACCATCTGCGCTGACGATGGCTGACGAAGGCCAAAAGAGCCTTCTTGGGATGGATCAAAGGGATGACCAGCGCTCATCAACAGCTGTCATGATGTCAGCCCTACAACTGCAACCTCACTGTTCAACCTGCAGCCTTCTGGTAAGAGGTACAGCTCCATCAGCACAAGGGGCCAACAGACTCAGGCTGTAAACATTCTGAACACAGATGCAGATGTATTTGTTGTCTATGTCTGTAACTTTCTGCTGCCTCTTGGCCAGGACTTGACCAGGACTCCCTTGTAAAAGAGGTTTTTAATCTCAATTGGACTTTCCTGGTTAAATAAAGCTTAAATAAAGAAAAAATAAAAAGATGCACACATTCTCTGTTCACACTCTGACCATGACAGCCATGTTTTAGTCTGTCACAGGAGAACTGTGTATTTATGTAAGCATCTGGATGACTCAGCTGGCTGCATGCAGGACTGGTGCATGGGAAAACAAGAGTTCATTTCAAAGAGGGAATGATGAGCTGAATCCAGCGTGGGTCCCTAGGCAAGACCCTTTACTCTACTGCCAACCTAGTAGCCACATTAGGGCTAGGGTCACCCTGTGTCAATTTCCAGCCCCCATAGAATGCAGGGTTGTGTCAGGAAGGGCATCCGGTGTAAAAAGTCTTTGCTTAACCAAATGTGTGAATCTGTGAAAATCTGATTTGTTGTGGCAATCCCTAAAGGGATGTGTGCTTGGCTTCAATCCAGTGCTACTATAATTTCGATGTACTCTGTGCATTCACATAAGAAGATTCTGGTTCAGATTACTTTGATATTAGGTCTTCTTGTTTTACAACTCAACATATTTCATTTTGCCTCCATAATTGATGCATTTTTTTTTATTTTCCTGTTCTGTTTAAGCTGCCTTGTCTTCCTGTGACTGTTTCAGTTTGTCTGATTTCACTCCATCGACTCGACAGCTCTTAGTTTTCTACCTGACAATGTTGACTTTGTGATGATATCTAATCTGATCGTCCTTTTTTCTGTCTTCACTGACCCCACTTCCACCTGCTGGATCAGCCTGTGCCTTTCAGATTTTGCTTTCAATATTTCTGGACCTAGACTTGGCTCAGACCTCAAATAGGATTTTGGAATTGTAGTTGTATTGAAGCATCAGGGGGAAAAATCTTCTGTCACAGCCTTCCTGGTGTAGTTTAGAAACAGTCATAGCTTATGACAGTTACTTTAATCTTTTTTTTAAACAGCAGTCTTGTTTCTGTTGGTTATGATCACAAACTCTATTTTTATATCATCATTAGTTGAATTTATGTATGTAAGGTCCCTCTCCTGTGCTGTCCATTCATGCTGCCCAGAGAATACTTCCGGCCATCTCTTTCCACTTCCAGATAAAATGTCTTAAATTCTCCCCTGGTGTGTGGCATTTACATCAGAAAAAGCTGTTCGCTCCTTGTCTGTCTGAACACTTATGCTCTTCAGATTTGGGAGGCCTTCATCATATAAACAGCCCCACACATTTATTTAACATCCATAAAAATAAATGGCACTTAAAAGTAAGTTCTGTTTATTCCTTTGGTTAAACCAGCAACACTTAGACCTAATAACAACCAGGCTACCAGCTGAGCCAAACCAGCTCCATAATAAAACACTGCGGGACAGTTTGGAAAATACTCATAAATCCACTAATGCCCCCCCCCCCAAAAATAAATTATATAAATGTCTTTTTACTATGTTGAAAGAAAAAGTCAGATATACATGTCAAATAAGAGTAACATGACTTGCACTGTTTAAGAGATTTGTTTGAAAATTTTATTTAATTTTTGTTTATTTCAAGCATTAAAAATAATACAAAAAAAACCCAAAACACTGATATATCAAACCTATTTCAGGCAAGTATGAAGTAATACATAAATAAAACAATAAACTACGATGAAAAATGCCATCTTCTTGACAATGTAATTATTCAATCATAAACAGAAGTATTTGTAGTTATACATCCAGAACACACAAGTCACATTAGATTAATTAAATATAATGATTGTCAATTAGTTTGCTTTTTTTTAGATAAAGAAAAGCTAGACCACGCCCACTTGTCACATCACATTGTTGATTACCTGGCCAACTGTCTGTGGGAGTGTTTTATGATATGCCTTCAAGGAAGTGAAAGGTGTGTTACATGCTGTAACACCTCACCTGATCCCAGTAGATATAATTACAGTTGGTTCCTGTAAGAATCAATACCGCTCAAACTTGATTAATGTTCTGCTGCAACAGCCCTATCTCCACAACATCACTGAGCTTCACCTCAGTGGGGGTTTTGAAAGAATTCCTGATGAACTCCGTTTTTTATTTCGCTGTGGTGAAGCTTTATGCACGATTTTACAATTTTGCGGAAGAATGTTAACTGTTATAATGGGAGGGAGGAATTGTTTTCCCCATTTTCCTCAAAATGGGAGCCAAACAGCGGTGAGCCGATTACAGGCCAGAGGTTGTTATGTGTCACAAAAGAGAGAACTCGGTGTTTATGTATTCAAGCACAAACCCACCAGGCAGAGGAGAATGTGGGAAGATTCAAGCCAGTGCTACTGGGTTTACCTATGCTTTCAGCACCCTCAAAGATTCCCAAATTTGTCTCTTAGCTTTTACTTAATTATACCTTAAAATAAATAAAAGCCTCCCACACAAGTGAAATTTTTATATCAGCCACTACTGGGAAACAGTTTCTTTTTCTCCTTCTTGCGTGAGGGCTGTTTGTTATTTGCCAGCGACTGAACTGTAGCAATGTATTTTTTTTGTAGATTACTCATCAGCATTAACAGGAAGCCCCCCCCCCCTCCCTATAAGGGCTCTGTACTCCTTTAGAGGTAGGACAGAGATTGGGCAAAAATGGTACACAATGTAGTGACACAAAACAGCAGTGAGAAAAATAATGCACAGATACAGACTGAAAGAGGCCATTTACCCTGACCTGTTTGCTTTTTTACTGATGCCATCAAAAATAGTAAGAGTTTTCGCTAGCTTCCCAAATTAGAGGGAACTAAACCAAAGGATTACTGATAAAAAGACAGAATCTGGCGGCACAAAAAAAAAGAAAAGACATCTTTGCAAACTATAGACTATTTTGGAAATATCAAGGCTCAAAGCTTTTTCCAAGTGTATTTCTTTGCCTGCTCCCGATTCACAACGTTTAGACCCCCGCGAAGGGGGGTCTAAGGGCAGGGATGCCAGTATAGCTTAGTCAGTTTGTTAGTTTATTTTAGTATTTTTCTATTGACTCCTTGTATTCATCATCCTTTTGAGTCATGTTTTACTTCAAAGCCCATCGAGACGACTGTTGTTGTGATTTTGGGCTATACAAATAAAATTGAATTGAATTGAATTGAATTGAATTGAATAAAGAAATACTCAGAAAAGCAACTTTGAGCGTAGTTTTCTGTTTATACTATAAAAAATATTCTGTAAAAATCATTTCTCAGCAAAGTTTTTCACTTGACACTATGCTGGACTCTGAAGGGACAGACGTTCTGCTTGTGCCTGCAGTCTGGAGTAAACATGGTAAAATAGCATTTCAGTTTTATTCAACAAAAATATGAAATGCTCTTTCTAAAGTTGGTAGACACGACTGTACTCTGTGTTACAGTTTAGACTAAAAGCTTTTGTCTTTATCATGTTATAGAACAGCTGAAAGTCATTATCCTCACTTAAATTCTATTCCTGTTTCAAATCAATTCTAATTTCTGACTTAAATAGTCTTTTACAGTGAAACTGTTATACTTATCAGTGTGGTTTCACTTAGTCTGTTTTTTTCTGTATGTCAACTAAAAATCAGCACTTTTTTTAAATTTTTGTTAGAGGTCCTTTTAACTTCTTACTAAATGCTCATATATGAATGGGATATTTCATAATAGACATTCTGAATTGACAGTAGCACCCTTGAGTAACCTGTAAATGCAGTTTTCTCCGTCAGACAGAGAAATGACTACTTGTTTATTACATTGACAGTCATTGAGTTCACACTTTTTTTTTTTGTGGACAGATCCTAACTTGTCGTTTGTTTGTTAAATTATTAAAAAAGACTTTGATGTCTGTTGTGTCACAGCTTTTGTAATCTGCATATGAAGTCTTGCACAACTGACCTTCTCCTTTAGGTTCACACGTGTCTTGAATCTGACAGGCCACTTACCATGAAAATACAACCTCGGTCTCAAAAAAACCTGGAATTTTGTGCGTGATTGGAATGTAAAGTGGATGCAGCGATTTGTAAATCTCACAGATCCCCTTTTATTTAAAAGAAAACTAATCAAAATGATAGAAGATGAACATGTGACCTTTTTTATGTAAAATCTGATTTTTTTTTTTAGTTTGATGGTCACACATATATTTAAAATATTAAGACAAGGCTACATCTACCACTGTAATTACTCATTTAAATAAATAAACATTATTTTTGATCACCAGAAAAGTCTAAAAACTTGGGGAACCTGTTGGCAGTTTCAGACAGAAATGCTGTGACCTTTCTGTTTTGGTATAATTTGTGAACCTCTCCCAATGTCACTTGACATTTACCTGAAAAAATAATCATTTTATTGCTTATTGATTATTTTATTGCTGTACCATAAAGCTTAAGTGGCTGCAAATTTGTTTACCAGGTGCTTTTTTTCCCCAATAGTGATCCTTCAAGTAATATACTAACTATTGTTTTTTTTTTTCGTCTTTTTTTTTTTTTTTACATTTTTCTGTGGCCAAAGACGGACTAAAAGTTTGCTGAAGGCTTTGTGTGGATTGTTCAGTCCTCTTCCGGATAGTTTTTTTTTTCTTTTAGACTAGAAAGAAATTGCCCCTTTTTTAAATACTATGTGGCAACACTTTCAAGAATGAGAGGAAGTGGCCTCATAAAGGAAAATTGCAGTTGGATGTACTGTTAGAAATGCTGGTTGTTGTTTTTGTTTTTTGTTTTGTTTAGCTTCTGCCAGGACAAATGTGTGGACTGATAAGCATTCAAAAAGGGAGTGAGTTTCATAATGTTTCACTGATGCTCTCACTTACAGGCATTTGTTCATCCTCATTCCCATTTTCATTTCTGTGGTTAACCTCTTGATGGACACTCCCGTTGCTTTGTGTTCATCTTTGGTCAAATGTTTTCCGGTGCAGGTTTGGTTTGTTATTCTTACAATTAGTGGGGATTGTTGTCCTTTAAAAATGGATCCTATGTTTTTAAGTTAGCTGTTCCTAGCACTTCACTTTTCTGGACTGAGAGGTCTGAGGTCTTTCCAGGTATCTGTTGTAGCCACTCCTCCAGCTTGGGGGTTACTGTCCTGAGTGCTCCGATTACCACAGGCACCACTGTCACTTTCTATACTTTTTCCAGTTCTTCTCTGAGTCCCTGCTATTCCCTCAGTTTCTCATGTTCATTTTTTCTGAAGTTCCCATCGCTTGGCACTGCCTCATCCACCACAAAGACTTTCCTCTGTTCGTTATCCACCACTGCAATGTCTGGTTGGTTCACCATTACCATTGTCTGCACATGGAGCCACCTGTTTGTAGTACTCCATATATACTTTCCATGTCTTCCACCCTGCTGTTATGTGCTAGATTGTGTCAGGCGCCTATTTGCACTGCCTAGACTTTAAGTCTTGTCTGGTGTTTTGGATCTAGACCTCTTTCGTTCTGGTAATCAGGGTTTGTGCTTGTGCATACAAATGAGTTCTCCTATGTCGGCTAGCCCAGTTTTTGCCGTTGTTAGAACTTCTTGATATTAACCACTTGTGCCTGGGGGTCATACTAGTCATAATTTCATCTTTCAGGTTCATTGCTGCCTTGCTCAGCGTAAAGGTATTCACTGGGGCTGTGTTCCCAATTTCTGGTTGGAAGGTTGGTAACCTCCCTTCTGACCTTTTGGATCTCCTGTACTGTAGCACTTCTGTTGTTCCTCTTCAATCTCAAGTTGTAATTGCAGTTGCCCTTTGTGGATGTTGGAACATTGAGCTATTGATTGCTTTGTGGTTAGCCTGATTGTGGTTTTCGAAATATCCATTCACTCCACATTCTTTGCATGTAGCCTCTCTGAATATGCTTACTTTAGTTGCAGCATTCCTACAGAGCCTTGCTCTGTCATCTCCTCCATTTTTGTCTTGTTCCAGAAGGCCAGTTTTCATCAAGGTACTCCTTCCCCAACACTTGAAGCAGATCTTGTTTTATCGGCCAGCCTCTGGCATGTCCCTTGTTTCAACCACACTTATGGTTATAGATAGGCAGTCGTGTGTGTCTTTATCATGGACCCACACTGGATGCTATGAATTGCTAATCACGACTTTTGGTAATCAATCCCTGGTCTCCCTTGTCCAGTTAGTACAATACTTTGCCGTATTTGTGAGCCCCGTTCTTACATTTTTTTTTTTATTTCATTTGGCCATTAAAATAGTTTTCATGTTGGAATGATTGGGTGACTAGAGTCTGCTATTAGTTGAATGACTCATAATTAATAATAAAGTGAGGTAACTACTTAGTAGGTTTTCAAATTCTTCCTAGTACAACACATCATTACAGAAAGTACTTACGTCTTTCACAGAGCCCCCACCTTAATCATGTGCACGTTCCACATAGGCAGCATAGAGATCATTTGGTCCAGCTGCATCACTGTGTGGTATGGAGCCTGTAGCGCCTGCAGCGCCTGCAGCGCCTGCAGCACCTGCAGCACCTGCAGCACCTGCAGCACCTGCTGCAGCACCTGCAGCACCTGCAGCACCTGCAGCGCCTCATGCCACTAGACGCTGACACGGATAACTGAGATCATCATCATCATCTGCAGCTCCTGTTTCACCTGTAAAGCCCTGTTCATTGCAGGTGATTCCACCCACCCATCACACAACTTCCTGCTTCAGGGAGGAGACTAAGGAGTCTCCAGGCAAGGACCACCAGACTGAAGGACACATACATCAGGCCACCAGGACTCCGAACTCTCTCCCGGACCTGTCCCCGTCCCACCTCCTTTTTTGTAACTTTAACCTCCTCTACCCATCGCTCTCCTCCCAAGCACAGTCACTTTATAAAGCTTTGGACATTTAGCTACTTTATTTAACTACCTGCTGCACATTTCATAACAATATGGCATCATACATATTTATTCCAAAGTGTATTCATATTGTGTGTCTTTCTGTTATCTCAGCAAAAGTGTTGTATGCTTCCACCACAGGCCAGAAAGAAACACAATTTAGTTTCTCTGTTTGCTTGCACTGTACATGTTGCAGATTTGACAGTAAACTTGACTTTACTCTTGAGGTTTTATGTTTTCTTTAACGTCTAAATTGTTATCAAACTGCTTTATAGAAAAGCTGAACTGATATAATCAGAAAATGATTGCTGTTACTCTTTTATTATGAAACACAATAAAATTACAATTTTACCTGATAAGAAAATTCTTAATTTTTAAATATAGCTTGGTGTTTATTATTATGAACACTAACTATGATGGAGTACAGGTCTGTTTGGGGTGAAGCTTTCCTTTCACCCACTGACAGATGTCCAGACACTCTGGAGAGAATACAATAAGAATATTAAAGTATACTTACATTTTATTGGGTTTCATAATAAAGGATTAACAGCAAAAACCTTTTTGGAATATTATTCAACATTTTTAACTTCTGCATGCTGTATATTTTCCTGTTAGCTTTTGAGGATAGTGAGAATATAGTAGCTTTGTGGCTGTTTAAACATAAAGGAAAATATAAATAACAAAAACCAGCTAAAATTCAAAAGCAGCAACCCTGCTGGAAATGATCACATTGATTTAGTGAGTCAAACGTTATTGAAGGGTCCATCAGACAGACACGTTCAAAGTGATAGAAGTGATAAAAATGGAGCACACTGAAGGAGTGAGATAATTTTTACCACATTTCAACAAGTGTTGAACAGCCTGACATACGTATTGATGTGTCCAGCCATGAAAGCATGCTAAATATTTACAAGATTTGAACCACATGAAACTCGACAAGGAAATTCTTTAACTTTAAAATGAACAAAATGTGTGTAAATCAATCCCATTGTAACTTCAATGATGGTATGTTGGGAGAGGAGCCATTTGTCCGTTTTGCTCCTCAGACTACTGCAGTTGTGATGCAGATGTTCTGTCTCTTCACTGGATTTACTTAAAGGGATGTGAGTGGTCAAAAGGGCCTAAAAAAGTATATATATGGTATAATGATCAAATATGCATATAAATTCAATAATAAATTCAAGTGTGTTTTGGCATCTTGTTTTTTTTATTTCATTTGTTTAATCAGTGTTTAGTTGCTATAGCTATAGCAGCTTCAAGAAAACACCTTAGCTTAGGTGTTACATGATCAACAAAATAAATGATGACATATCTGCATCTGGATACAAGAACAAACATGTTGTGTTGAATCACTTTATTAAAAGTGTCTTAGTCTTGTTTTACCTCAGGTGACTAATCATGTGAGACTGTAGTAATCTGACTGGTCTGTTTTTTTAGTCACTTTTACCATGCTTACACTCAACTTTAATTTTTAGACCTGTAAACAAAAACACAGTGATCGAGATCATGCATTTCTTTGTCTTAAATCACAAATTCAAATACACACAAAGTGCATTTTTGATGATCTTGACACCTTGTAATGTCTGCATCCCTCCTTCCCCTGAAGACAGTAAGAATGAGCTCCAGACAGGTGAGCCAGGTGAACAAATGACCTTATCTGTTATTATAGAAAGTAAACTCAAGTCAAAATTACAGCAATATATAGCTTACATGGATCTACAAATAAAGAAATTATTATTAACATGAGTCAAAATCATTGCTCCAAACTCTCTTGACAACAGAATAACTTGATTTAAGACTCAGAAAACTCAAATTGCACTGCCTTTTCTGGTTAGACCTTAAGGATATTATGCAATTAATATTGACAAGTTAGATTGGCATTCATTGTTGTTGGTTTTAAAATCAAAGATTTATGTTTTAAAAATAAATGCAAGTTTGACATTTTATGAGGATTTATTAAGATGAACCAACTTGTACTAAGCTCATATTCTCATTTTGTTCTAAAAACATACTTCAATTTATCATACTAGTTTTTCTCACTGTAATCAAAACGAACCATAATTAGGTACATAAAGCATAAAAAATACAAATTTTTTGTTTAGAACGTGCAAAAAATACTCATTATTGGGCTGTATGACAGTCTATCTAGAAGTTAGATTTTGTGCATTATTTTCCCTTTTTGAATGTCTTTTTATAGATTTTTATAACAAGAGTTCTTCAGGGAAAATGACTTTCTGCTTTGACAAATATTTTACTACTTTCTAATGAATTTCCTATTTTTAGGCTACCTCTTATTGCAGTGCGGAGAGTGAAATAACCAAAAATAAACCTAAAGTTTTTTTTTGTTTAACGCTCAAGCAAGTGTCACTCAAATGTAAAAATAAAAATGTTCTGAAAAAGTTGAGTAATACAATTTGATTTTTTAGTCAAATATTATTTTCTTTGTCTTTGCTTTAAAAAAAATATATATATATATTTAAAGAATATATGTATATTTTATATTTTCTTATTTTATATTTTATTTATTTTATATTTTACTAAGTCGATTTTAATATTTATTCATAAAATTATCATATGGGTAAATTAATGTAGAGCTTGTTGCTTTTTTGTATGTTGAAGCTAGAAAATCAAAATGATCACTAGATGAATGTATTTTTTTTTTTTACAGAAGTTTTACAGAGCAAAGTTCTTTAGTCGTTACACAAGAAACAATTGTGGCCTCTTTAAATTGCACATTGAATATTTTCAACCAGTGATAAATTATTAACATATTATTCGTTTTTCTGGCTCAGCCTAAAATGAGGGATGCTTCTGTGGAGAGAGGACGGCAGGAGTCAGCTAAAGCTGGCAGAGTGGTGATACTGAAAGGAGGACACATCCATGCGCCCCATTAAAACAGCCTGTCAGGGAGGGACTTATGACAAACTCAGAAACAAGTGTGCACCATCTGTGATGGACAGCTGTAAGGTCCAGTCACTCACAAGATAAACCTTGACTTCGGGTGAACGACCACAACCCTCTTGTGACCTCATTAGTCCAACTTTGGAAGCAAACTGTAGCCAACAAACATGCAGCACGAATGATGGAGCGACAACTTTGGATTCCACTTTCTCACAACCGTCCCCAATGACTGAATTTGGCTTGTCTCAAACGCCGTTGTTGGTGACATCAATGTCATGGCTGCAAAAAAGAATACAATCTGTGTAACTCAAAACTGTGTCCAGTTGACTAAGTATTATTAAACAAGGAAATAAATGTGGCTGCAGTGATGTATGGAGGTTTTTCTTCCACCCATAATTCAAAGTAATATATAATTTTCCATTGGCAATTCCATTTGAAATTTGATCATGCAATTTGAAAAACCCCGAACTGCATATTGAATTGTCAATTGCAAAATGCCTTTCCACATTGCATGATCAAATTGCAAATGGAATTGTCATTTGGGAATTGCATATTTCTTTCAATTATGGGGTGAATGAAGCTTCAATAGTGAGGTGTTCCAGCTGTGCTGCTTTATTTTACATAACATCCGTTTTTATCCAAATCTACCAAAAAAGTTAATAGTTATTGCAAAACAAAATGTTGTTCTTCATATCCTACATCAATTGACAGGTAATTTTATTTAAATGTTGTTAATCCAATTAGTCTGAAATTGCGAAATTAATTAGTTCTATTCATTCTATTATGCATAAAAAAGGCTACTAGAGTGCCTAAATTGCCGCAAATTAGACTTGAATAACTTGGTTTATTGATATGATTCTCATCTTTATTCAGCCTGGATCGAGCATGGCAGTTCTTTAGAGCTCTTGCCAAGATTTTCCATCTCTAGATAAAATCTAATGTGAAAGTAGAAAGATAACAGCAAGTGGGACTAAACTGTGTTCTGCTTGGTGCAACAAATATTACCATTTAATTTAATTAAATACAGTTTTTTAAATAGTAAATTAACACCTTTTATGTAATTGTATTTCTGCCTTTAAATATTGTGAATCTTACTTTGAGTTTCTGTCAACAAACCATATTTGATGTGACTGTGTGCTGACACATCTTCAATTGTACTGCCTCAATTGAAATAAAACAGAGGTGACGTCATGATCTGCCTCCGATGACTACAAAATGCTAATTCTGCTCACATGACATCTGTTTTCCTGTCACAACGTTTCACGTATGGAATTCTGCGGGTTGTTTGTACAGAAACTGCCAGAACATATGAGTGATCACACAGTCAGGGCAGGTGCAAAATAAAAACGGAATTCATCCAGCAGTCTTAACATGTGCTAGCTATTCAGCATTCAGCTTGGTTATTTTACATTGTTTATGCTGAATTGACCGTGGAGTTTGATTGCCACCATGTGGAGAAACTGAATCATAGCTTGGACTGAATTCTAGCTACATATGCTCACAAGTAAATAATCCATTGATGTCTTGAATAATTTTTTAAAAACAGGTTTATTATGGTTCGGGGCCATACTCAGAGATTTCCCAGAGGAAGCAAAGATTGTATCCTTAAGCAAAAGCAAATGGCTTATGCTCTATATACACCCATATGCTCCTTTCAGGACATCTAAGTGAAGGAGACCCACTGGAGCATGAACGGAATTGATTTTCCTGTATGCATATTTGCATTTCAACAGAACACTTGAGCATGAATGCCAACGAGGGCGTTCAACACAGAAGGTTATGAGTCACCACAGCAATATATCATCTACTTAGCCTTCATCTATTCAACACAGAAGCAGGGACAGATTTCCCTGAATCCTGTGAGTTTAAGATGGGTTATCATATGTGCACAGATGTAAAAATATACTGATAGGGTGTGTGAATCTATTCGAAACTTTACATAACAACATGTTAGCAGACAAAAAATTGATTAAGTAATACACTTGGAAAAATTTTAAAAATGAAAAATCTCCAGGGGATTAAAGGTGGACTATTTAGAGGTGAAGAGTTTTAGTGCCTATATTTTCCTACAGAGGAGGAAATTGGCATTTGATGCTTTGCCGATTTTGTGTATTTGCTTATTTAATTGTCATCTTAATGTTATATTTATTTGAACTATGAGAGATAGAAAACCACAAAGAAAATCATAACACATTATATGTATTTATTTACATTTTGTTTACTGAGGGACATAAGCATTTGAACTCTCTTGCCATAAGACTTTATGACAAAACCTTTATTAGCAGCACAGAGGTCAGACGTTTCTTCTAGGTGAGGATCAGGTTTCTGCACATATCAGGAATTTTGGTCCACTCTTCTTTGCAAATGTCTTTTAAATCACTAAAGTGTCATGGCTGTTGCTTGGCAACTCCGAGCTTCGGCTCTCTTTATAGGTTTTCTACAGGATTGAGGTCCGGAGACTGGCTGGGCCACTCCAGAACCTTGATATGCTTCTTCTTCAGCGATCCCTTAGTTGGCTCGGCTGTATGTTTTGGGTTATTATCCTTTTGGAAGCATGATGTTCCCACCTCCATGCTTATCAGTTGGATGTTTTCTTGGCGTCATAGGCAGCATTTCTCTTTTATATAGGTGATTAGTTAAAACAGATGTCTTTATTTCAGGTTACAGGTTAATTGCTGGGGTGTAACAATTCTTTTGAACAATGATTTGATTCATATCATAATTTGTAATTACTGATACGATTCATAGTCAATATTGGTTCATTTTGAACGATCCGATTCACTGACCCTAAATTGATCCAAGACATCAGTTAGCCAACATTTAACCTAGTGTGACTCAGGGATAGATTTTCCAGATTCCTTACATTTCTTGCAAGATAATCAAGTGTAAATTAAATATGTCTACGCACAAAACACTAAAAGAAGAATTAATGGCTAATCCTTTCCTATTTTAGTTTACATTCAAGTTCAGCCCACTGTTGATTTCCACATCAAAAGAACAGACACGGAACATTATCAGAACATTCTACCACATTGAATGGTCTCGTCACTGTCTGCAAAATTCAAAGTATTTCACACATTGGACTGTAATTGATCACGTCTTGCTGCCATTACGTGTGTGTGGTCAGTTATACATTACAGTAAAATAAACATAACACAATCTACATAGTATTTTTCCTTATTCTGACTTACCTCATTTTGAAATAATTTTATAACAGTATAGATCAATTTGGATAACAACTTGCCTCAAACACATCGATCTGGTTGGATCGTAGGAATAGAAATCAATGAATCAATTACAGTAAGTTGATTAGTCGTAGGGCTGCACGATGTAAGGAAAACTTGCGATTTGCGATACAAGTGATAAATATTGCGATGACGATATAACTTGCGATACAAGCAAAAAATGGCAAAACATCTAAATACACAATTTCCATTTCACTGCAACAGTTCAATTTAAATAACAGTTCACATAACTTGAATTACACTCCAAATGACCCTCATCTACATAGGAGGCGGGTCCATCCAATGTAAAGGGGCCCATCTGATTGGTCAAATGCATAAAGGGATTTGTTTTGATTCGTTAGATCCTTCCATCTGCCATAAGATTGTTTTGACTTTGGCGATATGCATGTTGCACATCTTGATATCACGACAACTATAATTTAATGTGCAGGCTTAAGTAGTCTAACTGCTCTGTGTGAAGCAGAACTTTTAATAGTCAATGAATACAGTTATATAAATTATTGAACAAGTTTTTATATCTATTCAAATGAACTTACAATTAAGATGACAGACTGTCCATTTCTATTTCTATAAAAAACGAGCAAATAATACGTATTTCCTCCATTGTATAGTAAATATGGGTTCCATTTGTTTCGTTTTTTGTTTTTTTAGGCTTAACGTCTAGTGCAGGCTTGCAAGTTAAAGGGATTTACAACTCGAACTTCACATTTCCAGGTCAAGTCTAATTATTTCTAGGTGATAACTGAGACTCGAAGCCTGTTTTCCTCCCTGAAAAACACACAGTGAGCCTTAAAGTTGGGATCCAGCCTGATGGGAGCAGCTGCGGGGACAGAGCAGAGGCTGCGTGTTTTGTCACATCGCTGCTCGCTACGCACGACGTTCGGAGTTCCCCTGCTAACACCGTGAAAACGCCCCTCTTCTGACTGTCCTCCTCGTTCTCCCGACAGGCAGCCATCCTCGCCGGCTTGTGTCCGTCTCCCGTCCCCGCCCGCAGCGCGTCGTCTCCCCGCGGCAGAGCAGCAGGCGCTCAGGGGCGGTGGCGGCGTCCGTCATCTCAATGATCAGAACCTGGACCGAAGCTTAACATCCGGACCTAACGGGACAGGTAAGCAGCTGTATTTGTGTGTGTGTGTGTGTGAGTGTGTGATCCGGCTGCACAGGTGCATGCTGCGTTTCGCCGGTTAAGTGACATTGTGAGGATGAGCATCTCTTTGCACACACAAAAGAAGCGAAAATGGGTTTTCTATGCAGCTTTTATGCCTCAAATGGTCGAGGCGAATGCAGTGGGTGTTGCCACACAGCTCAAATGTGACCAATATGGTCGGCAATGTGGGTTAATAAGCCGCATCCTTTATTTCATGGATGTCAGGGCCCTGTGGAGGCAGGTGCACCTTTATAGTCTCAACACATTTCACAAACTAAGGATGCAGATCATGTTGGCGAGCCTCTCAGAACCGTTCTTGGGCGTGAAGTATGTGTAGGGAATTAGATTTCCTTGTGAAGCCGCGATCTTAACAGCTGATGCTTTTAGATAGTGAGCTAATTGAAGACGGAGCGCGCTGACGCGGGCGTGGCAGAGGGCGCAGGCGCAGGCGCACGCGCTCCAGCTCTGCAAGGTTTGCATTTGAAACAAATAAAAGTGGAGTTTGTTTCAAAGAATTCTGATGTCTCCAATAAACAAGCGCATCCTTACAATACCTGGTTTATCAGATCATCGTTTATTGAGATAAAAAAAAAAAATAAACAGAGAGAGGCTACTAGTGGAACAGTTATTTATGTTTTTTTTCTCTACAGGTTTGAAACTAATCAAAAATTTTAAGTTGTAATGGACAACTTAAGTGTACTAAAAGTCCCACTCCGATCATCTTTTGAGTTGAATGAAAAGCGTCCCCATTGGTCTTTTATTTCTTAAATTAAATTGGACATAGGTTCTGCTGTGTGGTAGTTGTTCATTAAGACTCACTCCAATAAAAATGGGGTTTTGGTGTTTCTAAAATTTTCTTGTGTGATTTTTCTCACGATGGAGGACATACGTATAGATTTATTTACGTATTTCTTTCATCGCTGTGAGTCATGAGCAGTCAAAAAGCTTGCAGCGGTGACGTATAGGTGATATGGTCTGCGGGCCACAAGCTCCTTGCTCCGATCCCTTCTGATGAATTAACTTGCAGACAATTCCATGTACGTATTTGCCTTCCTCGTTCTAGTGGGCTTCTGAAAACCGTAAGGCTCACCCTTTTTCTTCCATCAGTAATGTTAGGTTGAGGTTGTGAGGAGCTGTAAGCTAGCATGAGAGAGTGTAATCAAAGGGACGATGGGAAATGGTGGCAGGCTCACCGTTCCTCCCACAACTCAGGTGTTTTGATTTTCGCAGAAAAAAAACGCATAATCAGAATTAAAACACCGGGAACACTTTTACAATACATCAAAAGATGTTTCGAGTAGGACCTAAGAAATTCGCCCATGAGTTTTATGAGGGTGTAGCAACCCCGCTCCTCTTACCCTCCCCCTTGCTGGGAGCTCTGAGCATATGGTTCAGGTTTTTATTACATTTCAAAGTACTTTTAAAATAAAAGGTTGACAAAAGAGAATCCCAAAGCAAACAAGAATAAATAAATGTAGGGATAAATAAGTTTGGAATTTTGTCAGCTTGCTGCATGTTTAATTTTGAACAATGGAAATGGTTGCAATTGTAAATTCTGATTATAATGAATGCATCTTTCTACCCTCTCAAACAGACTGTCAGCCCTTGAGTATCTGGCTCCTTTGCAGCCACACCACAGGCTATAGTTTCCTCCATGCTGAATTTGTCCAAGCAGTGTCCAGAAGGAGGGAAATTAAATCTGAAATCCATCCATCTGTCTGTCCCTGCCCCTTCACTCATCCATCAAAATCGTTTACTTTTCACCTGCTTCACCTTCAGGATCCTTCTTTACGATGCCACTATGCCGAGAGAGCACTGCTCCTCTGTTACAGACAATGGTTTGTTTGGAATAAAGGGCAAAGGCTCCATGTTTCCTTTGCCCTTCTTTTCCAAACAAACAATTTCCTGTTGTGTTGAATACACAGAAGGAAACATGGGCACATCTTCTGTGCTGCTGTTGAGCTTGTTTAGCCTCACAGCAAGAGAAATATCAGATCACTTCGAAAATTTCAGATCTTTTCCCCACTCTGCTGTTCTATAGTAAGTGCTTTTACACGGGCTAAATGGGGGTTGAATGTGATTCTAGCTTTCAGAAAAAGTGGGGCTGCAAAGCAGAAAGAAATCCCTGATTTTTTTTTTTTTCATGCTCTGATGGCCAGATGATGCCCTACCAAAAGCATGGAAAAGAGCTGGCGTACACTAGGGTGAGATTCAATGCAAACAGTGTTTTGAAGGATACCTTCCCACCACTGTTTTTTAAACAAAAACCTTTTAAAGTCCCACTCAAAAAAATTGTTTTTACCTTGTTTTTGTGGCATTTTTCTGATGATGGAGGACATACATGAAGGAAGTTAAGTTAAAACAAGCATTTCTGAGTATTTCTTTATTCAATTTTTTGTGAATCGGGAGCAGATGAGAACTATGTCTTAGAAAACAACACAGGTTTTTTGATTTTGGCTAAAAATGACATATTGTTGTAATTAAAGACCACTGGGAATGCTTTAAAAATAGATCAAAAGGTGATCACAGTGGGACCTTATGTAGATGTTTAACTTTCAATGTATTAGCTTTGTACAGAATCCTAATTAGAGAACCCTTTGGGTTGGTTGTACTGTAGTCTGTAGTTAGTCGTCATACAATGCGGAGGCAAAGGCAAGTCGCAGTTATTTAAGATTTTTCAGAATCTAAACAAGAGTCAATTTGGCTGTTTTGCTTCTTCTCTTTTTCTTTGTGTTTTTTTTCTTTTTCTTAAAGGATAAATCTGTGCATAAAGAGAATTGACATATTAAGCTAGTACTGTTGCAGAGTTTATTGTGGGCATAGTCACACACTGAAGGACCTGGTGGACTCCTGAGACTGTTTATGACAGACTCATGCAATTATGAGTCTGCACAGAGTCCATCAGCAAGCTGCACCTTTGCTTTTTACTTCCAAACAATTTAGCATTTTTTCAAATTGCACCCTTTGATGCAATCATTCTTTTGGTCCCCGTGTTCAGTCATCCTGTCATCAGATGGTTAATAGCTTGTTGAGGCAGAGCCAGTATGTGTTTGCATCCTTAAAACTGAACGTTAACTGCTTTGTAGTCAAAGAAGCTTCAGAAAGGCTTGCCAAAGATCGCAGCTTGTAATGAGCTGTCACTTGTGCATCATCGCCACAAATGATGCACTAATTCACCTATTAAAGTTGACGTGGCAAAGTCATCGGGAAAGCCAGGTCTTATCACTGCATGAGACCTAAGTGTATTACCGACAGTTGTAAATTTTCTCACGGTGATCTCTAACGGGATAAAAAGCTATAAAGGTTATGAGTTTGATTAAGAAAAGACCAAAAAGACGTTAGTCCATGATTAGACTTCTCGAAGTCTTTATCCAGACGTTCTGTTAGATCTTTTGTTTCTTCATTTCTGCCCCACAATGGAGCTGAGCGTTTAATGTTTTTAAGAAAGTATTGCTTTAACTGTTGCTATTGTAGGTATTAGTTAAAAGGAACAAGAAGAGTTCACATCTGGCTGGTTGATATTTAATTTATAATTTCCACATTTTAACAATTTTCTGTTTTTTAATAGCTGCCACAGGTCAGACTTGTTTGTAAATCACACGATATATATATATATATATATTTTTTTTTTTTAATTGATAACAAGCAATTTTCCCTGACCCTAATTCTTTGCATCCAGGCATTTGCTGGTTTTCATGTAACAGTTGGACAGTCTGTCTTTCTGGATCTGTTGATCTGTTCTGGGATGCATTCTGCAGATTTTTGTGGCTTTATGCCGAACCTTGGCTGACAGATTAAATCTAAACACTTGGTAATCGATTGTGCTACTTATTTCTGCCGTCACATCATCAATAAACACAATTGACCCAGTTATATTGGCAGCCATTTATGGCCATGCTTCTCCTGGTTTTGATAGATGAGGTGACTCTGGATAGTCTGTTCTTTTTCCCCTCCCTCTGTCCATCTACTCTTTCCAGTTCTGATCCGTGTTTTAAAAGGAGGCACTCATGGGTTCATCTGCACAGAGTCATGTTTGTGGACTGGTAAAGGTTTGTTGTAAGGTTTTAGTGATTTGCATCTTCAAGTGGTAGGTTTTGAGAGCAATTCCCATAGCAATTTTATAGAAATTCTGTAGATATTGTAGATTCCTTCTGAAGTTCTTTAGGTATTGTCAAGCTCTGCAGGGCATTTTATCCTGCTGACTTTTTTGGGGGGAAATATATAGACAGTTTCTGTATTACAGCCACTTTTTCTTTTTTTTATCCAAGAAATGACAAAAATGTGTCTATATATGATCATTAAAATAATGTAATCATTGAGAATCATTTACAATTTTAGTTTATTGCAAATTCAGAAAATGTATACCTTTTGATTCACATCCAACTCCAAATTATTCATGAGATTAGATTAGAAAATTAGCACCAATTAATAGCAATCATCATTTTAATCTGTGACAAAATGATTTAAATGGATTTGATAAAGAACCTGTTGATTTTTAAAAATATTAATTGTGCAAAACCCAGTGTGAAATGTCAGCAATTACTATAAAGAAACCATGTACCATGTGCAATGTCCTTTATTTTAAAAGCTAAAAGCTAATTGTAGATAAAGGTTTTGAAGTAGGACAACTGTATTTTCTAAATCTCTTTCATTTATTTTGGTTTCTTGCAGTTGCTGTAAGGCTGATTTGAGTTGTTTTCATCATCTTCTTGAATCCGTCAGCCATGCCAGTTTAGATCTAAGATTGCAGTTCTGCTCTAATTTCCTTATGCCAGTGGCCCATATCAGCATACAGCAGGATACTTTTGGCTGCAAACAGGCTTGTCTCAACACGTTTCATCTCTGTGGACTAAATGCAGTTTTAAAGATAATTGAAATAATTTATCTTGTTTTATTTTTTCTTTTAATTTAGTTGTCATAGATTTAGCTAGATCCCATTTTAAGCACCATTCCCCCCCCCAAATACATGTTTATATGAAAGTATATGCTCAAAATGTTTTTTTCCGTAAAAGGTTTTGACATTTTTAACGACTGAAACTATAGTATCCAGTAATACAACCACTTAGCATAACCTCAGTGAGGGAGTCCATTACACTTTTATTAATAAAAATAAACTATTCAGTCTAATAAACAGTTACAAACCTTATATTTAAAATTCAAATATTTCGTGAATCCTGAAACTCAACCCTTAAAGAATTCATGTGATGTCCAAAAATGCTAAGAACGACATTATACTGACAGAAATTAATGACTTTGAATTACCTAGTTCATAGGGCAGACACCATGCTTTTCTTAAGCCTTTCAGAATAAACAATATCCATATACATGAGAATATATTAACATTAGCAGACTAAAGAATGCATTTGTATTAAGTGTGAGTTATTTTCACAGCTCATTTCACAGCTCGATCTCTGAGGCTCCGGCATCTGGAACCTAGAGGCGGCCTTGGCAGCGTGTCTGCACCTCACCCACGAAAACAAACAAACTTTGCAAAGATGGATGCGCATATTGTGGCGCCTTACAAAAGACTCTGTGGCAATCAAAGGGGCAAAGAGGCTCTGTGGAGAAAGTGGATGTGTGTGTTAGCCTGGGGGCGGTGCTGGGAGCGCTGACTCTTCCTGGGAGGGGCTGTTGCTCACTTATCTTCGTCAGCTCGTGAGAACCCACTTCCTTTTTGTGGCTTGGGAGGAGCTTGTGCTCAGAGCGCAGGTTTTTGGAGGAATGCTCAGAGATGCGTGACTGGATCAAAATACCGCTTTGGGGTTTCTTTTTGTGAGGAATTAACATTATAATACATATAAAAGCTAATAAAAATGATTTTTGCCTTTAAGACATAGCTAGGCCCCGATTTAGTTACAATAAATTCACAAGAATCAACACATGTTGTCACCATAGTTTTTGATGAAACATTTTTGTTAATTGTAAATGTTTACAAGCAGAACAAATCAAAGTTTTTGGGCATCCTGCAGCCACCACCACTGTTTCCACCTTAGTTTTTCTTGTGTCACATCAGCATGCCTGTCTCCACATTAGTGTCACATTGTCCAGCAGCACACCGCCATGTGAAGGTTCACCTCTGCACCTTCCCTTCACACATGTATATGTGTCAACCAGCTGGAGAATTCCCCCATGGCTGTTCTCTTCCAGTGTCTTTTATCATTTCCTTTATCTTATTTTGATATGCTTGACACACTGTCAGACTAGAGTTGTCATAGCAACTGCATATTAAACAGGCATCTATGAAGTCTTTGTATTAGCTATTGTTGGTGCAACATTCCAAACTTGGTAAAAAAAAAAAAAAAATGTTGCCAGCGCAGCATGAGGTCTGTTTTGCTGCAAGAACAGAAGTTTCTACTCTATTTGACTTTGAAAGTGAAGCGAAGTGAAGTGAAGTTTTCTGTCTTTGAGGATGCTTAAGATAGCCTCCCTGTCCTTGACTTTCAAAAAAAAGGCACCATTTAATACAATTTTGAATGCGTTTTATTATATTCATTATTTTCTTTCATTGAGCATGATTACAAAAGTGTGATCATGCTGGATTTGCTAAAATTGTTTTGCCAGGCCATGAACTAAGTAAAGCTTGTGAAGACCAATGCGTACTCTTTGATATAACATTCTGAGGATTATAAAACTTATAAGTTTGTATAGGTATTTAAAATACATTATTCAGTGGGTTGAACACTTTGAAACAGTTAATCTTTGAAAATGAGCAGAATGATTGTTTAGCCTGTTTTTCAAATCAAAACTAAAAAGAAATGGCATCTATGACATGGAATGCAGCAATTCACTTTCCTCATGATTTTCGTCAAATCATGATTTTTGGGTCATGGTTTTGCTTATATGATTTTGTTTATTACCAAAAAAAGATGAGAAAAATCATTTTTTAGTTACGTAAGGAGCAAGTAACAACAAAGAAAACCCTTCAGTTAGCTTATACTGAGCTTCTTAGAATGCCGAAATCTTGTTTGGAGCACAACCCACATGTTTGACATGTTCAACATAAACATATGCAAACTCATGCAGCAGAGATTCATATTCCCCATGATTTGATTCAATGGTGTAACACACTATTCGGTCTTAAAGACCCACTCAAATAAAAATCATATTTTTAGTGTTTTTAAAATGTTCTTGTAGCATTTTTCTCGCGATGGAGGGCATTTATAAAGAAAATTAAGCTTAAAATTGCATTTCTGAGTATTTCTGTACACAAATTGTTGTGAGTACTGAGCAGATGAAAAAAATACAGTTGGAAAAAGATTGAAGTGGTGACTCAGGAGCTGCAATTGGGGCTACAAGTTCCCTGCTCCGCTCAATGATGCATCCACTTGAAGACAACCAGATCCATGTATGTCTTCATTTTCCTCGTCCGATCTGTCATCTGTCTAGTGGGAGCGTGTGTAAATAGATGGGTGATGGGAAGTGGGGGGGGGGGTCTTACTCCGTGCCAACAGTCCCGCCCACAGCTTAGAGACGAATTTCTAATAAACTTTTGCAGCTCTGCAGAAAGCAAGTCTTAGAAAACAACACAAGTTTTTTTTTTTTTTTTTAATTTGGGCGACAAATGGCGTAATCATAATTAAAAGTCTAGTGGGAACACTTTCACAATAGATCGAAAGACGATCGTAGTGTAATTTTAAACTGAGAATTGTGGCATACTGGTGTCTGTATCTACTGTATTACTTTTTATACAACTTTGTTTCATGTTTTTTTTCCTTTTTTTTTTTTTTTTCAAATATTTAATTTTATTGTTTTTTTTAATTGTAAAGACTCCTGTCTTGTGTTGGTTCACCTGTGAATGTACAGACACATTTGTTACTAAAGCACAATGAGTTTTGCTGAGTCACTGACACACTCAACACACTTGGCCATATAATTATACGTCATCGCTGTCTCTAATTGAAAAATGTAATAGCTGAGAAATGGTTGGACAGCTTTTGTCAGGGAGTGTGACAGTGGAACAATACTGTGGATCACCCACACATTTAAATGTAGAGTGTGACTTTAAAATGCTGCTTAATCCCTATAAGTTATTTCATATGCACTGATTTTCTCAAGTCGTCTAACCTGAAAAACTATTCTAATTTATCAGTGAGTCATTATATTGATTAATCACCATTATCTTTTTTACATTTTCATTAAGATTACTTTGGCAGTGACATGCTCCCATCTCCTTATTTTGCACAGGGTCAGGGTGACTACTGCAACTCCCTCTTATCCGGACTCCCTTACAAAACCATTCACAAACTACAACTGCTCCAAAATTCTGCTGCCCGTATCATAACACAAATCCCCTCAACTATGCATATCACACCTGTTCTACAAAAGCTTCACTGGCTACCAGTGCCTCTCCGGATTCATTATAAAATCCTTATCTTGACCTTCAAAGCCCTCCATAACCTTGCCCCCCCATATCTGTCTGACCTTATCCATGTTGCCATTCCCACCCGCTCACTTAGGTCTGCCTCTTCACTCCAGCTTGCTACACCCACCGCTCGGCTCGTCACTATGGGGGGCAGAGCATTTAGCCGCTCTGCCCCCCAGCTCTGGAACACACTCCTCTCAGGTCTGCGGAACATGAATTCACTCACACAGTTTGCTAAAAATCTGAAAACCCACCTCTTCAGAAAAGCATACCCACCCTAGTTAATTTTATGATTACAGTGTCTTGTTTGTTTTTAACTAATGTGTCTTTCTTTTAACTGTATTTTAATGTTCTCTATCTGTAAGGCGATCTTGGGTGTCTAGAAAGGCGCCATATAAATAGAATTCATTATTATTATTATTATTATTCTTTGGCACCGAGCAGTGATGAAGCAGGAAAAGAGGAGTCTGGCATCACATAGTCCATCACTTCAAATGGGGAAATGGATTATAGATCATGTTTATGCCTCTGTAAAGGTGCAGAGCTTTCCTACAACATAGGTGCTTTAAACTAGGTGAACATCAGCAGCACACCTTTTCACTTTGGGAAAAAGAACTTGCAGCTTCATTGGTTTTGATGTTGTGTATTTATCTCAGTTGTGGTAGGCAGGATTTGCAGCAGACTTAACAGTTCTGCAATGCAATCTTGTAAAAGTCCTGAGTACCACAGATCTGAAAGATGTTTGCAAGGCCTTCTTGCTTCTTCTTTTACTCACCCCCCCCCCTCTGTTCTGCTCCTGGTTTTCCCGAGCCAGCCTTGGTTCAGGCACGATTGATGGACTGGCGGTTTGAGGCTATTAGAGGAGGAGGCACTGATGGGCATGAAGGGATGCATGACAAAACCGTAAGGTTCCTTGAGGAAACTTCTGTGATTGGCTGATTAGAGGAGTGTAAAATAGTATCTCCATAAGGTTTTAGCTGACAATTTAAATAAATCGTTTTTACTGGATCACATAAAGTTCATCTAGTTGAGTGATATGCTTTTCTCCGGGGACTCTGGCTTCCTCCAACAATCCAAAAACATGCTTCATAGGTTAATTGGTTAGTCTAAATTGTTGGGTGTGTGATTTGTGGCCCTGCGACAGACTGCCGACCTGTACAGGACATCCCCTGCCTTCGCCCACGAGTGGCCGGTATAAGATCCGGCAGCCCTGTGTCCCGGAAAGAGACAAAATGGGTTAGATAAATGAATGAATGAGTTATATGGTATATGCAGTCCTATTATTAATGTTTTTGGAAAGATTTCATCAACTCTAACCAACAAGTTTAAATTTAACTTTATTTATAGATCACCTTTTATGCTACAGAACATCTTAAAGTGCTTTGCATGTATCAAGTATGTGGTTGATTTTTAAAATAAGAATAATTCAACAGTTTTTTATAAAGAATATATATTGGACTGCCAAACTATCCAGGGTGTACCCTGCCTTTGACTAACAAGGGCTGGGATAGGCTCCAGCAACCCATTTAACAGATGGGACTAAATGGGTTTGAAAATAGCAAGTGGATGAATGTTAAATGTGTGAGTTTTATATTTGGAAATTAGGTAGACAGAACCATTTAAATCAGTTAGATAAAGCAATGGGTACTAAATAAAGCTGATAACTTAAATGAATGTATTGTTTGCACATACATCATACTACGTAGAGTCTAATCTTTGTTTCTGCTCCTTTGTAATTTTAACTTTTTCTTTAAGTATGGATGGCACAAATTTTGACTTGTATAGACAACTAATGAATTTGCCGCACATGATAAAATAATCCTCCTACCACCTTTATTTTTATGGACAAAACCATGAACAACAAAAGATTGTCTTCTGTGAATTACATTAATATGAAACAATGGGCTCTAGTGTTTTCTGATCTAAAGAACAACTGTAAACAAAGCAAACATACAAATCTGATAGAGGTTACCAAAACAGAAATTAGTTGGAATAAATGAATTTAAATGAACCAAACAAAAGCAATTCTTGTGTAGTTTCAAAACTCATAAAATGCCATTTATAGCATATAACTTGATTAATGCTATTGAAATATGTACTAGTTCCTGTTTCAGGTGTACAACTTTGCAAAATTCGTCTGTGGAGATAGACGTTTGGTACAAAACGTCAAGAAGTTGATATAGCATCCATTTGTGTATGTATGTATATATTCTTTTGGTCAGATGGACTTTTGATTGTATACATCAACATTTTGATCTATGAGCTAAAGAGAAGAACCATCAGGATCCATTAAAAGCAAAATGTGTTGATAAAATTTTAAAAAGTAAAAAGTTATCATTTTAAACATCTTTCTTGGTCCTTAAAATAATGTTTTAATAAAATGCTTAAACAACATTTCTCTATTTGTACATCATATATAATCAATAGACAGCTGTGATAACTATGCTAGCCTTTGTTTTGCTTTTTCAAATAATCGTGAATTACTGGACTATTTTTTCTTTAGCAATTATGCTCTGGAGTCTGATAGCACATGTGCTATTTGCTGACAGTGTAGCGTGTTTGTGAAATGAGAATCCACAAGCTGTCGTTCCAGTGTTATTCTGCTCTGCTGTGACATATTTTCGAGATGCTACATTTGACAAATTTCTTCTGCCCATCTGCTGATGAAGGATGAGCCTGTGGGCAGCCGACTGAAGACGCATCAATTGTGGGGAGCATCTAACCTGACAGACTCTTTGTTTGAGAAATAACGTGAAGATGAATTGTGCATCAGTTGGGCCTGGATGCTCACACATCACATGCTTTTTTGTTTGGTCATGTTTCTGTTATGCAAGGAGTGAAGTTTTTGGGCAGTTGCACCATTTCATTTTTTTTTTTTCTCTAAGATTTTCCGTAGTCTCATTAGATAATGTGAGTGTAGTTAAGAAGTCTTTCATGTAATCGAAGGCAATGAGTGGTTTCAGGAATGACTGCAGGTATGCTAGTATGGAATGGCTGGTGGAGTCCTGACGAAGAGGACTCAGCAGTTGTGATGGTGTGTGTGCTTTTGTGTGCAGCATCAGAATAGTCCACGTCCAACTGCATTTTGCTTATCTCCTTCTTGTCAAAAAGGATTTTGAACAACTGTGACTGATCATCTGAACGCATCTTATCTTTGCAAAAGGAGCAAGAAAGCAATGCTCCTACTGGAGATGGAGCTCTTTGACTTGAAGATAAAATCTACTGTTGGTTAAAGAAACATACGGCAACAGCGTTTGACCATCTGTACACTCCTATAAAAGGAGAGTCAGCCCAGGAGGTGGAAGTGATTCATCTCCCACCTTGGATGACTTATATATATGCATGTGCAGGACAAACAGAATTACATTTTATAGTGGCTTAAGCAGAATGGTGTAAGTTGAAGGTACTGGAAAAATGTATAGAAATACTTTTTGACTATACTAGGAATGCTAAAACTATATAATTGTAAACATATTTTTGAGAGGATGTGTCACATAAAAAAACATTTTGAGGCAATGTTATTTTTCTTTGTTTGACAGATCCTCGCACATTAACACACAAAAATCATATTGAGACAAAGGTGGTGCAGTGGTTGGCGCTTTTGCCTCACAGCAAGAAGGCCCCCGGTTCAATTCCCAGATGGGGGACCTGAAAGAAAATCACCAGTGGAGGGACCCTTTAATGTGGAGTTTGCATGGGTTAATTGGTTACTCGAAATTGTCCCTAGGTGTTAATGCGAACATGGGTGTGTTATTGTGACCCCTGCGTCAGGCTGGCGACCTGTCAAGGGTGTACCTTGCCTTCACCCATGAGTGGCCGGGATAGACTCCAGGCAGCCCCGTGACCTGAAAATGGAGAAAAATGGGTTTTAAATATTCATTTTGAGGCAGTAGTTTAAAGTTTTAACTATTTAGTTTTGTCTTGATAAGATTTTGTCAGAAACTTTTTGATTAGCCAAAAATCTAACATTTACAGTTTTATCTTTACAATTGTTGCAGTGTCAGATCACTTTTTAGGTGGCACAAATGGTATTAAAACGTTAAAAACACCTTAAAATATTGTTTCTTATAGTTTTGTTCACGTCATTTTTTGTGTAAAGCTACACATTCACAACAGGCATGTGGTGATCTGTGAGCTCATGTTGTTTACACGGGACTGTCGCTACCCAACTCTAGTGCATGTCCGCCATCTATAGTTTGAAGAGTCAAACCGGTGCAAATCTGGCAAATCTTGCTCCAGAATTTTTCTTTCAGAGCTCTATTCCGAAAACTTTAGGTTATTTAATTCCAGCCAGGCAAAAAACGCAATATCAATTTCTTCTTCATGGTCAATTTTCAAGCAGGTTTGCACTTCCCTAAACAAAAAGCGTCGCCACCCATAGGTCACTACCAATTTAACTGCTTAACGGGTTTTATTGGCAATGCCCATTCAGTGGCTGTGCGTTTTGTACATAGAGCCTTAAAATGGTAACTCGCGTAGACATGAACGTTTCAGAATGTGGAAGTCCAAAATATGCGGGTTTACATAGACTTTTCATTGGAAGTGGTTGCTTGAGCGCTGTGATCATAGCTTGACATTAATAAGTCAAAATCAGGTTCAAGTAAGCATGGTTCAGGTACTGACTAGCAGAAAAAAAGTCATCTGGACTCAAGACATTGTGCTTTGTATCCATGAAACTTTCTTAATTTTAAAGTAAACTGATTTTTTTTGACCAAAAAAGTGACCAAAACAAATAAAACCTGATTGTTTTTGTGTCACATAGATCAGGGAGTTTCTTTTAATAAAATAGTATCCAGCTTAAAATACAAAGCAAAAAACAAAACAAAAAAACTTTGTCTGCTTTGAAATCATCCTGAATGAATACGATTTTAGGAGAGATTGACCTTAAAGTGTTACAGCCCAAAACACTGTTCGGGTATGAATAAAATATGCTGATTCACAACATTAGGACTTGTTATAGATCCCATTTGTACCACATTCTGAATGAGTGTCAACCAGAGACAGAGACATAAAAATACAAACTAAGATGATTATTTATTTTAGGAAAAGGTGAAATACGTCTGAACCACAGTAAAAATGATAAAACGATGAACAAAAAATAAGCAGAAGTGAGAAGATGCATCAGGGACATTCTTTAGCACGCAAGTACTCGGAGACAGGTAAGAAAGAAATAGTTTAGGAACACTGGATGTTCCTGGGTCCAGTTTTAAAGGTAAAGTGTGCGTTTGCTTCCAGAAACTGAGCGGAAATCTGATTGTTTTTCTTCCTTCTCTTCTGTTTTAGAAAACTCAACAAAAAAGCCTTGAAACGTTAAGATGTCCATCCATCTATCCATTTTCATGACCCGCTATATCCCTTTCGGGGTCCCGGGGTTGCCAGAGCCGGGCCCAGCTGGGCAGGGCAGTCCGTCGCAGGACACATTAAGATATCCAATTTATAGTTACGTTTTGTCATAAATTGGAGAATGAGTTTTAAATCACACCCCTAAGTGAAATTTTGTCCTTCACATGTAACTGAAACACAGAGTTTTCTTGTTTCACCCAAGCGTCCACAGCAGAGGGAATGGTAAACGCTGTGAGGATGCTGCTGTTTACATCTATCTGTCATTTCTGACTCCTATTAATATTCTAAACGCAGCACACTGAAGGACATCAGTTAAACCGTTTTAACAGTGTAAGCACTTTCCCACATCTATTGTGGGACTTAATTAGGTCGATAAAACCTCTGAAGTATAAATAGAAAGAAACCAGTATTTCTGTTTTAATGGGAGTCTGTTTGAAGACACCGGGCGCTGCAAACATTTTTAGCTTGACTCAATGCCACGCTTCACACATCTCCATCATCTGTCTGGCACAGAGGAGGCCTGTGGAAGCCAGAACCTGTTGTGATCCTTTTTTTTTTTTTTTTGATCATAGAATGACTCAAATGAAAGAAGCGAAGGCTTTCACAAGCATGTCCTTAAGTATTGCTATAACAGCTGTGAAGCTGATATGATGTTCTCCTACAAGATCACAGATTTGCTGATGTGAGACAGAACTTGTAAGAGATCGGATTAGAGACAAATGTTTTGGCTTTGCTGATGAGAAGTTCAAATTTTTTTCTGCGCTTTTGCTGCACAACAGAGTTTTATTCTAGCCGGATTTTTTTTTTCTGTTTTCAGGAAACTTTTTCTCAAAACTTTCATTGATTTGTAATTAACCTAGACTTTTTTGGTCTATTTAGTCTTTTAGATGAACCATTAAATGTTTCAGTTTTATAAGGGGTTTGCTTGTTGTGTTTATGTTGTGTGTCTTTGTGGCTCTTTTCACTGGTTCCTTCTATTTTCCAGATGTATTCTCTACACGTGTATTTTAAAGTTTACTCTTTTTGTTTTGTTTTTTGTTTTCTTATTTTTTTTTTATATTTATTCGAATGCTTGAATGAGTTTGGAATATATGCCTGTATAACAGACCTGGCATGTTGAAAACCCATGATTAGGAAAAGGAAGCAGAACTACACAATGCAGTTGTGCAAAGAAAACATACCCTGTTAAAGACCCACTCTGATGAAAATTTTGTTTTATGTTTGTAACATGTCCTTGTGGCATTTTTGTGATGATAGAGGAGATAAATACAGCAAATTGAGCTTAAAATAATATTTGTAGATATTTGTAGTTCAAACTGTTGTGATTGATTTGTTTACACATAATTTATACATTTTTCCATCTTCTGATGAAAATTTGAAACCCATCGAGACGACTGTTGTTGTGATTTTGGGCTATACCAATAAAATTGAATTGAATTGAATTGATGTCACACTCCAAATTGTTCAAAGGTTGATTTTTATTTATTAATGTATTTTAAGGCCCTAACCTTACTGTGAATGGTAGATCTTCCTTATTAATAGCAAATAGAAACAGGGTGCATGATGGGCAAAATTAAAAGACCAAGGCAAACTAAAAGAAAAAAAAAAACCTTCATTAGTCTACAGTGTCTGTCTTCCATGAAAGTTCCTCCTTTCCTAGTCCATCAGGGGTTTATTGGAGCCCATCTTCATGGTGTACCTCAGGGTAATGGATTTGACTCACTCCTTTCACTTTTGGTTAAAACCTCCCTAAACATTTTGAGTCTTCCTGTCTTGACATCAGTGGCTTTCATCTCCTGCCGTGGCCACAACGTTAAAGCAGTGGGGCATCCGATTATTTTTCAGAGAATTAGTGTTCCTGACTTGAACTTTGTTCTTGTTATCTATCAGTTATATGTAAGTGAGCATTTCTTTTTTTTATCCTGTTCAGTCTGAAGGACTGAAGGACTTGGTTGACAGAGGCAGGGAATGTCCTTGAAGTAGAAAATCCCTGGTTTGTTTTCCATTTAAATCTCCAGCTCCCCATTTCTTACTGCGACATCATATTGCTCTTTTATGACATCATTAAGCTCTTTTATGCACTTTATGCCAGAAATTGCAGTTTGTATGAACCAGATCTTCTTGACTGATAGTTTTGTAGCCGTGATTGTGTCACCTGGACAAAAGCGATGACAGACTGATAAATGTTATGCCGGGCTGCATAGTGAATTAGGGTTAGCACTTTTGCCTAACAGCAAGAAAGGCCATAGTTCGAATCCCTGTTTGGACCCATGGTCTCCTTATGGGTTTTCTCTAAGCACGCCGGCTTCCTCCCACTCTCCAAAGACATGCTTTGTAGGTTAATTGAAGAGTCTAAATTTTCCAGAATGTACCCTGCCTCTGCTCAACAGTAGCTGGGAAATGCTCCAGCTGCCCTGCAACCCTGTAGGGATTCAGCGAGCTCAGACGATGGATGGATGGATAATGGATATTCTGGCTACAGATTGCTCACTGCAAGATGGGGAAGGGGGACTTCTCTCCAGTGCCCAAATAATGTTTTCATTGCTGTACATTTCTGCCCCATTCAGCTTTCTTTTTTATCAAATACTATCATTCTTAATCGCTCCTGTTTTCTTGGAGCTTCTTCTGTTGCATTGAAAAAATGGAACCACACATTTACATTAAGAAAACACACAACTATATATTTGTATATTGCTTGGAAACACATTTTATATCATTTTTGCATGTATTATGTGTGTTTGGAAAAATAATTTAGTAGTTTTATTTAATTAAATCTAAACAATTCTGGCTTTTTAAAGTTATGGAGGAGAAACATGGAGCAGAGTGGGTGTCATCTGCAGCCTCCCAAGAGCCAGACTGCACCCCCCTTTGATCTGGCTTCATTATACAATGACGAATAATGAAAGCTGAGAATAACTTTCCTCCAGCCTCACAATCTGTATAGGTTCTTAGGCAGAACATTTAGCAAAATGCATTTGTTTGGACTCCACTCTTTGAGGGAGAATGATTTGGTTGGTATGTTTTTTTTATTTTATTATTTTTTTATTTTAAATGTTTGTAAATGTAAAAACTTGCAACTGCAAATATATGGCCTTCATAATTCATATTTACTTAAAAAACGTGATTTTTCATATTTCTTTTATAACATTTAGGTGCTTGGGCAGAAAGTTTATTGATTACAATTGTTTAATTAGAAACACAATAGTAATATGCATACTAATAGATATTTGATCAAAACTATAATTAGTAATTGGTAAATCTTTATTACTAGTCTCTTCAGCATTTCTTTGTTTTTTTTGTGGAAAACTCAACTTTATTCCTTAAAGTATCTTTTATAAATTGTAAGGGTGGACTTAATGGAAAATCCAGTGCAATATTCAAACAGAAACAAATAAAGATTGAGAAAAGAATAAGTGAAGAAGGTTTTAATATCCTTAGTGCTGCTTCTTCCTCACATTCATTCCTACTCAAAAATAATAATAATTAGATCTCTGCAGTCTGTTTTACCTGAGAAAATTTCTTTTTTTTATCGGTAAATCACAGCTTACTATTAAGCTACCACAAGCCAGTGACCCTGCACTCAACTTTCGTATTAAAGCTCATTTAGTTCGGGCTTTATTTGGGATGATTCCTCTCTCTGCTATCAGCCATTTTCCTGTGAATTGCGAGGAGAAGCGGTGTTGTGAAAGACTCTGGCAGCAGTGTGGCAGTGGTCACCTTCAGAGCACAAGCCTCCTCCGTCTGCAGCTCATTGGCATATTGCTAAATTCTTGAATGGCTTTTACTGTCTTCTCTTCCTCTTTCTTCATCCTTTGTTTTTCCCAGCCTTCCGCCTCATGCTCGTGTTCTCTCCTTGTTTTACTCTCTCATTCTGTGTCAGTGAGTCTGGTGCCTTGTGGAGCACTGCAGGGCTGATGCAATTCCTGCTACTTTCTTTGCTAGTGTGAGACGGGAGCATCCTGGAGCCAAAACCCTTCATGCAAAGTGCTCCTGTGGGAGGCTCTAAGAACTGCTCTTTCAATCTCTGTCACTATCTTTCTGCATACAATAGTGAGCGTGCATGTATTAAAGATCCTAATCTCCATGGTGGATGGTATAATTAAAGCTTAGAGGAGGAAATTAGGTGTCTCGTCCTTCCTTCTAATCTATCAAATGTAGTTGTCCGTGTGGTGTTTATGTAGATAAAAAAAAGGTCCCACATTTCTTGTGAGGTGTTTCTTTTATTAGATCTAATTTTACCTTAACTGTAAAACAGGAACACGTTGAATGAATGACTCACTCCTTTCCTCCTTTGATCTATTGTAAAACCGTTCCCTGTTATTTTTAATTTTATGATTCTGATTAGCGAAAAAAAAAAAATGTTATTTTCTAGGACTTAATTTAAGGAGTGACAGGAGTTCATTAGAAATTCCACTTTTTGAGCTGTGGGCGGGACTATTGGCGTGGAATGAGCCTTCTTCCCTTTCCCGCTATCGCTTTGTTTTCAAACCTAGCTTGTCAACTGCATTTTTTTCATCTGCTCCTGATTCAGAACATTTTCAACCAAAAAAATACAATTTTAATCTTAATTGTCTTTCTACGTGTCTTCTATCATGAGATAAATGCTACAAGAACATGTTAAAAACACCAAAAAACAATTTTCATTGAAATGGGTCTTTACATTCATCCTAGAATTATATACAGAAAAAAAACAACAACAAATGGCATGAATGTTTGACTTAAAAAGTTTATTTTTTTCTTTTTGCAGGACAGCTTCTCTATGACGACAGAGACGGCTTTGGCTTGGGAAATGAAGACGGCGATGGAGGCTGATATCGGGAAAACCAGTCAGGTACGAACCTTTTGCAACCGTCTGGAAGATTTTTATTTTGTTCAGTCAGGGAGGCCTCCCAGCTTTCTGTTTGATATGTAAGGTAGCAAGATCTTTATGTCTGTGCCAATGATTTAACATCTTGGAGCAGCAGCTTACATCTTCAAAGGCTTCAGTGAAGAAAGTGCGGTGATTTGTTATTTTCTGGAACAAATGCCTAATACCTCGTGAGACCCAGTTTCTTGAATATTAACATGCACGACTAAGGTGAGCAACATTGCACTCACTCCCTTAGTGTTTTCTTTTCCCAGGTTCAAGAGGACCATGGGGAATTGGATGATAGTTCAGAGAAGACCCCCAGCAAAGCCTCCAAATCCCCCCAGAAAACTACTAAACGGCTTAAGACTGTGCCAGTCAAAGTCACTCTACTCGATGGCTCAGAGTACAACACAGCAGTTGAGGTGTGCATGTTTTTTTCTTCTTTTTTCAGAAAAATGTGAACATTAAATAAAACAGAAAGCTGCAGAATTGCCAAGATTTGACTGCGGCTGAGATGTTTATTTTTATCTGGGTTTTTCACACTTTCAAAAAGGTGGAATCAAATGAGCAGTTGCTTTCATTTCAGTTCAAAACTCCAACATCTATGCTATGAAGCGGTATTTGCAGCATTATGAGGTAAATTCAGAGTAAGCTCAGGATCCTTTGTGTCAGCTTCTCTCAGTTTCAGTTCTCGTCAAGCCACGTCTTTGTTTTTCAGCACACAGCTTGCCTAAAGGCTTGTTTAGACTTCACAGCAACCAACTATCGCATTAATCATATTTACAATTGCGTGGTCTTGTTCACACTAATGTTGGCCGGTTTTGCTTGAGGGTCTTCAATAATTGCGATGAACTTCTGAGTGTCGTTTATAATTTTCAAGCAACTTGATTGTCTCTTGCGTTTATTTTTAACATGAAAGAACATCTTGATCATACACTTGCTGCGTCTGTGAACGTGCAGTTACACAATGAGGCAGAGGAGGAAGTGGCATGTTCGTCCACTAAACAGAAGTCTAGAGGTATAAAAAAAAAAAAAAAAAATCCCAAAACAGGTGAATTGCATTCTCTAGCATTTCAAGATATGAAATATGACATATCTTTCCAGTAACTTGTTCTATTTTCTATCTAGTTGTCCACTCTGTCTGTTTCGGTGTGTGTGTGAAGTTAGGTGTTCCCTAACTTCTTTAATTACGTTTTCATCATCAGCTGTGATCACATACTCTAATCGCTCGAAATAAATTCAGGTTAAATGACGTGATTTGCATGTGATCACACTACGGGCGTATTCCAGTCATGGATGATGTCATCAACAGGTGTCACATTTCCATCTATCGGGGCGATTCCGCTCCGATGGCCAATGAGACCCAAGCAACTACAAATCGCTATGAAGTGTAAACCGGGCCTGAGCCGCCTTTGGTTTAAGAAAGTTTCCAACTGTCCAAAATGTAACTGTCTGTCTAAGCCCACTTCATCCTGTTCGGGTCTCAGTGATTTGTTAGAAAGAAACGAGAGGACCTGGCTGCAGACATCAATGTCCACAACCGGAACCAGAAGTCCACCGAAACATACATGTAACCATTGATCCTTTTATGGGTGGACTTTTAATATTTAAATGAAGGCTAGGAAACAACATAAAAAGTTAAACAAATCAAGCTTTTGGTCCTTAAAACCACATTTAATTCAAATATCCTTACTCCTTTCTGATAAAGCAGTAGTGCTCATTTTCAAACTTGACCAGCTTCCCTTCCAGGGGCATAAATGTCTCATATTCTTTAGAAAAAACTTTTTTTCTTTTTAAAAAACGACACAATTCCAGATTGACAGAAAATATATACCTAAAAAAGTGTTCAAAGTGTCCCTTCTGTACACTAAAAATATCTAATTTTATGGAATAATCGAATGGTACTGCACTGTTCAGATTATCACAAGTTTAATACCTTTTTATGTTGCTTTTCTTATGGAAATTAGACTATGACTGGCATTTGGGATTCAGTCTTAAAATGCCACTGCTGTTTGCTTATATTAAACTTCACAGATAAAAAGTATACAAAAGAAAAATACGCTTAAATATTTGCAATAATGCTGGATTTTTGTGCAGAAACGCACACTCAAACATTTGAGTAAACACAAATATGTGCACATATATGTAGCCAAAGACACCCACGCACCAGTATCTATGCAGACTCACACATTCACACAAACTTGTAACCTATCACATTATACGCACACACTAATGTAGATAAAGAGAATATCTGCACACCTAACATGTCTGTGTACATGCAGAGCTGAACACAGACACATACTTGCGCACACATACTACATTTTCTTAACACGTTTACATAGTTTTTCTAAAGCACAGTCTTACAAAATCTTTTTGCAGTCGGTCATTTAGCAAAGAGGAGCTAAAATTTGCATAATTGTTGAACTGATGAATTATCAAAGTTAGTAAATCCATGGAAAGAATCTCGTCCAAAAAGTGATGTCAAACCGTTTAGTGTGAACTTTAGGTGCTCTAACTATTACTGTTTTGTGTTTTTATCTAAATGACTTTATGCATCAGGTTTTTGTCTCATTTCAAATGTTTGCAGTTTTCCTGATTATTTGACATCTTGTTTCTTGCTTTGTCAGACTTTGCAAAAATATTGCTGTGCTTTCAGGAATTCTTTCATCAGAAAAAAGTGATCATGCACATTGCTAATCTGGCAAAAACAAAGCTCCTATAGGATATGCGGCTACACACACGGTTTCTTTTAATAAGACTGTGTTGAAAGGGAGTTGGTTCAATATTTGCAACTTTGCTGGAATACAATTGGAGCAAAAATAGATCTTACTGTGTTTTTAATCTATATGTCATACCCAGGATTTTTATAGTTAAATTGTTTCTGTCTAGTAAAAAGACGATTGAGGCACATGTACTGTGCTTGCACACATCTTACAAGTGACCCCACTACAGACCTCAGTGAAGTTTAGGCTGTAAGACAGCACATGAAAAGGACTTGGCTTATTTATTTTTATTATTTTTTTAAGTTTTACACATTGCTGCAAATAATTTTCAGTTCTCTTGATGGTTTTTTGTAAATGTTTTGGTCAGAAATAACTTACTTTAGTAAATATAGTATGTTGTGTACATGTATTATTTGGTAAATGTTGTCTTTTTGAGTCTTCCATAATAGAGATTGACTACGAATTTAGTATTTCTGTATCTGCCAAAAAAATGTAAAATGTAAACATGATGTTGTTTGTAGGTTTTGTTGAGACTCCAGTACAGACTATAACAGTTACATAAAAAGTTTCTATAATACCAGAGATCTATAGATATTTACAGATGATCTACTTAACTGGAAAAGAGCAGCAAGAGAATAGTATCCAGCATGCTCCATGTGAGCAGTGTTGCTCATCCCACACTTCAGCAGGTAAATCTTGGTTTTCATCAAAATGTCTTGTAGGTTATTGTCAATGTTTCTTCCATTAAATGTCACGAAATAGAAAAAAAAAACATGTTAGCAGCAGTTTTATTGTTTCTTCTTGAAATCTTATTATGATTTCAAAGGCAGTGTTCCACAGCAGCAGCAGCAGCAGTACCCAGCACTGATCAGGGAAATGATTATTTCAAAAGTGTAAAATTCCAATATTAAAAATAAACGGATTATTGATTTTTAGCCCTAGAAGAAGCTGAGGAAAGATGTGCAGCTCCATTCTCATTAAGACAAGGAGGTGATGAAGTGAGGCAGGTGAGACGTCTCTGCATGGTGGAGGAAAGACCCAAATAAACAGAACCCAGCTGTTAGAAATGGTGCAGCTTTTAGTGTTTTTTTTTTTTTTGTATTCAGATTGATGCTATGTTGTAAGCTCTCACTGCTTTTGACTAGTTCAAATTTCACATATGTACATTTAAATCCTGCATTGGCCAAAAGAGAAAACCCCCTATCTGAAAAAATCCCTTCTATTAGAAGCAAGAAAAATGTTTCTAACATTCCTGTCAATGGAGGTTTTTGTCTTGTGACCTTAATGTCTTTAAAAAAGGTCAGGATTTTCTTTTAACCCCTGTGCTATCCTAGGCACTTTACCAGTGGAAGTGGGGTCTAGATGACCCCACTAGACAGTGTGCTAAACCCTTTTTCTTCAATGATTTGTGATCTTCACTGGTGTCCGTGGATTACATGAAATCCTCTTCACCTTTATCCACCTTTGTCATGGTAGGGAGAACACGTCAATGTAAGGATCGGGTCATCTGGACCCCATAGGATAGCACAAGAGTTAAATTCACAAAAAATGTGGAGTTATCCTTGTTTTCACCATTTAATATAAAAACTTAAAATCTAAAAATTGGCATATGTAGCATATTGTCCATCGATAAGAATTACAAGCACTCAATTTTACTAATAAAAATATGTTTCCAAGAAATATATATGGATTACTTTTCTCTTTTATAGGTCTATGTTTAGTTACTTCTATATAGCTTCAACCATGATCCAACAAAACCTTATCATGTAATAAGTTCTAGCTGTAGTTGTTTTAAAAAATATCTGTACTGGTACAACTTTTACTACCAAAAATGCAAGTTTTGCAATCTCACAATGATCGTACTTAGAGAAGCATGTACATGCCTATAGATCTGCTTTTCTTTTGGATTTAAAGACTGTATTGGCTGCTGCTGACGGGTTGTAAAGTTGCAGAGAAAGGACCTGTTTGCCTTTCATCTTCAGTCATTTCCCTTCTTTTGCTTTTATGGCTTTGTCACCCACATGATCTCACATAGCAAATGAGCATCGGCCGCATTTATTTTTCTTCAAGTCAGCCTACATTAGTCTTTCTTTCTTGGCTACACACACATGCACGCACATCGGTTCTTAGGTCATCTGGGAAGTGACGCTCAAAGTAGTGCACTCTGACAGAAAATCTATACAGCTGACTGATGAGCTCTTATGTTTGTCCACGTAGAAAATAAATTGTCAGACGGGAAGATGAAGAAGAAAAGATGAACAGAGTAAAAGGTGAAGAGAAGGTGGAAATAAGGAGGACCCGTTAGTAATACAAAGAGCTAAATCTTGATGTTTATGTTGGTCAAAAAGCGGATAAAATCAATGCATTAATTAGGATTGTAATGTGGAAACAATGATTGAAAACCAGCAATGAAGCAACCTGAACTGACCATCGATATCTGACTCTTGACTTCATAGATATTGACTTTAAATTGCGCATTTTACTGAGTCCAGTCTTTAATTAAGATCCATGCTGTTGTGGAGAAACTTCCCCACATACTTACAGTACTTAACTATTTTAAAGGAAAGCTCAGTTAAAAATGGCGGCAACTGAAATTTTTTTGTAAAATCCAAAGAAAAAAACATTTTAGTTGCACGATTGTCCTAATTTAATAACTAAACTATCTGACCTAGTATTTTCCTTTGCAGCTTTTTTGTGTTTTTCTCACATTCTTGTGGCATTTTTATGATGATGGAGGACATATATAAAGAAAATTAGCAATGAGCAAGCCTTTAAGGCTATTTGACATTACGTATCTTTTAAGACCTTTGTTTCTTTGGTGTAGCTCCTCACCAAAGATCTACTAGCAGCAAATGTTGAATAAAACACAAATGTTTTGTGGCTTTGTTGCATTTCTAAAGTGACTCTGCCTCACAGAATTTGTGCAGTTTTACTCCAAGCGTCTACATCCACGCAGCTATAGTTTGTATTGTCAAGTTCATTGGAATTCCTTTGTCCTAGGCTGCTCATTTAGCCTTTAAGCCTGTACTCATTCAGTTTTTGCATGGTTGAGGTATTATCGACCATGGATTTGTGGAATTGCTCCAAACTGCTGCAGAAACAATCACGCAACTGGAGGCAGAAATATGATTGAAGAGATGTGACAGAAAAAGCTTCATCAAATGTGGTACGAGCACTTTTGGAGCTATGACTTGCTGTTTCTATATGTAGCTATATGCAATAAATTAGCTTTACAAGCCCAAATTTGTTGGACTTGAATTGCAGCCAGACATATTTTATTATATACATGTTTTTACTGTTTAATTTCATGTTGGGTGTTCTTTATCACAACTCTGCCAATTTCTCCCACCGGCGCTAAATAAAGGTCTCTGATGGCCTTCTGGTAAGCAGAGATGGGGAAATCAAGAGGGCATACACACATAGAGCAGGGACTTATTAGTTCTGTTTCCATGGCAACAGCTGCTTGGTTGCTTTGTCACCATAAGAGCCAGGTCTCTCCAGGAGATAAATCTTGTGTGTGTGTTCCCCACACAGACCACACAAAGGATTTCAACCTTGAAGGGTTGGGTAGAAAATGGGTGTGGTCTGCTGAAACACCCGCAGATGGAAAGTGCCGCTCCTGTACTTTTATAGGCATGAAGATTGTTTTGTGGCTCCTACTCGACAAAAAGGACAAGCGGGCATAAAGCATCTCTCAAACTCGCATGGATAGGTTTTCTTTTTGTCACACACCTTAACGCTTTTTAGAAGAGTCTAAAAATGAAACGCAAATAAAAACTGTTAGATGGATTTATTATTGTTTTGCGTCTACAATAAACCAAAATAAAGTGATGGGGATGTACTCTCTGAATGGCTAAAAGGATTATTAAAACCTTGGTAAATGCTTACAACTAAAGTCCCACGCATTTTCTCTCTTGTTCTAAGGAAAATTTGTGTCTTTTTGTGTATCGTGTGTCAGAAATTTGCAAAGGGTCAAACCCTGCTGGACATGGTGTGTGGCCATCTGAACCTGCTGGAGAGGGACTACTTTGGCCTGTCTTTCGTGGACACAGACAACTCCAAGGTTAGATGCAACAAAAACACAAGCTCAAGGAACACAAAGGCAGGGCTTTACTGTTGTTAGATATTTAGGGCCGTTCATTCCTAAAATCTGATGACTCACTAAAGCATTATCCATCTGCAAACAGCAAGTGCACACTACGGGCTACAGGCTGCATGCATGTGTGCCGCATGGCAGCATAAAGTTTTACTCATGCTAAAAATAAAGTTCATTACCATCTTATTTAGTGCTGCAAGACACAAAAAAGAGAAGCACAGTGTTATGTTCTTCCTGAAGTTCAGAAAACCTTCTTCCCTTGTATGGGATATTTTCTAAAGTGATGCATTTGGTTTAAGGTTAAGGTGAGTTTTTCTTTTTTGTTTTGTTTTCGTCCAAATTAGTTTCAGATTTAAGCTTTGATGACCCTCAGGCTGTGTCTAAAACTCATGGTTTAAGTTCTTTATTTTTTATGCTTTACATTTGTTTAAACCCTTTTTGTAGTTTAATAGCCATGTGGTAGAGTGTGCACCCTCCGACTGAGATCGTAGGTTTAAATCCATGGTTTGGTCATTCCAAAGACTCTTTAAATTAGACCCAATTCCTCCCTGCTTGACACTTATTTAGGGATAGGTTTGGGTAGTACTGAGTGGTATATCATTTTATTTAAATGTATAACTATTTCACAAGTGACTGCCCTATAAAAATTTAACTTTTCACAAAACGTCAAAATACAATACCAGATCATGGGAACTACTTCTACATACTATAAATAAAAAGCATCTCACATGTCATCATTCTACCACCACCTTGCTTAACAGCTGGATTAAAAGAAAATTAATTAATTTTATGATTCCATTGTTTTGTTTGTTTTTAGCTATTGTGTATTTCTTTTAATTGTATTTTATTGTTTTCTATCTGTAAGGCGACCTTGGGTGTCTAGAAAGGCGCCATATAAATAAAATTCATTATTATTATTATTATGAAAATCTGATGGGCTCCGTTTTCATATCAAATATTAACAATTTGGTCTTAAAAAGAATAAATTTAAATTCTGGATATTATGGTAAACCCTGATATCCTGAAGCTTCAGAAAGATGGAATTTCTTTAATTGTTGTGTTTCTATCCAGCTGCTGTTTTTTTTTTTTTGCTAGCTATTTCATTCTATGATGAGTTTATACCAAGACATTTGGATCATGAGATTATTGCCTTTTTATAAATGGGTGGTTTTACAAACAATAATATTTTAGAAATACCTTGTGATTTAGGAGGCTCAAATGAATCTTAATTTTATGTAAAATAACTTTCTCTTTCTTTTTTTGCCAGAACTGGTTAGATCCATCCAAAGAGATTAAGAAGCAAATTCGAGGTAGGTGAAATCCTGTAAATATCATGTATTTACATTAACATGGGCATAATGAAATAATCAGCACAAAGCACATTTTTCATAGAAGTAATTTAAAACAAATGTTGCTTCTGATTATTTGTCAACAGTTGGTTTCTGGAATTTGGGGTTTTCTGTCAAATTCTACCCTCCAGACCCGTCTGTTCTCATTGAAGACATCACAAGGTTGGTGTGATCCCAGCAGAGCTGCATGAAGTCTTCTTCAGAAAATATATTTTGCTGTTATTTTTGCTTAAATACATCTTGTTGGGGAAGCTTCTGCTTGTTTTGAAGTCATGAACGGAAAATGGTTGTTAAATTAGGAAATTAGAAACAATTTTTTGCCAAATTCTGTTTAAATTATGATGGCAAATTCAGAAGTCTGCTTAATCAAATGCCATAAAACAATCTTAATAACCCCACAATTTATAATTTATAATTATAATATATTTTAACGTTATAAACTCTATAAAACTCCATAAGCTTATCTCTTTTGTCAGTAGTTTACATTCCTTGACTAAACTATTTTTATTTGTGGTTTATTGAAGCTAAATAAAATGGGATGAAGTTTGACTGATGTTGAAACTGCTACGCCATGACACCACCAAGAAACAGCCTCTGATTGGACTTCAAAAACAAATCCAACACAAAAAATGTACTGTTATGTAGTTTATGTAACTGAGCTAAATGGCACTCATACATATTCAACACAAACAAAATATTACTGTAGCAAACAGATTGCACTGTGCTGTGGTAAAGTAAACGGGTAATTTGAGATGTTTTTTTCATTTTTTATAAAAGTTTTTGCACAGCTGACACACTGATTTGTGACTTCTGTCTGACAATTTTGAAAAAAAATGTCTAAAAAAGGATATAAAAAATATAATTTGATTGCTTTTATGTAAAGAATGTTCAATAAATTCAGAGAACAGCAGAAAAGACATGGTTCCTCCATGTAAAAAAAGAAGTATGGAGCAGAAAATATTTTTAACATAATTTTTAAGCCTGTGATATATGATCCATTTTTGGCAGAGGAGCTCCTGGTTTTATTTAAATTTGATATTTTGGTCCAAACAAAACATGTGTTTACTCCTTTTTAAAGTCTGTAATATTTAAGGATGTAGAGGCAAAAAAATAAGTGTTTTTCTCCCCAGGCTAGATTTGCTTACAATATGGAGTCAAAATATACATTTTGCAACATGTTCTGCTCAAACTCATTATTTAAACAAGAAACAAATTTTTAACTAAATAAAAGGATTTAAATGTTGGTAAAGTACTGTATTTTAGACTGTTTTTTTTAGAAAGTTTTTAAAGTTTTTTTTTTCCCAGACAAGTACTTTTCTTATTTTTTTTCCCTGAAGTTTTTCCCATCTCCATCACCTCACCCTCACTGTGTCTTGTGTTCTAGGTACTATTTGTGCCTGCAGCTGAGGGATGACATCCTGTCCGGTCGCCTTCCTTGCTCATTTGTCACTCACGCCCTTTTGGGCTCCTACACAGTCCAAGCTGAACTTGGGGACTATGACCCTGAGGAACACGGTCCAGACTATGTCAGTGAATTTCATTTTGCACCTAATCAGACACGTGAGTTGGAGGAGAGAGTAATGGAGCTGCATCGCAACTACAGGTCAGAGAAAACAATGAGAGTCCCAGAAAGTTGTTTGATCGGTAAAGCTATAAGTACTTTATCATGTTTCCTTTTGTAGAGGAATGAGTCCTGCAGAAGCAGAGATGAACTTTCTTGAAAACGCCAAGAAGCTTTCAATGTATGGAGTGGACCTGCATCATGCCAAGGTGATAAAACTCAATACTCTTTGTGTTGCTTTCCTTTTGACGGCACTAAAGCTTTTTTTTTTTTTTTTTGTTATGCCGTTCTACTCTCCAGGATTCCGAAGGAATCGATATAATGCTTGGTGTGAGCGCCAATGGGCTGCTTATCTACCGTGACCGCCTCAGGATCAACCGATTTGCATGGCCCAAAATTCTCAAGATCTCATACAAAAGAAGCAACTTCTACATCAAGATCCGCCCTGGAGAGGTAAATATTTTTTTTCTTATCTCTCCTTTCTCCGAATGTCGCCCCTTAGATACTGCATGCATGTGGAGGCTTATAAGAAGCTGCAGCCACTCTGGCAGAGCTGAGACAAGTGGATTAAAGGGTCATTGAGAAACGAGATCCCCTCAGATTCCTATTTCATGGCTTCATGGATATTCAATTTACATCATTACTTGTCTGAACTCGTGCTAAACAACATCTATTATCTTTCCATCATCTGATGCAAATGTTACTGCCATGCTTTATATTTCCTCTTTGGTATTATCTTGAAACTATTTTTTGTCTCTTTCACTCTCAGTGGTCACTTAAAGTTTCTATAGTTTTTCTTGCACATTTTATGGCTGATTCTTTGCCTCATGAAGGTTGAATGATTTTCCATCATTATTTGTCTTGATAACTATCAGCATTAAGCTTCATAAACTTAAAAACAAAACAAAAGCTGTGTGACATTTTTTTCCTGCATTTTATAACTTTTTTTTTGAGAATGTCTTTTTAGTTCTGAAAAAATAATATTCAATCATTTCTTTTCATGCACCCAAACTTCTAGGTTGGGGTTGAGATTTAAATGTGACACAACATTGGGAGTTCAGGCATTGTATTTTTTTCAGAAAAGAAAAATCTTTCTTGTTGCTGCAGAGCAAGCACAATTCACTCTGCTGCCATACTTCAACTTCCCCAGCACTTGGTTCTACCACTGTCTTTTTCCTCTTCACCTCCTCCACCACCTCCACCTTCACTCCTTCCCCTCACCACTCAGTATGAACAGTTTGAGAGCACCATAGGCTTCAAGCTGCCTAACCATCGGGCCTCCAAGCGTTTGTGGAAGGTCTGCATTGAACACCACACCTTTTTCAGGTAGGAGTTACACTCACAGTGTTGTAGACCCAACACGCGTTCTGTGCACCATTCGTTGGGCCTTTGCATGGACTATTACCACTCTGCATGGTGGACTCCACAAATGGCTTGTTTGGTGACACTTCCTTGAAATAGCTGTATAAACACTTTGCAGTTTTGTGCACTTTCAGTTGACGTAGAGCTGCTCTGACCAGCATTTTTAAGTCGAAACATCCATACTGAATGTTTAAAAAAGCCAATCTTGCACCAGGCAAAGTGTGTGTCTTATGCTGTACACATCTATTGTTCTAATGAAAGCTGCTATAATTAACTAATTTTAAAGCAGCTATTGACCTATTCCTACTAAGGCCATTTTACAAGAGGCACAGGAGTACTCACTGAGTTTTATGGCTGTCCATTATTTGACTGTTTTTGCTGAATAAAAGTGTCTCCTCATTCATTACTATCAGAATCTCTCCTGGGTGATCTGAATGGTAAAAGCAGGCTAATAAGTTTCATTGCTCTACTTTGCTTTTTTTCCTTTTTTAAATATCATAATTAAAACATTGTGGATTATTACTGCATAATTAACCCAAAAGTAATGAAAGTGTAGGCATTTTTTGTACTGAATGCCTTTTTTTACACTACAAGTTGCTGACAGTAATATTACTCTTGCTGCAATACATATAAATGCTATTTAGAAAATTCTCCTGTACAGAAAATGTTTCTATCCAGACAATTGGCCTTTTTGTTGACATGTTTGGGGCCACGACTAGCTTGAGGTATGCCATATAGGTATAGGACCACACAATCTGTGGATCCAATAGAGGAGTGATATAAAAAAAGAACAGAAAAAGAGATAGAATCCTGGTATGATATTTTATAGATTTAATTTATTCCTAACTTGTAGTCCTATCAATCATAAAAAACAGACTAAATAAAGTAAAAGATGCAGTGCCAAAAGTACAATTGATTAAAAAGTCATAAAAGCATGATTAAAAAGGCAGAAATGGAAGTTTAAAAGAAATCACAATAATTTTTTTTTAAACTTTGCTTCAGTTTCATGCTCAATCCAGGTAAAGCAAAGCTGCATCTGATCAGTAAATGTGTGGGTTTTTTTTTAAATTACACGCAGTGTAACATTTTTAGTATCTCACTTAATGACACTCCTTGTGAGTGACTTGGTTCAGGGGTCTCAGATTCCTCCCAGTCTTCATAAGGACTCCCTCTTTAGCTTGCCAGCATTCCTTATCTCTGGTGACCACCATAAGGTTTGCGGATCACTTCCTCCTCCAGGCACCATAACCACTATGGCCACAGCTTCAAGCTGAATTCACAATGAAGGATGAAAACAAGGTTCATTCTGGCTCTATTTCTCTGGACTCCATCGGTACGTGGTTCAAGATCTCCTGGATAAGAGGGTAGAAGACCCTTCTGAGAGTGGATTCAGCTAAATGTTCTTAAAAGACTCTCACAATATGTTTTGGCCTGCCAAGTCTGTCAGTTTCGGAGCCTAAAGTGTTTGTTGAGGCAAGCTAGAGTGTCTTAAGTCAACGTTTGAATTTTTCGATGTGTGAATGCTTCAAATGAATTGGCATTAATGAATTTTGTTCCCCATCACTGATCCCAATGAAGTCTCTTTGTAGCGATTCTGTAAAAAGTCAATGAAAATGATCTGATTTGAACATGTTGAGCCTTTTTGCAGGTTGGTTTCTCCTGAGCCTCCTCCGAAGGGCTTCCTTGTGATAGGCTCCAAGTTTCGATACAGTGGGCGGACCCAAGCCCAGACCAGGCAGGCTAGTGCTCTGATCGACAGGCCTGCCCCTCAGTTTGAGAGGTCGGTGAGCAAGCGGTATATGCTGCCCCGAAGCATTGATGGAGGTACAAGTCCTAACTCCTCCACTCTTTCTTTGGATGTTTCCCTTTGACACATGTGACCAAACTGCTATAAAACTGTTCCAAATCGACGAGTTGTTTCGTTGCTTTACTGCCCTTCTCGTTTTTCCAGCTTCGGCCCTGGGGGATAGCATGGACCAACTGTCACAGAGGAGCTCCAGTGAACGCACACAGTTCATGTCTAGAGAGGACTTAGACCAAGAGGGCAGCTTCGACCTGGACCACGATCAGTATCAATACCAAGACAAAGACCAGGAGCGATATGCAGATCTTGAAGACGAGCATGAAGAGCCCAGTCAGAAGCAGACGTTTGGCGGCCGCATCCCAACACCCACCAAAGCCTTAGAGGTCAAGGTACAGAGAGTTCTGCAAACGAGCAGAACTGTGGATCACACCAAAATATTACCTGAACGAAAGACGTTCTGAGAGCTTACAACCTAACGAAGACATGAATTATAATTCAAGCACACAATTTCTGTATTGAGACTTGGTGTGGATGAGTTTGCTTTGACTGCAGAACCAGATGATGCCTAATGATCTAGATCAGTGGTTCCCAACCCCCAGACCGTTGACTGTTCTGTGGGATAGTTGGTACCGGGCCTCAAGGAAAAAAAAAAAACACAGCCTATTTTTTTTTTTTTTTACGTTTTATGTATAATCTGATTCTGAAGAAAAAAGGAAATCTGCATTTAACTGACAAAAACCGTAGTCTTTACTCGAAATATGGAATTTTTGTGACAGTTGATACCGCAAACCATAACAATAATGCAGCATATTCATCAACTGGCTGTCTAATGTCATGAAGATGTTGATAATCAAGTTTTTCAAATGGTGGGTTCATATTTTTATTTATAGTAAATACCAGTTTTAGTGATTTGTTTTTTCTTTTTCTACTTCACCTTAAAATTTGAAAAGCAGTTGATAGTTTAAGGGTTAAAGGAAAATCTGTATTACTTTATATTGATTCCTACTCAAGGGCTGCACGGTGGCGCAGTGGTTAGTGCTTGTGCCTCACAGCAAGAAGGCCCCTGGTTGAAGTCCCGGCTGGGGGACATGAAACAGAACAGCAATGGGGGACCTTTCTGTGTGGAGTTTGCATGTTCTCTCCGTGTATGCGTGGGTTTTTCCGGGGTCTCCGGCTTCCTCCCACTGTCCAAAAACATGCTCCATGGGTTAATTGGCAACTCTAAATTGTCCATAGGTGTGAATGTGAGAGTGAATGGGTGTGTGATATGTGGCCCTGCCACAGACTGGCGACCTGTCCAGGGCATCCCCTGCCTTCGCCCGAAAGTGGCTGGGACAGGCTCCGGCAGCCCCGTGACCCCGAAAGGGACAAACCGAATAGAAAATGAAGGAAAATGTATGATTCCTACTTAAAATCTAGTGTACAAATAAAGTTTAAAGCAGCTGCAGATCTTTTACAGAGGATTGAAGAAAAGGATAACCTCAAAAATTAAGGTGGCCTGAAAAAAAATATTGTCTGACATCAAACTGATCCGTGACCTTTAAAAAGGTTGGAGACCACTGCTCTAGATAAAGGAAAGAAAAGAGGAGATGGATGAAAACCAATTGACAAGGGGAATGGATGAGAGGAGGGATAAAATAAAGAAAAGTGTAGATACTAAATGAATGGGTCAGGATTAATGAAGAGGGTGTAGAATGGAGGAAAGAAAAATGGATGACAGAGGGGAAGGAAGGATTGATATTACATGATGGGGAGCAGTTGGGTTGAGAGAAATTAGGATTGTGGTGATTTCGTTGGATGCAAAGACAGCTGTGGTTTGGCTTGAGGTGCCACTCGTGAGACATTTGTGAATTTAGAACAAAAACACTTTACATGTGTGACTCAAAACTGTTGTAACTGCTAACCAGGTAACAGTGCCACTGAAGTCTGCCGCTGTTATAAGGAATATGAAATTAAAAGCAAAAGTTTTAGTTTGTAGAGAAGAACATTTGATTTAGAAAAATGTTATAACAGCTGGAGGGCAAAAAAGTGCCCTTCTTCACTTCTAAGAGGGGGGTGACCCCTGAATTCACACTTTTCTATCTAACGTTCCTTTTTTTTTGGTTAAATTCTGCAGTCTCTGTCCTAATATGACCCCTCTCAGTCCACTACCTCATTCTCTCTGTGACATTAGAAGACTTTTCAGACTGACTCCTTTCTTTGGATGTTTTATAAACTCAAATGACGTGTTCACTCTATATTTCTCTCTAACCCTTCACCCTGCCTTCTAACAAATCTCTTCCGTTCTTTGCTGCTGCACAGTTAACACCATTTCTCACAGCAAATCTCTTTCTTTTGCATTCCTGTTCTCTACCTTACCCTCCCTCCCCTGCAGGGTGAGGAGGCAGGCTCGCCTGTAGACCCAAAACCTGAGGTATTTTTGCTGTGGACCGTCATGTCTGTCTGTGATTGTTTCAGACCGTCTTGGCGCTCTGTGTTCACAAAAACGTGTTTTATTTTTTATTTATTTATTTTTGTTTTTTCGAGTTTGCCTAAGAAAATGCTGCAAATTTTCATGCCTTGTTTCCAGGAGTGTGAAAAATGTAATTAACGGGAAATGTATGGTGGCCCTTAAGTCCAAATCACTGAACGCAAAAGCAAATTAAAGACAAAAAAAAATAATTATAATAATAATAAACATTATCTTTTAGAAATTAAAACAAAATTCCAGAAACTAAAACACAATTTTAAAAAATGAAACGAAATCAAAATGAAATGTTAAAAAACGAAACACAACAAGAAACCTGTAAAGGTAGGTACAATGGGCCATCACTGATTGGATGATGATATCGAAGTTTTTTTTTCAAATGTGTCTTCCATGTCCAAGTTTAAAGATTAATTTGGGGCATATCCAGGGCATATCCAGTGTCACTTCATGCAGAATGTTGAAATGATGGAGAAATTCTCATCTTCCAATCAGCAATGTCTCAAACCTTTTCTGGGTTCTTTTTTTGTTTCATTTTTCTTGTTTTATTTTCTATTTTTCATTTAGATTTCTGGAAATTACTATTGTTTTCCAATTTTTTTCTTTTTTTTTTTTACAGAAATCAGAAAGTTTGTGAACATTTAGGACACATTTGAAAAAACTCAAACATCAAAAATCAAATGTCTTCGTCCAATCAGCGATGTTCCATACCTACCTTTTCCAGTTTCTTATTGTGCTTTGTTTTTTAACATTTCATTCTGATTTCTGGAAATCTACTTCTGAAATGTTTCCTTTTATTTTTTATTTTGATTTCTAAAATGTAAAGTTGTATTTGTATTTTTCGTGTAGCTTTTTAATTATCATTTTTACCTTTTAACATGTTTTTGCGTTGAGTTATTTATTTATTTTGTCTGGTTTGCACTTCAGGGCCACCGTAGAAATGCATGAGCTTAAAAAAAATCTTTTTTAAAGTGATTTGCTAAAATTATACTTTTCCCGCCTGACTTTGGTTTTTTATGTGACTTGTCAGACACATACAACAGTGTGTGTCTAAAATAGTGTCCTTGTGTGACATTTAATAGTTGTCGTTGTTGGAATTAGGACAAAGGGACAGCTCTGAATCACAGTTGATAATTCAGTGAGTCATTGATTCACCGGCTGACATATTTCACTTCTCCATTGATGTCTAAAAGTCCAAAACTTCACATCAATATATGAATTTAAATCACTACAATTATTGCCACCCGGAACAGCTGTGTGGATACTCTTTAGCATTCCATGAGGATAATAGATCCTGTTAAAAAATTGGATAAGAGCCGTTAACTGAGGGAGTTACAGTATTTAGCATTTCATAATGTGTTCTCATGAGATGTTTGGGTAAGAAGAATAGGAAAAATCCAACTCCAAACACTTACTCATTTAGAGAGTGCCTGCATCCATGATCATTCGGCGGAATCTAAAGTGGATTGTCCCGGTCTTCTTGACAGAAAACATTATTCACAGTGTGAACCCAAAGCGTCCCCCCCCCTCACACACACCCTGCAATAGTGTTGATTGTTTCTGCCTGTCCGTCAAGCTGCCTGCCTTTTGAACTCACCAGCAGCATTTTCCCTCTTTGTCTCTGCACGCATCTGTCTTCCCCTCCCCTCAAATCCTCAACCTCCTGCTTTGCACAAAAAACGCTCAATTCATCTCACTCGCCCCATCCCATCTACGGGACAAGGATGTGCCCCCCCTTCGGCCGAAGCAGGAGGTACCGCTCGATCCGTTTGTGGCATGTATAGAGCTGGCCAGGCACTGTGTGTGTTTTTTGTGTTGTGAATGTTGCTTGAACCCAGATGTGCTGAGGAGCACTGCGAGCTCATCACTCACACCTCATTTAATGAAAAACGGATCTTAATCAGTTCTAATGAAGCATAACTGACTCTGATAAAATTATGCAGTCACTACTTTAAAGATGTCATCTTTCAAAAATATACTAGAGAGTGAAACTCTCTAAAATTCCTCTTCTTTTTATCTAGCTATTAATAAAATGAATATTACAGGCCTTGATGAACTACTACATTTTATTTTTTATTTAAGAATGCTGTGATCAACAAACAGAAGGCGCTAACATTTTCTTTTAATATTTAAGACATTTGCAGAATTTCAAATGTTTTGTAAGATTTGATATTTTAACTTGAACACGGTTAAAGATTTTAATCATATTTTCAGGCTAGACTTCAAAAATGTTTATCTGATCATCCGATTGATTTTTGTTGTGCAGATATTTGCAGGTTTGCCCTGAAAGAAATGTTTTGCAGCCTCATTTTAATTGAAACTAGTACTACTTACATTTTGGACAAGTTTTCAATTTGACATATAAATGTCTTTAGGTGTTGATTTCATAACTAGGGCTGCACGATATGAGGAAAACTCGCGATATGCAATATTAATCAACTGATCAATATTGCGATGACGATATAATTTGCGATAAATGAACAAATAGCAAAACAATTTTTTTTATTCCTTTTCACTGCAAAAGTTTAATTTAAATAAGAGTCAAAATACCTTAAATTAGTCTCCAAATGACCCTCATCTAATTAGGAGGCCAACATCTAACATAAAAGCTCCAACCGATTGGTCAACAACATGAAGGCTTCCATCTGATTGGTCAAATGCATAAAGAGATTTATTCAGTTCATGAAATAGTTCAAGTTGCCATAAGATTGTTTTAGCACGTTTAAGGTTTACCATTTATTGCGATTTCTGCCGACTTTTGCAATATAGATATTGCACAACTTGAAATCGCGATAACGATAAATTTGCAATTAATTGCGCAGGCCTATTTATAACCATCCCTATTCCCCGTGTGTCTTTTTACTGTGTGAGCAGCAGTTCTTGGACAAGCCTGAAGATGTTTTACAAAAGCACCAGGCCAGCATCAATGAGCTGAAGAGGGCTTTGAAGCAGCCCAACAGCAAGATGGCGCAGAGGGAGCGTCTGTCTTCAGCCACTCCACCTGGAGGAGGAACCCCTGAGCGAAAATCAGTAAGAGCCAGCCCCTCACCAACTTTACCGTGTTCTGGTTTATTTCCCATCAACTCACGGTAGATTTTGGTTCATGACCTTCAAAATTGCTTGGCATTTTCTGTTAAATACCATTTGTCCATAATATAAAAAAAACATTTGCCTCAAGGCTAACTTAACGAAATGTCTTTTATGTGTAATCTCATCAATTAACTTTCACACTATTTGTAAGATAATTTGTCTTTTTTTTTTTTTTAGTTTATTGTAGGCTAACAGTAAATAATAAATAATGAAATCATTAATCAGGACCAAAAAAAAAAGTTCAATTTATTTATGGAAAATGCAGGGGGCTGTGTCCGAAAGGCATTATTTAATCTACCTATTATGAACTTATTTTATTAACTTTTATACCAATTCTAAGTGACAAAAAAGAGGAGCTCAAAATGAAAAGAAATGAAAACTATAACAGGAAAATAAAAATTAAACAATAAAGGGGAAGGGGGGATATTCAAAACTGTATGAAAAAAAAAATGTCAAAATAAAAACCCTTTAAAAACCCCTTTGGTGTTTTTAACATGTACTTGTGGCATATTTTCTTGATGGAGTTCAAATGTAAAGAAAATTAAACTCAAAATTGCATTTCTGAATATTGTTTTTATTTCCAAATGGTGTGAATCAGACGAAAACATGTCGCTGGAAAAAGCTTAAAACAGCAAATGTGCTCCGCTTCATTCTGAATCATCCACTTATTGATGACTACATCCACGGACGTCTTTGTTTTCCTCGTCTAGCTCCTATATTGCTCACCATCTTTTTAGTTTCACCCATAATGTTACCTTGGGGTCGTGGGGGGCTGTAAGTTAGTGGGAGAGCATGTCATTAAAGGAATAGTGAGAAATTTGGGCAGGCTTACTCTACGCCACAGGCGAAATTCAAATGTACCTCTGTCGCTCTTCAGAAACTGTCCTAGTTTTTGGCTAAAAACGACATAATCGTAATTAAAAGACCACTAGGAACATTGAAAATAGTTTTAAAGATAATCGGAGTGGGACGTCATGGTTTTGCTAAGTTAAATAATGGTTTAATACATTTTGTGGTATAAAGTGGAACTAAGAGGCGAGTTGATGTAAAATGACCTATTTTCTAAAGACGCGTTAGTTCTGAATTATTAGGACTGTTTGTCCCATTTACTCATCAACATAATAGCAACAGATGGTGAGAAGACATTGCAAGGATCTCAACACTGAGTTACTGACTCTCTCTATCTTTACAGTAATGATGAAGATTGATAATGATCGTACAGATAGAAGAGAGGTGTATTTCGTTAGGCTAATGCAATTGTCTACTCTGTCAACTTAGGCAACCGCTGGCGTCAGGGTGATAGACAAGGAGGATGCTTGTGAAGGAACTCCGGATCCTCACTCTAAAACAGAAAAAAGTCAAATTACGGCTAAAGGTTCTGAAATATTTTCAGCCACATCTCGGGCCGAAACCGTTAGGAGCAATTGTTCCTGGGAATCTTCCCGAACAAAAGCGGAAACTTTTTTACATGCAGCAGAACTCAAGGACATGAAAAAGTTGGACAATACAATAACTGCTAATGGGCATCATGACTCAGCATTAATGAGGACCGCGTTTAATGAAAATGGCCACGACTTTCCCTCTGACAAACCGATGAGTGAAATGAGGGGAAAGTATCGCTGCAGTGGACATCAAGACACAGCGAAGGATGCTGAATCTTCAGTGGGTGTGGATTCTTTCCTGAAGGGTGGCAGGGACGGAAGTGAGAGTCACTCTCGACACTATGAGGCTTGGAAAATGAAAGACTTGAGCCCCACAGAGGAAAAGGATTGCAACAACTTTGGAAACTCAAACTCCCAAATCCCCAAAATAATTCCTCTGAAGCCACAGAGATCAAAGAAGTCTTTGAATAAAGAGAACCAAGACGGTGTTCATGCTGAGAGTCGGTCAGACAGGAACGCCGCTGCTGCATCTGGAGAATGGACAAAAGCCTCCTGTGAGTCAGCGAGGAGTCTGGATGACACTGCTGGACTGCACTCCTCTCCGCTTTGTCAACAGACCAAGAGCGAGTTGTTTCCAAAGCAGGAACTCAAAGACCGCAGGGATACGACGGTGCAAGGTCAGTGGACAAGAGGGGGTGTTCTCCATGAAGATCATTTCCATAACATCTCTGAGTTCTGCTCAACATTTTCAGCTCCTCCCCGCACTCTGCCTCTGAAAATTCATTGGTCCCGAGACAGGCCGAGCAACGTAGACAGCAGCCACATCCACTTCCGGACCCCCAACCTCGAGTCAGCCAAGAGGAAGCAAGCGGTAAACCTGTTCGCCCATCACCGGAAAGTAGCACCTTGCATGAGCTTCAGGCTGTGCGGCGATGATCTTGGTTTTTGCCATCAAAAACTCCAAACATCCCACCAGCATACGTAGACTTCAAATTCCATGTGGCTGTTGACAAGAAAGCAAAACATGTTTTGGCATAGCACCATTGACCGAGCCAGCTCAGAGAGCTTTTTGCTTTCCCTTGTTTCCTCTGCAAAGCTTGACATCTGCTTGGCCATTTCAGAACACTGCGGGCCCTTAAGCAACGCTCACATTGCTTAAGCTGCAGGCGTTGTCCTTCTCCCTCCTTAACTTGTCACCATAACACCTGGTATCGTCTTCCAACATCCTCACAGAGGAAAGGTGGCAGCTGTTGTAAGGAGTGCACGACCTTTACGCCAATTGTTTTCTTTTTTCTTTAAGCTTCCTTTTCACATGATGTAAATCCCGTTTTTGAATGCCTGTGAAGGGCATTTGTGCAAAATGTTCTACCTTGGCACCTCTGCAGCAACAAAAACAAAAAAAGGAAAGGGTAATTAGGAGCAAACAGGAGCTGCAGAGCTGCCAAACCTCTTCAGGACCGAGGCATTCACAAACATGAATACCTTTCTCCTGTAAGGGATTTTGAAATCTAAAAAATAAAAATAAAAAACTCAGTGCATGGCAAAACCACTGCACTTGCAGTCATTTTTAAAGATGTTGACCTTTTATCACACACTACGTGCATGCATCTGACACGAGCAGAACTGCCCAGTTTCTGGAAATCCTCATTTGGTTTACCATGGAGCTGTAGCATACATTAGTGACACCACCCGAGCAGTAAGCATGCACTGCAAAAGCAATTGAGCTGAAATCTGCAGGGGAAATTGCAACATTGGCATTTAAACTGCTCTTTCAGCTTTGTTGCAACTCCGATCAAAGCAGTGCCAAAAACAGAAGAAAATGCATAAATCGCATCACAGAAGCCTTTCTCTGCAAGAGGAATTTAGCTGATGTTTGCTTGTTGTTTGTTTGTTTGTTTTCCTTTCATTTAGGAGACTCCTCCTACGCCCGCAATTCACGAAGAGCCACTCAGCGAAGCCTCAGTGAGTCTTGTATTTATCCAGCAGCATTTCTAGAAACGACTAAACAAACTACATTTGAAAAATTCCGCAGATTTTTCATCCTCATCAAAATAATCAACATGTTGTATTTCATGTCTAAAAATAAACTCACTGCAGTTTCACTTTTAGGGGAACTAAATTATTTAAGAAAATGAAAAATAAGCTTTGGTTTTACATCAGCTGGGGAAGGGCCCTACTCAGCTACAATTGTCCATATTTATCTTGTTTCTTTTTTTCCTATTGTTTTGTAACATTTGTGCCATTTATTCTCGACATGCACAAATGATTGGGTGATTTATTTTTTCTTCTACTTGAGCTGTAAAACCTTTTTAAATTAAGATAATCTTACTTGAGTAAAATGTTTGGATACTGAGGGTCTGGAGGGGTCAGCCTATTAAACTGGTGCGTAGAACAGACAAAAGCAAATACATTCATAAACTGAAAGTAGTTGAACTTCCTTGAATATTTTTTAATATTTTTTGTTCCATTATTTGTTTCAGTCAAGTATTTTTTTTCCAGATGTTTTGCATGTTAGGTCTATAATAATTGTGATGATGAAGATGATAATATTTTATTTGGGACATACACTTTAAAATGATAGGGAAAAAAATCATAATCAAAAATACAACAAATATCTGAAAGTGAGTGAGAAGAAGTTAAAGTCTTCTATATTTTTAACCCCATGCCCTAGATAAAATGTATAACCACACCAAGTTCATCCACTATGTACTCTAGTCCTGTTCCCTCTCTAATGAGCACACATTCAGTTTCAAATACCCATAAACACACATACAGACAAATATACACATCTAATTCCCCAACACACCTGAATGCATGCCCAAATATTTACTGGTATCAGTTTATTTATGATTTGTGTCCTTGAATGTTTACCTATGTTCATATTTCTTTATTTGTTCTTAAACTCTATGTTTAAACATAAACTGGTTCTGTTTCACAGCTCTGCTCCACAAATGGACACACACAATAGTTTCTTGTTTGTGCTTGTGTGGAAAACTTTGGATTTTTAATTTGATAAAGAACTTTTTTTATTTTAATTATGAATTGTTGTCTACTTTGAATGTTTTTTTATCTGTACAGTGTTCTACCACATTATTATTAGATCCTGCTTTTGCATGCATCTAAATACTGACAGATTTAGGATTGTTCTGGCACTTCTCTAAAAGGCAGTTTTTTTCGTCTTTCAGAGGGAACCATGGGAGAGACGTCTGGGCTCAGTATCTGAGGATGACCAAGACCATGACATCCCATACCTGAGGGAAACCCACTTGGGCATTGAGCGCAAATGTTCCAGCATCACTGTTAGTTCCACATCCAGCCTGGAGGCTGAAGTGGATTTTACCGTCCTCACAGACCTGCAGACAGGCATGGAGGAGTTCTCCAGGGGGATGTCGGAGTTAGGAGAGAGGGATTTGTCACCTGACGGAGGACTCTGCATGGGCATCGACTTGCTGCAGCACCAAAATGTCCTTGAACCGCCCCCACCTGTAGTGCCAACTCCTCTTCCTAGAGGAAGCACCAGTAGTCCTCCAGCCAAACCTGTCCAAACTGAGGAAGTCCGGCCGGAGGTCAAACGGCCTGAAGGACAGGTAAATCCATGAACATCAAGACCTCCCTGGGGAGGTGTTCTGGGCATATCCCACTGGGCGGAGGCCCTGGGGAAGACCCAGGACACACTGGAGAGACTACGTCTCTCGGTTGGCCTGGGAACGCCTCGGGGTCCCACCAGAGGAGCTGGAGGAAGTGGCCAGGGAGAGGGGAGTCTGAGCATCTTTGCTTGGACTGCTACCCCCGCAACCAGAGTGGAGGAAGATGGATGAATGGTGTTTAGTGACACTTTGATGGATTTATAAATGACTTGAAAAAGAGAAAAGTCTTTTTTAAATACTATTTGGAGTTTGAAAATACAAGTATGTTTCATTGTTAGGTATTATTCTAGAATCTACTCATATGGCGTACAAATGTTAAGTGATGAAAAACTCTAACTTTGTGTTCCCTTCTGTCTCTAAAGCCTGCTGTTCCCAAAAAACCAAAGAGGTCGGTGCCGGTGTCATCTTCAGTGGACAGGGACCATCCACATAAAGACGCCAGTCGCATCACAGCTGCTGCACCACTGAGCAGAGAGCCCAGCGATGTCATGCCCACCCCGGCGGTGAGGAAGACGGACGTCAGGACGGAGACTCAGCCGAACGGGTCAGAGGTCACCACCACCATTGTGGAGTTCACAGATCAGGTATACTGGAGCCGAAAGCCTCTCTGTCCTTACATCGTTTTGTATGCTCATCGTTCTGATTCAAACAAGTCACACGCTGGATGGATCTGTTGCAGGATCACGCCATCACTGGCCTGGGCGAGGTTTCATATTCCACGAGACAAAGTGTGTCTCCGGTGAGTACTCCTGCACTGAGTGGAGCAGCTCTTGAGCTTATTCCCTAAATACTGAATCCATACGAGTGGGTGTGTTTATTTTTTGCTTAAAAGCTGTTTTTATTTTCATCAGGTGCACAAGGGCACTTTTGGGCGAGAGACACCAGGCTCTCCCATCCTCGTCACTGAAAACGTTACCTCGGCAACCACTCACGTCACAAAGGTAGAGAAGCTTGAAGAAGACTTGCAAAGCATGGCCTGAGTAAACCCATGTGGGTGCAGCTCAACTCATTTCATTTTGAGTCATGGAGAAAAGGCTTTTTAAAGACCCACTCTGACAATAATCATGCTTTTAGTGTTTCTAGCATGTTTTTGTGGCATTTTTCTCATGATGGAGGTGATATATAAAGAAAATTAAGCTTAAAATGTCATTTCTAAATATTTCTTTATTCAAATCACTGTGAATAGGAAGCAGACACAATCATGCCATTTGAAAAAATGTGTTACTTTGACGAGTTGCCTGCTCCGCTCCATTCTGATGCATCCACTTGCAGACAATTACGGCTTTTTTTTTTTGCTCTTTCGAGCTACCATCTGGCGTAAAACTGTATGGCTGGATAGCTCCAATATCGCTCGCCATTGTTGTTTCACCTGTAAAATTAGGGGTGGGGGTGTGAGTGGCTGTAAGCTTGCAGAAGAGCACGTAAACAGATGGATGATGGGAAGAGGGCGGGCTTACTTTTTGCCAGTAGTCACGGTCGCAATTTAGAGGCAAATTTTTAAAGGACTAGTGCAGAAACTATGTCCAAGAAAATGGCACTTTTTTTTTTATTTTGGCAAAAACTGCATAATCATGATTAAAAGACCACTGGGAATGCTTATAAAAACAAATATCCACTGTGTTGCAGACTGTGAAAGGAGGATACTCAGAGACGAGGATCGAGAAGAGAATCATAATCACAGGAGACGATGATGTAGACCAGGAGCAGGTAAGAAATTCCACTTTTATTTCCTAAAGTATGCAATCATAAACAACATTTTTGGTACATATTTAAATGTTTTTATGTCCTGGTAAAACTATTTTTGCTCTATTTAGAAGCATAAATAATTAGGGAAAAAAAATATTTTTTGTTATTATTTCCATAAAAATTATACACAAAAATGTATGTCTAATGTTTAAGTTTTTATTCTTGTAATTGGTTTTACGGAAGTCCTACAGCTGACTTTGTCCTGGCAGGCTCTGGCTATTGCAATACAGGAAGCAAAGCAGCAGCATCCAGACATGCAGGTGACCAAGGCTGTCGTCGTCAGGGAAACGGAATCATCCGTTGGGGAGCGACATGGAGCATCATAGGTACAGGCACATCTTTACCCCCAAATGATGCTCCATTATACAGTGTCCTCTAAATTCCTTTGAGCTCCAGTCACAGTGATTTAGCTCTTCCCTCTCTGCAGTCACAGTTTGCGCAGACAAGAGCGCCCCCCTTTGGACCAGATGTGTCAGTACCTGAGTTTTAACTGCAACCTTCCTTCCTGGCCAATGAGTGTCCGCAGTGTCTTGATGGAGCCTCTTGTTCCTAGTAAAAAAAGAAAGAAGACTCTTTTAATTTTCTTCTCCTATTTTTATCCAAGTATTCATATCATAAGTACTCTGGTTTTTACAGTCAAGCTGGAAAAAGATTTAAAAAAAAAAAAACAATAATGTGCCATCAGAAATCCAAACATCCTACAAAATTTGACTTGATCCAATCAAACCCTTTCAATTTCTCAGGGCCTCTATATCCAAGTCACCTGCTTAAGCACTTCTTCAAAGTCAGATGGAATGGATTCAGAAGGGGCATTTTTTTGAATGTCTGCACGCTCACGCACCACCACAGAATAAAGCAGGATCATATCTCGCAATAGTTCTCATTTCATGCTGAGAACATAATTTAGAAAACTAGAAAAATACGTGTTTTAACTGAAAACAGGTGTGAGGAAAAATAAAGGAAAACAAAAAAGTTCATTTCCTGCGTGGTCGCCTGTGAATAACACACGTGTAGTTTCTTTATTGTTAAAGCATTGCAACAATTCTAGTCTGGTGCTTTAGTTCTAACAGTGGATCCTTGTATTTAATGGGTTCTCTCTTTTCACATTGTGTAATGATGGAGCACCAGAAAACATCAGAGTCCAGTTGGACCTCTCCCTCTTTCTGTCTGACGTGATATACTTCCCCCTGCTTGATGTTTTTCTACTATGATATGCAGGTGACGTTTATGCAACGTGGAAATGAAACTGTAGGCGACTTTGGGAGCTCCTAATACACATTCATGCAAAACCGCTGAATTGAAGTATGGGAGCACAGTTTTGTTCTGGATCTAGTAGCTTCCGGTACCGGTTCGGTCCAGTGTTTAAATGTGCTTTCAGAGCTCAGCCAGATGAGCTGCCTCTTTGTTTTGCTAATGCGTAGACTAAGTTTGCATTCCAATTGCAACCGTGAATAAAAAGACGTAAGCACGATCAACTTTCACATTATTGGAGTCTAAAACGTGGATATCCATTGACAATGATAGATGTTATAAGACGAAAAGAGGTTGAATTGTTTGAAGGAAAAATTTTGAGATTCCACCCCCCCCCCCAAATAAATAAAAGAAAAAAATATATATATCATAATGATTTTGTAAACTTGAATGTGAAGAAAACAAAACTGCACTTAAAAACCTTTCTATTAGGAAAAATACAGATTTTCCAATCAGTTGCTTTTAATATAATTTCCCCTTAAAATGTTTAAAAGCAGCATTTCAGGCTGACTTTTTGTCATAATGATACTGCACTTACATTCCAGCATATTTTTTTTTCTTTCAAACTAAGTAAAAAAAAAACCCAGCAACATACACTAATGTCTCCAGCACTATCATCCAAAATAAAATAAAAATAATAACAGCTAGGAAAAACATCTTTCAGCTTAGTTTGGTTGAATTTCCTGCACTATTGTTGAGATGATAAAATCCAGATGACGTGTGTCAATTACTGAATTTATTCGTAGCAGAAGTATATTTTTGTTTCCATCCATCTATTTCTTTCTACAACACAGTTTTTGTAGAATTGGCTTGAAGCTGCATGGGGACTGTACAAACCTATTTTTTTTTTGTATGTAACAACTTTTTCATTACTAAAGTGCCAGAGTCAAATGCATGAACTTGGCATGACAAGTTTGCCCTTTAAGTATGTTTTTTTTTTTTTTTTGGTTCTTTTTGTTGGCAGTTCTCATGTCACGTTTTATTTGGAAACTCTTAAAGACTTAGAACTGAACCCCTTCAATGAAATCACTTTAGAAATCACTGAAGTAGGAAACGGTGAGGTAAACTTTTGGCCTTCGGACACTAAGCTTTGTCGGTATCCATGTGTGCGGTGTAATTCCAGTGGTGTTTAGGTTTTTTTTTTTTTCTATTTTTAGTTTTAAGTGATGGTTAATTATTGATGTGGATGTCAAATTAGAAAGTGAAGAAAAGTAAACGAATCCATGCATACTTTATTCTGTTTCTTTGGTGCTGTTTGGTGGATTGTTAAGACGTGAAGTGGTCAGGAGCTGTAGACTTTTCAATGTACACTAGGGGGAACTATTGACCTGAAAGAAGCAAACTTTGCTTTACATCAAGCATCCATAGCAGAAACCTTTGACACCTCTCTCAATACGGGACAACGATCTCCAAATACTTACGTCAAGCCTGTAAGGACACAAAGTTGTTGTCCTGCGTCCAGAAAAGGCCCATTCATGAAAGTGTGACCAGCGACAACCAGACTGTGAATAATCGCAAACAATTTGGCTGAGACACCTTGTCAAAGTCCGATTGGATGCCCTGTGATTGAACCTCTCTGCCTACACTTCATCTTTTCTGCTCTGCTGCTCTCCATCGCTTGGTGCTGTGTCTTTGCTGTACATTGTACTTGCATTCCTTCAAAAATCAATAAAGACGAGAGTTAAAAAAAAAAAAAAAGAACAAAGGGGGATTGTGTGGACTGTGTGACACAGGAGTTTCTCTTTAAGCTGTCGTGTTTTGTTGTGATCATACAGTTTATTTAGTTTATTCTACATTTTTTTAGGGAATCTGCTCAAACGATTACATTTGGCGTTCATTTGCAAGAAATATTTAAATGGCCTTGAAAGGCCGGTTGAAGCTAAAAACAAAGAAATTGTTTGTATTTATGTCAAAAATAATCAGAAACTACCAGTGAGACTCTCAGTAATGTATTTGCAACCTCAAACTTATCTTAGAAGGCCAATGAACGTAGCATTGAAATGAAATAATAGGCTTAAGTAAATCTAAAACTATTTTTAGATTAGTGTAGATGAATATAAATATCTATTTATGGTAAAAATGTGAAAATTACATACTCACTGTTGACAAATATTCATCATTTTTACTAAGATATCTGATTTCAGGTCAATTAAAACAAGTTCAGTGTGTTAAAACGGGTATATCACTTCCATAAAACTAAATATACACATGTATTTAAAAAAGAAAAGAATGTTTTCACATTTTTAATTTGCAAACTTAAAAAACAAAAAAAGTTCTTCAGTATTTAGGAAAACACCATTGTCTTTATTAAATCAAACTGATCCATGTCAACCATCCTCAGATAAGTGCAAATACTGACGGATATATCATGTTAAACAGCAGCCAGCAGTTCATTGCTGTTGGAAAAGTCAGAGGTTTCTGTCATTTATAACAATTCTCATCAGGACAGACAAAAGAGAAATGCTTGACTTAGTTTTAAAGAATAAAATATATGGGAAATAACTTTGCAAAAAAAGAAAAACCATAACGAAGTGAAAATATGGAAAAAAGGAAATGTATAAAATCTCTCGAGTTAAAAATGTGGACTATAATCATAAGACTTAAGGCTCATTTTGGGTCCTGAGGATTTTATACATACTTTTCTAAGATGATGGCGAGAAAGTAAGACATGAACCATGAACACAGGCCATCTGTTTACAAAGAAAGTCATAAAGGAATGCCTGGATTTCTGACTTTTCTGGTATAAAAGGTGTTCCTGAACGTTGTTGACCCCTCAGCTTTGAATCAAATCCGTTTCATGGAGACAAAAGGTTGGAGCCTTTTTCGTCTTAATTTTCTAATAAATAACAGTTGGTTGTCTTCCTCAGACAGAGCAGAAAGTCAGACAGATGCTCTTCAACAATAATAGACCTCCAATTGATTTTGATATAATTTTTTTTTAGTTTTTGTCGATTGGAATCAGACCACCAAGCAAAAAAGTTCAGTACACAGAGTACATCCGCATTGAACAAAACCTGCACGGTCCAGTTGAGAAAACGTAAACACGTCCATTTACATCCTTCAGAGTGAAAAGCATGAGAGTATCTGCTGGTTTGAATGGAGATGAGATAAAACCCTCTTCAAAGACACAGCAGTGAGTCGAGTCACGGTGTCCTTTCAGTTCCATAAAAGCATCTTCTGAAGAAGCCAGCTCTTTTAGTAACAGCTTCATACAGGAGGAAGAGGAGGAGGAGGAAGAGGAGAAGAATCTTCCTCACAAAATCGTCTTTGTAAAGGGAAGAGGAAAGACACAGTGGGGTAAGGAGGGGAGCAGGTGGAAATGTGGCTGTCAGCCTTGTGCTGTCTTTGACCCGCTGTTTCTTCCTCTGAGCAAGCAGCTGGAAGCCCAGGATGTTTGTCATAGTGTTGCTGTGGCTGTGAAGATTAGGGCTGCAAAGTTGACAAGTGGAGACGCCAGGAGCTCCTGAGCTGCTCCCATGACGGCCAAGCCTAAAACAAGCAAAGTCATTATTCAACAGGTTTTTCATTTTTTTTTTCACCTTTGAGTCAATAAATAAACATTAAAGTTCAGCACATATAAGCAAAAGACGCTTTAGAACAGTGCTCCACAACCGTTGTCAGGCGGTTTAATGTCAAGGACCGGCCTATGCGAGACTGAAGATTTTTCTTCGGCCTCCAGTTTCTCTTAACTTTTAAGGGTGAAGTTTATCTTCATCGTCTGGGAAGTATCTGCAGCTGCTTTAAACTTTATTTGTATACTAGATTTCATGCAAGAACCATTAAAGTGTGATGAAGATCAAAGTGGAAGTTCAAAAATCGGACCCTAACTTCAGCCTCGTCCGACTTTAAATGTGCAATAGATACATAAGTAAATAAAAATGGCTACTGCTAGCTTGGGGATTTCAACTTTAAGGAAGAGGTTTTTTTTTTTCAACATGTGACTGAGTATGATGGGGTGTTTTCCAAAATTAAAACTTCCTTCAGAATCAGATTATAAACAAAACAGGAAAAACATGTAGGTCCTGTTTTCTTTCCGGCCTGGTACCGGTCCATCAGACCTGCGGTTAGGCAGTGCTTTAAAATGTGAAAACAAGTTGTGATTCACACATGTGTTTCAGTAGATGGCAGTAGTACCACACACCCAACTCAAAGAGCTGGAGGAAGCACTGCAGCACACACTTTTACTAAAAGGAAACACCCTTCTTTGAATACCCAGATACTGGCAGATTCCCATGCATGGCACAGTTTAATATGTTGATAGATTACTCATCTTCCTCAGTTGCAGGTCAGAAGACAAAAAGGTCTTGTAAAAGTTTAGCATTGAGCACAACTTGATGAGAAAAACAGAGGATTCACTGAGGAATCTCATTTATTAAACGCATCAGCAGGATTTATTGCACACAGTTTCATTTTAAAGCCTATAAGAGACTGTCCTGCTTTTGCAACCTTTGGGAAATTTGATGACTTCTAATGGTGCGAATGGGAAACTTCCTTTATAGAATAAGGAGGAGTGAATCCCTTACAGGCAAAAACAGCATGTAGTAGCAAAACCCCCACATATATTTTCTTTGTACGCCTCGGCTCATTTGTGTGTTTTTTATTTTTTAATTATGTTTATTTGGAAATGTCAGACAGACAGAAAGTGCTACATCTGTTTTGTGAAAAGTGTCACCTTCACTCCTCGGGATGGTAATCTGGTGACTGCTGATGCCTTCCCCGCCCTCACTGAAGGGTTTAATCTGAATCACATAGTCTTCGTTGACGGGCAGCGACAACTCCAAGGTGGTGTTTTTGGTCTCCACCACACTGGGGCGGCTGTGTTTGTCTTGGCTGTACAACACCTGCAGCATTAAAGAGTTTTCATTTTCCTTTCTGAGGTTATGTACAAACAAAAAAAGAAGAAAGATACCAGCACTATGCAGCTCCATCAGGCTGAAAAAAAAAAAAAAAACAAAATCCCATAAAGTGGGAAGGATGCAGATATCTGACCATGATTGTGATGAATCACCAGCAGGGCTAACGTCGTTGTAGTGATTCATCAGTCCTGGCTTCCAGGTGCTGCTGGGACTACGGATGCATCTGCACCTTTTAACAAGCACTAAGCTGCACTTCCAAGGGGACATTTTTAATTTAGCAGTTACACCTGCATCTGGTGACATGAAATTCAGATTATGCAGGGTCACATTGGAGAGAAAAAAGTTGAGAATTACATTTTTAGAAAAAAATAAAAACCCTCATTTTTCCAAAATCTCTAAACAACTTAACTATATTAATAGTTGAGTATTAAGACATTTACGTATCTTAACATGTATTTATATTTTAATAACTTATAAACAAACATTAAAGATAAGAGGCTGTTGAAGTGTTATTATTAGAGTTTTGTTCATTCACCAGCTTTTGCCATGTCGGCTCAATTGGGCTTTAAATTTAGTTCTGCATCATTTAGCAGGTTGATAAAGGTCTCACACTCCAGCTAACCAGCCGTTGAAGCTCCTGAACAACACCTGATCCAGGTAATCAGCGGCACATCAGGCAGGATTTCTGGAAAACCAGCTGACCCCCGAGGCCCCGTACATTGTAGGTGGGGACTGAGGAACACATTCCTGCTTGTTTGTCAACATACCCTGCCCTGGCATTTTTTTAATCGGCTGGACACACCTGATCCAGGTGATCAGCTGTGAATATGTCAAATTCATCTGGAAAATATGCAGACACACCGACCCTTAGGGGGTCAAGTCCCCCCCCCCCCTGCTGTACGCTTTAGCGTCTGTCGTGTCTCATTGGGTTTCTCTTCTTAGTTGTCACAGCTGCTTTGAATTTGGGATTCCCTCTTGGAGGTATTTAGTCTACCAGCTTCTCTTTCTGACCCCTACCATGTCAGGCCTTTGCTGGTTCACTGACAAAAGCTTAGATTTATTTGTAAAGATGATATATTTGTGCATGTGTGTATTATTTATTTATTCGTTTTTGCAAGATATTTTTTTTTTCATGTCATATCAGGAGTCCTACTTTGAGTTTTCTACAATCATTTTTAAGATGCATCACGCATGAAAATGCTACTAAAAAGGAGTTCTTGGTATTAAACCAAATCCAACTGTATTTACAAAAAAACCCTTCATTCAACAGTAACACAAAGTGCTTTAGATGTAAACCAATTAAAAGAAAAGATAAAAGATGCCCTCAACCCTCCTAACCCCCACATTCAACACAATGAAACATAAAGTGATATGAATAAAACCCAAAATAGAAAGAGAAATAGAAACCTGGCTCCATGCTAATGTAAGGAAATGATTTTTTATTGTTGGGATTGATCAAAAGGATTTATGAATAGTGCATTTGTATTGATAACCACATCCACCAAATGGCCACAATGCAAGTGCTTTGTTCTTTTTTTTCACTGGATGTTTTTTTTTTTAAGAGAACCTTCCTCAAGTTTTACAAGCCTCAAAAGATGCTTTAATGATCAGTCCGGTAATTATTATGGTAATGATGTTTAATAACCAAACCCATTTTTGTAATGTTGAAAATGATGAAGAATTGTATAAGTTTTTGTTTTTCCTATTGTTAAATTTGCCAAGTTTTAGTTTATGAATCAGTTCAGATTTCTGCCCAGCGTGCTTCTGGCTCTCCAGCTTTAAGGTCCTAGCCAAAACGCAACGCTTCCCTTTCTCTTTGGAAATGGTTAAAAAAATGTCTTAATGGGAGCAATGCAGTTCAAAGCAGCTTTCATTACAACTAATTCCAAAACATCTTTCTGTGTTTAATATGTCTGCAGTTGTACTGGAGTTGACATTTTTAAACTACATTCGTTTATTAGAAATTTGACATCAAACACGTTTTGACTGTTTTCTACAAACCAATCTTTCAAAATGAATTGTTAAACATTACATTGTCATTAGGATAAAATATTCTGAATCCTACAAGTTAAAGTAAAATCAAATTCATTTACATTATTGGAAATGAACTGAATGAAGTAGAGTGCTCTTGTAATAACAATTAATGTGACTTTTTATTACTTATGCATACTTTATGGTCTTCTATATTATTCCAAAGTACCCACTTTCCTTCTTGCTCTGCATTGTCTTTCCTTTACTTAATTCTCCTGCATTGTCTTTGTATTCATGCTTTTTTTTTATTCTAGTAGATTTCCCAAAGGATTTATACTACAATTTCATAATTTTTTGGTTTCAACTTGTCTGGATTGGTTGCTTGTAACAAGAAAACATCTTTGCATTGAATCCATTTAAAGAAATCCAACAGATGCTTTTTAATAAACCTAAGAATCTACCACATTTTGTGCACTATAAGGCGCACTTTTTTCAGAAAATGACAGAGCGCGTTATATATGGATTGATTCTGGTTGCACTTAATGATGTTAAAGTGATTTAGAGATGTACACGGCGCTCTGTCAAAGTGTCAGTTTTTCAAGGTTGGGAGTTAGCGTGGTCACAGTAGCATTTCTTTTAGCGGCATCAATCTGTTTTTCTACGTGTTGCAAACAAGGTTGGAGCTGCAGATATTGTGAATACGCTAACCTGGCTATTGTGTAGTGTGTTACAAGTTCTAGAGTTACTGTGAACCCAGTTACTAAAGTAACTGACTGATTGACGGATTTACCTCTGACGCTACAGGACACACAGGGGCATGTGACACGCAATAAAGAACATGCCAAACATGCATTCTTGAACGTGAGTATTGCTCATGGCGCTCACACTGGACAAGCAGGGAGGGGCTTCTTCTTTTTTGCTACTGTTTACTGACGCATGTCTGCCACCTGCAGCTGGAAGAGGCTTGGTGCAAAATGTCGAAGCGGTGCAAATCTTGCATATTTTGCCCCAGGCTTCTTCTTCTTCTTCTTCTTCGTCACTACCAAATCCAAGTTCCTGATTGGTCAAAGTTCGACCTGGTTTAACTTGGAACACACGTTCAATGGCCGTGCATTTTGTATGCAGAGCCCAAAAATTATCTTAAGGAACTTGCCTAGCTCCATTTGAAATTGGGAGTTTTGAATGTGGAAGACTATAATGTGCATGTAACCCTTGTGCTATCCTAGGCACTTTAACATTGGGACTGGGGTCATTTAGACCCCACAAGACAGTGCGCTGAACCTTTTTTCTTCAATGATTTGTGATTTTCACTGATGTCCATGGATTACATGAAATCCATGAAACCTTTATCCACCTTTGTCATGGTAGGGAGAACACGTCAATGGGTGGGGTCATAGGATAGCACAAGGGTTAAGTGTGTTTCTCTAGGCCGGAAAAGGCCACTTGAATGCACGTTGCTGAGGGTGGTGTGGACATAGCTTGACTCTTGTCTTGCTTAATGCTCCTTATAGTTCATTGAACCTCTTATATGACATTAGCTCGAAACCCTTCATTGACGGTTCGCTTTATAATTCGGTGTGCCCTATAGTAAGAAAAATATGGTGTTTAAGATTCTAAAACGTTAAAATATCATTGCACGAGGTAACAACATAATGCTGGCTCCGTCCTTGGTGCACCTTACTCCAGAGCAGAATATTGAAAATGGTATCATGCATTAAGGACATGGATAGAAGTTAAACAAAAATTAAGTGAAACCTTTATCAAAACCACGCTACAATATAGATTTCATGAACACTTGTGTTTCCTTTTATGCTGTGCTTTAACAATGATCCTCTGGATTATTCTATCCTACTCTTTGTATGGAAATAAGATAACTCTTTACCTTATATCCTGTAACTTCTGATTCGTTCTCCAGGGCGTGGACTTGGTCCCAGCGCAGGATGACCTTGGAGTTGGAGGTATTCCACCGGATTTTGACTGGAGCTTGACTAGGTGCTTGGAGAGGACAAAAGCGGAGGAGGAAGAAAAACAGCAGGCAGTCCAGTCAACACACAATCCAGAATCAGCTCAGCATGAAGGAGATTTCTCATTATCACTTCATCACTCCACTGTTCAAAGCTCGCAGTGACAAAAATATGTTGTGGGGGTGGGACAACCTCACATCCGACAGATAAATCCACCTCCAATAAGGAGATGAAGAAATATACAGAACTGACCATTCTCCACTTATAGTTTTATAGATATAACAAAGAAAAAGTCTTTAATTCCATGTATAAGTTGGGTATTTGTGAGTTTGTTGGCAAACAGTGTGACATAACCTCCTTTACTTGATATTCATCTTGAACAGAAAATGCCTCGAGAGACATAGGAAAATGAAAAAAGAAAAAAAATATATATATATACAAAAAACATAGAAAACAATTAAAAAAAACAGTTGTTGTTCAGGAGCATTGTGTGCTCCTCAGTTCTTACGTGGTTTCTTGGTTGTGACATTGACTATGCTACTCTGTGGACCCACTCCAGCACTGTTATAGGCCCTCAGGGATATGTAGTAGGTACTGCTGCCCTCCAGATCCCTGATGACCACTGAAGTTTTATTCCCCACCGTCCTGATCACAGTGGCTGCATCCTGCTTCTGTTTTTCCCTCCAGTACCACAGCTATAAGCACACACAAAAAAAACTCATGTTACAGAGCTGTTTTCTCCACTTTGTTGATACTGTTTAAACTACATTAAAAACCTTTGGAGGGTGCGTAGATTGGGAGTTATTAGAGTTGTTTGAAACACATAAAGGTAGACAAGGAATTTAATGTCGAGAGTTAGTTTGACCTCATAGCCGAGGATGCGTCTGCGATTGTTGCTCCACGGTAGAGGTTTCCAACTGACGTCTATCTCAGCAGCGGAGATACTCCTGGCTCTGAGTCTTGTTGGAGCTCTGGTGGGCTCTGAAACACATATAATGGATTGTTATGCTGCGTTCACACCAATCGCAATCTGTGTGGCAGGTTAATGAAGCTCCTGCAACATGTGGGAGGAACTACTATCCAAGGTTTTCAGCCTCATGTCTACATGGAACCATTGTGTCTGTATAAATGTATCTGTATATTTCATTAACAGTGCAAAGAAGACACGGATGATGTTGAGAGATCATGTTTATTTATTTCAAAAAGCTATAAAAAAATCATCTCCTTTTTCTGGGTTCATGAGATCATTCAGAAATTCTCCCAGTAAGAGGAGGTTCACCATCTACTGCAGAAGCTATGTCTCAATGAAGGCCACTTTTAGCGGTACTTCCATATCTCAGTGACCCAGTTTAATGACTTACTTTCTTGCATTACTCAGAGGACGGAAATATAAGAATAAAAATCAGAGGACATAATTATTATTGTCTCAAAGCAAAATAAATAAACAAATAAATAAATCCAAAAGTTTGGGAGGAAAACGATCAAATTCTATTCCATGTTGGTTTTGGACCCCATCTGCTGATTGCGTCATCAACACGTCACGGGCCAAAGCTAAGTTCCTGATTGGTTGACATGATCCAAACTCTTTGCCAAAGTTCAGATACTCGAACTTATGCAGCAGGATCAAATATTTACCGCATGTGAGATTGTTCAGCATTAAAATCACGCAGCAGGACCTCTGATCCCATCTGTACATTGACCTAACATTGAAACTGAACAACCCCTGATTTTGACAATCATACAATGTTTCATTTCCAAATGTTAGTACAGACATGCTGGTTTCGGGTAAATTACTGTTTGTGTGAGGAAGTTGACTGTCTTATGTGGATTTTCCACAGTAACCTTATGGAATGGGTTTTAACACAAATTATTTAAGACTATTCTGTAAAACTATGTCTAGGTTCATTCTTACTCATGTCAATAAATGGTAAATATGTTTTTCCATTGCAAATTCGAAATGTTTTCAACAAGTTCCAAGACATAAATAAATACTAATGCTATGAATCTGTTTATTTAATTAGATAAAAATCCAAGTCCCCAAAGAAATGCTTTGATTTTGCAGCGAAATAAATATTGATAAAGAAGCTTGTTCCTCAGCATGTCTTACACAAAGTCAGAAGAAAACTCTATAAAAAGTAAAGATCTGTAACCAATAAACACAACCCCTTACTGAGCTGTGCTTGGCCACTTTTTCTCCCTTTTTGCTCCCACTTCCCTCCAGATTTAGACACTTTGGTGACGACAATTGAATATGACAATTGTGTCATATTTTCTCTTTAGTCATCTCTTTACAAACCTTCCTCTGCAGAGTAGATGATGGTCACAGGACTGAAAGGCCCCTCTCCTTTGTTGTTGTAAACCCCCACTTTCACTTGGTATGGAGAGAAGGGAGGGATGCTCTCATTCTTGAAAACATATTTTGAAGCGTCCGGGGATGTGACTGCCGCCTGCATCCAGCCCGGCGCCCCCAGTGGGCGGAAAGCCACAACATATCCAAAGCCGGGCCCGCTCTGCAGCTCCTCTGGGACCGGCTATGGAGATATGAGATAGGAGAAGGGTGACTCACGAGGGCGAGGCTTAAATATGAATCCCGTACGGCTCTGTTTTGATAGGGGCACTTTATGATATAGTACTGGGGGCATGAATGCAAACTATGCATGCGAGTATTATCTCAAGTATAGGAACTTTAAAAAAAAACAAAAACATTATGATAAATATAATTGTAAGACACTTTCTTGTAACCCTTGTGCTATCTTGGATGACCCCACCCTTACTTTGACATGTTCTCCCTAAAATGACAAAGGTGGATAAAGGTGGAAAAATTTCATGTAATCCATTGAACCAATGAAGATCACAAAAAATTGAAAAAAAAGGTTCAGAGCACTGTCTAATGAATCTAGATGACCCAACTCCCAACGGTAAAGTGCCTAGGATAGCACAAGGGTTAAATGTAAATCCATTGGTTCCTATTCATATTTTGTGCAGGCTTTTCCATAAAGATCTTCAGGCAAAAGGCAGTTTATTCATTCACAGGTCACCATTCCATGACAGAACTATGAATAGAAAAACAACAATACATGCTTATGCATAACTCCAAATACAAATCTTTTATTTTTTTGCGGTGGAGTACCAAGTATTGGGAAAAACCTGCACATGCATGGAACTTGCAAAGTCCACACATAAAGGCCCCAACTGTGCAATGGTGGTTCTAACACCCACACAGCCTGAATAAAACTCCATCATACAAAGCAAAAGCAGCCAAAACAAAAAACCTAAAAAAACCCGAAAAGCACAGGCAGAGATAATAGCAGAGAATAACATACCTCCCAGGTGATTACCAGTTCTGAACGTCCACCACCACCACCATTCACCCTCGCTGGAGTCACCCTGGGAGCTAACACATCAAAAGCTGGAATTTATTTAGATTTCTTTGGCTGCTATTGGAAATATGAAGATCTTAGTATTTACGCAGTAAAGTGTTAAATACAGTAATGTGCAATTGTTTTTGTGCATTTAGAAACAATGTTCTTTTTTCACGTGAGTCAAATCAAATTAGTAGAGAATCAAGAAATAATAATTATGCAAAGAGACTCAATATTTAAAAAAAATATGTAGAGTAAAGATGCGCATGTACATCCATAAACACTTATTTGATACCCATATTGTTGTTTGTCCTATTTATTTGACTGTTTTGGTATTTCTTATACATTCTACTTAAGATTGTTCCTTTTGTGATAAAGTTTTTGAAGTAATTTTTAAAAGAAATGTTGATATATTTTAACGTAATCATGCTGTATTGCTGTAAAATACCAGCTGTGATGAGAAATGATGTTAATTTATCCATGAAAAATCAGGCAAATCAGCATATTTTTGACCCATCTTGTTGTTGGGCGGCGTCACATCGGAAGAACATGCATAAAACACGGGCAGATTCAGGCACATACATGTTTCTTTGGTGCGAGCCTTTTTGGATGGTTTGCTTGGTTCTCCTGTTCCGATGCTGTTAGTTGCCAAAACTCTAAACTCGTACTCCACCCATGGACTCAAGTCAAAGACCGAGGCAGACAGTTTCTTCCCCTTTGGCAGTTCAGCAACTGAAAGCAACACAAACACAAAACACTTTTATCAAAACCATGCAAAATTTACAGGTGACGGCAAGTTACGCTGGCGAGGTGTTATTTACAGTTTGAAAAGGGTATCTGTCACACCGCCTGAATCCCTTTTTTATCTTCTAAGCTTAATTGTCATTCACACAACAAAGCGTACCAGTGGTGACAGCTTGCCATCCCAGAGAAAAGGGGGTTCTGGCCTGGATGGTGTAGCTGAGAATTGGACTGTGGTTGTCTGTCCCAGGTCTCCAAGACAGAGTGGCTGTTGTCTCTGTCATCTCAATCACTTGGCAGTCCAGAGGTGGCCCAGGAGGACCTGACAGGATATACAGACATGATTCATTAACAAAGAAGGATCAGAGCCTGGTGATCATGGCTGATGAGTAACACCAAGCTACAACCAGCCCCACCTCAGCTACTACATTAAAGCCCAGTCTTAAAAATAATCAAACATCTAATTTTTTTAGAGAACTGTTTCTGCTGAAACTATATCATAGAAAACATCTGAGATTTTTGGGGGGATTTTGGTTTAAAAGTGTATTAACATACTTAAAAAACCACTGGGAATGTATTCAAAAAAATCAAAAGACGATTGTAGTTAGACTTTAATAGCAGAACTAAAAATAATTAAAATACTGTCCACTGTCTGTCCATTACTGTTCAGTTTTATTTTAGACTAAGCATGTTAAGATAACACAATCTTCAATTTACAGGAAATTTAAGCAACAAAGTCAGACATTCTCCTTAAACTAAGAAAGTAGTTTTTATGTAGTTGTAATGTGATTTAGTTCAAATTCAATTAAAACAAAAGGATTTTATTTAACTCAGAATAAAAACATTCTAAACCAGGTTTTCCTCCCTTTCAGCATTAAACTCTACTTTTTATTTATAGTTTAATATCTTCCCACTGAGCAAAAAGCTTTGTCCTCCCAACTATCTCCCAATTTTTGAGTCAACCCTGAGGTAATTATTGACAAATATTAAGAAATCATTAATACAATCTTTTGTAGCATTGCAAACTCTTTTTGAAACATTATACAAACAAAACTGATAGAAAAACAAATGCCTGATTCTTTCATTTGCAATTGTCTTCCACTCTGCTGTTCTCTATTGCCACCCTTCCAAAGACCCCCCCCCCCCCCCTCCTCCCCTGCATCTGTCACTTATACAAACTGACTGTGTTTCTAAGTACATGTTTTACATTTTTTCAATACATCAGACTTACCTCTAACAACCACATCAGTGGCGATGGAGATGCTGTCCACTTTGGTCTGAACAGCACAGGTGTATTTCCCAGCATGCTTCAGCTGAATGTTCCGGATCATAATGCCACCATCTGACCTCTGTTGGTCAGAATGAAGGCATTAGAAGAAAGTCGGAAAAAGTCAATTGGCTGAAGTTAATGAAAGTTAAATCAAAAACTCTACCAAAAAACAACTGCAATGTCAGAAGGATTTCCTTTTATTTCAGAAAGGAGAAAACCATACATCCAGGTACACACCAAATACTTTTTATAGTCATTCATCAGGAACCATTTTTGTGAGGAAATCAAAAAAGCTTCTTTTAGCACCAACCCTTTTATTCTCTCCAACTTCATTTAGTCTACAGGAACCCATTCAATGCCGAACACATTATCGGCTTTGAAGTTTAAAGCTAGACATAATGTTGAGTTGATGCCTTATCTGTGAAAGCAAAAAACTGTAGAGCAAGCTGGGATTCTGTCTACTTTGATGTATAATCAGGGGCATTTAATGCAGGGAAAAAATTCAGATGCTTCAAATTATTCACTTTGAAACTCAAAGCCACCATTAAAATAATATAACCGAGGAACCCGTCACAGATGTTTCAATTTGGTAAATTCCATAGAAGATGGCGAGCAAAGGAAATTGACATTTTAGAACTACAAAGATGGCAAAGGCAAGAAAAAAAAACATATTCTAACCTTTTTCTTAGTAAAAAACTGTGAAGTACTTGTGGATAAGTAAATTGTTGTTTTACAAACACAGACAAGACTTGATTTAAAAAAGTTATGCCATGGTCTGGGTATACCTAAAAAAAACGTTCAGATCACATAGCTTAAATGTTCTGTATCATTGCTTTAAAACAAATCATCTGAACAGAAACAAGCGGTAAGATATGAACTTTCGCTCTGAACTGATGCTTTATTTAACCCATCATGATGATCTGCATATTCAGTATATCGCTTTCCTTTACCACTGCAGTCAAGGTTGGTGCCGGCTCGGTTGTCATGTTAGCGTGACAACGCGCTGCACTATGTATCAAATAGTCTGCTTTTTGTGAAAAAAGTGATCTAAACCAAAAAAAATAACTAGAATAATTATTATAATTATTATAATAATTATTATAATAATTATTTCTTATCTAAGTGAAAATGGTATAAGCGGGCTGCACGGTGGTCCAGAATTTTTCTTGCCTCACTGCAAGAAGGCCCTCGGTTCAAGTCCCAGCTGGGGGACATGAAAAACACATCAATGAGGAACCTTTCTGTGTGGAGTTTGTATGTTCTCCCCGTGCATGCGTGGGTTTTCTCCGGGACAGACTAGCAACCTTTCCAGGGAATCCCCTGCCTTCACCCACAAGTGGCTGGGATAGGCTCCGGCAGCCCCGTGACCCCGAAAGGGAAAAACGGAATAGAAAATTAATGAATGAATGAAATGGTGTAAGCGGGATAATGGCCTCCAAGTGTGTATTATCACAAATTTCTGATAATGCACACTTCGTTGGCCACTACACTAGGAGTGTAACGATACACGTAGTTGAACCGAACCGTTTCAGTACGGCAGTTTCAGTTCGGGTCACTTCTGTACTGTTTTGTTACGTTTTTCTTTTTTTTCAAGCATATGCAATGTAACGACCCAACTACTTTGTCATTCGTTGTGGGGAAACAAGAACCAAGCTTAACTAGCTGCGTTGACTGTCCTTACCCCAAACTCCACACACCCTCTAACAGTCTCAGAGAGGGAGACGTAGACAGAGAAGAAGATTATTCAATCTTTTTTCCGGCATTTAATCTATCTAATTATGAACACACATGAACAAAAACACAAGAAAAAAACCCATTTCCCATGAGTCTTAGTGGCTAAAGGTGGGGCTAACCCCCATGTCGCCACTGTATTAACTTTGTGCTGAGGCGGAAGTAATGTTAGCTGTGAGTTTCCTCCGAGACGATATTAGGTGACGGACAGTAAGCATATCAATGCTCTCCTGTGTGGGAACACTTTGGCTTTGTTGTTAGCATCCATGAAGAGAAAAGACAATTGGATAAGTCGAATGCTGTGTGTTGACATTGTTACACAAAGATAGCGTATTCCACAAGTAACGCATCCAATCTGTTAACAAACTTAAAACGGTATCACTGTAACAATCGGGTCTCCAAGAAAAAAATGTGCAAGTTAAAATGTCTTTTTTTCAGGCCAGTGTTAATTATCCAAAGTTTTTGGAAAAAAAATGAAAATAAATAGATAGATAGATAGATAGATAGATAGATAGATAGATAGATAGATAGATAGATAGATAGATAGATAGATAGATAGATAGATAGATAGATAGATAGATAGATAGATAGATAGATAGATAGATAGATAGATAGATAGATAGATAGATAGATAGATAGATAGATAGATAGATAGATAGATAGATAGATAGATAGATAGATAGATAGATAAAAACTTTATGAATCTCCCAAGGGAGAAATTCAGGTGTCCGGCAGCAAAACACACACAGTAAATAGCAATAAAATAATAGTTCATAAAATAGCAGTTCATATCAGGCAGATTTGTTAAACAGCAGTACTGAACCCGAAATGTACTGAACGGAGCCCTATGAAATTCTGAACCGAATAGAGATTTTAGCATATCGTTGAACCCCTAATATATACTGAATATCTAAGTGCTCTGCAGGATCAAATTTAGTCTATTATAAGGTTTACTGACTGAGACTGTAAGGATACACGACTATTGTCATAAACTCACCCCACCAGCCTTCTCAAAATAGGCTCCGCGACCTCCGAAATGAATGAGCTGCTCGTTGAAGAACCAGGTGAACTTCAGGTCCAAAGTTGGGTCGTGTGAAACCTGGCAGGGCAGCACAATGCTCTCCCCCAGAGTCACATCCAGGTGACCTGCTGGACTGGTGATAACAGTTGCATCTGCAGAAAAACCAAAGTGTAATTTAGAAGGGACAGGTTATGGTAAGAATCAAAATCAAATTAAATCAATCTTTATTTATACGGCGATTTTCATACCTGACAACAAATAGTGCTGTACACCAGAAAAAAAAAGTAAAACAAATAAATTGACTGAAAAATACAGAAGCATTCCTCACTTATAGTTAGCACAGTGATCCCTTATTAATCACGGGAGTTCTGTTCCAAGGTAACCAGATAAAATCCAGGTAAAATCCGCAAAGTAGGATTAAAGATGTTTTAATGCTGTAAAACCCCTCAGAACACATTTTAATACACTTTTCTCAGACAGAAATTAACATGTTAACACTTTTTCCTTTTGTTTAAACTCTCAAAGTTCAAACCTTCAGAGAAATATGAATCCAGTATTATAGCATGAAAATAACATCTGATAGCAATCAAAGTTTTATATAAATTTGGTGAACTGAACTCATTCTGCACAGGGGACACGGTATGGAGGAGGTTGATTGACAAAGACAGCAGCCAATCAGGACGCAGAACACAATGCGCTAAAAAAAAAAGATAAGTATGCAAAATTTCGCTGGCAAAATTTTGCTGGCAAACTAGAGACTGCAAAAGCTTCGCTTATATGTCTGGTTCTTTAAATTCCAAGAAAAGTCACCAAGTCACCAAACGCCATTGCCTTTGAACATGCCTTGCGAGCTTAACTGGGTCAACTTTGACCAATCAGGGACTCTAATTTGGTAGTGGCGCTTGGATGGAGTCCCTTTAATTCACGGAAGTGCTAAGTTTGAAAAGTGATCACGGAGGAATAAATGATAATAGCGGTTTGTGCCCGGCCGGAATTATACGGACACTAAGTCAGTTCCATAACGTAATAGAGCTGTGAAAGAAAAAGCCGGACTGAGATTCGGGAGAGTCGGGAGAGTCGCACCGCTTTGATATTTTGCACCAAGTCTCTTTTAACTGTAGGTGGCGGACATGCACTAGTAAACAGTAGAAAAACAAAAAGAGGAATCCTCTCCTTGTTGTGCAGTGGGAACTCCATGGGCTAAATGCGAGTTTGAGAACATTTAACACGTTCCTGAACATGTTTAAAAGAAGCTTAAGACTGCAATTCTTTTGAATTTTTTTTTTCCTTTACCAAATAATTCTTAAAGTACTTGAAACAAATTCTGTCCTCTAACTCAACACATTCACCAAACAAAGCACTTTAGATCCAGCAGGGAGATCATAATAAGTGTATTTCCTTCATTTCCACAGCAGGAAGATGTTAAAAGTCAGAAAACAACCAAAGAGTAGCACAATGGTAATTCAGTTCTGACACTATAATTTAACTTTGTTTACACAAGACAAAAAGCCACCATCAATATAATCATTGCTAATCTCAGTTGGATGTCTTTTTTAATGCCACCTTTGTGCAAAGAAGTGATCTCAGACTGGAAATGCTATACACCATTCCAGTGTGAATTATGCATGCACCTCATAAGCCTTGTGTGGACAGCCAAGCCAATGCAGCATGTCAGGGAGAGTAAAGGTCTATATTCAGCTCTGTCAAAACAAGCTAGCTTGTTTATCTTGTGCTTCTTAAAAACCAACTAGCAGTGACATTTTATTGCAAATGCCTAGGAAAGGCCTGGCTCAATTTGCAAAATGAGATAGGGAAAACTTTTAGCAATGAATTTCAAAGTTGTCGACACTCTTTCCTATAATAACAAGATGGAAATTTACAAATTGCCTTGCTGAATCATTTCTGTCTCTTCTGGATGATTTTTATTTGGAAAAGCAAAAGATCTGCTGTGTGTAATCAATACCTATTAAAAACCTAATTTATCACACTACTAAGGGGCAGTGGATAGTACAGTTTTCATTAGAACAATTGCTACATTTTTGTGTCACTTTATTGAGTAGTCACATTATTTGGCTTGGTTAACAAACACAACCACACACCTGAGATTCAAAATATGGGATCTGGGTTGCTGTGAAGCATCTGCCAACAACTTAATGTGACACTGAGCTAACAAAGTCCCTTAAATGTAAGTGTTTCAGTTTATTTGAAAATGTGCAGATGGTATAAACAAAACAAAAACCGATACTAGTACAATAATGCTTTACTCAAAATAAACTGTGTTGTGAATGACATGAAAAACTGAATTTAGGACAAATTAAAATGCAGATCATCAGAATATAAGAAAACTATAAAAAAAAACCTGTTTATCTATTGAGTACAGTGAGAAAGAAAAAGATAAAAATAAAAATGTTTATACATACATATATATAAATATATATCGCATCCTTCATTGGTACGTACTTCCAACCAATGCATTCAATGCATTACACACCTTTGAAATAATAAATGTTTTCAATTTTGCATTTAAAGGGCCAATATCATCCAGCATCAACTTTTTTTTTTTTTTTTACTTTTAAGTGTTAATTTTCATTCTTCACAAAAAACAACACCAAAGAGGTTTTGCTCTGTCTACGCATTCTAGAGTATTCTTCTAAAAACCTGCGCTACCAGCACCACCCCCACGCTAACACACACGCACTTTCTCCGTGGAGCTAGCGATGATCGACTACACACTTTTGTAAGGCGGAACATCAGTTCATCCAAAAGTTCAGATGTTGTTTGTTTTCATTGGCGAAACGCAGACATGTGGCTCTAGGCTGACGTCATGAAATGGACGGCACCCACAAGGAGTGAAAGGCGGAGCCTCAGAGACCGGGTAGGAAAAAGGCCTTCAAAAATAACTAATATTTCATTAAAAATGTGTTTTTTAGTGGGCCAAAAGTGATATACTATCATATATATGGACATGATTTACTCTAAAAGGGTAAAGAAAAGCATGATATAGGCCCTTCAAATACTTTAGGTAGAGAAATGGACCAACAGTAGTTTTTTTTTTATTTAACTTATTTGGGAAACTGAAAGTAACAAACGCACCTAAAGAGGTTTTAACAGGGCGATGTCCTTGACTCTTGTTTTTCAAAACAAACTTTACTGCATAGCAGAAACGTAACAATTTATTGAAATTTAAGGAACTGTGCAAAAAAGACTTAATAAAAACACTATCACATGCAGAAAGCCTAAACTCGCCTGCACTAACTTTTAATGAAACATTATGTTCATCTTCGCCCACAAATGGTTATTAAATGTGCTCTTTTCAAGTAAAAGAAAGTTTGAAATGTTCGTCAACTACATTTTGTGCAACAGTTTTTTTTAAATATGCTGTTTGCGTCTAGACAAATAAAAAAGACATGCTCTGATTAGTGATTGAGAAAAAAGCTTTCAAGCATAATGGCAAAGGAGTAAGGAAAATGACAGGGTAGATGCAAATATATGGGAAACGCAGGATCTAAATACACGCTTTCAAGCTGAGAAACGGCTGCTGCCAGACAAAGGGCTTAGTGATATACATCAATGAATGGATTTTGAAAACTTGAACAACAGAATGGAAACAAGTATGGGAAAAAAAAAAAAAAACATCCAGTAAATGGATCAAGATACAAGGATCTGAAAATAAAACAGTCAATTAATCTGAAATTAAATTTCAAGTAATTATAAAAAAATTAAAAAAAACATACAAATACATATTCTATCTAGTTTAGTTTAGCTACATTTATTTGTCAAATGAATCTTCCCTCATTGAAGGGATAAGGAGAAAGTACATATCTAGACTCCTAGCGTGTTAAAGGTAAACTACTGTATTTCACAGACATGATATCTATCCAGATATGTATATAATTTATCGATCCCAGTGTAGATAATTAAGATTAGGATATTAATAAATAGCATTAACAGACTCACCTTATACTCTTTATCATTGTAACAATCAAAATCATTAGAGGAAAACAAATTTACACACCACTTAAGAACACAAACATTCTTTTGTTTGGCAAAACATTAGAGCACCCAATGATTTTCAAATCTCCCTTTTCTTTGTATATTGAATTTATAGATAGGATCCCAATGCTTAATCTATTTTAGAGTTAAGACACTTTGTTTTAAAGTTCCTACGGATCTTCAGACTGTAGGAACAGTAGACGGTGACATTAATAGTAAGCATAAATTTGCATCAGAGAATGTTTTACATATCAGGAGGATCTCAGGTGTTTGGTCCACTTCTTTATAGGATCGTTTTACCCCACTGAATGGACACAGGCTTAAAATACACTCATTTTTCTAATTACTATTTGTATTTGATCTCACAACACAATTCATTCTGTTAAACTTTAACCTAATCTATCAAAAATACTAACATTTCATTGTTTTATATGATTCTTCATTCCCACTACAACTATGAATACTAAAAATGTAAACATTGCTCATAAATGCTTATGACATTAATAACAAATAAAAAATTTCAAGTGGAACAACTGCACATTGTTTGCTTTCTTCACATATGCAGCCAGAGCTCCCCATTCCCACCTTCCTCAAGATGGACTGTTTGGTCAGGAAGCCCCTCTGGACAGCAGAGAAGCAGATGACAAAGAAGCTGATATCAAAAGGACACAAAGTATAGGCTTGGCATTTTCAGGGACTCTTGAGAGTGGTCAGATGAAAGACAACCATCATTCAGATACTAAAAGCACGTCGAATGAATAATGTCAAGAAGAATAAACCCTGACTAGCATATCCAGGGATTTTCTAAAAACGGGAGATTGTAAACTGTTAAAAACTTGTGACAGTCATATAATCAAAAGTAGACCCACAACACACATAAATACATGTTTTTCTTATGGCTTTGTGTAACATGAAGCAGGGACAACGAGAGATTATCAACTTAAAAAATGTTTATGTATCTTCCAGATTTTCTTATCTATATGTTTTGTATGTGTCAGAAGTCAGAACTCTGTCTCCCCCTCTGGTCACCAGTGGAAACCGTCTCCAGAGTAATGAATGCACTTCATCTCCCAGCAATCCCAGCATGCACTTCCTGGATGCCACACACCTGACTCTCATTCACTCAATCCCTCACAGTCTACTTAAGCATTGCACTGAGCCACACTTAGTGTGAAGTATTGTTTGTGCCACTCTGCCTTCCTTACAAAGCTCTGACTCTGACTCTGACTCTGACTCTGACTCTGACTCTGACTCTGACTCTGACTCTGACTCTGACTCTGACTCTGACTCTGACTCTGACTCTGACTCTGACTCTGACTCTGACTCTGACTCTGACTCTGACTCTGGTTATTGACTCCTGCCTGCCTCACCCTGATTTAGCTTTGTGGACTTTTAGCTGAGTAAATAAACCTGCTGCATTTGGAACCAGCCGTCTGCTTGTTCTTGTGACAGTATGCTGTGTTGTCGACAGAGTATTAGGGTCACCATGAAAATAAATAAACATACGAGAATAAAATAAAAAATTTACAAGAATAAAGTTGTAAAATTATTAATTAAAAGGTTGATATTTTAGGAGATATTTTAGGAGAAAAAACAAGTTATAAATTGCAAATATCTGACTTAACTGAACTAGCATGGCTTTTTCCTTGTTAAATTATGACCTTTTTTCATCATTTTATGAGTTTATTCCTGAAAATTCTTTACTTTTTTTCTTGTCATATTTTTTTTATAGAGTTGACACAACTGTACAGAGTGAATTCAGTTTTTTTTTTTAATAAGCAGGAAATCTTTATATAAAAGCTTGAAAGCCTGTTCCAATTCTCTCATACAACCACTGTAGGACACTTTAGTCATATTTGTTTCTTTCCAGAGCTGCTAACAAATGACAAGAAGTCACAGTGCTCTTCAACTATGTGTTCCTCTATATTTGTATCCGTTTCTGAACATTGTTTCTATGTGAAGTACTTTTTCCTACTTGTTTTTCAAAGTGCTCTACGGCTGAAGTTAAGCTGGGCTGAAAATAAATGTGTCAGAGAGGAAGCTATTGAAGCGGTTTCATTGTGACAGAAGTGCCTAAAATGATGTAAGAGACGACACTAACAAGATTGTGAAGAACTTTCCAAAGAGATGTTGAAAGAAGTGAATCCTTTTGTATTTTAGCTCAAAAACATAAAAGAAAAAACATCAGATATTAACTGGAGACATCAAAATTATTGAAAATAAAAACAGCCAAGATGACCGGAAAAAAGGAAAGAATCACATAAGAGTAAAAACCAACTGAAAACAAAACATGTGATGCTGCTTAAAGACTTTGCAGTTCATAGGTTTGTTTCCTTTGCTTTTAACTAAGTGTCTAAATGTGTGTGTGTGTGTGGCACACATACCTGCACACTGGTTGTGAGAAAAATCAGAAATTGTTTTTTGACAATTCAAACGACTTTAATTTTAAAATGTTGAAGCTTAATGTTTGCCTAAACAACTTGCACCTGAACATTGTTGTGCAGTCTGGAAAGCCCAGTGTGTGAAAAAAAAATAACAGAAGCTTTATTTAAAAAAAATGGAAAGAAATATTTATTTACTCTCGTAGGAAAAAGATGCATTGCTTAAAGCAGATAAACAGATATGTATTTTGCACAAAAATAGGACAAGAAAGAGGAAAAAAATGATAATAAAAATGCAGATATTATTGACAGCAAGGGTTAGTTTTATCCTTCTGCTTGAACACATTACAAAAGTATTTTAGCTTTTTTTTTTGATAAAGTAATACCTTGAGGTCTACCTTTTCTATTAGTTTGGCTCTACTTAGTAATGGGTCCAGCAACACCGACGCGTCGGCTCACGTGTCGAGCTCATAGAGTTGAACCCCGTGTCGGTGCGCGTATCACTTCAGGAGAAGTCACATGACCGAAACAGCCTCTGTGTCAGTGTGTCACGGAGGAGTCAAACCAGGAAGCACATCTACCAGCAGTCTTGCCAGATTATGCGCTTTTCCACTCAGTTGGGTGATTTTTGATTTTGATATTGCAGAGAAAATTTGATTTGGGTGGTTTTTGCGTCAGTTTGGCGGGTTTTAGTTAGTTTAGTTAGTTTTATTATGAGTCTAAGCTATCTTTTAATTTGAAAAAATATTTATTTTGACAAATTACTGGATCTTTTCGGTTACATTTCTGTCTATTCGGTAAATCAGTCCAGCGGTGAGTTTAACAGAGTGGGAGGGATAAAACAATTTTTGTTGCCCCGGATCCGCGCCCAGCTTCCAGCTGTTAAACAGTTCTCCCCGTTTTCCCCGCCCACCTGTGTTTGACATTTATTTTACTGAATCTTTCCTAAAGGTGCTTAATGTGGTGTTTTAATTAGGTTAGTGGAATTATTCAATAGTTTTAATAGGGTTTTCGGCTTTTGATCCCCCTGTTCCTCTGGTTTCCGCTTGATCTAGCAGAATACAATTCCATTTCAAACGGACTCTTATTTGAAATTAATCCTTTTATGTTTTGGAGGTTAAATGTGGCATTTGTGCAGCAGAACTGTTAAACTTAAAAGCATCTTCTCAATGTTGGGTTATTATAGAGTGAGACATGGGAATGAGGAACTACAATGACAAATATGGTGTTTAGATTTAATTTAATAAGTATATCAGCCGAGTTTCTTAACTGGGTTCCCTTTAATGACTTTTTTGGTCCAGCAGGAGTCAGTATTAAGTGACACACTATTGACACAGAATCAATACAGTTTGGGCAATGTACTGAAACGCTTCACGAGACCTCATCTACCCATCAGTAGCTCTACTCCATAGAGAGTCAGACTTAGAATTGCAAAGCAACCCTCCCATGGTTGCCGTATGGAATGGGCCCCCCCTCTCTCGGTTTTATTTGCACCTTAGACATGTAGGGCTCTTGGTAGGGGGGGTGCTTGGACATCACTGCCAGCTAGCAGCAGATGTCCTCCTAGCACCCTACCCGCCAATTTTAACCGCACCTTAGACATTTAGGGACCCTTGGTGGGGAGGGTGAGGGGACATTACTGTGAGTAATCAGGGAATGTCCTCTCTGTGCCCTACCCACCAATTTTAACCGCACCCCCCTAGTTCACACACCTTTTACTCCTCATAGTATACATTCAAACACAAACACACACACATGCACACATACACCCTCACAAACACACGCACACACATTTTGCAGGAAGGTGGGTCCTAGGTCCATCTGTCCCCTACCCCATCCCTGGTGGGGGGTACTGGGCCCTTGGTAGCGGCAGCCGTGTCCCCTGGGTGCTGGTTTCCTGGGCCCGGCGGGGCTCTCTCCGCGCAGGGAGGGGGTTCACATTACACCTGAGCCGGAGGTGTCCTGTTTCCCTGTGGGGTGGGTTCGGGTTTTTGCCCCTGGGCGCTGGGCCCCGCCCACATTCCAACTGTGGCTGAGCCTGGTCGGGCCATGTTTACAACACCCCTTGCGGGCCCCCCTTTTCTCCGGGGTGCCCCCCTCCTGGGCGGGGCCGGCTGTCCCCTGCCTTGCTCCTTCCTGGACCAACCGTAGGCCGGGTGGGTGGCTGCCTAGAGCGCAGAGCGGGTCTCCGGGCTCGTACCTGGGGTTGGAGCGGGGGGATGCCCAGAACTCCTGGGTGGTTATGGGGTACTCATCTGGGGCTGTGGGCACTCTTCTCGGGTGGGGCCCTGCGTTGGGCCCTCCCGGCGCGGCGGGGGGGCTGCTCCCCTGGTTGGGCTGGGGCGGTGCTCTCTTCCCCCCATGCCTCCCTGCTCTCTGGTTCTGGGGGCCTTATGGTGGTCCTGCTGGCCCTGGACTGGGTGGCGGATGTGGTCGCCCGGGGGGTGGTGGTTCTCTGCCTGCTGCCGGGTGGCGTTGGGGGTTCTGGCTGCCGCTGCTGCTGCGGTGGGGTCTGGGTGTGGGGATGGCTGGGCGCTCTCCCTCCTTCTTTTCACATTCCATTATCCATTTAGAAGAACTTAAACACTCACCTGAGCACAGGCGTTAGCTCACCTTTGCACTAATAGTTTGCATGATTGAATGAATGAAATATTTCACACTAGTTGGTTTAAAGGCATAAGTATGCGTGTGTGAACAATATCTGTATTGTGTGCATGTTTTGTGTACATGTTGACATGTGGACATCTTTGCTGCTAACAGGTGTTTTTATAACATCTGAGTGTGTGTGTGAACAGGCCCCGCCCTTTGAGATTTGTAGTACACTTGAACCTTACCGTAATGATAAACATCCAGTAAAGTTGTTGCTTTAGGCTGCTTCACGGTTCTACACCCCCCCCCCCCCTCTTATTATCACCCTCCTATCCCCCCTCCTCTCTAACACCCCTCTCTCTTCTTCCCTCCTTTCCTTTTCCGTCCGGTCCAACACCAAAGATTTTCAAACATGATGGAATTTAATAAAGTTTGGCCTCAACTACAAAAGGGGTTTATTCAGACATACCTCTGGTTTGTCTGAAGATTAATAACCCCTGTTGTTAAAGTAAAATTTGTCCAACACAAGAGGCCTTCAGCTCTCATCTGTTTGCCCAGCTGTTGGACAGGACAAGTTAAAAAAAAAAAAAAAGAATTGCAAAGCAAACACATCCACTTTGCAGAAATAGTAAAAACTGTAAAAATCAGCACTCTCAATTTTGGTGTTCTTGCTTTGTGTGTTAGAATGTCATGCCTTGTTTCCCCAGATCACAGTCACACCAGGTTTCAATTGTTAATTATACACAGCAGTTTCTGTTTGAGTTAATTAGGATTCGGTATATTTAAATCATGGTTTTCAGTTAATCAGTGCCAGATTCTTTTGTTTATAGCTTCTTTTTGTTCCTGGTCCAGGCTGCTGGTTAGCATGGTTCCGTCTAAGCTTCTTTTAGGTTAAGTTTAAGTTTTCTCTTGTTGTTTTTTTTTTTTAAATAAAATTTAATGTGTCCTGTCAAACAATGGCTCCTGCATTTGGATCCTACATGACTTCCATGTTTGAGTTTCAATATGACACAACTCCTTCCTATTATGTTACAGGTAATGGTGTCCTAATCTGTATACCGGTATGATTTTCTTTTTTTTTTTGTGGGGAAATCATTTTGAGTGACATGTGACATTTGCTAGCTTTACTCTCTCTCTGACACATCTTAAAAAAAAAAAAAATACACGTCTCCAATTATTACTTAACCCCTTTTTCTTTTAGTAGAATTGCTCTCCTATGGTTGCATTGCAAAGGGGGGAAAATGACTATAAATTCTGTTTTAACACATCATTAGTCCCCTAAGTAACATAATTTAATGTTTAAAGTTTTCAGATGTTCAGCTTGTTTGCTCTAAGTCAAACCCTCAAAAGCTGCCTCTATGTGAAATGAAATACCACTCCACTGAAATGTAACTGTCTTTAAATATGGATGCCAGTGTGGTTGGTAATTATAAATAGAAAAATTGTTATTTTGCAAGAATTATGAAACAAAAAACAAAACTCCACAGCAAATGAGGATGCAGTTGGTCCCAAAGTCCTTCCATTGAAATACTGATGCTGTTTGTCATTTGCATTTTCCACAGTGAGGATACATTTCAAACCTTATTCTGCTATTAGATACGACTGCATTTGCTGCTACTGTCTTCCTTTCTGCATGCACTAATGAAGACAGTAATTGGGTTTAAAAAGGCAGCAGTTTTTCCTTGAAATCACTAAGTGAAGCTCTGTTGCCTTTAAAAACCTAATTGTCTGATATGAAGCTAAAAATGAGGATAATAAAGCAACCGTGCAAAGAGTAGTTTATAAAAAGTATTTTTTTTCTTTTTTATTGTTGTACTTTTAATTTCAAAATGTGACTCAAGTCCCACTCCAATCATCTTTTGAACGATTGTAAAAGCATTTCCAGTTGTCTTGTAATCATGATTAGGCTGTTTATAGCTCAAACCTGTGTCGTCTTCAAGGTCATAGTTTGTGGCGTGGATATACGCCTCTGACTGTTAGCGCTGAAGTAAGCTTTTGCTCATTTTCCAGGGTCTATTTGTTTACATTCCTGCTAGCTTAGAGCTTCTTTTCTTTTGCTCCTGATTCACCACAATTTGAATAAAGAATCAATCAGACAAGTAATTTTAAGCATAATTTCCATTATGTCTTCAATCAGTAGAAAAAAGCTACAAGATGTCAAAAACTCAATTATCATTGGAGTGGGTCTGTAAACTGATTCAAAAAAGTTGTACAGGTAAACTTTCTTTTTAATAGGAATTCATATTCTTGTGTAAACCTTGTGGCTTGGAATTCTGTCTAACAGCGTGTAAAGGTCAAATGAAAGGCTGATGTTCCTATGGTCGTTGTGTGCTTTTGGTTTATTGTACATGACTATTTCATAATATACCACTACCTATTGGAAATATGTTGATACAAAATAAGATTGCGAGTAGTATCAATTAATTATTTTGTTAGCCTTTTTTTTTTCTTCTTAATTTTGGTTCAGAAGCTCTAAACAATTATTTAACATTTCCTGCACTTTTTTTTAAGTTTTTGTTTAGTTATTCTTTATTGTGTAATGGTGAAAAAGTGATACTTCTTTTTTTGAAAATATGTAGAATAAAGGAAACATTATTTACTGATAATTTAATAATTTAACCAAGAAAAATACTGACATGTTTAAATTAATCCCTTTACTCACCTTTTACTGACAGACTGCCAGCACTGCTTGCTACTCCAAACTGGTTTCTGGCCACACATGTGTAGACTCCAGCATCCGCTTTAGTGACATTTGATAAACGCAGGCTTCCGTTATCCAACACCGTAACTCTGCAGAGGACAAATAAATGCTTGTGTTGCACATATAAACTGCACATTGAAACACTTTGAAATGCTTTCAGCTTTTGCGTACTTTCATTATCTAGTTGTGTGTCAGTCTACCAGTGTTCCAGGTGTGGTTTATGCACTCAGCTGTCTGCCAGTTTTCAGTGAGTAATTAGCCTGTTCTGTGCCCACTCTGCCAGATCCACAAGCTCCTATCAACAGAAAACTGGCTGGGAAGGGCAGGTTCATCTCGCCTGATCGGTAAGTGGTAACTTGTTTTGAATTGTTTGTATCAAAGGGAACCTTTGTAATGTTATGACAGAAAATCATTGCTAATTTAAACTGGATACTTTTAGAAATTGAAGTGTTCAAACATTGTTTTGCACAAAAGATACAACACAGTGAACATTAACAAGCCAAGAGGAACAAAAGATTTCTTGGTGAGTGCCAATCAATGGGTTATATAGGCTAGAGTTGCTATGCTAGCTTGTTGCGTATGCAAAGTTGAACACCATGAGGGATGGGTGGAGATGGTGTGCTACAGATGCACAAAGAGAGCCGGAAAAACAAGGAGGTGACTTTCCACAAGTAAATTTTTACTGTCAGCTAATAAAGGAGAACTTCTAGAAAACATTTTATTAATGTTTAAGGACACTTTTATCAATTTTTGCAACCAAACAATTTACTAACAAAAAGAAGCTTGTCTTTTTATTTTTATTTTATAAAGGTTCGGTTCTGAAACCCGAACAAATGGTTACTAAAGTTATTTTAGATCCATCCTGTGGTTTTTGGGTTAAACACAAGTTCTTAAAAGCAGTGAGTATGAGAGAAAACTTTTACTTTAAGATGGAAATATGCCAAAGCAAAAGCTTTTTAGTTTTTTAGACTGAGTAAAAATACTTTACTAGTAAAATGTAATAAAAAGAAAACCTCAGGGATTTTATATTTTCAAAATTTCACAAGTTCAAAGTCGCCTTTCTCTGCACCTTCTGTTATCAAATTCATACATTAGCCCTGTAGATTCTCACTACTGAATCTAATTTTATATTTCACACTCCACATCAGTGTGTAAGGGATTAAAGGTCTTTTTAGAGTAAAATATTTGAATGGATTTCAAAAATGTTTTCCTTGAACTACTTGGATATCCAGAATGATAAAAGCAATGACCTGCTGTGATTTAGAAAGCTGCTGAATTAAAACACATGAAACCACAGTTATAAGCTCCAAGCTGAATTGGACGAATCTTTTGTAAAAGATAATTAAAAAAAAGAGTTATGGATCTGAATTGTCAGAGGGATAAGACCTGCAGTCTTCATGTGGCTTCCTGTGTCAACCTTCCTCCACTACAGAGACCCAAAGCAACTCTGTACGATGCAGCAGGGATAAAGGGAGCTCCATCCATCATAAATGCTCTAAATTTGGTCCCTTTTCTTCTAAAGGTTGTTCTAAAGCAATTAAGTTATTGCTAGAATTTGTGGAGCACATAAAAGCCAGAGTGTTGTGATATAGTAAACAGGCACTTTAAGTGTGCCACATTGACCCGTATTAAAGTGAGCTATTGGCAATACACTAAAAGCTTCCCAATGGTGCAACAAAAACTGAGAGGCTGTAAATGAAAACATTTTTTTTACCCCCCTAAAAAGCATTGTATAATTAAGTTAATAAAATTACAAGACACTTTTAATATTCTAAAGTGCTGCCTAATTCATTCAAATGTCATACATTCTTTTTTGGTGACGCAGCGTTAGAGCCGCTTGTCTTAATAGCCTCCGAAATTATTTCAGATTAGTCCTAAAGTACAGCATGCTATTTAGCATAACCATCTTAGATGCAGTGGTTCAACCCAAAGGTAAAAATACTTAGAGCTTCCTCATAGATGCAACTGCTGCCTGTGATTAGCAGCAAAATTGAATTTGGCTAAGCACTTCTACCTTAATCTCATAACTTTCTGGTAATACATTTTTTGGTTATGAGATTTCTATCAGATGCTTTTCCCACTAATCAGGTTTTACCTTAACTTTAAGCTGATTTGTTTTTCCTTACTATAGTAAAGACATTAGAATTAAAATGAATTATGAGTGTTTTAAGTGAGCCTGGGGAAATGGATTATGATTCTGTCGTTGTCCTGGAGGCACGCACAGCAGATTTATTTCAAAATGTATCAAAACTAATGCTAACATGACACGTTAGAGTACTGGCATGACATATATTACAATAACACTAAACCTGAAATCTTTTATGCAGCTCACACACTTTAAGAAAAAGCTAAAGCAATAAAAAAAATAGTGCCTTTTTTCTTTTTTGAATATAAAAAACCTGCACATCTGTTGCAGACTATAACTGGTAGCTTATTGCGGTGGAGTCATGCGTGATAACGTGCGGCAATCACGTCAATGGATTTATGCAGAGTATTTTGTTCTGTTAAATAGGGGTCTGTGGTGAGGAAATAGTATTTGACCTAAGTTCGTTCGGTTCCCCTGCCTACCGAGTGTGACTTCTGGAAACCTGAGTTCCTTTGGTGCTTATTCCCGCGTTATGCCACTACACGCGGGCATGTTGCGATTCAGAAGCGTGTTCATCACTTTTGTATGTCTTCAACCGATACTACGCATAACCGCATTGAAAGAATACAAATCTCGCATCTGCCCAGCCCTTTCACAGCTTATTCGTATGAAAGCTTGGTTCATATTTTTTGCGAAATCGGCAACTAATAAATGATAATTTCAGCTCGGCCTTCTGTTATAACAGGAGCTATACTCGTACTAAAGCTAAGTCGGTTGTCAAGTTCCACGGTTTAACTTTCACACGGTTTTGCAGGTTTTGCAATAGAGCTCAAAACGTCGTAGAAACAGGAGTACAGTGACGTGAGGTTTGAACACCCTGTCGCTTCTTTACTTAGACCTCCGCACAGTGGTACTTCTTGACAGGTGAGGTGCATTGAATGCGTGTGCATGTTAAATGGGACTTTGTTCCAAAGCTCTTGGGCCTAGCGGTAGAAAGCGCACAGGTTCCCTCATTATCGCAGGATACTTCATAGGCTGGGCTATGGCCTAAAATAAATCCATTTATTTTTTTAAATTCGATTCGATTTTTTATTTTTTTCCCCCTACACAATAAGTACAAACGGGGAGAACTTAAGCAAATGTGCTACATGAACGCAAACAATGTAACCCCATTCGGATGTATTTACCGAACGTCCAAGTTTTTCTTCTTTCATCCCTTGGAATGTTATATATTTGTCATACTGTTATATAATTTGTCTCGTTTGTCTTATTTGTTCTAACGTAATACTTAAGTCCCCGCTGTGTTTACACACTTTGTAGTCTGACTAAAGAGACACATCACTTTAGGTGCCCATTTTTAAGGATTAACACAGCTCTACTGGGTCTAATTTAATTCAACAAGAACCCCGTCTCCCAAGAAAGCAGAGAGTCGCGTACCCGCCCTCGAAACTACGGTGGCCGCTCGCAAATGAATACTACAGTGAGATTCTTATTACTATACAATACTATACTAATGAACAATAACAGCGTTGCTGAATGAGTATGTGTGTGTCAGGTCGTGTGTGTGTTAGGGTGCGTGCGTGTGTACGAAGACTGAGCGTGTGCCACGCGAGCGCGCGTGAGAGCTTAAATTAATATTGTGATATATCATCAAATCGATTTTTTTCCTGCATCCCAAATTTTCTATTTTCTCCCTTTTTGCCTAAACTTTTAAAGTTGAAAGGTTTGCCTAAAATAAATCTAGTTTTTTAGAATGCAAACAAAAATCTGTTCACGACGAAAGCTGAACGCATTCTGTACAGGAAAAACGGCACGGAAAAGGTTGACTGACAAGGTCAACATCCAATCAGGATCCAGAGCACAGTAGTCAATAAAATTAAGCATTTGTATTGAAATATTAAATGGGATTGAATAATATAATAGGGCTGGGTATCACCAGTAATTCCCAGAATCGATTTGATTTGAAAAATAACTGTAGAACATGCCTTTCGTGCTTCCACAACTATCAGGAGCAGGTGAATCTTCAGCAGTTTTTCACTGATGAGTTCTTTAGGGTATTTCATTCTGTTCTTCTGTGTCTCCATGGTGGTCTGGATCACCATCTGCCTAGTGCTGCAATGACCCTTCAGGCCTTACATGGTGCTAATGAGCTGATGGATCAGTGTATCGATCTAAGTGCAGCAGTCTTGAAACAGCCAATAATCTTAAGTAAACAGTGCAGAAACAGCTCTGAGTCTAACCAGAAGAGCAAAGTATAACAGAGTTGGAGGAAGGAGACAGGGGAAGCAATGAAGTGTTGAATCAGTGATCCAATTCAAAGATTTTTGTTACTTCTTACATTTTCCAGTTGAATATTAAGGACATAATACATAAAAAAAGTCAATAGAAATAATCCTACAGAAAATATTATTAACCAGGAAAAGCAGAAAAACAACAATTTTACACACTGAAAAACTATCTCTGTTTAAAACATGCTGGTACCTGTGGCTCTCTCGAATGGCTTCCTCCCCCTTTCTCCATGAGATCACGCCACGAGGAGACATCCTAGGTTTACATTCGATTAGAACATCACCACCCTGTCGGGCCAAAGTTTGGGCCTTTACCAAGTTCTGGGAGAAGTCTGGAGCAATAGCTGATGAGAGAGGGAAAAAGTAAGGCATGTGAATATTATGAAGGGTACAAATGACAAAGAGAAAATCTAATGCTAAAGGATGTTCGAGTGGAAGAGCTTTCTAAAACACGTGGGTCACTCAGTCCATTAGCCAGGTCAGTGTTCAAATTCTGTTCTTCATAGATGCACGAGCCTTTGTTTGCACACAAATGCAGCAATTTGTATTTTATTTGGAAAGAAGGTGGTTTTCCAAGTCGGTGTATTTTACTTGAAAATGTATCATGATTAAGAAATGTGCTGCAGGGCTTGGAAGAAAAAAAAATGAAAGAATGCAAAACAAAACTGAGGCTTTGTTGTTGCTTCTCCAGGTCTTAATTACTAATGCACCAATATCAGGAGCTGTTTGTGCGTGCACCGACTCAGCAAAAAGCTTTTCAAAGTCGCCACACAAGCTGGCGCCAGGGACACTGTTGCAAGCAAGTTAGACACTCCCATATACATTCATTAACAAAATGAAATGTGTGCTAAACATAGCAGAGTATTTGCCATTTGGTCCGATGTAAAACTGATGCTGCAGTTATAAAAGTTACGCAATGACAATATCAGGGTAGCAATGCAAAAACGAAAAAACTTTTGTAAAAAAAATGTAATGACAAACTTCCTAAACACTCAAAGGTGGAATCTTTTACTTTAACACTCAAAATAAAACTAATTCAAAGCAAAGGTCCCACTACGATCATTTTTTAACCTATTGCAAAAGCGTTCCCAGTGGTCTTTTAATTATGGTTATGACATTTTTAGCAAAAATAAATAAAACTGTTCTCTTCTAGGGCTAGAAAATTCACCTCAGAGTTGTGGGCAGGACTGTTTGCCCCCCTTTTCCATCCCTGTTGCTGAGAGCTATCTGTTCACACACTCTCCCCCAACCAAGAAAAATGGAGAACAATATCAGAGCTATCCAGCCGCACAGTTTTAAGCCAGATGGCAGCTCGGGCAAGGAAAAAGAAGACCTACATGGATCTAATCATTTACAAAAAGATGCATCATAATGGAGCGGAGCAGGAAGATTGTGGCCTGTCCATTGTATTTTCTACATTTCAAACAGCATAACTTCATCTGCTCCGGATTCATAATGATTTGAATAAATACATATTTAAAAATGCAATTTAAGCTTAATTTTCTGTCTTATGTCTTCCATCATTAGAAAAATGCTATAAGAAAATGTTAAAACACCAAACACATGATTTTCATCGGAGTGGGTCTTTCAGTTTTTCTCATGGTCTTAATCTTTTAATAGCATAATCTCCATATAAATCCACCCAGACATATCCTCTGCAGTAACAGCTCAGAATCAGACACATCCAGTTACTGTATGTTAGCTGCCAATCACTTATGAATCTCTCAAAACACAAAGCTGGAGTTGGTTTGAGAAGAGGCTTTGACAGACTGCTGTTCCTCAACTTCAACAAATGTGTTGTTGTCAAACATTCATAGAGCTAACTGCATAAATATTACATGCGTCTTTCAGTACCAAATTTTTGTAGGCTGTTTATTTGAAATCTGAAGTGATATTTGCAAGACATTGTAGCTGAAGGTAGTTAGTGCTTGTCTCTCAGAAAGCTGCTGAACTTAGAAGTGACATTCTAGTAAAAGAAGCGATCAGTCTGTAAAAGGAGTTCTATGGGACTTTGTGAGCTTGCTGGAACTCAGAAAACAGCTGACAGATACAAATAGAACTAAGAAGTGTTGCCTGCAGCGAAGAAAAAAAAAACTTCAAATGGAAGGATGGGATTGGTGACATTACAGAACATGACTTACACTTGGCCCTGAAGAGATTGTGACAAATTGTCAGAAGCCTCTGGAGGGAAAATTGGCACATTGCGAACAGTCTTTACAGTGGTGTTGACATCAACAGGCGATTTAATTCTACTGTGAGAGGAATATCTGCTAGATCTTCTCCAATCTTTACACCCTCGTACCTGGAGCAAGGAGTTATGAGAGTCTTATAATTTAGTGTCTTGAGATTAATAGCGTAGATAAAAAACTCAGCAGAAGCACAGCCACTGAGATGAACAGGAATTCCACCCTACATGCCTCAGAAATCTGTTTTTACAGGTCTTTTGATTAAGACATGTGCAACGCTGTATCAGCATGTAGCAGAAACAGCTGCAACCGACAGTTAAACTTCAGATTTTTACGACAAATCTCTAATTTTATACCTTTGCAAGTAAAATTGAATGCTGTTGCAATGTGCAATGCGATGTGCTGTTGACTTTTTTGGAGCAGGGGACCCTTCAGCAGGGGCTGTATTCATGTTTGAAAATATATACAACCAGAGACATACAGATGCTGTTTGCAGGTGGATCGCAGTGAGACCTGTGCAGGTAGGAGGATGCTGTGGAGCTCATCACTTTGTGGACGAGTGTCAGGGCTGCAAATCCTATTAGGGCAGTAAAAGGAAGCCAGTGCAGAGATCTGAATGGTGGAGTGAGATTTGTCCTTTATGGTTGGCTAGAAAACCAACAACAACATGCATCTGGGATCATTTGAAGGATTCTGCTTGGCGCTAGGCCCTTTTTGGAACATTGTCGTACTCAGACGAAAAGATAAGTGCCTCTATAAGGCGCACACCTTTTTTGCAGAATTTGAGACGGACAGGGTGGCGGAAAAAGGAGTCCATCATATTTTCTTCTCATGGTAGCATTTTCTGACAACTCTCACCTATGCCACTGGTTGTGATTGAACAAAAAAAGCTACGAAAACATGTATAATTTGAGCACAATGTGATTGAGGGCAGAATGTGTCTTTACCTTAAAAAACTGATCAACAGCATGAAACTTGGGCTGAATTTATGCCCCACTTTGCAAGACCTATTTAACAATCAAGACACTTACACCATTAACTACTTTACAAAACAGTTTGTCAGTTTGTATGAGCTTATTTAGTGACAAACTCATAGCTTTTATGGTGTTTTTCATTCATTCATTTATTTTCTGTACCCGCTTTGTCCCTTCATGAGCATAAAGGGATTTATTTGATTCGTTGAATGATTCATGCTGCTATAAGATTGTTTTAGCAAATTAAGGTAACCATTAATCACAAATTTCGCCATCTTTTGCGATATGCATATTGCACATCTTGATATTGTGATAACGATAAATGTGCGATTTATAGTGCAGGCCTACCTACTTGCTGTACTTTAAAAATTAAAATTGGATGAAATCCAAATTAATTGAAAGTGAGAGAATAAAATCTGGGATTATTGGTTTGGTACAAGTAAACTAGAACTATTTTATATCTAACAAATCTAACAAGCAAGACGAAATGTGTATTACATTTCCTGATGCTGAGCTCAATGCAAAAGCTGTAAATATGTCTACATGATAAATTCAACTTTACACTACAATAATGTTCCTGAAAACAATTTGTGAATCCTAAATCCTTTTTCCTCACATTGTTATTCCTTACCCTTCTGCAGCCTTTTACAGCTGATGTTTTAAAAAGGAAGACTAGCTTTTTAAATGTCTAAAGTTCAACATCTTGACTTACAAAAGCAAGATAAAATCTGGTTCTCACAAAGTCCAGCAATCAGATAAAGTAGACTTAGATAAGAACATCTTTGCTGCTTCCAGTTTAGAGGACCCTACTTTAATGGAGGAGAATGAAGGATCATCATTGTGATGACCTTTTCAAAAGGGTCATATTTGACCATTTGCTGGACAACAGTTTAGGACCTGAGTTCTTATACTCAATCTGGTGAGTTATGAAGTAATTGCTAAATAATTGCCACAGTGGGAAGGAAGATTCAAAAGGAAAAAAAAACAAAACATGAAAGGTTTCAAGACTTCTTGTTTAACTCTTTAACGCCAGAGTTTTATCTCCTCTGTTGACATTCCTTGAATGACCATAACTCTTCAACCGTTACACAAAGAATTCTGAAGCTCAGAGAAGCAGCTTTGCACGGATATGCAACACTCTACATCAAGACCATAATATAGGGTTATATTGGTGCTTTTTTTGTGTGTGTAAACGATCGAAAGGTTATGGTATGCAACGGTATTTCATATCACTGGAAGTAGATCCGTTATTAACCCTTTAACACCAGAGAGGTCACCAGCAACAGTGAAATAACCCACTCTTTGACATACAGTTACTCTTTGTCCATTTATGTGGTCAACGTGACTGTGATTCTGACGTGGGGGAAAGGCTTGGCACCGACATGCAACACATTACTAACAAAGTGTTACATTAAGGGGCAAAGCCACACCTGCTCCGTGACAGAATAAGCTGATTTACGCTGATAGCATCAGTCCTTCACTATTGTCAAAGGCGACATATCAGCACAAGGCTGCTTTTGTCCACCTCAGAATCTGCTGGAATTCAGTTAATTGTGTAAACGGTAATTAGGGAATTCAAAGAATGCTCTGACTCAGGATGTAAAGTTGCTGCTTTTATCTTTATGGCTTCAACAAGACACAAAGTACAGATTTTTCTGAACATTTTACCAGCTAAAAGCCTCTTTTATCTTTAAAACACATCACAGGTGAAGCTTGTTCCAAACGTTCAGCATCAATGCTTGATGATAAATGTGATTCCAGTCTTGAAGATGTTATTGTCTATTCAATGGCTTTAAAATACAAAGTTCAAACCAAACAATTTTATTGAGACAGATGAAACCAAAACAGAAAGATCTGACCTTAAAGCAGAGCATCTCATTTGTGGCGAAGCAAACATATCTGCACAAAAATGTCAAACTGGCTTTAGATCACAGCCCAAAGGGGTTATGATATGACAATTTTTTACAGCTGCATGACTAAGGTGCCTTGAGTTGATGGCATTTTCTTTCTGAATTCTGCAGTTATAGATGTGTTCAAAAGCTAAAGCATGGTTGAGTCATGCAATCAAACAACAAAGGGCATCTTAGAGAGTCTAAAACAGAGTGCAGAAAAAAAACCTGCATTACGAGATCCAGGCCAGTCAAGTGTAAGAACGCCTGATTAGAGCTGCCTCAGTTCTGCCATGAATCTATTTCAGTGAATAAGTTTTTCCTGTTATAAAGACACAATCTGTTATATTAAATATATTCATTTTTTTCCATTGTTCAAAGGCAAGACAAAAAACATTGAATTAGATTGAACTGAAATTAAGTGTATTATCAGTAATCATAATGTCATTACTTTCTTGGGTTTACAAGGAATGAAATTAAATCACAAATCACCTCCAAAAAATTGTAAAAAAAAAAAAAAAAAAAAGAGATGCTTCAATAATACAATAAATGAACCTTGTTGCCTAATTCCACGTATGATTTAGAAAATTAGGAATAAGACAAACATTGCCAGTGTCTACGATATTCTGCGTTATTCTATGCCAAATACTTTGATGTAAACCACAAACACGCCTATACAGTACACCTGTTTTGAATTTATATTCTAAAAATGCTAAACAAAAGAAAACTACAATTTTCTTTATATAAATACAAATGTTTCGTTAACTTCACACTGTCTTTATGCCGTGAGACATTGTGACCTTCTTTGTCATTGCTTTAGTGGGTTCTAATGTAACAAATCTGAGGGTGAAATATTTTCCTTTTTATTTAAACTTTAAATAGAAAGTGCCTTTCATTGCTCTGCTGCAGTATTGTCTTGAAAGAAAACAAAAAGTAAGAGCAAAGACGTGTTTTAGTGAAATTCCTTTGTAAAGGGACAGATCTGCAGATAAGTGTGTAAAACGTTCTGCTAGTATGAGTGTAGGAGTGAGAGCTACTGTATGGGCTCAGATGTGGAACAGTCACTGTTCTCATGAAAGCCTTGTGTGGTGGGTCTTACCAAGAACTCTGAGCTGAGCGTTGCAGAAGATTCGGCCATACTTGTTTTCCGCCACACACTGGTACATTCCGACGTCGACCAGATTTAGACTTCTTATTGTCAGGACTCCGTCATTTACCTGAATTCTGTCCTGCTGAGGACAAACAAACACGTATGAATGTATGCATAAGTACTCCCACTCCTAAAATACTCTGACATATATAACCTCCTGCCACTTAAACCAACAAGAACTGAACTTTTCATGTATTTTCTCTCTACATATGTGTATTTTACTACATTTCAAACTAAATAATCCACACATTTTTTTGGCTGAATCAACTAGGTTTCTCCTTTTAGCAAAGTAATTAATACTCCACTCATATTGTTATTGATAAAAAATAGATAAGGCGACTAACTTAGCAGCATTTTTGAATAAACAACACCAATTTTATGTTTATTTTTTTGGGGGGCGTACTTCAAATCTAACAAAACTGTTTTGTTATAATCTCTCTATCATTTTCTGAACCATAACTAAATAGATTGAGACATATGTCACGATCTTAACTAACACTTTGGGATAACATTTGTTCAAGTATTTTAGCAAGCAATCATATATTCAAGGCTTTTCTAAATTATGATGCTGTTGTAGTTTGGAAGACCAGTATTGTGTGGATTTGTGACCACTTTACTGAGTGTGTTCATTGAAATAAATGGCCTGATTAAGCTCAAGCTTTAGACACACGTTTGCCTTTCCTTTGGGGACCTGATAATTAAAAACCTCGTAATTTATAGAGGTCTTATTGGGCCCACAGTGACTAAATGGAACCACCTCCTGCCTAACATACTGAGGCGTTATCAAACAATGGCTGATGTCAAAGCTCTCAGGAATTAGTCAAGAAGAATAAGCAGGCCGGGGGCTGATTTTTTTTTTTCTTCTCTGCTCTAAGTATCACAGAGCTAAGCCTGGGAAACTGTTGGTTTAGAAGTAAAAACATGTACATTCAAAAACACCCCCGCAGTGCACACTAGGTAGCAGCAGAACCTGATTAAAGCTGCTTTCCACATACTCTTCTGACCTTCAAAGGCTGGGCTCTGCGTCTGGCTTCGCCTTTATAGTGATGTCAATTTAAGTGCGGCAGGACTTATTGTTCTTGTCCTTGATCTTTCCATTGAGGGTACCTGAGCCATTTAATGTTACTGACATAGTTGCCCAGAGGGTCCTGCCACCAGTCTGTCTGTCGTCCAGAATCTTTACAGCAATGCCACTTCAGTGGACAAAGAATGTCCATTCACAACATTTAGAAACGCTGCAGAGGATGTTCAAATGGGAAAGTGTCAGGAGGACACACGGCTAAGATTAAACTGCAGCAGGAGGATGCAGCAGTTTCCATCTGGACTAAATCCAGTACCTTTTCTTTTTAGGGGAGGGTTAATATGGTAACGAATAAAAAAATAGACACTAAAGTGACGCTCAGTAACCAATGTTATAGAGATCATTAGTTTTGTTCTGTGGAAAAATTTCAGAAGAATGAAAATGACCAAACATTTTTGGATTTACTGACTTCTTAAACAATAAAGACCCATTTAGATAAAAATCACGTTTTTTGTGTTTTTAACATGTTCTTGTGGCATTTTTCCCATGATGAAGGACATATATAAAGAAAGTTTAGCTTAAAACTGGTTTTCTGAGTATTCTTTTAATCAAATCGTTGTGATTCAGGAGCAGATGCAAAAATGCAGTTGGAAAAAACTTGTAGCTGTGGTGTAACAAGTTACTACAGGAAGCCACAAGCTCCCTGCTCCGCTCCATTCTGATGCATCTGCTTGTAAACGACTAGATCCATGAACGTCTTTGTTTTCCTCATCTGAGCTGACATCTGGCTCCAAACTGTACGGCTGGATATCTCCAATATTGTTCGCCATTTCTGTTGCACTGCTGCCTTAAAGCTGCAAAACATACAATTGCTAAAATATAGTAACATCAAAGCCCCAAATGGCAAAAAGAACACCAGAAACAATGATATTCTATGAAAGTACCTCATTTGTACATGATTTCTGCTTTAGAAATGACAGATGCACAACATCCACTTGCACTGTGTTCTCAAACTATAATTACATCAAAATATGGGATCTGCTTTAAACTAACTTTCTATAATATAATACATCAATTCTTTACCACCAATACTAAGTAATCTGGGAAATATCAAAACAAACATACAAACAAAACTAAACATTGTAAACATTCTTTTTAAGGGATTCTGGGTCCAAACCACCAAATACTTATAATTAATGTCAATTATACTGAACTTAATCATGGTAATTAGGAAATACAAATAAATTAGATAGAGTAATGTATTCAAAACAAAAACTGAAACTCAAAACTAAAACTGAAATTATTTCAAAATTTGGTTTTGAGATTATTTTACACAGAGTATTTGACCTACACTACCTTAAAAATATTTTTCTTCCAGCCAAGACCACTACAATTTGTTTTTTGTCGTCTTCTCAAAACTGAGGTCGTGACCACGCTCAATAATGACGATGCCCGCCATTATTTTAACACAAATTTGATCGCAAACTCTTCAGATTTGTTTGTGAAAGTTTAGTGTGGGTCCGCCAGTTTTGGTCTCTAGGGAATTCGTCACGCTGACCACGTGGTACAGACAGAGCCAATCAGACCCGTCGACGCATCCGAAAGCAACTAAAACGTCCCTTCATTGGTCAATTAGGCCGGGAAGCCGCGACCATAGAGGAAGCGATCCACGGAGAAATATAGAAAATAAAGCTAAAATTCGCCGATTTCAGACCATTTTTTCATCCGGAAAGCAATTTGTCCGTAGAGATCAGGTCTTTATTTCCCGGAAAGTACGTTCGGTTTGCTCAAAAACCCGGATTTCCGGGAATTCCCGGAAGACTTTTATCACTGGCTAATGTTAGGTTGGGGGTGGGAGTGGTTTTCAGCAACCAAGAGACCAAGAGTGCACACAGACAGATGGATGATGGGGAAGGGGGAAGGCTTACTTCCGCACTAACAACTTAGAGAGGAATTACTAATTAACTCCTGCCGCTCTGAAGAAACTATGTCCTAGAAATTTTTTCTTTTTCTTGTTTTGGCTAAAACGGAAAATCATAATTAAGAACTGGGAACACTTTTACTCTGGGCTCAAGCCACATCCAGTCCAGCTCCGGTGCAACCACCGGAGCGGTCTTGTTACGGGAGATGGCTCACATTGGCTACAGATGGCCACAGTCCTGCTGCAGCCACAAGCTTGAGAGTCCGAACTCGCGTAGGTTCACGCGATGACCCGCCATTTATATAGGAAGTACTAGTAAACAAACCCTCATTGCGCCGTGATTTTGGATTATATTCACAACATTTCTTTTTTTCCGTGACTCGTCTGCACTTTACACTTGCTTGCATGATTTCCGGTTTAGGTCGTTTTATTTGCACCAACTTCACAAGAAAGTGCTCCAACTCGCAATTTGAAGCCAACAAAACGGATTTGGAGCGCTGCAGAGGTCGCACCTTAGCTGGATGCCGTGTGAGCCCAGGATTACAATAGACTTCAAGAAGATCGTAGTGAGAATTTAAAGATATTTGACATTTTCATAAAAACAAATTTTACTCTTCTCCAACAGTTGTGTTATATTTTTGAATTTGATATAGCTAACTGTAATACAGAAGCTTGTATAAAGAAGTACAACAAAAAAGGAAATGTTTTGAAGGCGGGGGACAGCACATACATCTAGATACATAAAGAAAGGGGGAAGCTGACAGAAATATAGAGGCATGGGTGGCTCCTTTGTTTGCCGAGGTGACATTTTGAAGTGACAGCCCTCCTCTTTTCAATTTAGTTCCTATTGAAGGGGCAAAAATGAACAGGAAAGGGGAAGGCTTGTAACAAGGCAAAATGAAGAGGAAAGCAGAGATGCAAAGATCTAAGAGGGAGGGGAAAATGAGGACTGATCTATTCTAATGAGGACCAACAAATAGCCTTCTTGGCCTTCTTCTTCTCCTCTCCCTCTCTCTACACAGCTGACCTTTGAGTTTGGAAATTGATTTACTGTTGCAGCGGTTGACTGTGGCATTTTGAAAATGGTAACACCCCACCTCATTAATAAAGTTCCATGCACAGAGATATTCTTTCAGACAGCTGCCAAACAAATCCATACAGTGTTATTTACAAATCAATGCAGGACAAGTTCCGGTGGGGTGATAGTGTAACTGGTTCTGAATGTGCACCAGAAAATAAAACTAATTCTTGTAGGTATTTTAACATTAGCGAAATATCAGAAAGCTATGAATGAAAAACAAAAGATCATACATTTTCTTCTAGGCAAATTTAGAAGCTTTTTTTGTCTGAATTTCCCCAAATAATCTTATACGCTCCAAAACAGTGTATAAAAAACGAAATTTTGGACGATTTAACAAACTCAAATTCTCAAAACAACAAGCATCACAATAAATGTTCTATTTTAACAGAGGGGACATTTATTTCAGTAGATGAAACATGTAAATTTCTTAAATCTAAATAACAGTTTAAGCAAAGTTTTCGTTCCACCTTTCTTTGGGGAGATACTAAGTGTTAAAATTGAGAGCAGCAGGTAGAAAACACAGAGGAGAAAGTTGCATTTGAAATCCCTGGTTGATTTGGGCAGAAAATGGCATCACTTTGGGTCTTTAATTTTATTCACTTATTTATTTATTTTTGGAGAGCGCATACTGACAAACTTCTGTGATGTCTGTGCACATGCACATACACACACTTGCCAGGTTTAGTCACAGGCAAAGAGAGCCATCTCAGCCACATATCTTTTCCAAACATGCATAGGAATTAAAAACACTACTTGATTCCAAGAAACGGGATTCCAAAAAACATTACATCAAAATGTCAAGAATTTACTGTAATCTTCTATTTCAACACTAATTTCTCTACATCTATTTGCCTTTTTAAAAATAAGTTACACCTGTAAAGGATCAACATGTCAAAGTAAAATCTGCAAAACTAAGACGAATGCCTTAAAGCCGTGCCCCATCGCCACTCTGACATCCTGCATATATTCCAGGGATGAAAATTGATCATATGTAGATATACGTGGAAGAAGTGAGAAAATGTATCACAAATGAACTGCGTTACAACTATGGAAGAAGAACAAATAAACCACGCAAAGAACACGCAAATCATGAACATGATAAATCATTAACTGTGCGTGATTTTTGCGCTTCATTAGTGTTTCATGCGTCAATTACTAAGTTTAAATGAGACATGTGTGCCATATTTGCTATATAAAAAATATATATTAGTGGTACATGTGTGAAATGTGTGAAAAGCCACAAATCTACATAGTTGTCCTGCAAAAAAATCACACAAATGCATAATATCTAAGTAACAATTGCGTGTTAACTACCTAAAATACACAAAAACTGTGTAATTCTCCACTGACCCCAAATTTTGAGTCACTCAAAACCGAATTCTTGAAAAGACCTGTGAACCAAAACCCTTCGATACACTTATCGAGGGAACGACAATCATATGTTTCATTTTCATGACCTCCCTCAAGGTGGCCGCACGAGCCTCAAGGGAACGGCAAGACACACATGCACTCCCTTTACACTCCATGGGGCGACAGTGGCTTAGATGGTTGAGCGGGTCGTCCAATGATTGAAGGATCGGCGGTTCGATTCCCCGGTCCCACCAGCCTAAATGCCGTTGTGTCCTTGGGCAAGACACTTCACCCTCCTTGCTCCACTGGTGTATGAATGTGCATGAATGATCCTGGTGATGGTCAGAGGGGCCGTAGGCGCGAACTGGCAGCCACGCCTCTGTCAGTCTGCCCCAGGGCAGCTGTGGCTACAACAGTAGTTACCATCACCAAGTATGAATGAGGTCTGAATGAATAATGGACACAATGTAAGCGCTTTGGGTGTCTTAAAAAGCGCAGATAAATCCAATCCATTTTTATTATTATTATTATTTAGGTTGTGGCCCCTCCTGTCTATGACCCTCCAAGGGCCTGGACAATCCATACAAATTAACCCTTCATACGGGTGCATGTGACTAAGACATACACCAAAAAAATAATGTTTGTTTTTCTGTCAGGAGCAAATCCAGATTTCCTGAATCATGATAATTGAGCAATACAGTAAACAGATGCCTTAGTTATTTTATTAAAAATAATTGTAAAACTGCGCAAAGATTTTTATTTTTTGGCCTTTTGCAACAACAAAAAAACAAAAAAAACACAGGAATACTATACAAGGGCCTTCTTGCTCAATCCTTCATATTTTTCTTATACTTCAAATTTTCTGCTTTTTTGTGTGTCTGTTTGTTGAATGCCACATAAAAACTGAAAACACTTCTAGTAAAATAAGTGTCTCACTTCCATGGGATCCAGAGACTCTCCATTCTTTAGCCAGCGATAGGAAGGTTTGGGTTTACCGCTGGCTTTGCACTCCCACACCACGGTGTCATCGATGGTCTTCTGAACGTCTTGGGGCTTCACGATCAGCTGCGGTGAAGCTGTGGAGTTGCAAGTCACTTACTGTGAATGAACACTTAAACGCTACACAAATGCCTGAGTGTTACCTAAATGCAGCACTTTTACAATAAATCAATAAACCAACCAAGCAGACAATTAGTCTATTAAAGAGCTATTTAAGGCACAAGTCATAAATCCAGTTGTAATTAACCTGAAGCTGACCTGCACTTTTAAAATATATAAATAAAAATGGTTAGCTAAGGTCTTTTAGAAGAGAATTCCCTGGTAAAAGCTTCAAACTAAGCAATGCTTCTGTGTGTTAGACACAATTAGTTAGTTGGTTATGGTAATGTAGATTCTAAGCCTAAATAACCTGTATGGTAAAAAAAAGGAAAAGTGTATTTTACTAATTCTACAGAAAACACGAGTTAGATTGACAAACCTGTTTTGAATTCCTCTACATATTAGAAGTGATCTTTCTGCCATATTAACTGCAGCAGTTTATTGTTGGCAACATGTTTTTTGGACTCCGAGTATCAAACACAAAACTACATGATGTTCTGCAAGTGGTAATGAGACATGGCAAGAAAAGTAGTTTATATTCCCCAGTTTGCTAATAGTTATCTGAAGTCATAAATCCAAGAATTACAAATCATCCAATACTTCTGCAATAATTCCGTAACAAAAAAGTTAATTTATGAGAATGTCAATACTTTATGGGAACAGCTGGTTAGTGGAGCAGCTGATCTAAAAATAAAAGTGTAACAACAGTAGGATAATAATAAAAATAAAAATAAAAAACTTTCAAATACAAGGTTATATATGGTATTGGAGCCAATGTGAAACTTGTATAAAGAATAAAAATTATATTGTCAAATCACCTGGAAATTTTGCTTTAGAGCCTAATTTGTCTTAAAGAAAATATTTACAAATTTACAAAATACTAGGTTGTAAATAGGTTTTGTAATTATAATATTATATTTTATCTAGAATCAGCCAAGTGTCTAGGAGGTGGGATAGAGGGAAAGGAGAGAAAGTTTTGGAACCACAATTATAAATCATTACAATCAATTATTTTGAAACTTAGTTTTTATCATTACAAAAGACTTGGATTTCTGCAAGTACTTTTCTATTGTTAAAAAGGTTGAATCCGGATGGCTTCCCTACCCCTCTGGCTCTCCATGCTTTTATGTAGGCATTTGAAGCCTCTGGGTCCACAGGGTTTTTTAAGGGAGCATCGCACTCAGGTGCTCCCCACCGTAGTGATCACTCGTGCCACAAGGAGAAACTAATATCTTATGTGGGTGTGTTCTGAAGCACAGAAGTTTACATTTCAATGTAAGTACTTTGTTTTTATTTTTGCTTGACTTTTTAAAGTTATAAAACCAATGTTGTAATGTATTTTCTGGGTGCTGGCAGCTACGCGCTAACATAGATGACCGGCAACTAATGATGATGTCATCGAACCGTAGTTACGTCCAAATTTAAAGAGACTATTTTTTCCATATATATTTACTTGGAGGGATAAATGTAGTGGTAGGGAGAAGCTGTAGAGGGTAAGGAAGCAATTCGGATTTGGCCTAACAAACTTCATTTCTTGATCCATTTTCCGAACCTGCTTAATAAAGTCTCATATTCCAGTCACTGTTGTGTAATGGCGAAATACACCCAGTTCATTGCAGTCTGCAATTTGCACAATTGACCTATGATTCATAGTTGTGGACTGTGGGAGGAAGACAAATGATTCTGTTTAGCAAGAAACATCTTCACATTCATGGGGAGAACATGCCTACAGAAAATCCCAAAATGGGATTTGAACCAGGGATTTCTCCCTGTAAGACCACTACCCCACCTTGCAACCCCTGAGATTAAAAAAGAAAAACATTAGCTATACCATATGGTCTCATTTTTCTACTTTCTTTTGAGGATGTTTAACAGGCTAATTTATAGGGGTGCAACGATACGCTAAAATCTCTATTCGGTTCAGTTCAGAATTTCATAAGGCTCGGTTCGGTACATTCCAGTTCGGTACTGCTGTTTAACAAATCTGCCTGATATGAACTGCTATTTTATGAACTATTATTTTATGGTAATTTATTGTGTGTGTTTGTGTGTTTTTTGCTGACGGAGAGAGATTAACAAAGTTATCTATCTATCTATCTATCTATCTATCTATCTATCTATCTATCTATCTATCTATCTATCTATCCATCTATCCATCCATCGTATTTTTTCTGTACAAAAAACTAAGGCAGAAAAAAATTACTTGGTTTTACATAACAATAAATAAAATTGACCTATGTAGGTGATCTGCTTAATAAAATAAGAAAAACTATTAGCTGCCAGGAACCAAAAACTTTGGATGATTAACACTGGCCTGAAAAAAAAAAAAATGTAACTTGCACATTTTTTTCTTGGAGACCCGATTGTTACAGTCGGGTGATGCCGTTTTAAGTTTAACAGATTGGTTGCGTTACTTGTGGCATACGCTATCTTTGTGTAACAATGTCAACACACAGCATTCGACTTATCCAATTGTCTTTTCCCTTCATGGATGCTAACAACAAGCCAAAGTGTTCCCACACAGGAGAGCATTAGGAGATGGGGGGTCCTCATCTCTGGCCTCACGTCTGCATTAGCCATGTATTGATATGCTTACTGTCCGTCACCTAATAGCGTCTCAGAGGAAACTCACAGCTAACATTACTTCTGCCTCGGCGCAAAATTAAGGCGACCTGGGGGTTAGCAACGCCTTTAGCCACTAAGGCTCATGGGAAATGTGAAATCTTGTGTTTTGAATTCTTTACCATAACTGAGAGAGCTATGAAGATAACTGACGTTCATGTTGTTACTCTGTTCATGTGTGTTCATAATTAGATGCCGGAAAAAAGATTGAATAATCTTCTTCTCTGTCTACGTCTCCCTCTCTGAGACTGTTAGAGGGTGTGTGCAGTTTGGGGTAAGGACAGTCAACGCAGCTAGTTAAGTGACAGCTTGGCTCTTGTTTCCCCGCAACGAGTGGCAAAGCAGTTGGGTCGTTACAATGCATATGCTTGAAAAAAAAGAAAAACGTACCAAAACAGTACAAAAGAGACCCGAATAGAAACTGCCGTCGGTTCAACTGCATGTATTGTTACACCCCTACTCATATTATATTTCTAATATAGCTTTAAAACAACAAAACGATGTTGAACAGCTTTCGTTCTTTGGAGTCAAAGTCTATCATTGTCTTTGCTATCATTTGTTTGTCTTCTCTAAGTAACATCACATATTTAAAATTCAGAAAAAAAACTTTTTGTTATTCTTACATTACATGAATAAAACAATTATTTAAATTATAATTACGTGTATCGTGTGATAGAATTAGAGATATGCTGTCAGGCCTTACTCCCTATAGTATAGTGTGATGTAATCTTTGTTTTTTTTTCCTAAAGACTTTATTGGTATCTAGGTGGAAATAAAATATGTGATTATGTAACACTGCCTCCAGTAAAGCGTCTCTTTAAAGGCAATGAAAACCATTACATACATCTTTTTTTCGCCTCTTAAAGGTAAGCAATTCCGTCCCTTTTAAACATTTCCTCTGTTTATAAGGTGCTGCTAAATAAAGCCTGTATTTTCACATGAAAGACACTTTGGCTCACAGAAGCCACTCCGAGCTGGATTTCAGTCAAAAAGATCCACCTGTGTAGTCTGACGGAGTTTAAACCACAACATTGCAACTATCAAAATTCATCAATAGATGATATAACAGGTTTAACATTAGATGTAACCTAGATTTTTATTTAGAAATGATTTTTCCAGTAACAGGGTGTAAATCTAATACTACTAATGTGCCATATTAGTAGGTGGCTTTTTTTTAAGACCTTGGCAGAAATGACACACTGATTACATATTATTGTCAGGTTTTCAGTATTTATTGTAGTTAAATACAGACTCAAATGAAATGCACTAATTGCATAACTGCAAATTAAGCTTTACCGTGGCAAAGGAGGCAGTAAGTCAAAAGGTTAAACACTTTCGTTTATTTCTGCAGAATCATGAAAGGAGGCAGAAAGTAAGTTTTAGATTAAAGTCAGAGAAACTTTCTTGTTACTCACCATAAAAAGTAAGTTTTCCTCTCACAGAGTTTCTTCCTCTGCTGTTTTCAGCCAGACATTCATATATCCCTGCATTCTCCTGTTGGAAGTAAGGGATCTCTAAAACTCCAAAGGCCTCGTTTACTTTCACTTTCCTGCCAAAAGGGGCATCGTCCACTCTTCTCCAGCTGATGGTTGGTACTGGGCTAGAGGCAAAAAACAAAAACAAAAACAAATGCAAATAATGTGAATCTATGGCATGAAAAATAAAACAATGAAGACAATATTTATCCAGGATCTTTCTAAGGTAAGGCATGTTATCTTCAACGAAATCACAAATACTTACATCCAGCTCTTTTTGTTTATCTTAAGTGCACTACAAAAACCTGGAATTCCCATGATACTTCAGTCAGATCTATACACTACCATTCAGCTTACCGTAGTTTCCACACTTAAAAGCCATATTTTTTTCAAAAAACCACAGCGTGTTTTATAATCTGGATTGTGTTATGTAAGAATTGATTCTGGTTGTGCTTACTGACGTTGAAGTGATTTTGATAGGTACATGGCGCTCCGTCTAAATGTCGGTCTGTTCTTTTACGAGATGCAAACCATGTAGGGTGTTATTGCAAATTTGCTGATAGTAGGTAACGTGTAGTGGTGTCACACTGTAGTTTTTGTTGTTTTTTTTACAAGTTGCAATCAAGCTTGGTGTTGTTGTACATACACTAACACAGCTAAAATGTGGCGGTCTCGGACCAAGTTTACTAACAAGGTTGAAAGTTGGTGTTGCTTTATCAGTCTGTTTTTTATATGTTTCAAACAAGGTTGGGAGTTAAAAATGTTGTAATTACGCTAACGTGGCTAAAGCGTTCCATGTCACAAAATAATTATTGAATTACTTTGAATGCAGGTAATAAAGTCTGACTGACTGACTGACTGGACTTATCTCTGACTTTTGTCTCGCTTGTGTGCCTTACAATCCGGTGCACCCCTTAGTGCAGAAAATATGGTAATATGATTAAAAAAAAATAGCTATAAGTGGGGTTAATATGGAAAATATGTTAAGACGTACTTTCCAAGTGCAAAACACTCCAGTTTAACTGTTGAGCTGTTAGCAACATGGATGACCTCAGGAAACTGCACTTCAATCTTTGGCTCGTATTCGCCCATCACACCTGGAGTTAAAGAGAAGATCGAAGGGATATAGATTATTTAACAGATATTCATTCCCTTAAAACATGTCAAAGGTTACAAAAAAAGAAAATTGAGCTATATTGTGTGGAATGTGTGAGAGCCATACTGTTGGTTTAGGCTATGAGAAAGAGACAGGAGGCAGAGCTGAGGTAACAGAGCTGAAGATGTTAAGGTTCTTTGTGATGTGGATGGATTAAATCAGAATTAAAAACCTCACAGTAACAGCTCATGCTAGGTGTTTTGGAGATAAATGTAGGGAAGCAGATTGAGATGGTTCAGACACATTCAGAGGAACTTGAGGCTCACAGATGTGAAGACAAACATGAGTGTGATCGGGGTGAGCAAGGATGCAGAAAACATTATTAGATGCTCTCCAAAAAGGAACAGCAAAAGCCAAAGAAGAATCACAATTAGAGAATTGATTTAATGTTCGCCATTTTGCACAAAAGGCAGACAATTAAAGAAATGCTATTTTTGTGTGCTAACCCAGAGACCAAAAATGAGGACTAAATTTTCTTGCAGTAGCCTGCCAAAATAAACTAATTTTGTGGTCAAATAGCAGGTAATTAAGGTCCCTGCAATTTAACAGTTTTCATTTTTAAAGTTTCAGTTCCAAAACTAACAAATACTTTAGGTTTGGAGTATATTTTAATTGGAAGTAGTCATACCATCAGCACGCAGAACTAAAGGCGTTGGTGGTCCTCGAACACTGCTTTTGGTGACTGTGTTGGTGACTACACATGTATAGTTGCCCACATCTGAGGGTTCCACTTTTGCGATGTAGAGGTTGCCTGTTTTCTGGGACACAAACAGCCGTGTGTCCTGGGCAATAGATGAGGGGTCATCGTTGAAGATCCATCTGAAGGTGAGTTCTGAGAACAAAGCCCAAGAAAAAGGGGTGTGTCTAACAACAGCACAATCTGTATTTAAGAAGCATCTATACCCATGCACAGATAATGTGTTCATCAGCACTCTCATCTATTCAGAGAGAGCAGATGCCCTAAGGGATAAAACAATTAGTGAATGAAACAGAGTGCCAGCCTTCTTTGATTAAAAACATAATTTACAATTGAAGAGCAATTATTCTTAATCATGTTTGGATAAGTGCCTTTAATATGGTTAAGAGTTTGAGACGCTGATGCACTGAACATAAATGATTTCTTTATTCACAAATGGATTTAAAGGGGGAATATTAACACCTTATCTGTGAATGTAATGCCTTGAAAGTTGTATTTAAACAAAATGGCAGGATCATTACTACACAAAGAACACATTTAAATGGAAATGAACACAATTTAAAACATCAAAAAGGGCAATCGTATGTTTGGGAAAAATCTTACCAAACTTTTCTCTTAGTTATACATATATTTCAAAGTTATATTTGAATGAAAAACCAATAACAAAAATGCTTCTTAAAATTTTAATTAGAATTAGTTTATGTCAAGCAATATAAAGAAAATAAATACTAAAGACAAACAAAAGAAATGTATATCTATAGATAGATCTGAATAGATATCAAACTTTGGATGACTATTTATGACTTACTTGGAAATTTTTAAAATTAAAAGTAGAAGAGATACATCTACATATACACTACACACTATTCACTCACCCTTCCAAAGGATCAGAATCAGGTGTCCTGATCACTTGGTCTGGCCACAGGTGTATTAAATCCACCACTCATGGCTTCAGACTGTTTTTACAAACACTTGTGAAAGAACGGGCCACTCTCAGGAGCTCAGTGAATTCTAGTGTGGAGCTGTCATAGGGTGCCACCTGTGCACCCAATGACCATGCCACACAAACTGACAGAGAGGGGTCAGCAGATGCTTAGGCGCATAGTACAAGGAGGTTGCCAGCTTTCTGCACAGTCAAATGCTACAGAGCTCCAAACTTCATGTGACCTTCAGATTAGCCCAAGTACAGTAGGCAGAGAGCTTAATGGGGTGTGTTTCCATGGCCGAGCAGCTGCATCAACGCGACACATCACTAAGTGCAAAGCAAAGCATCGGATGCAGCGGTGTAAAACGAGTTACCACTGGACTCTAGAGCCGCGGAAACAAGTCACGCTTTTCCATCTGGCAATCTGATGGATGAAACTGGGTTTGAAGATTCCCAGCAGAACGGTACATCTCGGACTGCATTGTGCCAAGTGTGAAATTTGGTGGATGAGGAATGATGGTGTGGGGTTGTTTTTCAGGACTTGGGCTTGGCCGCTTAGATCCAGTGAAAGGAACTTTGAATGTTTCAAGAAACCAAAACATTTTGGACAATTCCATGCTCCCAACCTTGTAGGAACAATTCGGAGCAGGCCCCCTCCTCTCCCTGTGCACCAGTGCACAAAACAAGGTCCATAAAAACATGGACGTCAGAGTCTAGTGTCGATGAACTTGACTGGCCTGCACAGAGTCCTGACCTGAACCCGATAGAACACCTTTGGGATGAATTAGAGCAGACACTGAGAGCCAAGCCTTCTCCACCAACATCGGTGTGTGACCTCACCAATGCACTTTTGGAAGAATGGTCAAAAATTCCTATGAACACACTCCTTAACCTTGTGGACAGCCTTCCCAGAAGAGTTGAAGCTGTAATAGCTGCAAAAGGTGGACCGACATCAGAGTTTAAATATTTGCGTAAAAAGTGTTCAAATTTTTCGCAACTTCTAAATGAAGGCAGTTGTTTAACAGATGGGTTTGAAACATCAAACATTGAGCTGCAGATCCTGCTTGAACAAGACCATATGATGTCAATAAATGTACTTGTTTTATTACATATTGTGTTGGGCAGTTTAATATAAACTTTTCCACTCTTCATCTACTGTGATGACACGCTTCTGGAAAACACTTTCAACACTACATCCAAATGAAGTGGAGTCGTTTAGATTTCACACTAACAACCGGCAACATAATAAAAAGGAGAGATGATGGTGTTTAGACATATTGACATAAGGATAGATTGCTCTGGACCATATAGCATCCCTGTCCCAAAAGCAATCTTGGTAAAAAAAAAAAGTTGGATAAGCGATGACTTTACACCAGAGGACAGGGAATAATTGAGATGTGAGTAATATACATCAGTTCAGAATTTTTCCATTCTGATCTTTGAGTACATGAGGATTAGTATGGTTCAGTTGTTTTGTTCTGCTTTATTTGCTTCGGTTGAGTAGTAAATTGGCACTTTGTCCTGTTTCTGTTTGATGGAGCATCACTTTAGTTTTTGGTTTTAATAATTCTTTACATTCATGAGTTTCAATACATTTACCTATAGGTTGTTTTCTTTTGGCTAGACAGACGTGTTTGTTGTAGTCTGCTCTCAGGCTTTGCTTCTACATTTTTGTTTTTGCTTCTCCCATATAAAAAAAAACCCCTGGATTAAGGTTTTTTATTTATCACAGCCTTATCTATCTTAATTGGTGCCATCAATGTATTTCAGTTTGTGGTTTCAGGTTGTCATTGTCAGCTCATCTGCATAGCTTCTGTTTGGTATTAAGCAGTGGCGTGCAGTCAGGGAACTGCAAAATATAGCTTAACATTTACTTCAATTGATTAAAATAAATCTACTTTTTTATTGTTAAAAACCAAAATCAAATCTTAATTTTTAAGCCTCTATTCTATGATGACTTTTTTCTGTGTCGACTGTCAACGTTAATTTGGCAGAGAAAAAAAAAGTAGCGAATTTGCAAGTTTCTTGTTGAAATAGATGAGAAAGTGGCTGGTGAGGCACCCTCCCCTGCGCCGCATACACTGACTGGAACTGACACATGTGCTTTACTGTTTGTCTTTTTATCATCACAAAAGAAACATTATTTTTAATTACTTTATTTGCTTATTCCTGGCCAACCGTCTGATTAAATTGGTGTCAGCATGTGACCCAGTTTGTCTTTTTTATCCGCTAAGAATGCTCAGAAATACACTAGGTCAGGCACGCAGATCGCCTGCCTTGAGGCAGAGGGCACTGGTGATCCCAGAGAAAGTGACACCTCACCTTAAGAATAATATTTGCGGTAGCAAGTAAAGTGCAGCCATCCAGTTATTCTTTATTATTGTTTAGCATCATTTTCTAAATGGAGGATGACGTTTTTAAACTCAGGAATTTGTTTAGACACATCACTGGCAGTAATCTCTATTGAGACAGAGAGACTTTTTAAACTGAAGAAAGAAAATGAACATGTCTAACAGGTCATCCATGTGTTTCTTCAGAAGGAGCGGCACACAGACTTCATTTCTAAGAAATAGTAAAACAATAACCATTTTGATTTTTTTTCCTATGGTACAGTTTTTAAATGGAAGAAAAAGGTTGAAATGAATGAATGTTGAAATTTTAAACAACACAATAATTGTGCCTCACCAAATTTGAGCCTCACCGCATGTCACTGGTATTGAGTTTTGATTAATTTATCTGAAAATATATTAAGTGTTGTCTTGTAGCAAAAAAAAAAAAAAACTATATGACATGACAGAAACACCAAACAAAAACAATATTTTTATCTTTGTTTAAAAAAGGGTCATTTTTTAATGTAGGAGATCCTTTTTACTATAGAAATGTGCATCTTTGTTCAATTTGAAACAGACATTATGTAAAGACAGTTTACGACTAAACAAAATTGGATTTGAAAGGGAAATTTGAACAGGACACATTATGAAATGGAATAAGTTTGATGCAGAAATAAACTATGAACTTTAAATCAAAAAGCTGTTAAGTAGTTTCACAGTGATGCTCAGGCCCATTGCCTAATCAGGTAAACTGTTTTTAACCTCATTAAAATGATTGCAAACTCTCCTTGTTAAATAAAATTATGAAAATTATCTTCTGACATCTTTTAGTTTTGAATAATTATTTGGCATAAATGTGCATCTTCATCAAGATTTGAAATTAGGACTTGCTGGCTTTGATCCACTTGTAGTTGCTCTGCACCACAGGTACATTATGCAAAGGTTATTTTTGGGAAGATTGTTTTTTTTTGTTTTGTTTATTACCGTAAGGACATTTCATGCTGGAGTGGGAGACCAGTTTTACATAACTAAAACAAAGAGTGATTATGTATGTCAGATGGAGAGTCAAGTCTCTGCAAGCAAAATACACCAGCAAACCTGTTAAAGTACAAGTTCCTGCTAAATTTAATGTCACCCAGTATTTTCTATAAACAGTGTACTCCTTAATTTGAACCAGTCTTATCACCCATTCGAGTCTCAGGTCCTACTGAAACATGACTGGCTTGGAAAGAACATCCATGTTGGATAATAAAGGTTTTGACTCTATAATGTATTTTTGAGTTTATTAAATAGTGTAGGTGTTTGCCTCCAATTGTTTTACATTTTGATCCTCCATGAAATAGAAATTTTGTTCTATCTGCTTAAACATCTAGACTCTTTCCCACCTGCTTGACCTCTTATTGATATGTTGGCCCTGAACTTCTTGCTTATAATGTGTACTGTGTTGTGGTACCGCTGTTGGAGTATCAACAGCTAGTACTTGCAAGACCATTATTAATATACAGGGTTCCCTCGCTTGTTCACCTTTCTCTGTCTCGCTGTTTCATAGATTATTTTCAGGTTTTTTTTTTTTCTTTTTTGCACTCTGTCATTTCTTTTACAAAACATTGTGTTCTGCGGCCCGATTGGCTTTTGACCTTGTCAGTCAATATTCTCCATGCATGCGTCCAGCTTTTTTATAGGAAACAATATATTATTGTACTAGAATTTGTAGAAACGATTATCAAGTTCAGTAAATTCTCTTCCAAAAGGTAAAAGTTCTTAGGTCAGGCTTCCCCTTATGATGATGATGGCTCTTTCGATGCATGTCAAGTCCTCCATAAATTGAGACATGCAAACAATAAAGAAGCACTTCTGTCCTTAAATGGTGTTTCATCCTTTCCAACGTAAAACAAAATTCTTGCTCATAAAACATGTGGACTTTGTGAAAGTCACATTTTTAGAAGTTCATAACATGTGTGTGTGTTTCAGAATCTTCCAGTTTTAGGGTTTGGGATGCAGCATCCTTGACAGTGCTGCTTTTGCCAAACAGTTTTAAATTCAATTTTTGGAGTTGATTTTTACAGTTTTTGGACAGAACAACTCTCACATCATTTTGTTTTTTTTTTTTTGATAAGTGAAGGTGCAATAATATTCTCTAAGTGCTAAGATCTCTTTTTTCTATGTTTTTATGATTTCATCCTCATATGTATTCAAATGTAGTAACAAAAGTGGGACACACGAGAAAGTGAAAAGCATAAAGGTTGTGTTTGACTTCGAATCTTCTGTAGACTGTAATGCATTTATGAGTGACAGTGAGTGGCAGATCTTCATTGTGGTTCCATTTAGTTCTCATATAATGAACAGGCAGCATCAATTTCCCATTAATGATCTGAAAGGAGGCAAGAGAAATGGAACATGACAGACCAAGGACATGCCAAACCAAGAGTGGATTCCTGCTGAAGTATTTGCAAGGTTTGTGTCAAAGTGTACACTCTGTTCCCTGGATAGTGATAGCCATTAAGCAAGGCTTCCAATCTGTATTCATATCAGACAAATACACTATGAAATTGCATAGGACACACACAGGAAAAAATCCCTGCAGGCTATATGTGCTGTTACTAGCCAGCAAGCAGTTTCTGTTTTGGTGTAGATGCACTGGATAGAGGAAACAAGTGATTTTAGCCTTGAGTAAATCTGAAAGGCCCATTTCCATTAGTGGAAGGAGGTCAGATGCATTAGATCCTGAAAACCACCACTGCTATTCAGGCAAACTCACAGCAAAATATGACAGATGCCAACATCTAATTCTAATATGTTGCAAAACTCCTTTTGAACAGTAACAAATATTCCTTCTAAATGTAAAGAAGCACAGTGTCCTGCAGATTCAGATCACCCTGGCAACACCTTTTAGTTCCTGCAACTGTCCTGTGGCTTTTCAGGGTTTGTTGAAGAGAAATAATGGCCTTCTTAATCATGCATGAGTTTGTGGAGGCCTTTTTAAGAGAGAGATGAGCCAGATCCATGTCAAAGAACGCGTTGGGCTAAACAGGAATTTTTATTTCCCGTCATGCTTAATGTAAATGCGTTTAAGAGCTTCCTGTGTTTCTGATGTGCAACGTTGTGGACAAATTCAACAAAAAATGACTCTGGCTCAGTTTTTAGTTTTCATGAATTTATTAGTGCTTTATTTTTGATATTTTGTTTCACTTTGATCTTTCTGTTTCTTTTTTCTATTTCTTTTTTTATCACTTGGCCTTCATCCATTATGCCTAATGTGCTGTGGCTTAATTAGACACAATACACCCACTAAGACTTTGACTGAAAAAGGGAAAAAAATATATAACATACAATGGGACTACTGAGTGAATGTCATTTTTGTTCTTGGTCAAACTGCTTAATTCTAAAGAAATATAGAAAAATCAGCAATGTCCATTATGCCTTGCTTCTATGTAAAATAGTCATATTTAGTCAATTTCATGCATAATATGTCTTTTCTTCCGTTCACTTTATTTTATGTATTTCTTCTTTTTTGCCTTCTGGCTGTTCCCTTTAAGGGTCCCTGCAGCAAATCATCCGCTTCCATCTAACCCCATTATTTCCGATATATCGGTCTTCTAAAATTACAGATGTTCATTCTAGTTGCTGAGGTTGGTAATGTTAAATTTCCAGATTTTCTAACATGTTTTCATTGATGCTAAATATTACAGTTTGCACCATATTTGTACACATCCACAAACTATTGCTTTTTATAAATCCTATGATTAGAAAGGGCTTAGAAAAATCCAGAGCATGGCTCTTATCTTTTTAGGTATTTGGCTTTACCTTTAAAAAACATCTCATGATGTATCCTCTTTAATTTTTCAATCTTTATGCATGTGTTGTTGCAAGCTCTAACTTTGTCTCAACTCTTTTCGTAATTGCAAATGATTAAAAATGAAAAGAAAAGTAAACAGACAGAAATTAGAACACTTAAAAATGTAAAGGAGGAGAAACATTTTCAGTTTTCATTTAAAAGTACTTTGGGTCTTGGCTGAGGGGAGCTTGTTCAAAATATTTAGAGTACAGAAACCAAACACTACATCTCTATCTTTCAGACCACAAGAACAGAGAGTGGGCATGTTAGAAATAATCTGAGAATCTGGATGCTTCATAGCTCAACATGGCCTACAGCCATTTGCTGCTTTCTAAACTAAAATTGGTATTTTTTGAAGAAAGGCATTCACTGTGGAGATCTAAGACCCTAAGAACCACCAATGTGATCTACTTTCTCGGTCTGGGTAAGGACTACAGATGCTGTGTTTTGAACCAAAGGGAAGATGGGAAATACATTTCTGAAGAGAAATTAAAAATAAGTAAACTTGCAAAAATGAAGGCGGAAATAGTATTAGTTATTCTAATGCAGAAGTCTTTTACGCTTGAGACGGTCACATTTGTATCTGTTCAAGTGCCATGTTACAGCTTCAAGTCTGAGTTTGTCATTTTATAGATTTTTTATAGTTTGTGGTTCTTAATAATAATGTTTAAAGCCAATAACTGGAATTCAAAGGGACCTTAGCTGCACCGAAAACCAAGTCGTTTTTCTTTTTAAGTATATTTGGCCTTTGGGCTTTAATTTTCCACCTTTTGCTTCAGTTTCCATAAACACAAATATTTGCTTCTTTATTTACACTGGAAAAATCTAAACCATTTAAAATGCATTTGTCTAATTTCAAGTTAGACTAAATCATTGCACTTATATAAACAGTTTTTTAAATATGTGGCATGCCACCAAAGTGGAAAGACCGTTAAAGTTCCTACTCATTAGCAGATTTACAGTATCTTTGGCAGATTTTTGTTTGTCATTATTAAAAAAAGAGCTCACTTTAGTGAAATGTTGCCTGTTGAGTTTATCGGACCACAAATTATAATGGAATATATTTGATAAGATTTAGACTTTGGCAAACCATGATAAAAACAGCAGAAATGTTTTTTTCTTTAATGGTCAGAATGAGTGAATCCTGAACTTGCTCCCTACTGTGTACATTCCTATAATACATACTCGCTCCTCCACACAGGAAATCTATGCCTAGTCTTTCTGGCAGTTGGCCAACACCAAAACCCCTGTGTAGGTGTTAATAGGACTGGATGCTAACTCCTACTGAGAACGTCATGAATACTGTGGGATTTTTTTGGAACAATGCGACTTCAGAAAGAAGCTCTGTTACTCAGCCTGGAAAAGCTCCATGCAATGACATCTTCACCAGTCTGCATGCCAACTTTTTTTTTTTTTTTTTTTTTTTACTTGGTTTTACTGAAAATCCGCCTAACAAGCTAGAGTGTACCAAAGTACACTGGCTCTGCTGCTTTTACAACACAGATAAACAGCCAAGACCTTGAAGAAGAATAAAAACAAAAGTAGCGCTTTTGCTTTGACTCATCAGGCTAATGCTGAGTAAAAGTATCTATTCAGTCAAACTGTGCATTAAGAAGTTTGTAACGGCATTACATCCTGACTCAAAATGAATCTTACCTCCAGAGTGAGGGGGTGGGCCACACAGCAAAACCACTCCTTGACCTTCACGGACCCGCACCGGACTTCTTCTCTGGGTCTTGAAATTCTCCAAGTCTGTAAACAGACACAAAAAACCCAAAGAGAAACAAATGTTGAATTCTAAAAAAGAACTAAAAGCAAACAACTTGTGTACATGTCAAATGGATTTGAAAGGCCCACTCCGATGCAAATTCTGTTTTTAACATGGTTTTGTGGCATTTTTCTGATGGATGACATCTATAAAGAAAATTAATATTAAAGTAGCATATCTGTGAATTTTTGTATTTAAAGAAAAAAGCTTTTTGAAAGAGAACATATTTGTGGTGTCAAAGATTCGCTGATTGGGTCTCCATTCCGAAGCATCCACTTCCATGTATGCTTTCCTTATCTGGCTCAAACTGTACGGCTGGAATAGCTTCAATATTGCTCGCCAGTTTTGTTCCACCGGTAATGTTAGGTAGGAGGGGCTTTAAGCTGGTGAGAGAGTGCATAAACAGAGAGCAGTTAATTTATTTGATTTCTTTCTCTCTTTGTTTTTTTTTTAAACTTAACCAACTCTTCCAACATGAAACCTATGAAGACAAAACACATACATTCACTCTCAGTAATGGCAAGCGGAGGGGGGGGCAGGGTTCATTGGTTCCGCCCACAACTCAGGGGTGAATTTCTTTCACACTACTGCTGCTCTGCAGAAACTATGTCGGAAAACGATGCAGGTTTTTTTTTTTTTTTCTAATTTTGGCTAAAATCTGCATAATTATTCATAATCAAAGACCACTGGGAATGGTTTTAAAATAGATCAGAAGATGATTGATATGTTTGCATAAATTAAAAATCTTAACACTTGAAGGGCTACTAGGAGCAGAGCGCAATTCCTCAAGCATAAGTCACACATGACTGAATCTAATTGGAAGTGTATTGTTACCAGTTTTTGTATGCCATTCAATGCACAAAGACTTGCAACAATTAAATGACAAAGACGGAGCTATCACTTGTATGGAAACTGATTGCTTGTTAACAACCTGCGGAGAGACAGCAAATAGAGACAGCAATCCTTGATCCTTTCTGTCGTCTCTTTACCAAATAGGTGGCTGACAATGACAAAACCTAACTTCAAAAGCAGGGAGGATAATACAAAGTAAACACTTCCTCTTTGAAAGCACTGCAGGATGAGCCTTAGTCCAATGAATACAGGGCATCATTCTAATTATTAGAAGAGAAAATTGCTAATAGTATGAGAAAAATCTTCATATTTTTAAAATTAGCCTTTTTCTTTCAGTCTGCTGCAAATGACAGTAAGGAAAGCTTCTGTAATTCTTCACCAATTAACTTGTCACTTATTCATTTAACGTCAGTTTCTTATAGATATATTGACTGTGTGGCTATTTGAAAAGCAAACAGCAAATTATTAGCAAAAGCAATTATATATAGTTAGTATGTTTTCTTCTTGGAGTTTTTGCAAATTTAAGGATTGAAGGTTTTCTTAATTGTGACTGAATGAATCACATTTGAAACCAAAATGACAGCATTTTCTGCAAGATCTATTTTATATTCAACCATTGCCCGCCATTTCTAGAGCTGACGAGATGTTTTGTATTTCAAACAGTCAAGTAAATATTTTTTAGTCAGTTTTTATTTATTTCTGAAATTCACACTTGTGGAAAGATGGGATTTTTTTCCGCACACAATGGATTTAGGAGAGCCAGGTGGTCTCGCTAAAGATAGGTAAATGCCCACACCGGGCAATTGACGCGTGTTCAAGAACACACGTTTAGCCCATGGTGTTCACACTGAATAGGAGGCTTCATCTTCTCTTTCTGATACCTACTAGGGCGTGTCTGTCATGGGCAGATAGAATAGGCTTGGTGCAAAATGTCAAAGTGGTGCACATTTCCCTGCTTTTTCCAGGTTTTTTCTTTCACAGTTTATTCTATTCAGAAAAACTTTGTGTAATATTATTGTGGCTGGGCACAAACCGCAATTATAAATATCTCCACCATGATCGCTTTTCAAATGGTGGACACTTCTGTAAATGAAAAGGGAGACCATCCGTACATCACTAACAACATCACTTTGAACTAATGGGTCAAAGTTTGACCCGGTTTAACTGGCAATGCGCATTCAGTGGCTGTGCGTTTTGTACGTAAAGCCTGAAAATGGTCATAGAAATTTGTCTAGCTCTACATCAACTTGAGAGTTTTGAACGCAGAAGCCCGAAATGCGCATTTACATGCGTTAACATAGATGTAGCGTTGCATGAACGTAGCTTAAGGTTTTTGCACACAGTGTGCATGAAAAAACACAATTACCTGGAAAATGGAAGAGATTTTTTTTCATTTGGATAAAAAGAATATATTGTTATGGGTTTGTGCAATTTTAAAGTTCTGAATGAATATTGTGTATATTTAATGATATACCACAGGAACTCTTTCTTTTTAACTGATAGGTTGAATATTATCATCCTCTCGCTACATTTTTAAAGCAATAATCTGCAATAGTCTGTCCATCGCACTGACATTTTAACATGATTTATCAGCTGAGTTTTACTCTTTGCTCAATTATCACATCTACAGCAATGAAACTGTGCTTTTCAAACCATTTCTTAGCTCTGGTTTTACTGTGTTCAACACAAAAGGTAAACAGTTTTCAAATTTAGAACTAAAGCCGGATGCAGTGATAAAAGAAAGAGGCCACAGCAGAGCCTTGACATATGTTCATCCCTTCTTCTGGTGATAGTTCTGTTAGTTCTAAAGAATGTAGAAAGTTAAATTGACTCTTGGTCATCTGGTGTTTTCCACTTCTGACTTAAGTGAATTAGTTGGTAAGAAACAGCCAACTTGCAACCTTAAGACATTTATCTTCCTTTTGTCCCAGATTTTATTCCATTATAAATAAAATTAAAATTAAAATCAGATCTGCCCAGAATTTAAAATTTACAATGTAGAAATTAAAATTAATTGGCCTTATTTTAGGTAAATTAAATTTACAAAAAACTTTAAGGACCTGTGGCCACTTTCGTGTCAAATAAAAACAAATTTGATGAATTTATATGTATGAAAGCTGCAAAGTTAATGTAAATTTGAATTCAGCAAACACAGTTATCAACTTTCAAACAAGTGTTTTTTTTCCAGTAAAAGAAATGTTTGAATCTGTCCGAAACACAACAGGTCAGGTTTTTCCATAAATCAAAGTCTTAATGCCCCGAGGCTTTTGCCTTTACATGTTAATAAACTAATGTTAAAAAACATAAAGATAAAAGTAAACTAAACATATGCTGTCATATAACATTTTGTATATTCTGCTAGCACATTGTCCTCTGGCTGTGTGTTGCTGATTCTACTAAGTTTAAGGTGTTTTAAATGAATTCATCACAAACTAGTGAATGATATGCAAAAGAGAACATCTTATTTAGAGAATATTGTCCATTTTACTTTCCCTTGAACTCTTATTTTGAAAGAAACTTCATGAATTTGATGAAAAATTAAATCTAGATTTTTCCCTATCAGACATATTAGTTTTTTTGTTTTTTTTTTAAACTTAAGAAAGCTTAAGGAAAGCTTAATTCTACAGACAATTAGATGAACCAAGTTTTCTTTATTCATTTATGTGCAGTTTGTTTAAACAAACTGCTGCATATTTAAACATATTCATAATTTTGAAGTAAACACTAACATTAATGTTATATGTATGAATGTTTCCGTCAAATTGTTGTTTTACCAATTTAAGATTTTAAATAAAAATGCATCTGCTTTTTCTTTTTTTAAGTTCATAAAACTTGATGACCTACCAGCTCTGTTTCTGCTACAAAATGGGCACAAAAAATATTAAAAAAAAAAAAGTATAACAAATAGTCAATGATTATTTAAAGAAAAATATAAAGCCTGTAAAAACTAAGTAGGCTACTTGGTCAGTATCACCCCTTCTGTTCAAACATTTTTTTTTAATTAAATTTTTCCTGGTAACAAATCTTTTTACCATCCATGAAGGCACTTCTAGTTTTTTATTTTTTTTTATTTCCCTTGGAGGTTAATATACTATTTCTAAGTTAAATTGGATTTTTTAATTCAAATGGTGTCAGATTTGGATTAACCATTGACTTCTTACAGTTTGAAGTGATCATTAAATTAAAACACAATATTAAATTACATTTTCTTTCTCCATTCAAGTGAAAATGAACTGTTCTGTGGAACCATTGATGATTATGTGACCTCACATACTCATAGTTTTTTGTTTTTTTTTAATCTAGCACTTTAGCCTGAAGATATAATCAAACAATGGTTAAATTATGACCTAGAAGATGGTTTAGTAAGGTCTCAGAGTGTTTTAACAATTGACATTTAGATTCTTGTCAAGACATCCATGAAGTCAAGTCGAAAATGAGATCCATCTTTTCTTAAAATTAAGACCAAAGGATCACAATTGAAACCAAAATGACACCATTTTCTGCAAGATCTATTTTATATTCAACAGATGAAAACACTGATTTTTTTTACTTGTGTTTTATTGAGTGCCATATTAAATCGCATTGTTCTGTTTAACTAAACTAATATGATCTAACCTAACAAATGGGGTTACAGTGTCCTTATCATCATCAGGCACAACTTATAGATTTTCCTTTTTCTTATGACTACACACATGCAAGAATATCAGTTATTCAACTCACAAAATAGTGAAGATGTTCTGATCAATATTAATTTGGTGCTTGGCAAAATTAAAAAAAAGCTGGAGACAAGAAGGCAACAATGCCTGACGAGCTGAGCTGTTGGCACTGCATGGTGCATCTTATCGAAGCTTTCCCAACTTTGCACCAACACGTGATTCACCACGGCGGATGACTTAAATTTAAAGGATTTTAGATCCATGACGTTGCGTTACATTTTTGAGTTGGCCTCTTCAAAGTTACTCACTGTAACAAATGAAAAGCAATTTGTAGGGAACAGTAATGACAATACTGTTAGAAGGTCATGTCATGAACAAATAGTGCCATTACATAAATCTGAAGCATTTTTAAAAAAGGGGTAACTAAATGTTTAAATTATCTGAAATTACAGACATTTTTGGCCAATCTACCTTCAATAAGTTATTATAATTTAAATAATTATTTCAAATGTGATTTGATTTTTATTAGTGGATATTGTAGAACCATATTATAAACTCAAACAGATATTGAGATTTCTATTAAGTACTGTTGAAACTTCCTACTTCTCTACATTTAAAGGTAAAAAAATGGAAATTAAATGAAACAGTGTTATGTCTATTTAACTGATATAGCATTATTTTTTAATCATATCAATGACTTTAATAAGTAACATAATCAGCATATATTTTGGATAACTGATCTGCATTTGCCATGTTGATTTCTAAAAGTTATTTTTCACATAATTTAAGCAATTCATCTTTGTCATGTGTTTTATTGATATTTCAGGATTCTTAAATCTGTCTGATAAAAGCTAGGAACCGGATAATGATAAATCATGTAATAAAACGGGGTGGGATTATATAAGTTCGCTTCCTTCCACCCCCTTTCAAGCAATATTTATTAATATGTCTAATTATCCTAAGTTTGATTTGTTATTGTATGAATGTTTAAATGATGATTGTAATGTTTTTATGTATTATTCTTATTTGATTGCTTGAAATAAACCCTTTTAAATCAAATAAAAAATCAAATCAAATACAAAAAAAAATGGCACCACCATCCCCCACACCCCAATGGTCCTCCAATATTTTTGCTGTTAAAAAGTTTTCAGTGATTAAGTCAAACTTAGAAAAATGGAAATTCTTGAAGAAAATAAAAAAGAAGCACAAACTGAAACATGAATAAAAAAGATATATTAAAATAACACAGAAACAATTCATGGACTATCCCTAAATAAAACCAAATTTCTAAAAATATAAACACAAGTAGATCTGCAAAGCATGTTCTTTATCCAGTGGTATTGACTGTTAGCTCATATCAAGCTGTTGCACGTTGCTGCAAAAACTCCTTTGTACAAAAAAAAGATGGATTATGAAACTCAATCTGGTTCTGTGCAAGTAAACAACCAGATTATTCCATCAAGCTCTACTTGCAATCCGGTGGAACCTTTTTAACAGTATTATCAACAGGATAAAGAACATTTGTACTTAGAGGTGGAAACCCACAACAGATGGCACCACAAACTGTTATGTCATCCATTTTTTTAGACGATTAAACATCTAGACACAGTTCCCTTTTTTAAATCTCTCCCACAATGTGTGAGATTCAAATTAAAACAGTAATTAACCATCATCAGCATCGTTTTTTGTTAAATATATATGAATTAAAAACGTTTTCTTGAGGATCAAAAGAAGCTTAGTGAGGAAAGCGGTGACCACAGCTCACAAACTATCGCGGACCACTGAACTTTGCACTGAACATTTCATTTGAGAAACTTGTAAGAATGTCTGTGAAGATTATTCTGTAACACTACCCAGAAAAGGAGAAAACATCAAATTATTTCCTTTTATTATGAGGCTTTCCTGTGTTTTTAAGCAGTTATATAACCATAAAACATTGCAGTTCAGTTAGCTGGTCTAATGCTACGTTCACACGGGGTTCGAAAAAATGTGTTCAAGCCACCACCTCCAATGAAAAGTTGATGTATATGTGTGCATTTTGTGCTTTCGCATTCAAAACACTCGTTGCTACTCTTGTTTTTGAGTCAATTTTACAGCCATTGAACATGTGTCAAAAGTTTAACTATTTTAACTTTGACCAATCAGGGACTCGGATTTAGTAGTGACTTATGAGTAGCGTGCTTTTCAAAACACAGAAGTACCAACTGGTTGAAAATTGATCATGAAGTAAAAAAAATAATAATTTCGTGCGGTTTGTGCCCGGCAGGAACTATGACACTAAGTGTTTTATATATCAGAATACATCTATGAAAGAAAAAGCTTGGAGTAAGATTTGAGAGATTTTCACCACTTCAACATTTTCCACCACGCCTCTTCTGACTGTAAGTACACGTGCTAGTACCGAGTAGCAACATTCCAATATTAATGCTTATGCACATTTCACCATATCTTGAATGCACATTACATGCCAAGTGTGTATGTAGCATAACTCCTAGCACACGTTATGCACTAATTCAATTTTGTTTGCGGATTTTGTATCTTGCATCCTTTCAATCAAAATAAAATGTTTTAAAAATGTCTATCCTGTTCATCAATGCAATTTACCTTGCCCTTTTGTCTTGAGCTACACGCCTCTTTTATGTTTTGAAAAATGCGATGGAGATTCTCAGAGTCAGAATGTGTTACAAATGACAAGACCCAGTCTCTTATAACAGACTGCTCCTCCATGAATTATTCTATCATCCTCAGACCCACTCAATCACACAGTACACTTAATTAAGTTAAACCAAGAGCAATGAATAAGATGTATCGCACGTCAGGCCTGATGCCTGTTTTCATCACTTGACAGAAGCAGCGGGCCTCCAGTCAAGCCCAGACGATGAATGAGACCAATCACAATGACATACAGCTCAGGTCAGGTCTTAAAAAATTGATAGACTGCTGAGATGATCAACAGCCCACAGGCAGCCCTGGATACAGATTTACTTTAAAAGTTGAAGATTTAATGCTGCTTTGTGATGAAGAATCACCAACTAGTTTTGGGATGGATGTATCTGGTGCTCTCTTGCCAAGGATTATTGCTGCATGTGCTTTGGCAAACAAACTGACATGAGAATTCAATCTAGCTGCGCTCCCCCATTCAGGTATCAGGACTATCATTTGATATGGGCTGCCCATCAAGAAAAGGCCACCTCAAGTTCACCTTGCTACAACACTCACCTGGGACTCCGGGGTTTCTATCAAATAAAATGGATCAAGGCTGCAAGAACTCCAAACCAAACGGGATTTCATCCCCAAAAAAAGGCCAGCAGGGTACTTTTGAAATCATGATGAAACAAGATGTACACATACTTCACACTGACAATTTCATTGTCTTCTTTTATAAAGAACAGACAGAAAAAAGAATGTAGAATCTATGAAAACTCTAACTTGAAGTAGATAAATAAGGTTTATTTCGTTGGATGACTCTACAAAAACATCGGTACGCAAATCTCCATGACTGGGTTCATGAGGAGCTGCACAGTGATTAGCGCTTAGTGTCTGAATGATGGCGCTAGCAGTGGTACTAAGCCTGTCTCTCTGTGACCCAGTTTGATGACTCAATGTCCTGCAACAGTCATCAGTAATCGGTAATGTGTTGATGCAGATAAAAAAATATAAAGCTCGTTTGTTTTGGACTTTACCTGCTGATAAAACTGAGGCGGTTTTTCTTCTGTGTTGCTGTCAGTTGCAAATACCTAAAGTGCCCTCTAGCGGTTGTTAGTGAGAAAGTATTTCTAAAGGGCAACCAGTTGTTGGTGGGAAATTAACACATATATGATGAGCCTATTAATGTTTAAGAGCACACAAGTCACTTTTCTAAGTATAGATCGCACCCCTGGCCAAATTAAGCAACAAAAGGTGACTAATACTCTAAAAAACACAACTAAAGCTTTTAAGTGCGCCTTAGTTAAAGGCGCACTTAAAATATGGTAGGTCTTTCTGTAATTGGGTGCTTCTGAACGATGTTAAACTTTAATGGTCTTAAGAATAAAAGTTAAATGAAATTTCCAGTGAAAGTTTGAGTATTTCTCACCATTATCCACTTTTCTGTGCATTGTAAATTAGATATACAGTCAATGCTTCCATGTAGTTATGAGGTTAAAAACCTTTAACCAACACACATCAGGAGTGTCAAGTTTTTAAACATTTTTGGAGGTAGCGACATAAATCTGACGCGTTCAGTGAACGCAGCATTACGCTGGGGTTGGCAGAGTTGTTCAGAAGCATCGCACTTTTCTCCCAAAACTGCAACTTATATATGAATATTTCATCTTCGTTACGCATTTGTTTAACTGCTGCGATATGTACTCTGTTGCGACTTATTGTACAAAAAATACTGTTTCTTTGTTTTGCTTTTGTTTGTTTTTTTTAAATGACAGATCGCCTTATAATCCAGAATGCCTTATATGTGGAGCATGTGCTTACTGATGTTGATTTTGAGAGGTCGTTTTTTTATATGTTGCAAACAAGGTTTTGAGTTACAGGTATAGTGCATGCGGCTAGCGCGTTTAACATGGCTAATATGTAGCGTGTTTAAACAAGATCTAGAGTTACTCTGAAAGAAGTTAAAAAAGTCTGATTGACTGTTTTGTTTTGCTTATTGCACCTACCAGTTAGTTGCACCTTATATATGACATAAGTTTGAAAATAGACGACTCAGTGACGGTGTGCACAGAAAATATGATATATTAGAAACTTATAAAAATGTCATTAAGGTTAAAGAACAGATTAATTGACTTTGTTCAATTAATTCTTCAGTTCTACTTCCTAATTATTTTGGCTTTTGAGGCTCTTGAAAGCTCCATACATCTGGACAAAGTGACCACACACATCTACCCTTATATAACAAATAAATACCAGTTGGGGAAAACAAACCGAAGGATATGTGGTTTTAGTGCCCACAGAACCAGAACAACGGCTTTCATCAGTGATAAAAAATGCAAACACAACATGACAGAAACATTGCTTAATAGTGTCTGTTCTCCTGAATAACTTAATCAGCATCCCTGCTGGAGAGGACTGTTGCTGGATTTATGCTCTTTTTTTTTTTTTTTACGAATATCAGATCTGACGACATGCAATGCCTTGTAATGGATTGACCGAATTTTAAAGGAGTCGCAGCATCAAACATTCAATAAAACTTTGCTGACTTGCGTTGAACAACACTTCAGAAATTTTTTTTCAAAACAACTAAACTAAACGTGACAACAAAAAGAAAATCAAACAGAAAAAATGTTATGTTATATTTGCTTTTACGAGTTTACTTTTACAGTACCCTAAGCAGAAAAGTCCTAAAGCAATGTTCTAATATTTGTTTTCAAAGGTCTATACCATGCAAAATGAATTTTTTGAGATTTTAGGTGTATTATGTTAATTTCTCTTGAGAACAAACCCCAAAGCAGTACTTTGATCCATTAACACTCTTTTGAGTATCCCCCTAAAAACCTGTGCTTTGAGCACCAGTCCCTCCCAACACATGAAAACAAGCATCATCACATCGTGACGTAGACCAGTGAGAACCGCCCCTTCCAGGAAGAGTCTGCGCTGCCAGCACCGCCCCCAGACTAACACACACACCCACTTTCTCTGTAGAGATAGCAGTGATTGGCTAAAACGCTTTCCTTTTAAATGCACAATATGCACATCCATCTTTGCAAAAGTTCGGCTGTTGTTTGTTTTCATGGGCGAGATGCAGACATGCGGCTCTAGGTTGACGTCGTGAAAAGGAGTGAAAGCCGGAGCCTCAGAGATCGAGGCATCTTACTTCCGGTTGAAAAAGAACTCAGGAAAATGACTAATGTTTAATAAAAATAGTTGTTCTTATATATTATCATATACCTGGATATTGTCAACTATAAAAGGCTTAAGAATGGCATGCTATGGGCCCTTTAGACAATCAGCAGCAATGAAGTCGAATCGATGGCCTTTTTCTAATTCCTATAAAAGTTTTTATTGTCAAAGCACATTTCTTTTACACGCAGGCCGTGCATGAAGCTCAAAACTGTCATCCACCAAAGATTTAAGATGATAACCCAGGAGACCTAAGATTTTTGGCATTTTCCAACTAGCCTCCAGGTCAAACCACTGTGCACGTGTGACTCATGCAACATTCAGTAGACTCCACTAGAAGACTGTGTGGACGCATATAAACACACAGATGTGTAACATGACAATCACCATTTGTGAACTTACATGCAACGTGGAGATTGGCTTCTCTGCTGACAATGGTGCCAAACGAGTTTGATGCCAGGCACTGATACACACCAGTATCTTCCTCTTTATTGAGATGGCGAATGTGTAAATTCCCACCCATGAGGGAGAAGCGCGAGCCTGGGTTTGGATGTATGTAAGAGTCGTTCAGCTTCCACCTGCAGGTGCCAAAATACACAAAAGACAAACATAAGTCTTGATTTCTTCATGACAAATGGGACTGTCGTTTCTGTCATTTGATTGGTAGGAAATAATGACAGATGAATAGAGCACAAACTAATACTGATTTAAAACATTAAAGTTGAGATTTATAATTAATGCAAATAAATGAACAAGTCTTTATTCAGAATATTAAACACTTTCATTTATCTTCTAATAAGCCTTAGTCTCAAAACTAATTCTCGGAAATGTCGTTTGTTTCTGTCCATTAAAATATTCTAAAAACAAATTACATTACAAATCATACATTAGGATTGCAATACCCACTTTATGAGCAATGCATGTAAATGTTTAAAATTGTATTTGTCCCTAATGATCCTGTACATGAAACTGTTTTAATACTGCTGTTACATAGGATTTCCCCACAGTGGGATCAATAAAGTCACTTATCTTGTCATCCCCAGAAGGAGTTATCAGCAAGATAAATAACAGAGCACACATTAAAAATAATGCATTAAAAATGCCTCTGATTTAATTTTGCTTTGCTTATTTGCTGCTACATTCGGAATTCTCTATTTAGAGTTTTTGGAAAATGTATGTTTAAAAAGTTTGTGGTTTAGTTTTGAGACTTTGAAGTCAAAATGCGTTTTTGTTTTTTTTATATGGGGATGTCTATATTATTAAAATAAGTTCAGGTTAAAAAAAACATCCATAATTCCACTTTAAAAAATATTAGGTTTCTAGTTTTGATCAGAGAGTCTTTAAAAAAAAAAGCAAGAGATTTTTGTTTTCTATTCTTTGACCAGCTTCTAACAGGATGATTTCAAACAAAGACGAGCTTTGAAGAATAGAAGATGAGCTCCAGTGAAGTGGACCTCAATATGACATCAGCTGATTATAATGGTTTAAAGATCACATCAGGATGTGGTCCAATTATTTTAGAAGAGAAAACTCAACACTGACAGCTTGAGCTGGCTTTATGCAGTTTTTCCACTGATGAATTGGCTGAAAAATGACATTGTCTGAAATAAACCTGCCGTCCCCTGTGAAAGTAAAAAAAAAAAGTCATCAAGCAAGCATCTGATGGTCTCATGCTGACCTTTACTAAGACCTAAAATCTTTCTTAAAAGCGGAACGTAATTTACATCTGATGTTGACCGAACTAAGCCCACAGCACTGCTCAATTTCAGAGCCATTACTGGAAAAAAATTAAGCAGCAGCATAGAAATGTATCTTCAGTCACTAAAAGCGACTCTTCTTTCTTTAAAATAATCATAAATGGAACTAATTTTAAACAAAACTTTATTTTAAAAAGCTGAGCAGAATTTCTAAACTCATAAGAAGGAATGATTTGCAGATTTAAACTTCTAAACAGTTTTTTCCAGAGAGTCAACAAGTTACTCTTTTATTATAAGGTATTCTGTCAAAACATCCAGATCTGTTTTTGTCTATTAGGCCTATCATCAGCATCTTCAAGCTACATTAAAACCCGCATAAGCGGATAGAAAAGGGATGGGTTTTTAGTACGCATTAAATGCTCAATTTTGTAATTTGCATTAAATTACACAGGCATGGATACAACCACTATGTAGCCCCATGTGACTGATGATAAATTAATAGCTTATATACTTGATATACTTGGACGTAAATCATTGTTTTTTATCTATTTTAATTTGTCATCATTGTAGAGGAGGATGAACTAATCAATCTGTGTGGTACACAGTCGCTGGGGGACTATTTGAGTGCACAGGCCCAGAATACTGAGCAAGCAGATCTGGTGACAGCTTTCTTCAGCGCATTAGTCAGTCAGCAAGTATCGTTTTAACATGGAGTGATAACCCTAAAATCCAATATGTGTGTCTATGATTATAAGCCAGATGTACAAAGAAAAGTAATGCAGAATCCCTGGTTTCTAATAATGTACACTTGACTTACACTCGTCTTTATTACTCCATCTTCATGGTAAAGAAAGTATTTTATTGCACGACTATCTTAGGTTACTTGGGTTTCCATCAGTTATTGAAATGAATGATATGGGGCTTTTGAAGAACTATATAAATCAATGTCTTCCTCTTAAAGAAAATCCATAAAAAATCTAATAACACCAGACAATGAATAAATTACTCTTGAATTAATCATAACTGACAGTAAATCTAAAAAATTGCTTCCACTGAGTAAAAGTCACATTTCACTTAGGATTATGACGGTGTCTAAAACACTGTGAAAATATTATAAAGTCCAAAAAAGGAACAAAGTATTGTAAGTAATTTCTTTTTTTTTTTTTTGTGAGGTTTTGTCCTGGCCTGGAGAAAATGTTCAAAAATAGAAAAGTTTGCAAAATATCTAACTGATTTGTTATTTTGTATCAAACAAACGACAAATCTTGGTTTTTGGTGTCATTGAAGTACAGGGAAGTCTTGTGATAAGAGATGGAGATTCAGTATCAGTATTCAGTAGTAGTGATCTTTAAAATTGCTTTCACACTGGGAAAGTCCCAGATAATTGGATAAAATGACAAAGTTAAGCTACTGAAGTTTTACCTTGGTTTGGTTTAGCACACTGCAAAAGTAAGAGCAAACCAAACGCTGAAGCAAACCAGATTTACAAAGTTCCAACAGATGTTCCTGTGTGGGTTACGTCACTCAGAATGAGTTGTGACTACGAAGAAAAAAAAAGGACAAAGAAAACGGCTAGTTCTGCTAGTTCTTTTTATTGTACTTAAGTACTTTCACCGTGTCACCACATTAGTTTGAGCTTTGGTCTGTTTTTGTTCCCAACCCTTATATCATTTAGTCTGTTAACTAAGCTTCCACTCTGGGCTGCTAAAAAAAACCCTCAGGCGTTCAGTTGCAAGTGAACCGAACCCCATACCATCACCCCAACCAAGGTTCCTCCACCCGAGAGGTTAGCTGAGCTTGTTAAATGAAGCAGACTCTTTGAGAAAAAAAACTTGATCTGAATCCAATGACAACTAAATGTCCCATTGTCTGCAGAGATTTAGTTGACAAAAACGAGCAATGACTTCTGTTACCTGTAGAAGGGTGCTGGTTGTCCTTGGGCCTCACAACTAAACACAACCTCTTTGCGACTCTCTCCAGGTTGAATGGGGAACACCACACTGCCTGGCTGTTTGGTGAAGATGGGTCTTAGCAGGATTCCACTTCCTGATGAAGAACCAACAGTCTGAATCAGCTTTGGTGAGCTGGCAGGCCTCAAACAACCTTTTTGTTGACAAGTAGATACTGCAAAAACAGATCCTTTCAAAATAAGACCAAATTTCTTACCTCAGTGGCAGATATTCTTTTAATAAGCTAAAAAAAAATGCCACTGGGGTAAGAAAAATGGTCTTACCAAAAAATTATTTAGGAAAAAAATATATAGTCACCGAGATTATTTTGCTATTGAAAAACTTTCTTGATCAGCCATTATTTTCTTGAAACAAGGGTCTTTTTACTTTCTCAAGATTGAGTTTTTGCTGTGGGAGATGTGTGAAAAAGAAAGTACAAAGACGAAAAGTCTACAGCATGGGAACAAATAAAAATGCACATAATTTTCTCAACTGAATTATGCTTTTAGCCAAATAATTGGAATACATAATGACAATACTTTTTTTTAAGTTCAGGTTTTTAGAACATTTGTTGTTATTGCTATACATATTATTTCCTCTGTATTATTTAGTGAAAAAAAACTAGATAAATGGCCACAATATGTTGAAATTCCCGTAAGACATAACAATATTATAATTTAGTCTTCCTTACCAACAAACTATCAAAAATAAACCTAATGCCATTTATTTGGTGGATTATTATTAAGGCAGACTAATAAATGCATGAACACATACAGAGTGAAATGCCCCATGGGGCAGTCCACAGCTCCACACAATCATCGTTTCTTTCTGAGATAGCAGGTAAATTCATTTATGCTGCTAGAAAGCATTTTTATCTCAGAATGAGCACAGAAATAGTCATTTTCAGCCCGTAGATAGAGTAAGCAGTTTGTATAAGAGGCATCATTTTCAAATTTAAGGAGTTCGAGGAGTACAGATGTATCCCCAAGAATACAATAACTCCTAAAAAGGAGTGAACGCTTCAACAAAAAGGTTTTTTTCTTTGATTATTTCTCACCACAAGGTTAAGTCTGAGAGAAATTTACACAAAATGAGAGAAGGATAACTGATTGTACTTTTTGTTACACGAAATGTGTCCCTTGAAGCAACACTGGGATGATTGATCAGCAGAAGATGATTCGTGTACGGTTTATACAAAAACTTGCTGTGCAAAGATAATGAATGCTGTGGATAATGTGACACAAGTCACTGCACCACTTTAAACCTATTAATTCTGTTGTGGAGTCAACATTTATCTGAAGCAGGAAAAAAAAAAAGAAATTTTTGATTCATTTGCGTAACACATTATTACTCAATCAGACATCTCAGGTAAGAAAGTAAAAGCCTATTAGCTGATATAAACCTGATCCATGACTTCAGTTCCTGTGATCAGTTTGGTCAACCAAAATAGCTCTATATTATTGTGTTTAACTTGAAAAAATACCAAATACTTATTATTCACACAAAATAACTTGCATTATTCCTGTGTGCACTGAAAATAACAATAAATCATATATGTTCATGACTGACTGGGCATAATCTACTGTCTGTTTCCCTCTTATAAAATCAATAACATGGTAAATGAAGCCCTATTCCAAAACCCCTTTCATGAATGATTACACTAAAACCAGCATAAGACCAGCTGCAGCACCTTTTCATAGTTATGGCAGTATGGAATGGCCTGATATTTCACAGTACCATGGCAACTTGTAATGAATGGAGAATAGTGAGAAAAGATTTAGCTCAGGGGTTTGTGACCTCGGCTCACTTCAAACTGATGCAAACTCTTTGAAAATCTTTCACTGCTCTTGCAGATGTAAAAGTATACATTGGTTACAACAAAGAGTAAAAGTCATGCCTGTCTGTTTTACATCAATCTTGGTATTTTCCATTTACCCTTATATGAGAAAGTAATAACGTGGCTTTAGTCAATGACAACATTTTCTTTTCTATTACACTTGTAATGCATGTCATTACAACCAGTAAATCAATACTGGAGGAACATCTGACAAAAAAAGGAATATTGAAATCGATTGTTGTGTCTAGTATTTTACCTGTCACAAGGCTTAAACCACCCCCACTTAAGAAAGGAAGCATAAAACAGGGAATACCTCTGAGATTATATGCATTTATTGAAGTTTATTTGCTCTTCTAGCTAGCTAAAAGCTTTAAACTTTTAAACATTTAGTTATAAAGAGCTGTCCATAAAAATAAACTGCATCCACTGCTGTTCTGGTTTTACTTCTTCTAAGCAGCATAGCAGATACTTTAAATTGCACATGTTCAATACAGCCAAAATCCCAAAGACTTGTATTGGTAAAAAAAAAAAAACATTCATTATATATTTTTTAAAATAACAATTCTAGCTCTGCTACATTATTTTACAGTGTTCTTGCTAATCCTATTTTTTATAATATTTCATCTACAGTGTACGTTTCTTTAGTTATGGACTGGCCAATCCAATGCATCAACAAAAGTAGGTGGTCCCTCCTGGTCCCCAAGTCAATCTTTCGAAACTTCTGGTTGACAGATATCAAGTAGCCCGCTTTAAAGTGGTAAGGATGTGAACTTCCAACAAGCTTTCTCCTGATTGGCGAAAGTAGTTACCATAGAAACAATGACTCACTCCAATTCGAAATAAGCACTACTTACTGACAAAGTCCATATTGCGAAAAGTGGCAAGCAAAATGACTTCATTTCCCTGGAGCCAGATGTAAGCTATTTTTTATGAGTCATGTCTCACTCACTCAGTCCAGTTCCCATATACAGTCAATAGTTACATTAAAAGAAAGTGATACTCAGGGAAGTTTATGGTGAAACTGTTGCTCAGTTCTACTAATAAACCAAGCAAATCTGAAGATTTCTGATAAGATATTGTTTATAACCTCAAAGCTTGATATTTAGTTTAAAAAAAAAAGCTCAAACTAAAAAACAACATACAGAAAACACAGTAAAAATCATCAGTTTAGAAGAGTAGAAAACATTTTAAAAAATCAATTTAAATGTGCAAAAACTCTAAAAAATGAAAAATTCTATGCAGTAGCTGATTCACAACACAGCAGACAAGAAATGGAGGTCATTATCAAAGAGTATTAAAATAATAGAGATTCTGCCTCTATGTCCCCTGCTGCCAGATGTTTTCTTCAGCTCTTCTGACAACTCAAGACTCTGCATTGAAGCCAGCAGAAGTCAGAGGGAGCTGTTTTAGGGTCTGAAATAAAAACTAATCTCAAATTCAATACTAGCTGACAGCAAATGAATTCCTCCAGCTTACCTCAGCATGAATAGACAGGCACATGGGGAGTCAACTATGGGGGAGGTATCGGCCATTTGCAAGGCTCAAAATCCATTCGTTTTAGCCCAGGGTTTTATGCATCAAATAAAAAATAAAAACTCAACCTTGCTTTTTAGAGCATCTTCCCATCTGTCAAGGGCGATAAGGTGTACCTTTAAAGTCTCTCATTCAGGTGCAACAGAGCACATGGAAGGTTTGGGCTATTTTTTTTAATAAAAGCACAGGTGTCATTGTATCTTATAAAATGTTTGAAATAAAGGCAAATGGACAAAATGATGAGTTGTTCATGTGTTCACTAACAGCCAAACTTTCTAAGGAAAGAAAATAAGTCATGGTTAAGTGCTACTTAGCATTTACTAAATTAAGCTGGGATTAAGGCACAGCAACCAGTCATTTCTTTTACTTTTTGAGCTGCATATAAACATCAGAAGATTTGAATAAGTCCAGATGAATTGAAATGCAAATTGCAATGAAAGTATGAGTCATCAGTGTCAATACTGGAAAAATGAAAAATTCAGTCAAAAACCATGTCCGTTTAAAATCCAGCAGGTGTGAAACATATCAAGCTCGCATTCCTGTAGCAGCTGGAATTATTATTCCTCACCTGAATCTTCAATTATCATACCGGTTACTAAGAATAACTGCATGAAAGAAAGCAAATTCTCTTGAACAGCTGGTGAAGTCACAGAGGTTCAAAATTGCATCGTTATGAGCATTGAACTTAAGTGTATAATTTGGGAGTATGCACTTATCTCTATGTTTATAAGTTGACGGTGTAACACAAACTCACAGTTTAAAGGTAAAGGGCTGTTGCATTATTCCATTGTTTCAAATTTCTATTCTTAAGTGTACATTTATTTGGAAGTTGTCAGAACTGTGTTTGACTTTACTTCTACTTTAGTAAATAGATGTTTTGCATCATGCCCCAAATCAAATTTCTTTCAGGATTACATTTTTTCTTGTCCGTAGAGCAACATTGATGGAAGTACTTGGTGCAAGCGATTGATTCTATCATCATCCAAGATGGCACCATCTTCTTTTATTTTCCAATTAATTATTGACCTGTTATTTTAAATGGACTTGATATCTATGTATTTCTTTTCGTTTTTTTTTGCTTGAAAAAGACCAAAAAACATATCAATCATGTTTTTTTCTAATTTATTTTAAAAGTGTATTGGAAGTCTACCCTAACACTTTGAGCCTGTTTCCTATTGTTCTCCACCTTTAACTGGAAAAAAAAGCCCCAGCCTAATTTAAGCGTTGCATCAATACAAGTCGTTCGTAAGATGTGGGTTTGTCTGAGATTGACTGAAACTAATTTATTGGAGTCTGACGTGTTGCTGCTATAACTTACTGCTAAATCTTTGGTGTGAATTGAGGGTAACGTTTTAGAGAATTAAACTAAATTCTAAAGGTATTTTTTCCTTAGTCTTGTAGTTTTCTTTTTATTTTTATTTAGGATGATAAAACATTACATTTTTTCTATTACAATCCTAGTCATTGTGTTTACAATTATACTCTCACATCTGATGCTTCTGTTCTTCTTTCGAATTATTCAAATAAGAAATGTTGTAAATTTAATTGCCTTTTCAGGGAGAAACAAAATTCTTGTATTAAATTATTTGCAGTTTCAGTAAGTAATGTGTAAGAAATGCTTTGAGCATTTAAACTACGAGTAAAGTATGCAAAAAACTTGAATATTTTAGAATATAATAAGAAATGAACTCACAAACATGCCAAAAACATGATCACTGGATCATGTTTAGCCAAGAGAGAATTAATTGTACTGTAAAAATTGCTTTCAATCTTGAGCTCAAAGCGGTTGGCAAAACATAGGTGAGCTGTCTCTATGGGGTTTAGAACATCCATCCTTACCTTTTTGCTCTTCCACTCAACTCACTTATTCAGAAATGGAGCACAAGCCACTGCCTCAGGTCGTTCAGACTCTCAGAGTGGAATTGGGGAAAAGGTGGTTAACTTCAAATGAAGTCACTTTGGGAATGACTTCCTCTCAGCATCACTGTTCTCCCACAAAACTAAGTTCTGACTATTTTGGGGAGAAAAGAAACCTATAATAATCTACCAGGAAGAAATTACTAAACTGTGTTTGCAGTCACAGCTGGACAACTTAAGGAAAAAGTATTATTTTTTAGCTCCTTAAGACAAAAATACTCAAATTAGAGTGCATTTATAACTTTAGTCCTTTTTGGAGCTGAAATCTGAAAGGTTTCTTTTAAGAAGAAAATGTTATTCTGAACTGTACACATAGCAGGATTTTGAGGGGAGCAAAATAACTGAAGACTAAAGTATAAATAAGGTCTTTAGATTAATAATTCTGCCACAGTAATGCATAACATGGCAACTCTTACCCTCAAGGAGCAGTAAATGAATACTGGAGGAACATCTGACAAAAAAGGAACACTGAAATAAACTCTTTTTGTATTTTGTCTGTCACATGGCTTAGACCCCCCACTTAAGAAAGGAAGCATAAAACACTAAGATTACTGGATTGTACGCATTTATCTAAAGACACACTCCAAGGAAAATTGTGTTTTTGGTATTTTTTAACATGCTGTAGCATTTCTTTCATATTGTAGGACATGTATAAAAGAATTAAAGATTAAAACTGCATTTTTTTCTTTATTCAAATCGTTTTTTCATCAGGACCTGATGAAAACCGGATGTTTGAAAAAGCTCCGACTTGTGAATCGGCTACTGCAGAGGGCAGGCAAAATCTCCCCTTTTCCGCTAGAATTCAAAATCCTCCACTTGCAGACAAATCGATCCGTTTACATTTGCATTTCCTCTTCTGAGCTGCCATCTGGCTCTAAACTGTGCGGCTGGATACCACTTGCTGTTTTTTGCTACGCTAATGTTAGCTTGGGCTTGTGAGGCTCTTTTCACTAGCGGGAGAGAGCATAAACAAAGGCATGCTGGGAAATTAGCTAGGCTAACTTCCGTGCAAACAACCAAAACGTAAATTTCTTAGGGGGTACTGCAGAAGATGTGTCTTAAAAATGACACAGGCTTTTTAAATTTTAGCTAAAAACAGCAAAATCATAATGAAAGACCACTGGATACAATTTTACAATAGGAAAAAAATTGGAGTGGCTGTTCAAAGACTTTTGTGTTAAGATTTATACTATTATGCTTAAGATTTTCATACATTTGTTATTAATCTGTAAAACTTTACCAAGTGGAAAAAAATCTGTTGCCAAGCATCTTCCATGATTTTAGAAACAAACCGCTGTGTGTTGTTATCTACTTTTCTACTAGAATTTTTCTGTAATAAAATAACTCTAGGAAACAGTTTTTTATTTGAAGAAAAAAAAAGTCTTAAGTAGGTCACACACACTGTGTGCAGAGTTACTGTGTATATTCAAATCCCAAGGTTAGTCACAGGATTTAGTGATAAGTGATCCTAATTGCTATGTACGCAAATTTCGGTGCCAACAGCATGTTGGCTCCTTTAAAAAGCATGTGAACCACCGAATACACACAGCAACATTCACAAGCCCACAGTGGTACGCACACTTTCTCATTATTCCAGTCTCAGCTGTAAGGAGGGGCTGCTGATTTTGAGCAAGGCAACATGAAAGATTAGTCATTCCTCAAGATACTGCGCTCATGCAACAAAGCCTTTATTCATCTTGCTCACGGCTGCAGACTCTGACATCCTAATGAAAACTTGTATTTAACCCTTAGCATTCTCTATGGGAGAGAAATTGGGTCTCTCATTAAAAGCAAGATCAATGAATACAAGGTTTTTTTTGTACTACTACCAGTACAACTTCAATTTGGAAAACAATCGAGGCATGTTTTAAATTAAATGACTTCACTTTCAGCTTCTAGAAGATAGTGGCTCCCTTCCAGAGATGGAGACCCACCTCATTCTCTTCTAATACGATGTCAGGCACAAACGAAACAATAATTTGCTTGAGATGCAAATTAAAAGCTGACAACTTAAGTCTTTCTTTTCAATATAAAACATGTATGGCATTATGGCATGTGACACTTAACACATTTTTTTTTCTTATAAGCATTAGACATATCTAATTTAAACACTCCAAAAAAATAGACCCCACAAGACAACATATAAAGGTATGTGTATAGAGGGCTTACCTGTCAGACGTAGCACCAATGACAGCATCACTACAAGTTTCCATAGCAACTCCATCTTAATGGTCTTAGGTCAGGAAATGTTCAATTCCAGATGCAGGTACCAGGAATGTTGGCTTTGACCCTCCCAGCAGTTTTACCGTTATTCTGTCAAATAAAAAGAAAGAGAAGGGCGTGCATTAAGTAATCGGCTTCCACACAGGAGGGTGACTATTCATGTGGCAAACTAATTATGAGACAGAAATGACAAAGATGTCCTAAAACCCCCAAAAAAAAGAGAAAATGTTTTAGACAACGCATTATATCTTTACACAAAATGCCCTTTACGACTCTCCATACGAGCTCGTTATATACCACAGAGGAGGTTTTTAGAAGATGCAAGGTGTTTAAGGTTGTCTAAGACGAGGATCAAAAGAAGATCCCAGAGAAATATAAAGGGATTGCTTCCTTGTGCTCAGAGCTGCTGAAACAAAAAAAACGCAGGCTGGTTGTCAGACACATTCGCACTATTTAATAAAGCACAATCCTGGCAACTTGAATTTGTCTGAGCTCGGGGTATTACATATTTTTGACATAAAAAGCTGACTCTACACTGTGCAAAATCATTTTCTCCACTCTTGGAGACTCACAATTGATTTTCTCAAACCATCATTTATCACTCCATCCTTTTCACATAAATAGGGTCGCAAGAAGATTTACCCCTTTTGATACAAGGTAACGTGTTTATTCGCCACAAGGCTCACATTTGAAATGATGCTGGGGAGTTTTTCTGATAAGGTAGATCCAAACGTTTGCTTTTGCAAGTTTAGTTATGGAGTGAAAAAGGAGGGGGGAAGAGGAAATTAGGTTTGTCTTTGCTTAAACCAACTCCTTGGTAGATTAAACTGATGGCGCAGATTGCTGTGACTGCAAATCATCAGCACGCCCAAAAACGAACGAGAGGAAAAATTAAGAAGAACACGCTGTCTAGTGTATCGTGATGAAAGTGCCAAAGAAACTGAGACAACTGAAAGATTATACTTTCATACTTTCTCAGTTATCTGTACACATCCTATCTTTGCACCACTGAAAGCACTGACAGAGCATACTGATGCGTGTGTGAATACATCAACTGCTTCCTTGACATGTTTGTCTATGCCACTCTCCCTTCTGACAGTGCAACTGCATTAAAGCCAGCACTTTTTGCCTTCAAATCCTGCAGTGACAATTGGGTTTTGAGTGTCATTGTATTACAGACCCAATCCGATTAAAAATGGTGGTTTTGGAATTTTAAATGTTCTTGTGGCCTTTTTCTGATGATAGAGGACATATTAAGAAAATTAAACTTAAAATGCATTTCTGACTAAGAATTTCTTTATTTAAAAGGTGAATCAGAAGCAGAAATAGATTTGTGATGTAGAAATTAGACCGGTCAAGCCACAAACTCCCTGCTTCGCTTCATTCTGATGCGTCCCATTGTAGAAAAATGGCTTCATTAATGTCTTCATTTTCCTCATCAGAGCTGGCATCTGGCTCAAAACTGTACAGCTGGATAGCTCCAATATTGCTTGCCATTTTTGTTGCACTGCTGATGTTAGGTTGTGAGGGTCTTTCAGTAATGGTGAGGGCAAGAGGGAGCAGGGTTGCTCCACGCCAACAGACCAATCTAGGGTGACACGATATGAGGAAAACTTAGGCTGCTTCATATTAGTGATAAATATTGTGATGACAATATGACTTGCAATACATAAAAAAATAGCAAAACAAAACACAAGTGACTTTTTTTTTTCCATTTTACTTCAACAGTTTTATTTAAATAAAAATCTTCACAACTTAAATCATACTCCAAATCAGCAAAATCTACATAGGAATGGGCATCTAACTTAAAAGGACTCCATTTAATTGGTCAACAACGTGAAGTGATCCATCTGATTGGTCAAATGCATAAAGGGATTTATTTGATCCATTAAATATTTCAAGCTGCCATAGAATTGTTTTAGCCTGTACAATAATACTTCTGTGCAATAATACTTGCACAGAATGATATCGGGATGTTGTTAAATTTGGATTTTATTGTGCAGGCCTAGTCGTGCCCATAACTCAGAGGCAAATTTCTAATGAACTTCTGCTGCTCTGCAGAAACAACACAGGTTTTTTATTTTAGCTAAAAACAGCATAATCGAAATTAAAAGACCTCTGAGAACGCTTTAAAATAGATCAAAAGATGATCGGAGTATTCTCAAAAATGTAGGGATGAATGTTAGCTTTTAGTTTTCAAAGACATTACTTCAAATGTCCTTCAGTTGCTCAAATCTTTAAAAAAGTGATAATTCTCTAGTTAGCTGACAAAACATAAAACATAGAAGAAATAAAGACTTTCCTTCCAAATTCAAATGTGACGAATTACATAAATTAGTTCTGCTATTATGCGTAACATTGAGAGGCATTGTAATCTAAGTTTTAAATTGACTCTACAAAAACATACCAATTAAAACTCTGTAGAACAACTGAGCTAAATGTGATCTAAATATAGAGTAAAGATATTTCTTACCTCAGGAAACTATTTAAACTGTAGGAATTTGCAACGGTTATGAAACAGATCTTCTGCACCTGTTTTGTGAGAGGCATAAATGCTTCACAGTCATGATATTATAGTAACATAATGCTTTCTGTGATTTCTCCCTCAGTCTTATGACTTGATTCAGGAAAAAAAACTGCTGTCTGCTGCCCTCTAACAACAATCTATTGATCTCTATTATTCTGTACGCCCTGGGACACAAGACATGAGACAACGGGGTGAGGTGTGGGGGCGGGTAGATCTAAAAGAAATCCTTCTGATCTAAAGAAGCTCAGCAGTTGGATGATGGCAAAGAGGGAAGGAGTGTCCATAATACCATCCCCGTTCCTGTTCAATACAAATTAATTACCCTTGAGCTCTAAGTGGTAGTGACTAGACCTATAGCTTACTTCAGTCATAAATTAATTGTCTTAGTTCTTTTCCATATAAAATGAGAGTCAATGCCTGGGAAGGCTTTCAAACGTTGTTTCATGCTTCAGCTCTGAAATGACGGTCAGAGCCAGAACAACACCAGTTGGCCCAAATTCAGCTACATTTTTATGCTAATGCTTTTAATTGTTGAAATATAGATATTGCAATATGTTGGAATAGTCAGAGTCAGTAATACTATATTGTAGAGAAAAGCTTGGGGGGTGCAGATTTGAAATAAAAACAATTTAATATCATTTTGACTTTTGAGGAAAGCAGCTGGCTTCAATGACATTTGTGGTCGGTGCATGTAAAATAAACCACTTTGGGAGACTTTGGTGTCCTCAAAAGTGAGACCTCTCATCGCCGCTTCCTTTGACAATACCAGCTGGAGATGATGAAACACACATTGTAGTTCAGTCAGCTACACAAGCTGACACTTACGACAGCTGATTTGACCCTCACTTCTACACCACATCTTTCAGGCCATCAATTTTTCAGGACTCGAAAATGTATTAATAGAAGGGGGGCTCCAGGTTCTTTTCATTGGACAGCCCAGAAGACGGTCAAATTTGCTCTAGATTGTAGGAGGGCGACACACAGACACACCCAGCAATGTTTAAATCATGAAAGAGGCCAGACTGCCACACTCTGCAAAACCAGACCTGAACAAGAAAACAGCATTCAGGGCCACATCTTTTATCACCTGGGCAGTGACTTGACTTGATCTACAGACCAGCTGGATCCGTGTTTCCTGCATGTGCGGCTCATCTCACATCTCTTAAGTGCCTCTGGTCATTCAAAATTTATTTCCTGGTGATGCTTGAGCTGGCATGAGTTGGAGTAACCGTGGAATTCCTTCCTGGTTCTGCATCTACATAAACCGCACACATGAATCAATGATTCACTTCAAGAAGAGAGATAATAAAGTGCTAATTAAGGGCCGTTTGTTACTCATTTATAGGTTTGTTACGACTATATGTCCAGTTGTTTAATTTATTTATCCTGAATGTGACTATAAAGAGGCAGTTCTACTTTTTAAATAAATACTCATAGTTGTATATAGTAATAGTCAAGTCTACCTTTATGGCTTCCTTTGCATTTTTTAAAAATAAAGCAGAATTCTAGTGATCACTTCTGTGTTAATTGTGTTAATTAAATCTACAAGTTCAAAACTTTCTTGAATTGAACTTGCCCGCATGTATATTGAATGTGTAAAGTTTGTCATTTTCACCAGTGGAACACCATCAAAGTTAAGGCTACTCCCCAGTGAAGGGTCTGATCTTCATATAGCAGCCCAAGACAAAGAGACTAATGGTGTTTTGATCAGAGCACAAAGGCCACAGGCATGACATAAAACATGGCAGTGTCTTCTCTTCTGCAGCCCACACAGGGAGAGCTTCACTAAAGCACTTGACAGCGTCGAGAGGAACAGTGAACATCGTCCTAGATATTAACCTCTTTGATTAAGATCATCTGCAGTAAATCACTGTCAATTACAGTGTGAGATGTTTAAACCTCCATATTTTCATAATTAATATTACGTTGTATTGTTTGAAAAAACATGAGTGAAACTACTTTGTACTATAGTTCATGCTAGCTCCCACACAACTTTCTTTTTTGGATAATCAGGGATGTGATGTGTTAACTAACTGGCACATTTTTGAAAAAAAACTTTTTTGTTTTCTCTCTGCCAAGAGAGAAAAGGGAATTCAGCAACATGTTTGAATATATAAAGTGACAAAGGGAAGACAGAATAATTATTCAATTTCTCTTTTTCATTTGTTACATTCCCCTAAGGACATTCACGGGCTGGAGCCCATCACCATCATAACCCAAAATGGAGAAATGATGTCTTTGTTATGAGGCTTTGGCATAAATTCAATAGGAACAATCTCATTCTACACACCGTTATCAATAGGCCTTCAATGGCTAAATTGCCCACCTTTCTTCTCAGCCAATCACAATCATATTTTTGCCTTTAATCTCATGTAAGGTTGTCTTTCTCTGCCTTCTCAACGGTTTTGTGGCCCTCCTCCACCCTGTTCTCCACATGGAGAGATGCTTTAGAATGGTCTGGCCTTTAACCACCAACAGCATGTAGAGGCTCTAGAGTTTCTACATTTATGGTCCAAGTTCATCCCAAGCACGCAAAACGTCATTGGCCCAGAGCCTAACCACCAAAGATTATGCATTTCTTTCATTCACATTTTGCTGCAACACAAAAGAAATCTTTACTCGCATTCCTAAGATCTCTCCTTATTGATATGCATGATTGAGCCAGAATCATCACACCAAAACTAACAGATTCATGACTTTGGGGAGATGCAGAATGAGTGGTGGGGGGGAATATCCAAATTAAAATCTTCATTTCTCTGATTCTCCCAGTTTTCCAGAAGTTTTAATGAAGCTCTAAACAGTTTGAATCAGCATTTTGCTTACATGTGCTGTTTAAAATCTAAGACAAAGGTAGATCCCTCCTTTATGTCGCCTAGAGTTAATCATTTGTTCATTTAAGAGATTCACAGTTTAACCATAATAGCTCTGCACATAAAAATAAAAGAACCCTTATGACTCAGTAAACGCACTGCACTATTTAAGACCAAGAGGATGTTTACATGGTTTAGAAACTACAAATCTGTCCAAAAAATATGGCTTTCACTGTTTGTGGTTTAAAAGTTATACAAGCAAGTTAACAGCAATTTGCTTCAGTTTAGCTGGTGTCAGTATATCTGTTTTTATATCTTCGGTTGAGCATCATTTTTTCCCCTATCTCTGCAGAAAATGACACATCCTCACCCTCTGCACAGGTTTTTCCCTTTTCTCATTTAGAGCAGGCTCTTTCTTGGGGATGATGACAAACTCCATGTTCAATCTCTGCTTCTTGCTCAGCCAATGACATCATCAGAAGCCTGCCTGCTTCTCTAGTTGCCCCCAAACCTGTTGGAACTCCTCTCATCTCTTTAGAGGTTGAGTAAACATTATTAAACTGTGCTTTAGTTTGGATTTTTCTTGATCCATGCAGTTGTTAAATCAAGTTCTATATTAAGTAGCCTAAAGGGGAGCAATGCAAAACAAACCAAAAAGTAACCTTCATTTTTTTTTTTGTAATGCTCCCTGTTGATTTTATAAGAATTACTTACAACAGGATGAAAAGGACTTTGGGAAATTTGAACTAATTCAGCTGAGTGCATCCCAAAATAAATTAAAATAAAATAAATAATAATAATAAAAAGCTGAACTGAACCTAATCCCTTGTGCAAATGAAACACGTTAAAATACATTATTATGGAGGGATATTTACCTGGTGGCCTTTCATCCGTATCGTTCTAACATTTGTCCCTGTGAATATATCCATGGTCCATGTCGCCTCCTCTTGTTGCTTCCGCTCCCATCACCGCTGAGTCGAGAACGACACTGAAGTTTGAGTCCTCCAAGTGTGAAAAGAAGCTCTTGGTTGGCCCCGACTCTCCTGCTCCTGCTGTAGCTCCTCATGCAGGCGCGCGCGCGCTCTCCATCCCTCTTCGCGGTCTTTTCGGAGTCCAAACTGCTTTTCTTCAGCCCGTTCCTCCACGCTTCAGCTCCAGAGTCTCCCTGGTGGAGCTCAGATTCAGACCAGCTCAGCTCAGCTCGGCACGGCAGTCTTCCTGCTCGCACCGCCGGCAGGCGGATACAAACACAATGACGCTCAGTGGCGGTTTCTGCTGCACCCGCAGCTTTACGCCGCACCGCAACGCACCGCAGGAAGTGTTGCGGTTTGACTGAGCTCTCCCTTCAAACCGACAGATCTTATGAGGTCCGGACCGCCTGCGGAAGTGGCACGTGAAGCATTAAGGTGGAGGATTTCACATTCCTCCCAATGCTGTTTTCATCTTCGTTTCTATTTATTTATTTATTTATTTATTTATTCATTCGTTAGTTTTTGTATTCAACGTTTCGGGATTTGTTGGTTATTAACATGCTGGGTCTTTTTTTTTTTTTAACATAGTTTGTTAAGTCATGAAGTAGACTTTCACATTTAAGCTTGAAAACTTCCTCTTATAATTGTAAAGACCCACTCTGATTTAAAAAAAAATGTTTTACGTTTTCTAATATGTTCTTTCTCTCGATGGAGGATAAAGAAAATTAATATCAAGTATCAATATCAAGTTTCCTTAGGGGAGTATTGTATTTTATATGTGTGTGTGTGTGTGAAAATGTAAATCGAGTATGCCCTTCGTCTAATGTTATTTTCTGTGTTTCTTTAAAAAAACAAAAAAAAAAGCTCAACTTTTTCCCAGCTCCATCTCAGTTGCATTTTGGGTGTCTGGATGCTGCTGCCACCAGATGTCCGTGGATGTAAAGAGAGAATGATGCAAAGAACCAGAATGTAAAGCTATGCTGAAGGTAAAGTGACACAAATGTGATGTCATGTGTTTGACATATACCAGCAGCTGCTGTCAGACTTTTCATATAGAATACAATAATACTGACTGAACCTTTCAAGAGAAGAGAAACTCTCACAGTAATCTAATTATCCACACTCATTTGGAGATGTTTGGAAACACAAACTTATGATAATTTATCTAATTTAAAAGCCACAGATTGATGTAACAGTTGTATCAGTGAGTTGTTGAAATATAACTTGACTGCCAGTAAGTTTTTGCTGACATAATTTATTTACCGTTTTTTTTTCTATGTGAATTTTCTGCTTATTAGAAAACATTATAGGACCCTTATAGCATGTTGCCCCAAGGCAACAAACCCAAATAAGGCACAGGGACTGGAGGAGAACCATTTTAATGACTGATTTATTATTAGAGACCCAGGAGGTTACAAAAACTGTTTTATTTCCTTCAGCAATAATACTTTCTCCATAGAGGGTTATTCCTGGTTCATCAGTCTGCATAGTTATATTTACAAGAATAAATATTAAGTTTCCTCCAAATTTACTTTGATGCATAATCCTTGCATGAAAAAGGGAAGACAAGGCATAATTTGATTTGGCTGAGGGTGTCTAGGAAAACAAAAAAAAAGTCAAAAAGTAATATATTTTTGGAAATGCCTCCCATATAGGTGCAAAAAAAGGAGACAAGAACATGACATTTTTCTAATGGAAAGAAATAATGAAGTCATGACTTAATATGCACGACCAACTGATGCCATTAGTGGCAAAAAGACTTAAATGTTAGGTAACACTTTTGATTAAACACAGATAAACCAAGTATTAATGATTCCTTTGGAATCTATATAAGTGTTATAAGATAAAACTCTTGAACGCACCATTGACTGTATATGACAACATGGACTAAGTGGCCCCGCCCCCTTCACGTGCCGAAATGGAAGTACCCACCGGCTACGAGATGCCAAAGATTCTATTGAGCAATAAACAGCTTTTACTCAGTCATTTTTGTCTGAATAAACATTGTCCTTGCCAATCCTAGTTTTTTTTTTTTTTTCAATTTATTTTTTCTTGATTGCAAAGTTATTCACGCTATAAACTGGCCAATCAGATGCCTCAATAACAGTATGTGGTCTCATGTTGAATGTTTGAAGCGTTTGAAATATTCTCCTGAGCCTGTTTTCATATAATACTTCCAACAAGCTCACTCCTGTTTGGTAAGAGTGTTTGCCATAGAAACAATGACTCGGAACAATTCGGCCCAATCACTGCTTTCTGCCAGTTTCTGGTTCCAACATGGCGACATTGTGATCGATTGAATTGGCTTCATTTCTTTGGAGCTGGAAGTAACGGTAAGCCATTTTCTATGAGTGATATCACACCCACTCACTCCAGTTCTCGTATACAGTCAATGGTACATGCCTACTTATTAAAGTTAAAAAACTGCAAAAATGTCAAATCAGCCTTTCAATCCATACAGTGTTCATTCGAGTAGAAAATTGTTCCAATGTTTTTTTTTTTTTTCATTTGCAAAAAAAATAAGTAAAAAATATAAATGCAGCAGAGTTGGTAAAAAAAAAACTTGATGAAACATGCAAACTTGTTAATATACATTTTCAGGTCATTAAGTTTAAACAGGCGTAACTTGTTAGAAGCCTCAGGCTCATAATCCACTCATTAGGTGTAATGGAATTTAAGATAATCTTCTGTTTTAGCTAACAGTTGAGCAATAATTACAGAAGAAATTAATGGATGCCTGGCTAAGCCTTGGGAAAAGCAAAAATAAAAGAATATTTGGATTAAGTCACTAAATCAGCATTTAGTATTCCTAAACCATTCTTGCGCACAGCTAATAATGGCACATCAAAGCTCTGATGAATGCCTAATAGTAAAGCCACTCTAAACATCAATACACAAAAGTAAGCTTAAATATTTCATGAATTCTGGATTCAGTAGCTGGAGGCCAATGTCCTTAATCACTTTTTTCTGCAAATAATCCTATCCTTTGAAGAATGAACAAAATTTTAGCATATTGAAATGATCTTAATTTTTCGTGTTTTTTTTTTTAATGGATAAATACAACATGCTGACACATCCCTAATCCTGTTCAACAGCAAACATGCGTCATTTTAAAATGAGCTTTGTGTTTTTCTCTCAACTGAGAATAAAATGCTAAAATGAACAACCTGACCTACACTGGTATGAATGAGACCAGCAAAGGAACCTTTCTCTTGTGAAAAATAAAAAGCAGCAAAGTCAAGTGTGTGGCATAAATGTGTCACAGGGAACACTCATCATTGCTCCAGGTAGAAGCAAATGAATGGGCTCAAACATACATATGTATATATTCTTCTGAGTAAAGATTTTGACATCTTTGTGAATTATTTTTATTGTTTTTTTGTAAATTGCATTTTTTTCCCATTAATATAAAATGAATATAAAAAAAGAAAACTTCATAGACAAAAGTGTCACAATTTCTAAAACTAATTTAAATGGACGAAAGAATGCTCCCAAAACGCACATTATTTATACATTTAGCCATCTTTTTTAAACTGGCGGAAACTAAAGACAATTCTTCACAAAAAAGAAAATCATAAAAACATAAAAACATTAGAACTCTAAAATTATTTAAATTATTATCATATAAGTAATTTTTTTTTCTAGTCACTCAGATGTAAATCTGCTGCTGGGGGCTGTCACTCTTTGGAGGGGATGTTCACACAAAGTCAAACAAAGCAAGTACTATGTGTGTAATTTTACCAATCTACCTTTAACAAAATAATTTACAGCTGCTTTGTTAATCATCAAAAGAAAAGTATGTGACTAAATTATGACTAAAACACGAGAGGAGGGATTTTAGTCTATATGTTACTTTCAATACTATCTGTGGCTTCTCATTGACTGCAAAAAAACCAAAACATTTTTGCACCTCAGAATAGGTTTTTTTTTTGTCCCTGCACTGCACATTGTGTGAGACCATTGTTTTCTTTGTGCTTGTGACAAATGATTGAAGGGAGAACAGATTCTGTTATAACCGCTTCTGTCAGTTGGAGCATCATAGACGATGCAAAGCCTTTTCTGGCCGTCTGATGTGGTCAGTCCTCACTGCCTCGTCTGTCCACTGTGTCATTCAGACCGCATCGAATGAAGGACAGCTAATGTCCAAATGAGCTGCTTCACATAGGAGCTGGGGTCTATTATTTGTGCAAAAGGACACAGATCTACACCTGAGACACAGTCTTGACAGCACCTATGTTCAAAATAACCATAGCCTGAAATTCTTACACTATGATTCCAAAATGTGCAGGTTTTGGCTTTTCTTGATTGAAGTAGTTCCCCTTACTTGTGACTGATGTGTGGAATACTGTCCACATGACGAGAATTGACAAGACAAAGAAGAGCTTGTGGGTATGCCCCACATCTTTCCAGCTCCTTCAGCAGCCCTTTCTCAAGCATCTCATGTTTCTTCTTCCTGATGTTGCTATATGTAGCATTTTATTTCACATTTGTTTTTCTGTTATGGTAAATACAAATTTTATGCCACGAAACAGATTAAAAGTGGTCAAGTAGTAGCAGCATTGTTCCAATGCAAAACAAAAAAGGATTTAATATCTGTGGTTGCAGAAAACGTCCTTTGAAGCCACAAAAAAGTCAGACTCTAAAGAGAAATCCCATTAATTTCATACATCAAAGTAATTTCTGGTGGTTTAAAAAATGTATGTGCAGCACAAACGATGTCATCAGTTGTTCTACTAGGTTGAGTTGGAACATTTGTAAGAGCAACGGTGCTAATTGATAAGCTGTTTGTATTTGGAAATACCAACAAATTAGTTTTCCAGGAATCGTAAAAACATAGTCACTCAGAGAAATGCTTGCTCGGTGTATTGCATCCGTTTTATGATAATTATAGGGGGTAGCACATATTTGCTGGTGCATGTTTGACATTGTGTGTTGTGACACTTTAATTTATAGGAGGTAGAGAACACGTGTGTGCCTTTAGACAAGGCTGTATCATTAAACTGCCAATAGGACAGAGATATAAGAGATTGTCAAGCTGCCACTCTGCAGATAAATGACATGTTTTTATCTTGGGAGGAGCTTTATTTATTTCTTAATTTTGTGTTACTGTTTACTCCGTGTCAATTCTAGTTCTACTTTATGTGTTGCCACAGTAAAGAGTGTTTATTTCTTGTTGAGGAAACTTAAATGATACAGTAATATTTATTTGAGATTTCATAAAAGCATTTTTAACCTGAGAAACTGCAACAATTGCTGGAGTTTAGCTTCATGAGGGCTGGATTTGCTGGAGGCACTGATTATTGCTGTTTTAATAAAGCTGATTTGTCAATAGTAATACATTTTACATCATAACTTGTGTCGGACATCATGCAAACACTCAGAAATAAATTCAAAGACAAGGCTGGTTTAAATTTTTTGACGAGACTTGTTCTGTGATATTGACTTGTGACTCCTTACTTGAAGGGGCCAAAGTTTTTGCGTTAGCGATATCTCACACTGAATCCAGGGAGAGACTTTCTCTTTTACATCGCCAACGTTTGCTTGCGGCACACCGTTTAACCTTCAGGCAAATCTGTCTTTTCACTTAGAAAGCTTGAGTTCTGGAACCCTGAAACAGGTAGAAGTTGTCCGTCTCAATGGAAGCTACAACTTTAACGTGGATGACCGCCAATTATTGACTGAAGTCATCGAGTGGGAGTAACGTCTGAATTAGAATACACTATTTTTCCATAACCATCTGCTTGGAGGGATAAATGTAGGGGTCGGGAAAAGCCATTGGGGTAAGGAAAGAATTCGGATTCGTCCAAAGTTTTAAACTCACTAGTATACTGAGGCAGAGTGTTGGACACCTAAAAACAGACAGGATCTTTTTATACTCTGGCAGGTGAGGCTTTATTTTTATACTTAACAGGATTTTTTTTTGCTGTTTTAGACACAATAAAACTGCAATCAAGGATCAGTGGGACCATTGCAAGCTGAAAATTTAAAAAGTAAGCAATGTTGTTTATCTAAAAGAGCCAAACATTTCTGTTAATATTGACAGACTTTTAAGTCACAAAGTCATAAAGTCAATTACACTCCTGTATTGGGCTTTCGGAAAGCCGGATTTAAACTGGATCAGACAGTTTACAAATCTCTGTTAAAAAGAGAGATTTGTAAATGTAATACGTGAAACTAAAATATAAATGGGAGCATTGCTCAAAAGACAAATACCGTGCATTTTAAAATAATTGAGCCAGTCTATAATTTTGCTTATGTAGCAGAACATCACTCGACAGCCATGGCTTTCATAAATGAGTCTTAATTTTCACTGCTGCTGTTGCTTTACAAACGTGTTCCAGTCTGGTAGAAAATGATTCACTTTAATTGCCAGAACACCAAAGAGAAATCCCCTTTCAAAAGTCCATCCAACATATATTTTATCATTTAAATTTGCATTTTTTAATGAAACATGGACAGACTAAACATTTTAAGTACAGAAAGTCATAGCTGTCGTGTGTATTATCTATGTGTGGTGAATCTGTTTATCCTTTATCTCTAACAAGGACCCTTATCACTGAACGAGGGCTGTTTATGTTGTTTCCTAATTCAAGAAAAGCCTTATTGGTCAGTTCTAGTTAATGAATCAACAAAAATGTGATGAATCAGATTTAATTACAGAAAATCACATAATCAATTGTGGTACAATATTTTAATCATTGTCCATCATTAGTTATAACTAATTTAAATATTTCGTTTTCTTAATTGGAGCAAAGCTTTATGGGTGGACTCAGAAAAGGCAGGTCTGACACACCAAAAAGTGGTCTTAAATTTAGTAAGTAAATGTATGAGTCACGTATGACCCAACAGAAAAAAACTGGCTTTGCATGCATATCCAAAAGCTGTGGGTAGCTTTAAGGAACAAATTTGACTCATTTTTAGTTCAGCACTCACACAAAAACATGCCTGCTCCTTGTAACCACACACACACACACACACGCACACACACACACCCAGGCGTGCACAGCTTACCTCATTAGAACATTATTTTGTCTTGACTTCCATTGATTCTGTAAAGCCAATTGGTCTCTGAAAGGGTGGTGGTTATTCCAGAAACAATCCTAATAAGATATCAAGCAAGGGGCCACACAACAACACACACACACACACACACACACCTTATAAGAAATGTGGTGTTCAATGCAGAAAAAAATGTGTCTCAAGCTAAAAAAAAGTTTTTAATTGTTTATAGCTTAATACCTTGGGTTGCATAGGTCATTTTTCCTTTACAATGGCTCACTGGACATGTAATAAATGCAAATATGAATTCTTGAATATAAAATTTAATACATTAGAAAGCATAAATACTTGCACTTTATTGCAAATGCATTCAATATTTCTTGCAAGATGATTCCCTTAAATGTAGTTTTTGTTTTCGGGTTTGTTTTCCTGGTTCTGTCATGGTTGGTTTTTCAGGTTTCGTTTCCCCCCTGTCAAACTCACACCGGGTCGCTAATTTTCCACAGCTGTCTTCATTTAGGTTAATCACACTCAGTGTGTTTAAGTGACCGGTGTCCTGGTTGTCTGCTCTGTCTCCCATTTTGCTTCTGCTCTTGTTTCATGAAGTTGTGTTTGAATTTGAATGTTTTGTCAAGTTTATTAATCAACTTTTCAGTTCCTTCCTCAAACCCAATTCCATGCAATTGCAGGTTCTGCAGTCCTGGTTGCTGATACATTCATTTAAAGAATTTAGAAAGTTTCATCATCTGCATTGGTTTTTTGTTTGTTTGTTTGTTTTTCATGTTGTGTTTTATTTTAGATCGCTAAATATTTAATATTTTTTCATCTTGTATGTTCTAGATAGTTAACTATCTAATATTTTTTAGTAGTAAATTACCATTTTATAAAATTTATTTTTAAAACTCAAACCAGGAACCATAGTTTTTCTTTTTTTTTTTCTTTTCTGGTTCCCCTTTTAAATTCTACATTAAGTTAAACCTCTTGAAAATGCAAGACATGTGCCTAAAGGCTGAATTTGAAGTGGAAATATATATTTTTTTGCCATATTAATATCTTTGACAAATTAAAAACCTGCCAAAAACAGGAGATTTAACTGTAGTTATGGTAATCCGACGTGATGAAATCAGTTAAATCCATCAAACGAACTATTGTAAGGATCAAAATACCCACGCAAATGACAATAGATGGTTGGATGGATAAAACATTCAGTTAAACCAAAAGTACCTTTTTTTGTAGAACTATATTCTTTGGGGTTTTAAGGCGGCAATTAGTTTTTTGTGGCAAGACTGTGTACCAATGTAAGCGACATAATGCGAAACAAATCAGAAGTCCTCCAACTGTTGAGACATTTTTTCATCTTGGTTTTCTTGTGCCTGTGGCAAAATTTGACACCTTTTTAAATGAATTCCATTCAGATCCTTGAAATATACACTAAATACTCACCATTAGGAATTTCTTTCCTTAAAAAAAGTGTCCAAATGCCAAATGTTGCTTGTAAAAACAAATAGTCTGTGACAAAATGTCAGCTTAAACCTTTGCAAACAATCGCGTTTTTAGGTATATCTATGTCTCGGGAATGATGGAGATGCGGGTAGTTGTGTGTGAATCCATGCCCTTGAGCTGTTTTCACTAATCTGCATGTGTTCTGTGCCGTTCTGTCTATTTCTGTGGGTACGTACAAAATCTAACCACTTAAAGGAACATTTTGTGTAGGAGCAACATGATTAATACCATCATATATTTAGCTTTAACTTAAAGAGCTTAGGTAATTTTAAAAAACGAATTTAAAACAGTTATGATGAATGTGGTTTTTAAATAAATGCATTAAAATAAATGAATACATAAAGAACAAACTGCAGTCAGTTCTGGCTTCTGCATGGAAGTTAAATTACAGGCATTGTAAATTAAAAATTGCTATGATTCCACCTCTATTTAAGGACAAGTGACGTCCACTCTCACACGGATCCATGGTGATCTAATGTTCATCATTTTCAATTATTAGGCTAAAACATCCTGCAGGGCAGCTACAGGGAAGACCCTGATAAGCTTTCCATTTCAAAAAGAAATGTTTTTTCTTTATATTTGTGTTCATTCTTTGTTTTGTTCCCCGAAACTGAAGACACCTTAAAAACCACAAGCTGCAACATGCTGCTTAAGCTTTCATATTGTTTATCTTCAGCACACCTCAGCAGAGACGGCAATTGAGACTGTGTCTCCTGCCTAATGAATAATGCACACCAAGACACCCTGAGTTATCCAAAACCAAGTCACTCTTATCCTTGCTTGAGTACATTGATTTCATGGCTCTCAGCAGCATCTGCAGAGGATTAAAGACGTTCCCAGTGTGTGGGATACCAGCAATAAAAGAACAACAGCATGGCAAGCAACAAGCTTGTGCGCAGTCTTCTTGTGCTGGATTCCCCTGAGCTTCTTACCTGCTGTTTTAATGAAAGCACAGGTCAAGTCATAGTTGTGCTCATTAGTTCAGCAAATTGAATTTCAGTTGTATCCATCTGAACAGAAATGCATTGATTTGGAAGTTTCAATCAGAATAAAAATCATGAATGGATGAGTGTAGGTAGCACATAAAATAAAAAAATGATAAACCTGTTGTTTAAAGTGTGGGGAAAACAATAAAATTATTCATTTCTTTGAAAAGCAAATAACAAATCTTTGAATTTCTTCAGGACACGCATTAAAGAATCATAAAACTGGCTCTAGGAGCTGATTAAGCAACTTCTTAGGTTAATATTGTTTAAAATGTGAACTAAATAGATTCAATATGTGCTGATCAGGTTAGATAACTTCACTAAAAAATGGAATTTTTGTTTCCTTTTGCATTCTTTTTCCTCCCATTTCTGTTTTAAGTGCACTTATTTTTCAAAGCAGAATACTTCAAATTCTCTGGCTTTTAACTTTTTTTCAAATTCACTTCTATGTTCCATATTTTTAATCATCTCAGTTTTGTCTGCAGTTTTTTGGTTGCCACAGTTGGGTTAGGTAAGCAACACAATTTGCCATATTTCAAGGTAATTGTCATTCTTAGCTAATTCAGTTTTAAGCTGCTTCTTTACACAATGTCCAATTAATCCAAAAGGCAATGATGCGATTTGACAGAGAATTGACAGATGAGATCATTTTTTACATCCTTCAGCATTTTTTATCTCCTTTTTTAATCAAGAACAATGTTTTTTTTTTTTTGTTTCAACAAATAAATCACCTGTCCAACATAACATTTTGATATTTTCTGCTCTTGTGCTGCAGGTTTGAATTCTGGAGGGCGGTATTGTTAAATGGAGGGTTCTTAGGGCTTATACCAGTAACTGGAATTCTTCAAGCTTGTTAGAACTTGCCAATATTCTGATTTAAACAAATTAGAATTAAATTGATTATGTCTACAATAACCTTTTCGGGTTTTTTTATTTATTTATTTATTTTCGTTTAATTTAAATGTAAATGTTCTTTTCTTTGAACAGGGGTTTTTGTTGTTCCTGACTGGATGCAAAGGTGCTGCTATGAAGTGAATTGAAATGCTCTGATTTTCTATTTAATACAAGTTGACGTTTTTTGGAGCGATTGAATTTTAATAGCATTATGAGCTGAGAACTTGCTGTAGGTATTTTAAGTGTTAAAGAATGACAGAACTGTTGAAAAATGCTAACAGGAGACTTAATCTCATTTTCTATAATCGGCAGGTAAAAACTCACCCAAGAGAAATGAGTGTTGTAATCAATTCTACAAATGACAAAAGTCTTAGTTTATTCGAGCTCTGTAAAGAGATGTCTCTATATTCGATGTGACACAAGACGACCTTGCTTGTACACAAAGCAAAAAATTTGAACACATTTCCAAAACATCTTCACTGTTTCTTGCCTTCAGCATTATGTAGTCACTTTAAAAGTCCAAAGGTGTGTCACTCCAATGCGGAAAGACAGTTATTCGTGTGCTATAGGTCAAGGTCTTTTTTATTCTTTTCATTGTCTGGTTGTATTTAACTATTTTTGATAAAATCAATGTTAATCTTCAACTGACAAAAATAATCGACTTTCCCTTTTATTCAAATAAACCAGTCCAATTTGATAAGAGCCAGGCAATTTAGATTAGTGTGTAAAGCAAATCAACACACTACCTTAAAATCTACTTTCATTTCATTTTGAATGTTGAAAACTGAGTGCGATGGAAACTAGGTGTGGAGTTTAATCAGTGCCATGAGGACAAGCTGTGGAAATGTTCATTTAGCACTCGGCTTACTTTGAAAGAACACAGGAAAGAGGCAAAAAATATAATTTCAACTACTGGGGCAAATTGTTATTAAAAAAAATGATAAGTGGATTTCAGTAACTCCCTATATAATCTATCAGATGAAACATCTTTCACAGTGTTTGAAAATGTATAGAAATCAATATTTAATCTGCACCAAATATTGAACAATGCATAAAACTGCCTGAGATAGTAAATGTCAGACAGTTACTGTGGTTTGATGTCAATGAAAGACAAAGCTTTCAGAAACAATTAGAAATAAATTATCTGCTACAAAACGCACCCACAATGCACAGAACTATTTGTATTTCCTTTTGACGTATATTTCTTGAGACCATTTAAAATATCCAGAACAAGTTGACCGTCAGACTTTTTTATTTTTCTGCCCATCTTTTTGATAGGAAACATTTGCATGTTATTAGGAATACAATTCACAGCTAGGAGAAAGCATCCCAGGTGCAGACAGCCCAACTCCACGCCTGGACTCATTTTGATGAAGGTGGCCTCCACATTAAGCAGAGCCATGCTTTTTGCATGACATCATGGCTGATGAGAGAGTGATCGAGATGGTAATTTATACCTGTACAGTATGTCTTGTCTATCTAAATCAAGGCGCTGTGTGTCTGTTTGTCGTTCACACAGAAAGGGATGTGTCTGCCTGGTCTAATAGGCTTTGCTTCATTGAGTGCATGGCTTACAGGTTCATGTACACACTCACACAAGCTCACACAGCCGCATCCACAAGCTCACAAAGCTGCATCATATTTAAAGAGTCATCTCTGTTTTCTACTTTGCATTCCGTCTTGCATGTCCCTGCATCACCAGGATAGTTGTTTTTTCTTTTTTCATTTGGCACACCAGAGGACACAAAAAAAACTTCAGAAACACCTGTTGTGACTTTTACCTTGCCAGTAATCAAAGATCATGTTAAAGATAATGCAGTTTGGGCAAATTCACAGTAAAACAAACTGCTAATGACAAGTTAAATTATTGAAATCATAATTGATTTGCATTGTCTGGCTTCTTCAAAAACTGTGCATGGCATATTTCAGCCTGTGCAAATAAAAGCCTGACCGCCGACTGAGACACCTGGCAATCCACCTGTCACGAACGCTTCACACACTTCCTGGACTGGAGAACAGATTGAGCACATGATCCGACAGCGCATAATGACCGACACCCCGCGGGGATCACCTTTTTCTAACAACAGCCACATCTGTTCCTCATGATTTGTGTTGTTTACAACCAACACAAGCAAACTTTATGACTTTTATTTAAATACACTAAAGAAGGTGCTGGCAACATTTACAGGTGTGTTACTAAAAAGAGAGTCTTAGTGAGAGGAGGAACAGCCTGTCTCACTGTTGGCCATGAAAAGAGCTTGCCAAAGGTACAAAAAGTCATGTACCACATGCATCCTTACCCCAACTGAATGGCAGATGACACACGACACAGAATTGTAAAAAAAAAAATATTTCAAACCGTTTATAATTTTATTTTGATCTAAGTCTCCAATTCTTTTTTAAAGACCCACTCCAATGAAAATATATATATATATATTTTTTTTTTTCCATGTTTTTGTAGCATTTTTCTCTGATGAAGGACATATATAAAGAAAATAAAGCCTAAAATAGCATTTCTGAGGTTTTTTTTTTTTTTTTTAATCGTTGAGAATCAGGAGCAGACGAAAAAAATGCTGTTGGAAAAAGCTTTTAACAGTGACGTAGAACAGTGGTCCCCGATCCCTGACCCACGGACCGGTACCGGTCCGTGGGTCATTTGGTACCGGGCTGCACAATAAGAATAAATAACTTACATTACTTCAGTTTTAATAATTTCGGAATCTAAAAAGATGTTTTATTTTGAAAAATTGCCCGAATCTCTGTTACATCTGCTAATGTCACTCTTGACACAGGCCAAGGCGCTCTTCTCGGTCACGTGACAGGTTACTGCTAATATTAAACCCTAGGACAGGGGTCGGGAACCTATGGCTCGCGAACCATATATGGCTCTTTTGATGGTCACGTCTGGCTCGCAGACAAATCTTTAATTATACCTTTTTTTCTTTTCATTAGACCAGTCCTTCTCGGGCACGATGTGATGCCGGGGGGGGGCATGTAGTAGCGGTGCTTGGAGAGAAAAAATCTGCACTAAAATGTGGGGGACCACTGACGTAGAAGGTACAATCAGCGGGCCACAAACTCCATGCTCTGACCCGTTCCGATACATCTACTTGCAGACAGATACATCTATCTACTTCTTCATTTTCCTCATCTGAGTTAGTATCTGGGTCAAAACTGTACATCTGGAGAGCTCCAATATTGCTCGCCCTTTTTGTTGCACCGGTAATGTTAGGTTGGGGGTGTGAAGGGTTGTGAGCTAGCAGAAGATAGTGTAAACATAGGGATGGTGGGATGTGTGCATGCTTACACTGCGCCAACAGACCCACCCACAACTCAGAGGCAAATCTCTAATGAAGTCCTGCTGTTCTACAGAAACTATATCCAAGAAAACAATAAAGGCTTTTTTTTTTAACCAAAAAAGGCATTATTATATTAAAAAGACCCCAAGGAACACTTTTACTATACATCAAAAGGTGATTGGAGTAGGGACTTTAACCTTAACCCTATCATGTCCTTTTGTTTCTATTTTGCAACATGCCATATCATCCACTTAATAAACTTAAACGGGAAAAAAAACATCAAAGCATGTATTTTTTTTTATAATTGAAAGCTATATAAACATTCAGGCATGAAGAGGTTAAATAAAGGCAATTTTCCCTCAACTGTAACTGTTTATGTTATTTGTCCTTTATATATTTGTTCTTTATGTTATGTCATTTAATATTCTAAAGAATATGTTCTGCTCTCAGACACCTTTCTAATTACTATCATATTAAAATAACACATTTTTATGAGTACAATTTTTGTTTGTAAGTTTAAACATTAAGACCTGACAGATGAATACAAGTGAATCTTGTTTCCTATTAGGAAGGAAGGACTAACTGACTAGAGTTAAAAACACCTTAATTACCATATAATAAATGTAAGGCTTTTTCCAAATTATTTCATAAGGTTGTTGGATACCATTACTGCTTTTCTGGATAATGTTAAATGCTTGCTTATAAAGCAAAGCATGTCATGGTTTAAGTAAGTGATTCATTGGAGTGACAGTCAAACTTAAAGCATGCAAGCACAGGTCAGTGGATAGATGACAGTCAGGAGAGCCCTCCCCCCGCAGGCTATAACATTCAACCAAAGGTAGGGGATTCATTGAGGGCCATTATAATGATGTTTGTCAGTGCCAATGATTCTGCCTGAGTTGAGAACAAGAGGGGAATGAGTGGCTTTACTCAACAGAGCAGAAGAAAGGCTGATAGAGATGGTGGTGATGGCAGCGCTGGGGGTGAGACAGCAGGATGCAGCTAAATAGGCTGGCACAGTGAACTGGCCATCACAGACTGTGGAGTCAGTATGGGGTAAGAAAAAGATGTGTACTGAGCAACAATCCTGCTGATGATTTCATTATGTGAACATCAAATGATGACTTAATGGTATGCAGTTAAGCAGATGTTTGGGATTGTATAATGCACTGGCAAAAGAAGGAATGGTGAAAATTGTCCGTTCATGACAAGGATTTTTATTATTACTGCTTGCTGTGCGAAATGCATTCTGACATTTTGCTGGTTCAGTTGCAGCAACAAAGATGCTATAGACCATGGCTTACAAACCATGTGGTTCATGAGACCTACCAGCACCCTGCTTGTTTCTCAGCCTTCCCTGCCATACACGTTATTGATTAGCTGGATTAAGTGATTCCAGACTAAATAGACTTCATTCTGATTATCCACAGCACGTAGAGGGATAGATGACAAGTAGAAAAGGTGGTAATCCCCCTTGCAAGGATTGAACAAGCCTGTAATGAAAGCGTGTCGCTGGACATATAGGAAAAAGAAATTGGTAGTTTTTCCCAGAAAACACGGAATTTTTTATTGAAGACGTGGGCTATCCTTGATGTACTTTGGTGAGATAGCTGGCTTGACCTTTAAAAAACGACTAGTTCAAAGTGGTTATCAGATGATAAATTTGCATTGTTTTTCAAGTCTCTCTACCATTGACTGTACAAGAGAACTGGACTGGATCGCCCCTCCAAACAGTTCCAAACAAGAAGTACCTACTGGTTTAGAGAAGCCAAAAACACTTCTATTTAATAAACAGCTTTTATTCAACCATTATATTTCCCAGAATAACCATTCTTGCTCTGATACCTTTTAACATGTTCTCAATAATCAAAATTTTCTTTCATGGTACTTTTTTCTTGATTGCAAGTTATTCAAGTTATAAACTGACCAATCAGATGCCTCTATAAAAAGTATGCAAAGTAAATGCTTGGAAAGAAGATCTCTAAAAACAAATTACAAATGAGGAATGGGAGGGTGCATGTGCTGCAGCTCAAAAGATGTCAAATAACTCGAGACTAAAATTAACACCATACAAATGGTTAATGCGTACATATGTAACTCCAGCAGATTTAAATATGTATAGCAAAAATATACCAGATGTTTGCCCCAAATGTATGGAAATGAAAGGAACATACTTCCACTGTACTTTAGAATGCAAATGTATACAAACATTTTGGGAAGAAGTGAAAGTCAGAATAGAGAAAATGACTTTCAAGCAGATCCCACTGGAGCCAAATTTTCTTTATTAGGTATATATCCAAAAATACATAACTACAGCAAAGGTGAGAGGGTGTTTATAAATCTCAGCTTGATTCATGCAAAAATGTGTATTGCCAAACCCTGGAAGAACACTTACAGTCCAAGCACAACCCAATGGTTCCAACAAATGCTGTCAGGGGTCCCTTTAGAAAGAATTACATATATTTTAAAAGACAAAGTAGAAGAATTTGAAAAAATATGGCAACCTTTCACACATTTTGTAAAGAATATGGATCCTTTAGAATAAAATGTTGATTGTTATTTTTGGATGGTACAACAGACCTCTGTTTTTACTTTTTTACTTTCTTGATTTTAAGTTTGTTAAGTTTCTATTCTTCATTGTGTCAATGTCTAAGGAGAGGCACTCTTGTTCTTGGGGTGGGGAGGGGGGGGGCTTTCAAATAAGACTGTGAATAAGAGAAAGCATTACCTAAACACTGTTGATAAAAGTTGCAATTTTGATAATGGCTGACTCGAGTGAAATGTAAAATTGTGTTAATGTAGCTTATTTTTGTCAAGGAGGAAAGCCATTTTTATTTTATGGGATTGGATGGTTGGCGCAAATATCTATCGTGCAGTTGAGGTTAGCTGCTGAGAAGAGGCCGCACCTGGCTACCTGAAGTGGACAACTTAAGGGCAAACACACAGAAAGGAAAGTGGGATCAAACACTGAATGATTTAAAAACATCAGAGAAGGTTGCAGAAGTGTTCCTTTGAACTGATGGATGGTGAATGTGAGTGCAAGTAGGTTATACAAGGCCTCGTTCACACTGCAGGCTGAAACGACCAAATTCCGAATTTTTTGCCCCTAAGTGGCCCAATTCAGATCTTTTCATGACAGTCTGAATGACACAGATCCGATCTTTTCAAATGCGACCCAGGCCCCGTGGGTTTGCCGGCCTGATTCCGAAACGTATCCGATCTTTTCAATTGCGGCCGCCGTCTGACCGGCCAGGCGACTTGATTCTGAACCGTACGTCATCGACACGCAACAAACGTCATCATTTTGCGTTGAAGTAGGCGGGAACAGGAACATAAACAACAACCGTGGCAGAGGATGCTGCTGAGATCAGTCAGTGGAAGGGAAGCAGATCACCGATTGGATTAATATTTGGGTGATCGCTCTATTCAGGCCAAACTCCAGGGCTCTCATCGCAACTGGGCGGTTTTTGAAAAAAAATTCCAGCTAAATGGCCGAGCGTGGTGTTGAACCTTTCCCGCGATGACTTTTTTTTCTTTCTCCCCTTTCCGACCGTGCTCAGAAGCGCGGGGGACCCGAGGCGATCCTCCTCCTCCTCCCTGTTCTGATCCTTAGATTCTCCAGGATTCTCCAGAACGGCTTAATAAAGAGTCCATAGCATTTATTCTGGGGGAAACCTTCGTTTTTTTACCGTTCTCTTTCCTCTGTAACACACAACAATGAATGCGCGCCCACACTGCGCCCCCCCCTTTCTCCATCGCGGCACGCGCTACACACACGCGGGCGCGCGGCTCCAACGCACACACATTCCTATTCCACAACAGTGGGTACAGACGATCCCGACTCCATTGCCTTCTTAAAATGAGTAGATTGTAATTGTGCTGCTCCTTCATGAAAATAAATTTAATATTACAAGAGCTCCGCTGTTGACAACACTGTTGTTGACATCCATGGTTAACGATGGCTCCGCAAACAACGAGTGACGTCGTTCATTCACCGTTGAGTATTCTTCTGGCTTCTGCGCATGCAGGTCTTGTTTGGGTCGTGTCACGGTCACACTGGAGACCACAAAAGTTCGGATTTACTTGGAAATGTGAACGGTCTTTCAAAAAAATCGGATTTTTTCAAAAAATCCGAATTGAGCATTAAGCCCTGCAGTGTGAACGTAGCTCAAGAGCAACCGTTTGTGTTGTCTTGCCTTTAAGTGTATTACTTGACGTATGTGTGAAAACTTAATCGTTATGCCAACTAAGCAAATTTTTAGCGTCACTAGCTTTTACTTGTTTTGACAGAAAATTGCAGTTGTTTTGCTATTGTTTGCACGTTGTTTCAATGTTTAACGGAGGGATCAGTTCTTTTTTGAGAATTACTTTGTAGCAGTTTCACTGCACCGTACGGCTGCTAGGTTTTTTTACCACAGGAGGCAAAATGGAGGTGATGAGGGAGTGCAGCCCCGGCATTCAGGACAGGATAAGTTTCATTTGTTAGATCCACACAAATAGAAGCTGCGCTTTTTACAATCAAACTACATCATAGACGTATTCAAATGAGAATTATGCTTTTGGTATTTTTAACATGGAGGACCTGTATAAAGAAAATTGAAATTAAACCTATGTTTCTTAGTATTTAGTCAATTTTGTTGCGTACAAACTACAATCGGCATGCCACTAGCTCCCTACTCCCTAGTTGCAGACAATCTGGGTGCGTTTTATTATTTTCCTCATCTAAGTTGACATGTGGCTCAGATGTCCTAAAGTATGTCCTAAACCAGAGGTGAAGCCGCCCCGTGTGTCCTCCTGCTACCAGCTTTGCGGTTCTCGCCCGATAAATACGAGCTCATTGAGAAAGTTGTTTGTTTTTCCTGTGGCACGCGCTTCATACGGTACAGAGCCAGCAGCGCTTTGGAAATGCCATGCTCTCCCCATTGCACAGTTTACAACAGAGCATGACATACAATAGTCACTGCTTTCTGTCTTTGTAATAAAGCGCCTCATCTGTTAATACAAAAGTAATGTAGCAGACTGAGTTGGACTGGGTGGCTGTTGGTCGTTCCTAAGTTCCAGAGTTCCTTGAATGCATCGTGCAGAGAGGCTGGTTGGCGCTCAGTTAGTCATTCAGCGGTAGAGAGATTGAGAGTTGCTGCATGTTGTACGGCGTTGGTTATGGCCTACAATAGCCAAAATAAAAACCATAAAAAGGATTTAGTCTCCGTGCCTCAGTGACTCGGGAAAAGGGGACACTACAGTAAGTAGCTCACATGGCAAAAACGTGTGAGCATCCCTGGTCTATACCATATTTGGCGCATTCCAAGGTCCTCTTCTCGGTCACGTGACAGGATACCGCTAAAATAAAACCCAGGAGCTAGCAAAATGAGTAAAAAACAAACGTCTTTGGAAAGTTTCTTTGGCGAGGGGAAAAGGCCCAGCCAGGAGACAGAAGAGGAGCCTTCCACTTCCCAAAAAACAAAAACTACATTTAATAGACAGTCTTTCTTTTTTGCACCATGAGTTTTGGAAGGGGGGAGGATGATAACACCTGTGCCATGTCAACTGTTGAACTGTTAAGCGTGTCAAAATAAAAGCACAGAGTTCGTCTTGTCACGTATTTGATCCTCCATCATCCTAGTATTGCTACAATAATCATCCGCCTTTATTTGAAAGACCGGTCCGTGAAAGTTTGTGTGACGTCATACTGGTCCGTGGCATGAAAAAGGTTGGGGACCACTGTCCTGAACAACTCAGTTGTTTTTTATTATTTTTTTTGGTTATGCATAATCATAACATTTCTTTTTGTTTAGGCATAATCATAATTAAAAGACCACTGGCAACAGTTTTTAAGACATCTCGAAAGATAATTGCAGTGGGACTTTAAGGGTTTCGAGATTAATGCCATAAAAAGCCAAGTTGCTCAGAAAGTCAAGGCCTCTCAGAAGTAACAATGAGTTTTGGAAGTACTTGTTAGATACATGTACCTAGATTGAACCGCCTTGGCCTCTTGGATGATACTTAGATTTAAGAATAATGATGAATAAGTCTTGATACACACAAAAAAGCAAATCATAATGTAACTTTCAACAAAAGTGCCTAAGTCCATCAATATAATGCAACTGATTTTCAGCTTTAGGCTCAGGAAGCTCTAGACTTTAAAAATGAACTCCTTGTGGTGCCATTTTAGGTTTTCCAGCAAAACAATAACTGCCCATTTAAACTGGTACAAAACATTGTGAAGGATGTAAAATTCAAGGTTTCCAGAGTTCTTATTTTTGTTCCAGTTCCATTTAAAATCGTAACAGGAGGCCAAGGTTTATGTCCACATTTCTAAACTAAAAAAAAACAAAAAAAAAAACTGAAACTACATAAATACAAGTTTTGCCCAAGCAACAGTCCTTGCTCTCTTGAGGTCAAACAAGCCAAGAAACTATTTTTGGTGTGATGGTTTCTGCAAGAAAAAAAAGATTTTTCTTTTAATAAATGGTTGTAATATTTTAAATGGAATGTGAAGTTTTGTGTTCCACAAATTAATTATTGAGGATAGAGCATGATTGTGGTCAAGGTCAAATGATAACATGTAAAACATTGACTTCTATGAAGAGGTGTGAGACTGAATGTCTTATTTAATGTCCTTTTTATTATCTATATTTCTTTTCATGTTAAGTCTTTGCTGTTTTTTTTTCCTTCTGTACTGATGCTGCACTTTGGTTATTATTTATTTACTTATTTATTTTTTGGGGAACTGAACTGAGTGGCTGTTGTTGAGGCTCCAAACGCATTTTCGTTGTTCAACTGACAATGACAAAATAAATATCTTGAATCTTGAATCTTGAGTCTTAAAAAGAGAACAACCAATCTTTGAAACATATCTGCTAATCTGCTTTTCTACCTTGACATCCTTCCTTGTCTGGACTGTGGGAAATCTCATGTTGGTGCAATTGTTGCTTACACTTAAAAAAATATCAATTTATATAACTTCATTTAGTCTCAAACTATTTTCACACCTCAGTATTTTGAATTGGAATAAGAATTGGAATTGGTTTATTTCAAGCAACCTTAGTGTTGCTTTAGCCTCAGCATAAAGGCTAAACCTGTTTGCAGTGTGAATATGAGAATTTTGTTATTAAACAGTTGGGAAAAAGTCATTTTTTTGATCATTATTTGGATTGTTTCACACCTATGTGGTGGTTAAATAGATAAATCCTAATATTAGAAAAAGCAATGGCACAGCAAGCTAGCTTTCCAAGTTCCCAAATTCCTAAGAAAAAGCTTCCATGGACACACTAAAACAGCTTCCTCAGCTTTCCTCTCTAAGAAACAGAAAGTTTGAAAATGACAAAGGATGGATCCACTTTGGGTCACAAAAAGAAGAGAAATCAGAAAAAAAATGGTCTTGCATGTAGCCACAGGCAGCTCAGACTATTCAAGACCCAGAGAAAATAGCACTTTGCCAAAAGTCGTCCCTGTCTGCCTGAGTTGAGTCCTCCGAGGTAAAGTTATGTTGTGTTTTGAATGCTGTGACAGAGGGATTATTCTTTGGAGATGCTGCTGCAAGGGTGCCTCCAGCTCTAAAAAAATTATGTAAGTTAATTAAGAAGAGTCTTAATAATATTAAAAAGCAGTATGTAAAATGATATGTCAGAGCCCAATTTGGGAGTTAAAATATAAACACATTTTATAAATAAAATGAAAAAACATGTTTTAACTGGCCAAAAAATGTAAACTTCCATTTAAGTTTAAACAGGACAGTGATGTTTTTTCCCGGGCATTTATAGTGCAACATGCCAGGATGAATGTCACCTTTTACCATGGTGGAGTGGTATGTCACTGGTATAATCCATATGTGACAGCTGGTATGAGCTCCACGCACCACCTGACACTACAGAGGATGACATCTTTGCAAATAAAAGGAGGAAGGATAACTTTGAGGGTTTCCTATACACGGATATCTACTTCTTTCTTCAGGTATGAAACAAGTTGTTAACTGTTAAACTTCCTACCAATAAAAATTGATTTTTTTTTTTCTATTTTCTATTTTTCCATGAACACATAAGCATATTTATTCTGCCAAGCTTTTTTCTATTAAATCTCACATGATATTTTCACACACATATATATATATTGTAACAGATTTTACGGTTACAATAGGAGTTTATGGTTTTTCAGACAATGTATATTTGTATAAACTACTTTTGTATTTGAGACTAAGCTTTATTTATGATAATTATATTTATATGCATTTGGATTGAGCAGAAAAAAAAAAGAAGAGAGAGAGAGCGAGTACGATGTTTGAGATGGGGGATACGGGGGGAAGATGGGAGAAATATATTTTTCTATTAGCATTAGTTGAGATTGGTAAATCAGAAACACAAGTAGGATTGTTCAGTCGAATCAAGACTTTTTAAATACCCAGTCTGCACTTTGTTTCTCTTTTGTAAGTGTGTTTTAAAAGCTATTTTTGGTTTCCGCTTTCTGTCAGGCATTTGACTAATCCATTATGCAAAAAACCTTAATGGATAATGATTTCCAAGTCAGAGTTTATGCGACAGATGTTCAGTGCAGAATCAGCGTAACACAGGAGGATTTTATTCCAGTCTCATCTATGTGAAATTCTATTATTTCTATTCACAGTAAAATAGTTTCATCTCACATAATCCGTTCTGCATTTCCCCTTTGAATTATTGGGGAGAACAAAACTCTCCCGAATGAAATCAGAAATTATCAAAATCAAATGAGATTCCCATGAAAGCACAAAGTATGAACTGAAAATCATTTAGAAACCAGGAAAAAATAAATTATAGCATTTGTGTTCATCTAAAATGTACAGAATTGGGTATTATTTTCATTCAATCCCACAAATTTGCAAACATAGTTTCACCAGAACAGGTAATCTATTCCAATATTAAGTCATATTTGTTATTGGAACATTGCATTTTACAGATGAATGTGTTCAGCCTTGATTAGGTGTGGGGTGAAGTACCGGTATTTTATAAATGTAAACCAGCTTTCACATTACATTGAACAAAAATCTCAGGTTTGAATTCATTTATATGTATTGGCTAATATTGTTACTGGTATAGTGTGTACTCCCCAGTGGCCCACACTCACAGCTACAGAAAAAAAAACAGAAGATGGAGTGTTGTGTAAATTCAGGAAAGGATGGACAACATGCAGGACAGTGAGCACAGAAATGGATATAGAGAGTTGGAGAACAGAGAATGCTGCTGGACATCATCCAACAAAAGGAAAAGGAAAGCTCTGTAGAATGGTTGCATGGTGAGATCAGAGAGATTGTTCTGTATTGTGATGGAAGGAAAATGGAAGGGGGAGACATCAAGAGGCAGGGAAGGGATTATGATGATGGGTGACATCGTGCAGGGCAAGAAGTACCATGAAATGAAATGGCTTGTGCTTGATGGAGAGAGGTGGATTTTTCATCTACATGAAAAAGTGCTCAAAAGAGTACCCTTAGAAGAATATAGCATCATCTTGTCAGGTCTACACACTCACTTTTGTACAACTTATTTTTCTAGGAAGATGATTGGGGCTTTAAATCATGGTTCATAATCTAAAGAGTTACGGAAAAAAATCAGTAATGCTAATTGGGCAGGATAAACATGAACATCTTTTGAGCTACTAAAACTATTTTACTAGCAGGTAATCATGAACACCGCCCTCATTCAAGTGACCACTTCCGAGGAAAAGCCTAAATTCATGTAAACTGTGTTTTGGGGCATCAGCATTTAAAACTCTTGCATTCATGCAGTTTCCTACAACAGTTTTTGGACAATGTACAATGTGCAGCTATTATAAGCTTGTTGAAAGTTAAACCAGGTCGAACTTTGACCATTTAGATTCAGATTTGGGAGTGACGAATGAATGACGCCCCCTTTAATTCACAGGAATTGTAACATACATTCACAACAACTTAAAGGAACTTAAAGTCCCCCTCTGATGAAAATCAACCTTTTTTTAGTTTTACATTAAACTGGGTGCCTCTGCAGCACGAAAAGCGTTTGGAGTGAAAACAGTTTAACCGTAACCTGTAATCCTAGACTTCACCCTTCCTTGGTGTCCGTGCGGCCAAGAAAAAAGTTCAGGAAGTGAAATGTTTTTCACTGTTTGTGTGTTTTCTTTTCTTTTCAAAGATCACGTGCTAACAGTCACTTTCTTTATGACATTTTGTTTTATTTACTTTGCAAGGTAATTCAACAAACTGCATGTGCTAGCATCAAATCATGCTGCCATCAATGCTTGCTGGTGCATTCATTCATTCATTCATTTTCTATACCGTTTTTCCCTTTCGGGGTCACGGGGCTGCCGGAGCCTATCCCGGCCACTTGTGGGTGAAAGTGGCTGGTGCAATGTAGCCTAAATTATAATGTAATTCAAAGCATTTTTCATTTGTTTATCAAAATTCTTTTTTGCTTTTAATTTTATTAAATGGCAGGATCTGGAGCACACATTCATTTTGTCATTCTGCAGATCGTCCAAAAGCTCAAACTCTTTACTCATGCAAGACACAGATATCATCATCAGAAAGGGGGGACCAAGTGCTGGACTACACAGCTCAGCACCAACGGCCACGCCCATGTAGAGGAGATTTTGGAAACAGTGGCTTCAGATAAACATGAAATATGACTTAAGACATTTAGGTTGTGTGATTTCGGTTAAAAAATTCATAATTATAATTAAAACATCACTGGGAATGTTTATGTAAACAAAAATTGTCGTAGGGGGACTTAAACTACCTTCTTAGAAGGCCCAAAGCGCTTTACAATCACAATCCCATTCACCCATGCACACCTGCATTCACACACTGACGGCAGCTCCCCTGCCAAAAACCTGGACCAACCTATAACCACCAGTAGCAATGTGGGCTTCAGTGACTTGCCCAAGGACACTTTGACACATAGGTGGGCAAGGCAGGAACCAAACCTGCGATATTTTGATCATTGCTCGACCACTCTACCTCTGCACCCCGGCTGCCCTGGTTTGAATTTTAATCTTGGAGGAGTATTTAATAAATGCAGTTTGTGCCTTGTTGGAATTAAGTCTTTCATATATCAGAGTAGAGGTGTGAAAGAAAAAGCCTGGAAGAAGATTTGCACTGCTTCAACATTTTGCACCAAGCCCCTTCCAATTACAGGTGGTAGACATGCGCTAGTAAACAGTAGAAAAAGAAAAAAAAAAGGATCCGTCTCCTGCTAGTCCGGTGTGACCACCATGGGCGTTGTCAAGAACTCACGTTTGACACAGTCGTGAACGCCGGTTACATGCCCACTGTAAACGTAGCATTAGAGAGGACACCTGTAGTTGAAGTAATATTATTTTCAAACTTGTTTTTTTTATTGAATGCAACTGAGTTTTGTGCTCTGTACACTGAATTTATCTGGACTTATTTCAAGCCTATCTTTTCGTCCCCTAATCTTCCAGTTTTCCAATATTTAAGTTTTGACTTACACAGCCTTTGAGATATTAGTCATTTAAGGGAACAAAATCTGATAAAGAAAAAAAATTGATGTGATCCGACTGTTAAGAGCAAGACTTCTGTGATGGATTTACAGAACACCTCTTATCGTCTTGTTCTAATTGGAAATGCCAATAACAGAATACCTAATACCAAAGATGAATTTTCTTCTTATCTTTCTTCAGTTCCCACAGTTGAGTGTAATCGTACATCAAACCACATTTAATACACCTTCATGAAGTTTCTTGGAAAATGACAACTTTCTTGAAAATAAAACTAATTCATACACATCATTGTCACAGTTGTGTCACCATGACTATGGTCAGTCTGTTTTATTGCTATGTATTTAAATGCCAACTATTCACAGAAAAACAAAGCTTTATTTTATAAATGAGTTGAGAAATGCTAGTGATAAGAACCCTGCCTTCATCCTTGAGAGAGAGAGAGAGAGAGAGAGAGAGAGAGAGAGAGAAAAAATAAAGGTTTATGAGTGATACAAAAATGTTCATGAAATAGTCCATAGGCATTTGGTGGTTAGGCTCTGGGCAGATGACATCTTTATCCTGGTGAGATAAGCTTGTACCATAGATAATAAACCCCAGAGCCTAGACGCTGAATATGGTTGAGACCAGTCCACGAAATAGTACACAGTAAAAACAGAAGTGTAAATGCAACACTTAAAGAGTTGATTTTAACTCTGAGCCAGATAACATACGGTCCTTATCTGGCTCAGAGTTAAAATGACACTGAAGATAGTGTAGAATTTTCAGAGTTAACATAACTCTTTGGGGTGTTAATAATTGACACTATCTGTACATATTTAACAATAAAAAGTGTTGAATCATTTTTACACTTTGACAAAAATGAACACCCACAGTGTTGTTAACAAATTACAATAACAGTTTTGTTATTTAAAATTAACTCCTGTAAGTGCATCCCTCACCAGTGTTAAACTTTACACTGTTCATTGAGTTCATTTAGTGTCAATTTTTGAAGTTTCTGCAGTGTTAAAATTTTTAATATAAAAGGCAATTTTGACAATTTCCTGCAAAATCGTACTAATAATTGCTAAAAGTTGAAAAACTGAGAATTTCGCCAGAAAAAAAAGTACAACACATAAATTTCTCAAAAGGTCTTTATTATAAGTTCAGAATAAAACATAAAATTTAAAATATTTTAACTTAAATTTCACCCAACTCACCAAAATTATCATTGAAAGGGAGGAAAGAGACCCTTCACTGTGTAGTACAAAAAATAGTAAAGAAAAAAAATACAGGCACAACTTGAGACACTAGCAGTTTTTTTCATTTCTTGGTAACGGAGTTGCCAAGCAAAGTGCTTTGCCACTTCAAATCTACGGATCAATAACATGCCTTACAGGATTGTTGGCATTAAGAAAATGAACACGGCAAACCAAACAAACCTATCCCAAAATACAAATAAGTCAAAAGCAAAGCGCTGTGGTAAGTTTTCAGTCTGCTCTGTTTGTGTGCGTATATATGTCTCAACTAGTCTGTAGTATTCTGGCCCTGATCTCTGCTAAAGGTGGGATCTCTTGAATCATCAATATTGTAAACAGTTGTCTGCATGGAAGTGTAGATGTTGTGGAGCATCTGACTCTACAGGTTACCAAAAACAAAATGTACTTTAAAGAGTTCATCAAAAGCCCTGAGTGAAATGGTTGACTTGCACAGAATGACCTGCTTGTTGAGAACATTGAAGAAATCCTGGACTGTGTCTTCTCTGTACCAATTGCAAGCAGATAGGGTTGAGTGGAGCTGGCGATGTCATCAACATATTCTTGGACACTTGTTCCACTCTGAAGATGAAAAAGATAAAACAATTACAATTCAAAGGAGCTGCATTTCCAGGATATAAAATAAACTTAAACGGTAATAATGTCAACAACAAAAAAAATAAAAAGAATGAAAATATCAAAGTTGACCACAAATAAAGTGAGAATGGCACAATAACGAAAAATATATTTTTGTGAAAAAATAGCAGAGCCAGGTATCGAACCCGCAAGCTTCTGGACCATAGAAAGAAGTAAAGAAAGGTTCAAGCGTTTAAAAGAACAAGAGTTATAGCTGGTATAAGCTAAAAGAGCTGAACATTTTAATAGTTGAATGGTTAAAATAGCTGAAAAATTGTAGGAGTTAAGCACCAAAAAATAGGTGAAAGATACTATTATAAAAAAAAAGAGAAACAGGAAAACAGTATGTTGAATAAATTAATACATTCAACCAATAAACTTTGATTATGATCAGGAAAACAAATGCATTTTCCTCAAACTACCAAAGCAAATTTCTAATCACCCCACCTGTTTGAAACCTTGCCTGGCTTTTTGCTCCTCTGGGCTTTGGGAGGAATCAGGTGAAGCAGGTGAATGACTGAAGATAAATCACTGTCCCATCCTGTAAAAATATATCAAGTTGATTACATAATGGCAGATCTATACATTTTAACAACAGTCTTTAGGCTGGAAAAAAAGTGAAAAACAGCTGGTTGAAGTGTTTAAAAAAATGTTTAAAAATATATATAACTACCGAAAGCAATAATATTATCCATTTCTTCAAGTGATGTAGCTTCTGCACAATAGGTCAGATCTTCCAGGTTGCTTGAGGAGGGGAGAGCCTTACTCTGCTGGATGACCTTCTGCTTGAAAACAGTAGGCCACCTTTATGGGAAGAAAAGAGACCCCTATATATCAGAAATCCAAGAATGTTAACCTGGTCAAAAATCATGGTTCGTTTGCTTTATTGTTAACACAATAGAAATTAGGTTGACAAGCTAATTTTTTTATCTTGTAAACTAGTTGCATAATTTTCAAACAGGAAGTTTTTTATAGAGTGCAGGGTTTTTGAATGACCTTTCTATAAACTTGGCAGCCACCTCGTCTCCAAACTGCAAAATGAAGTCTTGCTCAATCTGCAATAAGACAGTTAACTAGTTCATCTCCCCTGCGTTTTTCCGACCACGGTCAGGAAGAGAAAAGTCAGCGCAGGAAAGGTTCAACACTTGTCCAAATTCAGCCGCGTCATCTGCCTCAAAGCCAAAAAATTCTCAAATAGCCGACACAGTATTTGGTTTACACACTAAATTCGAGGCCATTTTTCTCGAGCCCCGCCAACAGTTATACAGTAAACCCTTGTTTTTCGCGGGGGTTACGTTCCAAAAGGAACCCGTGATAGGCAAAATCCGTGAAGTAGAAACCTCTCTTTTTTTCCAATTATTATACAATTAAATACTCTATTATAAATTGAAAAGAAAGAACAAACCATTTTACAGGCTCAAGCATTTGTTTCACAAATAAAAGTTCTTTATAAACGTTTTTAACAAATAACTTCTGTACTGTACTGTCGAATAATAATTTTAATAATCGATGTGAACAGAAGGCTTGAAATCGCGGAAATTAGGCCCGCCCACCGCGACCCGAGTAATTGGATTTAACGGGAGAAAATTTAAAATGATTATGAAAAAGATACAAAGTACAGTGGGACAAATAGTGACTCCGGTGTAATTCACTGCTCTACAGACTGAGCTGCTGCATCCTGACTCCCCTCTGCAGTGTTTTCTCCTTTAGAAGCCGCGGTGCAGCTGTGTTTGTCCGGGAAAAGAACATAATGATAGGCAGTTGTCGCTCTTTTCTCTATGGGTTTTAGAGAAACTCGATATTGCAAGAGAATTTGCACGTACGTAATGTAAAATTGGTACGCTGTTTTACGTACGTGTAAAATGTCTGCAACGTTTTTGACGCACGGGTAGAGAAGAAGCAGAGTGAGTTTTTAGCCAATCAGAATGCAGAACACAATGCAAATCCGTGAAGTAGCGAAACCGTGAAAAGTAAACCGTGTTATAGCGAGGGATCACTGTATTGCCTATACCATATGAAGCTACCGGTAGGCATACTTGCAATAAAAATATAACCAACTCCAACTGTTTTAGTTACTCTGTCTTTTATGCCCGCGTTTGTGTGTATTTCATTTAACATTATCTGTAATCAGTACTGAAAAATGGCAAGCAGTTTATTAGACACACAAGAATAGTCCCCCCTAATATGTTTAATGGACTGTCCCCCCTTGCAGAACTTAAAAAAATAAATAAATACAAATAAGAAATAAAGGAACATGCAGTGATGAGTTATCACCGCGGTGATGCTGTTATGGTCACACCCCTACTCTTATTGGGAAAAATGAGAGCATTTTAAACATGACTTAATTTTGTAAACCATCCGCATAGCTCTATCTTTGGAGTGTTTTTCTTCCTCTTTTCTTGTCTTCCTAAAATGATGCTTCCTTTGATCTTTTGTCCATTACTCAAAACCTTACAAAGTTGAGTAACACTCATATCATGGTCAAGATGATTGAGATGATAAGATTTTGATGTAGATTTGTTCCATTTTTTTCTCTTTTATTAATTTATTTATTAATACTAATAAAAAACAACAAAATATGCTTATTTAATGAAAACCATTTATGTACTAACTAGAAGAACTAAGCAGTGGGTATTGTGCTGTCTGGAATCATAGGCGGTGACTCTACGCCCCTCCCCTGCCCCTCTACACGTTAACGTTCCCTGCAGCTGCAAGTTGGTCAGCCCCACCCCCCGCGAACTTTTTTCTAGCGTTTTCTACAGAAAGCACATAGTTTAGTACAGCAGCAAGCCGACGTGGCACACCATCGTGTATATTTCATCAACTATACATGGAAATATGACTTTTTCTTAAAAAAAAAAACCAACAACGAGGGAAAAAAGAAAAATGGCGAGGAGTTCGAGATTGCGACCTAATCTGGGCGACCGCCCATCGATCATATGCAATAGCCGATAGAACCGTCATTGATACCTTTTCCGGTAATTTTTAGAACACCTGCCATTACTTTAGCAGTATTAAAGTATCACTAATCGTTTTAAAAACGCTGCCTAGGCTGCCTGCTTTGCTTGCAGTCTGCAAACAAGCTAGCTTGTTTCACTCAGTCAAGCAAGACGCAAATTAATGAATAATTTGCTGGCTGAAATAAAACCACGAGGCGTTTTGTAACTTTGTGGTCGAATATCAAAGCATATTTAAAAGATTTTATCAAAGCAAAACCACAACAGAGTTTGAAAACTTTACTTACCATAGTCAAACAACGTTATTCCACCGCTCCCACGTCCGTCTGCTGTGATAGTGACAAACGCACTGCTGCTCCTAAAATGGCGGATGCATGCACATGCGCAAATCAGGTGACATCATTGTATATTGGTTCAAATTTTTCTTTTGTCACAATCACCAATTTAATGACGTTGTTTTTAAGAGAAAGTTATATACGTCTGAATTACTTAGATTATTTTAAAAAATGAGAAAATCTTATAAAATAATCTAAATTAACTAAAAATATATTTAAGCGTTAGGCCAGAATCTGCTTACGCATGCAGGTTAATAGTGAAATAAAATCTTCAAATAAACCAAAGCAGCTACAGAAAAATAAAATCGTACTTTATGACCAAAAACTTTTTAAACTCGAAAGCTAAATATAACAGACTTGTGAACAATTAACTTACCAGTGTGTTTCGATGTCTCAGTCTATGATGAGGTCGGCTGAACTCCAGGACGGTTCCACCTGAAATGGCCGTTCTCTCGTCTTTTCACAGACAACGTCACAAGCACTGGCGGGAATTTAACTTTGTGTTGGTGTTAAATGAACTCCATGGGAATTATCAAGATTTTACACTGCACGTTTATCACCCCACAGAGTAATTTTTACTCTGCGCATTTTAACTCTGGGTATTAACACCAACACTTGGAAAATGGGGGTGGGGCCTTACACTCGCTGTTGTTGTAATAACTCTGACAGAGTCTGGTCAGCTTGACTACGAAAATATGACACTGGAGAATTTGCTGTGTAGTGGTCCAGGTGGAGAATGGGACAGAGGCGGGCCAACAAAACCGTCTAGAATGAGGAGAGAGAAACATGTACAACATTAAAAGCAGCGATAAGATTGTGATAAGAAGGTGGGGATTTTAGCTATTGGTTTAGAATGCATGCTTAATTTATATGTGGCATGTAGAGTGAGTGATGCAGTAACCCAGATTTCCCGGAAGTGAGGTTGATCTTCCTTATTGAAAATGTGGCAAAGCTTCAACAATGGATGAACGGATTGGAATTTATGCTGATATAGTTTATTTTCATGGAGCAGAAAAGGAAGGAAAGAAACCTCTAAAGTTGGAAAAGAACTACCTTTTTTTATACCATGGTCTGGGTGAATACTTGATTCTGATTGGCTACTGGTTTTTTTAATTAAAAGTGATAACCCACAGTGATAATGCAAACCTAAAAAAGAAGTTCTGATCACATAGCTTAAATAATGCACACTTCATCGGCCATTAACCCTTACATAATCTATAGTACAGACCAAAAGTTTGGACACATTTTCTCATTCAAATGAATGGGAAGGTGTGTCCAAACTTTTGGTCTGTACTGTAAACCTGTTGTGATGTGCAACTACTGATACTGTTGTGTCGCATACACAGACAAGAGTAACAAGAATTTCACATCATTTGAAGAGTTTGATTTTTTTATGTATTAAATGGATGACGTCTCTGTAAAGAAACCTTTATTTAAATACCAACATAAAAACCTCAAAGTGAGGACACTAGAGTTCTTATTTAACAGAGAATGATGTGGTTTTGGTTCCATGAGAGCATGTCTCGACTCTGTCAGACAAATAGAAGTGAAAATTGCTGGTGAGAGGGGAAAACAAGTTGGAGGACTCTTCTGATGTATTCTTAAGTGGCAGTGAGTGGACTAACATCAATTATTCATCTACCCCAACATATGTAATGAGCTGGTTTAATTCACTGGGCAAACAGGCTTACAGCAGCCATGTATCAATAAATGTTAATTATTCTGGCTCCCGGTTGTGTCTCGCAGTGCCCCTGCACTGCAGTGTCGACCTGACTGCTGCAGCAAGGAATCCAATATGTTAGATGTCAATGCTGCATCAACAAAGGAATGCACTGTCTGCTCTTAAGACAATTAGGAGCGCTTCCCCTCGAGTCATGGTTTTCACTTTACAGCGAACATCATCTCTTGCTGGGTTATGTCAGTGGATTTATTGATTTCACAAAGGATTGCTATCCTATTGGCTTATTGTCTTTATTATTTTTTGGGATTCAAACCTTTTGGTTTTCTGAGGGGTCTGAAGGGTCTATATTTTTCTAAAGCCTTTGAGAGTAAACTATTTCTATATGTGATAATATATTACTTTTGTCACACTAAAGAACACATTCGTTATAAGATATGAATTCTTTTTGTTTTCGTGGATTGGGAAGGGCTGATGCTCAGAGTGCAGGTTTTAAAAGAAAAATGTAGAAATTGTAAATGGATCAGAATTTCATGAGGAATTAGCATAATACACTTGCATGATATATGCACCTAACTGATGAAGCTGAAAAAGGGGATATTTTTTGATCATCTTTTTTTGTTTTTTGTAAACAGCCTTTTATTCGATGTTTCTTTATGGGAAACTGTGCCATCTATCCATTTTGAAAAATTTCTATAGGGCAAAGTCGATTTCAGGGCCACACAACTACACACACTCAAATTCACACAATTTTAGATTCACCAATTGACCTACGGTGCACGTTTTTGGCCCAGAGGAAACCCACAAACGCATGTGGAAAAAATGCAAACTCCTCACAGAAACGTTCAGCCAGGATTCGAATCAGGGCCTTGGTGCTTCGTGCTACTACACCACCGTATAATATTATAGTATTCATAACTTTATTTATGAACTGAAAAATGCTCTAAAAATTTGGCTCAAGTCAATCGCAATGTTGTTGTCTTAAAGTTTAATGATTTTATAAACATGCTAAAATATACATTTCCATCAACAGTATGACATTTTCTACATTTTAAAGACAAACTCAAATAAACATTTTGTTTTTGGTTGGAGATGGAGAACATTTATCGAAGAAAATTAAGCTTAAAACTGCGTTTCTGAGTATTTCTTTCTTCATATCATCATGCAGCAGGAGGAGATGGAAAAAGGCAGTTGGAAACAGTTTGTTGCTCTGATGTAGGGGCTACAAACTGCAGGCCACAAGCTCCCTGCTCCACTCCAGTCTGATGCATCCACTTGTAGAGAAATCCATTCATGTATGTCTTCCATTTTCTCGTCCGAGCTGTTATCTGGCTCACACCTGTATGACTGGATAGCTCCAGTATTGTTCACCATTTTTGTTGCACCCCTCTTGTTATGTTGGGGTTGTGAGGGGCTGTAAGCTAGCAGGAGAGTGTGTAAACAACTGAATGATGGGAAGTAGGTGCAGGCTTACTCTGCACCAACATTTCCGAACACAACTCAGGCGAACTTCTGATGAACTCTTACCGCTCTGCAGAAACTATTCTCATTGACAGGTCTGTGATCCAGTTCATTGGCAATGACTGACTCAGCCTTTGGGCACCGGAGTCTCTTAGTGAAGAAGTCACCTGACACCTTATCAAGCATCCCTTCTTTGTGACTTCTGTCTCAGCCAGAGCTGGTTACAATAAACACAGCACAGCCTTGGTAAACTGACACTGCTATCCACCCAGTTTCTACCAGCGGTCACTGGGTGAGACTTAGTACAGGTCGGCGAGACTGGACAGGTCGGTGTCATGGGACAACACAGAAGCAAACAAGAAAAAGAACAGTGGATGCAACTCTGGGGCTTTTTATAGGACGCCAGAGTAACCCAAAGTAATGAATGCAGGCACATGAAAGTGTTGCACAAAGAATACAAGACATCAAACCAATCTTGATTCATTATAGATGTAATAATGAAATTCAGTCTGGATAATTTAAATAGTGAAATGCCAAGTAATACATCTTTGTGATGATCAGTGAAAAATAGGTTTGCTTTGTTGGAGGTAGTTGTGACAGCATACCGTGCGTCGCAGTGTAGCCAACCAAAAAGCTGGAAATATTCAAGTAATAATTTTATATTTTCCCCTGTTTTCAGGCCCCAATGTGTCATGCAAAAACTAAACAGAGAAGCTAAACAGTTTAGCAAATTGAATTGAAAAGGGAATTAAAATGCAAAAGGGCAAACACAATATAAACAAAAAAAGGAATTCTCCTTTGTAAGCCATGAAACAAGGAGTTCTCTATTCAAATTAAGGAATTCTGTGATTTAGTTCTTCATTAAGAAAACTGTAAATGCAATTGTAAATCAATTTGTAAATCTGTTTGTAAAAACGTATTTGCAATTTAAATGTAAATGCATTTACAAATCACAATATTTATCAAGCAATTAATAAAGAAAAATAGATTTCCTCTTTAAAAATGCTATTTACAACCTGGAAATGCAAAACACCTTACAAATTATTTTATCTATGTATTCAAAATGTATTACTGATCAGCAATAGTTATTATATAGTATTACTTTTTCAAGACTTTCCTCATCTTCCATATTCAAAAGGCCAAACAGTCTTAACTGCTTTTAATAATTAGTATTATAAGTGACTAACAGATCACAGCAAATGGTTTTCCCTGTAATTTCTTGTAGTCAGCAACAACATCAAGCAGAGCTTCCCTTATTACAATTGTCATAATCCAGTTAATTCAAAACATGGAAGATTACTGTGAAGTGTGTCAGCTACAGTACGTTCTCCAATGTTTCATTTCTCACTAACTGAGAAATTTATAGACATCTCTGAGACCATTAAGGAGGAAGTTCAAAACAGGAGTCAGCTGCTGCTTCTTCATCCACGAAAACCCCTTTAGAGATTATATCTGAACACATTTAGGGCTGAATTTCTACACAGGACGGAAAAAGACAAAAAAAATATTGTTGCTTCTGCAAAGTTCTTATCATTTTCAACCATTTCAATCATTTTCAACACTTGATAAACACAATAACAAATGCTTTTCCCCACTATTTGGAATGCTATAGATTTATGGATTTATTACTTCATGGTCGGAGATTACACAACATTTATTGATTTCTTAACACTGCATGTTAAGTGCTTTACTAAGTTCTATTGAGGAATTGACTGAAGCGGTTTTATTTCACATTTGGGAAAACTATTGATTGACTATTGCATGTGGTTCACTGTTTTCTATGAACTTTCACATCCCTGAATGACCAATTAGGAGAAAAAAACAAGAAACATTTTTGTGTTTCTCATAAGCAGGTTCAATTTCCTACAGCCTGAGTGCATGAACTGAAGGACAGTCTGCTGTTTTGGCTGCATAACCCCTGCTGACCGTCACACTCTGGCCCTCTCTGGTAGTCAGAGTTGACTATGACTTTGATTCTTTCCTACAACTCGGAGTCAAACCTCCAGCTTGTAGTGGGAGGTCTGCACAGATCTCATTTTCTTCTGCCTCTTTCTTCATACCTCAATGGTCAAATAAACTACTTTGGGGCCACAGAGTCTGGTATGACAGTCCAAATCGAGCAGAGCTTTGAGCCACGTCGGTGAGGAGAATCTTACAGCCCACATGGTCCTGACTTTAGTGATCGGATGTGGTCAGAAACAGCCAACTTTACTATTCCTAAGGTGTATGATTTTATTTCAGTTGTTTGTATTTCTTCCTTAACCCTTGTGCTATCCAAGGCACTTTAACATTGGGGGTGGGGTCATCTAGACCCCACTAGATAGTGCACTGAACATTTTTTCTTCATTAATTCTTGATCTTCACTGGTGTCCATGGATTACATGAAATCCATTTTCACCTTTATCCACACGCCAATGTAAGGGTGGGGTCATTTTGACCCCATAAGATAGCACAAGGGTTAAATGTTATTTTTGAGACATGACTTTCCTCATCCACAAACATTCACTCACTTACCCACAGGCACACTCATCTACACTCTAGTGTTTTTATTATATTCCTTGATTAGATTTTTATTAGATTTTTATTTTTATTGTGATCTGTTAAACTCAACAGAAAACGTATTGCCTGCAGTATTGGCATTAGTAAGCATGATTTGTCCTCCCATTCAATTTTTGAGGTAAGATTGACAAATTATAATCAAAGTGTAACTTATTTCCTCTAATAAGAAAGGTAGTTCCCCTTTTGAAACACATGATAAAATTTAGGCTGATAATATTTAATATAATTAATTAACTATTATATAAAGGGGCCGCCGTGGTGCAGTGGTAGGGTGGTCAACCTCTGATCGGAAGATTGCTAGTTCGATTCCCGCCTTACCCACCCATGTGTCGAAGTGTCCTTGGGCAAGACACCGTACCCCACCTTGCCTCTGGTGGAAGATTGGCGCCAGTGCTCGGCAGTGGAGCCGCCATCTGTGTTTGACTGGGTTTGTGACAGTCACCTTTACACCTGTAATTAAATTCAAAGTAGACCATTCCAAACAAGACAGATTTTCTTAATAGTAAATAACAAGATCACGAATGTCTATATAGCTCTGTTGTAGAATGAGTTAAAAGAACACTTTTGAAAATGTTAAACATTTTACAACCAGGACAGACTTGAAGCAACACGTTAATGTTTTTTTTTTTTAATACTGGATGAAGTTTAGATTATCAACATTTTAAAAAGTATCATTTTACTTTATACACAAATCTTTTACAAATTTATTTGGAAAATATTGCAACAAAAGCTACACAATATAAAAATGTATGCTTTTCTTTCACATCTCAATAGAAAATTGTTTGATATATGCGCTGTAATAAACCAACTTCCAGTCCAAAAACAAGCTTTATAGGTTCATTAGTTACTCTATATTGTCCCTAGGTGTAAATGTGTGTGATTGTGGCCCTGCGACGGACTAGGGATCTGTCTGGGGTGTACCTCGCTTTTGCTCAACAGAGGCTGGGTTGGGCTCCGGCAGCCCTGTTACCCCATAAGGGAAAAAAAATGGGTTAAAAAGATGGACAGATGGAAGTCAGAATGAAAGCTTTCCTCATCATTTATAATGATATCGGTGCTCTTTTTGATAAAGGGAACTTCCGTTTCTGTTTCAATGCAAACAAACACACCAATCTGATAGATAAAAGATAAATCCACTGAAGAGAATATGTTCTACTGTTGTCATCCTCCACCATGTGAACTCCTGCTCCTAAGGAAGTCAGGTATCTGGTGCTTTAAATTCTGGGAGAGACTCTATTGTCAATTTTAAAATCCACACTATTTGAATTCAACTTTCACGATTCACACCAACTCCTTTTGAGAAGTCACTTCTAGACTATTTTATTCAATGAGTTGAATTAACAATATATTACAAACACAGAACACCAGCACTGAAATTCTAACACAATTTTTAATTTTCTGTGACCAGTTTATATATTGGTAACCAACAGATTACATTGATTTATTGATATAATTTCCAAATTGATTCAGACTCAGTAACAGCAGCTATCTGTGACCGTGAATATAGTCAATAAATTAAAAAAAATGCATGCATGATGGGAAAATCTAATTTAAGACAAAAGAAATATGAGTACAAATTGGGGGCAGGTAGATGCAACAAGCAACAGAGAATATCAAATTTGTAAAATGAATTATTTGATTTTTAGGAAAGTGATCTAAAGGTTTATCTTATAAAATAGACAACACCTAGAATGCTATAAAATTTCTTTAGTTCATAATATAACTAGATAGAGGAAAGGATAGTTTTCTTAATAGTTTTCTTTCAGAACTCATGTCATTGAGATTTACAGCTTGAGTTACAACAAAGCACATACTGCTCCTAGTTCATTTTGCAATGTCCTTCCATCTTAAAGGAACAATACCTTCAGTGATTCTTCATTTTCTCCATTCTGATGAAAACTCATAAACAGAGTCTGGTAAATCTGCCCCCACCTCACCTCTGTAAATTGAGCTGGGTGGGTGACTGTGAATGAAGAAAGGTTAGGGACTAAGAAAACCCTTTGAAAGTGTTACAAGGCAAACATGTCAATATCACAACAATGCTTCTGGCTCGTTAGGGCTCTTTTTTTTCCTCCAATGTGAGAACAGTTCAGTCTCTCCTTCTGTTAGTCTGTTGATCAATGGATGGCATGATAAATGGGTAAAGTTGGATGACAAAGAAAAAGTACAAGCCCTTTTAGAAAAAAAGAGAGTGCAAAGTAAATGAAGAAGTTCAAGGATCTGGTGCAAACATCTGCAGGAAACTCCAATTACTTTGAGGCTGTATTTGCACACTTAAACCTACAAGTAAAGCACAAAAATGAATAAATGCAAATGCTGTTCTGTTGTTGTTTGATCTTTTTGGTCATCTGTCAGTTGTAAGATAGACGTTGTTGTGGGAGGGAAATGTTAAATCTGCGTAGAGCTCTCTGATTAGAAAAAGGCGACGAAAACACTCAGTTGAGGCTGGAGAAGATAGTTATTACAGGAGCACAGCTTGATGTTCTGTGATGGGATAATGGGTTGAACTCTGCTCCACTGCAAGGAAAGTGGTTTGCCATGAAAATGTCAGTTTTGGCTTTCCACTGAATGAATGTATGTGAGTTTTATTGCTCTTTTGCCATGAAATATGAAGCTTTAAACGTTATCTTTTCGACCCTGGCCAAAAATAAGTATGGTTGTGTTCAGGGATTAAACTAAGGTCACTTAGTTATACATTCTCCAGTGTTTTTGCTCTGCCATCCTTCCATGTTAACATACAACTAGTCAGTTGTGAGTCTGAGTTCTGACAATGTGTCTCTCATAACTGCAGCTCTTGTCTTTATTTAAATTGTTTCATGAAGTGAACATGTTCTTTTACACTCTTCTTGTTTGATCAAATATGAAGCAAGGCAAAGGTGTTTTGGAAAAATGTCTTTTAAAAATAAATATCGGTATTTGCTTGTGTTTGGCCATTGGGAAATGTATTATATGCACAAGAGGTAAAACAGTAGTTTCTGATAGTAACAAAATCCAGATAACCAGTGTGTTACAATACATTTTTTGGTAGATAAATTAATGTCCTATTTTTAGGTTTGTTTATTGACATTTTCACATTATGATAAATCTTCAGGTAATTGTTCTCATTTTATTTTACATTTTTCACATCTTAAAAGTAGGCAACACCTAACACACAAGCCATAAAAGAGTCTGTGGCTGTGGTTACATGGACAAAAGAAACCAGAATAAACACCTAATCAGGAAAAAATGTGTCATGTAAACACACCGTTCAGAATACTTTGACCCGATCAGACTCGTTCTGATCAAAATTTCCTTCCCATTGAGATAGGTGGGTTATGCTGATTGTTGATCTGATTGTGGTGCATGTAAACAATTTATTCTGATTGTGGGATATTACTGCTCTGGCTGTTATGTCATGCGTAGACGGTGTGGCGCTCCAGAGGAAGCTTTGGAGTGAGAACATGTCGCCTGAGTGAACCATGTCGTGTTTGTGGGCAGGTAAGGGTGCTTTGTGAGCTCATGAGGGGGCTTCGGACCGTAGTCTGTCCGGCTGCTCTGCGTGAGCGAGCTGCTGAACTCAGGGGAACCGTGCCTTCTGAGAGGACTGTGTCTCCAAGCAGAGGAGCGGCTTTGGGACGGTGTGTGAGCTGGCGGAGGCCGCTATATAATGCAGAAATGTCCTGAGAAACCGTGTAAATAATCACATGAATTTGTGTTACTAGTTGTGTCCAGACTAAATAAAGCCTGATGCTACTCCCACATATTTACATGCAGCCAAGATGTACATTGCTGCATTGACCGCATGGAGTGTCAGTTCATCCAAAGCTAAATGTTGATGGCACATAATAACCTAATCCTAACCATTTTTCCGGGTCCTTGTGGCGAGAATAAAGCACTGGCTGCACATATTTAGAAATTCATGAGTGAACAGGCACTTAATAATAATCATAACAACAATAAAAGCACGTTTAGAAGACCATCTCGCTGCTCATGCAGCTTTGTCTCTTTACAACGGAACTCACTATTTCAACTTTTACGGTCATTTCCAGTATTTTGGATAGTTCTGCACATGTCAAAAGGATTTATTCCAATTAATAGTGTGGCGTATGTAAATGTTAGAATCGGATAATGTATTTCTGGGCCCTTGTACACAGTTTAATTCTAATCCTAATGTCTTTGATCCGACCAAAGACATTTTGCACATGTAACCACAGCTATTCACTGATTGAATGGGTAATCACAGACCTTCTGCGTAGTTTCTTACATTATCTTGACCCTTGTGTTTTGCCTTGACATGCTGCCTGTTTTCATTAATAATTGTATTAAAAAGAAAACACCCATGAACTTTGGTTGATTTGTTTCTTAATTAGGGCTCCTCATGACCTACCAACTAAGTGGTTGATATCCCTCAATCAATCTTGGTTAAGAAAACATTATATTACCATACATTATACATGCATGTATGTAATGAAAACTGAAAAAAATTAAAGTCGCAAAACCATACAAAACTTTAAAATTTTAGAGTCAATACAAAACATACTGTACCAGTTCTTGTAGAAATGTTACTTAGCTGTAGACTGATTTGAGTTGGTTCTCAAAAGTATCAAGTCTTGAATTGCTATCTATTCTGTGGCGAGTTACTCTATTCTTGGATTGCATGAAACTCAACTGTGTGTTGGCTCAGATCTGTTTTATATTTTGGTAGCGTGAAACAAACTCGTGAGTGCTGAGTGAAGAACTGATGTTTGTTTTTATAGTGCTGCACAACAACTGCAGGTCTACCACAAAAGTCCTGAAATGGTACAAAACAGACTAGTTGAATGCTGCCTAACATTATAAAACAATAAAAGTGAAGATTTATTGTTCAGCTTATTGTTTTTATTTTATTCATTAAAATACTGCAGGGGATTTGTGATCTTTGTAAGGTATAAGGGATTTGTCTTTCAAGTTATACAGTTTTCTTTAACAGTGTGTTTGCTATTCTTGTTCTTATTCATTAAAAAACAAATACGGTAGTTACATTTCAAAACAATAACTGAGTAAAATGACTTCACATTGTTACTATTGTCCAAGTAAAAAGTAAAGTCTTTTGGCATCCAGAGCTCAATTTTACCTGCAACACTACTAAACAGCAATTTTCACTTATGTTTGCTGTAACCAAAGCAAGAGCAGAAAGCAGGCTTAATTATTGAACTGGTGTTGCAGGTAATTTCAGACCCTCACATATCACTGCTGCTTTGTCTGTGTACTGTGTTGTTTCACAGAGAAAATGAGACAAGGGTAGACAAAACATGCCCCTGTAGCCTTTGTAATTATCTGCCAATTTTCCTCCCGTCAGTTGCCTTTATCATCCCCTTCAGATCTCACCTAGGGGTCGGAGACTGTCACAGAGTGGCACCTCCATCCCTCAAAGTGTGTCGCATGAAATGTAGAAGTCCTCCCATTGACCTCTACCTGCCTGCTTTCCTCTTCTCCTTTTTGTCTCCCTGTAACAAGAGACACTTGGAGATTAGGATAAATTACAAATCAACATTTTTCACGGCTGTTTATGCAGTTGGTGGGGAAAAAATAGGGGACAGGTCTTCCTTTAAATTAGACTCAAAGAAGCATTTTCCTAATTTATGCTTTAAGCTTTATCAACTCCAAAAGTTGTCTTGTTAAAAGAAAATACCTGAGGCTAAGTGCTGACTAAATGAAAATCACTTTTAATGCCACATGGCTCTGAACTTTGTGAACGCACATCTTTGTCTGATGAAGGATTTACCTTCATATTGCCAATAAACTTGACATTTTTAGCTGAACCCAGAGGTTAAATGATGTAAGTGGCCTTTGTGTGCACTCTTGTGACATATTGCTTTCATCCAAACATCAAAAGAAAATATTAATAATGATCGTTCACCTCAAGTGACATTTGGACAAGCGGAAAAAAATGGAATGTGAACAAGAATAGAGCATATTACTGCCCTGAACACAGCTTTCCATCCGAGTTAGGGTCACACAGGGGGAGGTACTTTCACCATAAACCTTAATTGTCTTGCATTCCTCATTTCAAAATGGTGTCAAAACATTTCAGTCAGCCAAAGGGGACGAGGCATAATTAGAAAATATGTTCAAACCAAAGAAAACATGATTGAAATAAAATGTCTCTTGAGGTTCTTCACATTGCTTGTTTTTTTTTCTGACACACAGAAGAAACACAGAATTTAATCGAAAAAGAGAATTGGTAATTGAATTTGTGAACACATCTTATCTAGGTGTTAGTCAAAACTGTTTTTAAACACCCTCTTCAAGAAGAATGTTGTTTTTGGTGTTTTTAACATATTCATGTGGCATTTTTCTCCCGGTGGAGGACATATATCAAGAAAACGAAAGGTGTAGTCAGAGTGGAAAAATCTGTTGGTCCTGACCCGATCCGCTTATTTTGGTCTGGATTGCGCCTTAAACCTTGCGTTTGGTCTGTATTCAGACTGCCATAAAGACTTTCCAGTTCTGGACTAAAGCTTGTAAACAAACCATGATCTCTTCACTCATTGATCAGGAATTGCAACGGTGGGTCAAAGCAACTAGAGTTGCTGTGTCTTATCGTTGTGGTGTTATGTCCTTGTTTTGAGAGTATTCTGTTAAGGAACTACAAGGTAGCTTTTAGGATGATGTCACAGCAGCGCCTGCCGGGTGAATGCTGCGTAACGAGACACCGAAAAGCGTGTAAGAAGGGTTTTTCAGCAGTGTTCAAATAAACGTTCAAACAAGTAAATAGTTTTACCCTTTTTCCTGTTTGATAAAACAACAATCATTGCTTTATATTTGTCCGCGGCTCATTTGTTGCAACATTCCCTCTCTGTTTAAGTCTGCCACACTGGCAGTTTTGGTTCAGTTGCTCCGCTCCAGGAAGGGATTGTTTTCGGACTGAGGAACCTTAGAGTGAACCAAAGCTCAGTCCGATTGGAAACAAATTGAGGCTACCTCCAAAGATGGGTCAGAGAGCAGTTCTTGGTTCCAGACCATGGTCCGCTTAGGTTTATTGAGACTGAAAATTAGTTCCAGATTATCAGGAAAATTCACTCTAGTTCACTTTAAGCAAATCAAATGTGTCAAGTCTGACTACACTCTAAGATGAAAGTTGTACTTCTGAGTATTTCTTTAATCAAATTGTTGTGAATCAGGTGCAGATGAAAAAATACAGTTGGAAAAAGCTTGTAGCAATGACGTAAGGGGTACAGTCGGCAGACCACAAGCTCCCTGCTCCGCTCCATTCTGATGCATCCACTTGTAGATGATTAGATTAATGTAGATCTTTGTTTTCTTCATCTGAGCTAGTATCTGACTCAAAACTGTACAGCTGGATAGCTCTGATATGCACCGGTAATGTTAGCTTGGGGGTCTGAAGGGTTGTAAGCTAGCAGATGAGAGAGTAGGCAAAGGGATGATGGGAAGCGGGAAGGGCTTACTCTGTGCCGACAGTCCCGCCCACAACTCAAAGGCAAATTTCCTATGAACTACTGCCGCTCTGCAGAAACTCTGTCCTAGAAAGGAACACAATTTTGGCTGAAAACAGAATACCGTAATCATAATTAATTGACAACTGGGAAATATTTTAAAATAAATGAAAAGAAGAATGGAGAGAGACTTTAAGTACTGCAGTTTATTTTTAATATCTTGTTAATAAAAAGAATACTGTAAATTGTGATTAAATTTACATCAGTCTAAATTGTCATCTTCAAGTAATTTCAACTGCAAAGCAGACCTTTGTTGCATTTCTGTTATATTGCAAATTTTCTGGTTTTACTTCATATTAACAGCTGCTTCTCTCCAGAGAAGTACTTATTTTTCCACTGATATACAAAACTTGTTATGAAGTGGTGATTTTTTTTTAAATAACTCTCTATCTACCTGTTACTGATAATAAGGACAAGCTCCACAGGATCTTCATGTGACACTGAACTGACAGAGGAGGGTAAAGCAAATTATTAAAAAAAAAAACATTTTTGGATTTTGTCTTAAAAAAAAAAAAAAGAAAACTGTTAGGGAGAGTCAAATTACTTTTATGTTTTCTTTTTGTAATGGTACTCCAAATATCACCATTACATGTGAGCATCATTTTGTTCACGTACGGTCCTCATCTCTGTCACCTCCAGTGTGTTGTCACCATTGGTCTCGCATGTGGGACATTTCTTCCTCACAAACGAAAAAAAAAAAAATAAAAAAACGCTGTTCAAAATGGTATCATTTATTTTTAGCAGGGCTAATATTAAATGGACTTGACTTTACCATCTCTCATTACATTATTACAACCTTGTAACCCCTGAGGTAATTAGCTGTAGCAAATCAATTAGCCTCCTCAACAAATGCACATGAAAACACCTTGAAGCTTTAGGAGAGCTCAGAAAACATCAAAAGCTACATTTTTTATCAGTTACATTGTTTGTTTTGCTATTGATGGAGAAGTACATTTGTGCAAAAAGTATTACATATATTTGTAATGGAATGCTACTGGAATAGCTAATGCATTGGAAGAACCTGAGATCAAAAATCATTAACAAGAAAGCCAGAAGTAATTTGCAAAAGTTAGCAAGAATTGAAAATCTGAGAGAATGGAAAGCTTTAACAGGGAAACAGAGACTCTCACTCAATGGTTTTTAATCTTCTCTTAAATCCTAGCTGAGTCATTGGACCTCCTGCAGAGTCTGCAGGTTATTGATGCAACGGAGCCTGAAAAGTCTTCCTCCTGAAACAAAGACAAGCACAGTCAAAATATTCATAATATCTGAACATTTAATGGATTTATGGGAATATAGGGATAATGATGTGGATTAAATAGTAGTGATAACCATACACAAAAAATATTTTTTGCTACCTTGTCTGTGGTGAGAGTGTTAATATGGATGTAATTATGAGTATTGCAAGTGTATGAAAAGCAGGAGGGGTGGCCTTCCATGAGCTTGGCTTTTACCCATCCACTTCTTTAGAAATTACATTTTTTTATTGTCATTGTTGATGTTGTTTAAGCTCTGTTAATGAGAATTTTTCCTTTATTTTCATGTTTGTAATTTGCTTTTTGGAAACTAATTAATGATTAAAAATGGGTGGGGGAAATATGTCCATTTTCAGTTATTTATTTGAAATATTCACATTTTTAGCTCTAAGGAGGCTCGGAGGGTCTCCAACTATGACAGCATTTTTCATAACAATATGTTCACTTTTCCGGGGATCCACAGTTATTTATTTTTTTGTCTTCCAAAAGGAAATCAATGCTGAGTAGATAATGGCAAATTTAGCTTTTCCGTGTGACTAATACTATGCTTTAAGAAAGCATAATTTCTCTGAGCTTACCTAGGAAAAACTAAAGTACCTCTTTATTACAATAATGAAAGGTGCCCCAAATCCCCTTAACTGTAAGTTGTGATGCGGTTACAATCTGAATTTCCAATCTTAAAGATTTTACATTTAGAGTGCGCATGATCTGAAGAATGTGTTGAGTGGTTAACCTTAGAAAATGAGTTTCTGTCCTAAAAAGTATTTTGCATTTGCCCTCTGAAGGATGTCCTACAAAAAAGTAATCTCTTTAGGAATACGAACAACATAAGGAAAAAAAAACAGGAGGAAGAATTCAGGAAATATGTGTTTGTATCATTTTTTTTACTTTGTTAATACGCTTAGTACAAAGGATCAAACAAATCTCTAGATCATAGAAGTGAAATCAAAGCTCATAAGATGAGACTGAAGCACTGCAATTTCTCTGCACATATATGCATTCATCCCCTGTGAGCAGCAGAAACTGCAGAGCTAATCTTAGATGAGAGCTGTTGCTCTGGCTTCCCTCATAGAATCATGGATACATTTTCTTTCTAAAACATCAATGACTCTGCAGCAATGGAACAGTGTGCTGACTACCGCAAACTTTAAGCATGATGCAGTCAAAGCACAACAACAGTAATGCACCGACATGGAACTGATTCACTGAGCTGCAGCGTCTCTGTCTGCAGATTTTAGAAACAAACCTTTTCAACTCGAATCAATACAGAAATATACTATCAATCTCTGGATGGAAATTTAAAATTGGTTAAACAAAAAAAGAAAGCAAAGAAATTGGACTGTAACCTGGTAGAGTGTGATGGAGATCTGACATTCCAAATTCACACTGTGTTTACAGAAAATTAGTATTTGACTCATAGAAATATCACAATGTGTCCACAGTTCATTGCCAGGCTAAATTTTCATTAAAATGCAACTCAAAGTCTTCTTTTTTCTGTCATAATGTTGTTGTTAATAAACAGACTAATATAAAGGCAGACCAAACTGCTATTTATTTAAGAAGATGGCGTAAACGTCAGGGACTTTTTGATTCCTGGAATGACGCTCTATTTAATAGGATTCTATTTTTCCTCTGAAGGTAAAAAAAAAAAAAGAAAATCAATGGTTTATTGTATCATATTTCTAAAGTTCTGCAGCCAGAAACATAAAAGAAAAAGATTGAATATTGACGGTGCTTTTGAAAAATGGATAGCAGTGGCAGTGAAGTCTACAGACTGATGCAGGGCTAATCTTCTCCTCACCAAGTAATCAGAAAGCTGTCAAATTCCTAATTTTGTCTCGTCAGCACAGATGGTCATCATATCGAAGAAGCAAGTGGTTGACACGTGGAGAAACTGTCATTTCAAGCTAATTCCTGATGGACTATCACCGGTTTGCAAACAGTATTTTGGAAGCAACACTTTAAAAAGGACAAAGTTTGACTGAAAAACTGATTTAGCTTAAGATATTAATTTAGTGGCGACATTAGACAAGTGTTTGACAAACAAAACTTCACAACTGCACACTGTTTTTTTGCAGAGACTTCTGGGAAATTGAATTGTAGATTCGGACAACACTACAACATGGCAGACGCACTGTATAGTGCTGTATAGTGTTGTGACTAGTGAGGGAATTTGGACACAACCTATAACTTCAACAAACCAATAATGTTATGTCACTTTTTGTCACTTTCTACATGTAATATTACAAAAACTTTTTCATTAGCTTTTCCTAACTTTTTTGTTAGGTATTTAGTGTCCTTGCAAGCTTTTGAATGACTTAATCCAAATCTACCAGCTGTCCCTTCCTGATGTTCTAATTCTTTGAAGATGTTTATTTTTAAGACACCTTTCTTCACTAAAATTGAGGTAAACTTGATAACTCTGGAACAAGTTAGTAACAGTCAAAAGTTTCTTTTTATAGGATGCTTTAAATGTCTGAAAACCTTTTGTTTTTTGCTATAAAAACATTTTACAGTTAGAGGAAATTGGTTGTCATGTTTATGTGCTTTAGTGGGCTAGTTGGATTTGAATTACCTGGAGAAAATGATTTATGATGTTGTCATCCAACCCAAAAAGACTGTTAGGTACAAAAAAAAATCTTATCAAGACATCAAAATGTGGCAAATACAAAAGCATGCCAAGAACATTCGAAAACAAAAAAAACAAGAAGGACTTGGCAGAGAAAATAGCTTTGATTGTGATGCTGAATAAGCAGTAAAGCAAACATGGGTTAATAACAAGGATAAATCATATTATTCTTGAAGCTTGATCTTTATGGCTTAGTGATCGTTCTTTGTCAGTATTCTGCCAGCCTTTAAATCCTGATAAAAATACAAATTTCTAAAGTGTGCCACCAATTCCAAACTGACTAATTCAAGACCAAAGAACAAATGTTTGCCTTCACCTACTCAGAGGTTTGGAGAACTCTCAGAAGTTTTGCTCAGTTGATGGAAAACTATAGTGAAAGTAGGCCAGTGGTAATGAATGTATCGAGTTTCTGTCAATCTCTTAAACACATTTTTATTTCATAATAGAGGAATGAGTCACTTTTACTTTTTAAACTCGTCATTCTTAAAATAAAACATTGATATGGAAGAAATGCCAATTAGAAAATGTTATGTAATACGCATCTTTACTTGAAATATTATTTCCTAAGTTTCTAAAGTTGGCCATCTGCTTCTGAGCTCAGTAGTGAAGTACCTATTAATTTTTTATGCCCTAAGATTCACAGGTTGCAAATTTCACAGCTCATCATTGCAAAGATTGAGTTTCCAGCAGGGGTTGGCTGGAAACACAATAGCTCAGACGAGATGTATTTTTCTCAGGGGCAAACCGAGGTTAATAATGATAAAATGCTGTGGCTTTCGTGAGTCTTCGGGTCAGACTTTGCGCTGTAGCAACAGTAAGGTTCCACTAAACAGATGTATGAGTCAGATTAAATTTCAGGCACAGAACCAATCTACAGTGACTGACAACTGTGTGCTGCTGCAAAAAAAAAAGCTAATTCACTTGACAGCAGCCTCCTGATGTGCTAGACGTCTTGAAGATTTTTGTCTTTCTTCCTGCAACATAGCCATACTGTCACACCAATGCTGGATCTTGGACAGATTAAGGTTTCTACCCTCTTTGCATTAATCTTTTAAAACATCAAGGTACACAAATGAACTTTCTTTTACTGTGAAGTTGACAAAAGACAAGTGACGTGCTGAAAAGCTTTCTCTGTAACAAACAGACAAAGACTTGCATACAAATTACCGTACAAGGGATCTTCAGCAGTAAATGTTATAATTTAACTCCTCAAACTGTCTTCTTACAGCATCTGTTTGGTTTGGGCTAAAAGCTGCTGGTGCTCCTGCAAAAAGAGACCAGCACAGCAGAGTGAAAAACTCCTCCACAAAAAAATGATGGACTCCATTTTTTCTGAGCTGATGTAACAAGTACCTTGACTGTAAATGTGTCTGTGCAAAACATTGACCCTTGGAGCCCCAAATAAATCCCATTGTCAGGGGCAGACTTATCATTAGGCAAAGATGGGTGATTGCCTGCGGCCCCCACCACTTTGGGGGCCCTAGCTGAGCGTTTAAAACAGGGGTGCTCATCACGTTTATTGCAATCAATACCCGTCGATGCGCTGTCATCTCACAAACATGGGTACTTTTACTCTGTAGTTTAATTATTAATTCAGAAACATAGCATTTTAGACTAAAAATACTGTTGTTGTCTCAAAAGTAGCTCGCATACCAAAAAAGTGTGCACACCCCTGGCTTAAAATATCTCTAAAATAATTTCCAAACTGATGATTATTAAACAAAAAGTTATGAAATGGCATAAGACTTCTTATGTGAAAGTGTTTTGTGCTCCCCTGTTCCTGCGTAGCAATGGACTATTCTGTCAACAGCAAGTTACCTAACTGAGGGACTCTTCAATGAGAGAAAAAAAGCAGTAGGTAATCAAGTAGCTGTGAGAAAAGTGCAGGAAAAAGAACAGAAGCAGAAACAATTCCATACTGTACTGTTTTGTTCCATCATGCAAGTATTTTTTTCTTTAGCCATCTTTAGTAAAACCCGACAAATTAAAGAAAAGAAGAAAAGTCATTTGTTTCTTCTAGAAGGTAAATGAGTACTATAGCACTGCATTCAATAAATTCAATATTCTTCTCCAAGTAAAAATAATGGGCAAAAAATACATTTCTTAATCATTTAAATGTGACTTCAGCTTTTACATGAGTATCAAAACATTTAGATTCTTGACATTGATGCTTAATAGTTTTCCAGTAAAGAAGTTATTCGACTGAGATTTTACCCTAGTCATGGATTTTTGGAAAAATGATTAATACAATCGCTGCAGGGGGCCCCATATTGTTCTTTGCCTGGGGCCCCCAGGCCTCTGCTACTCTTAAATGTCTTTTGCATAGCAATAACATTAAAAAAAAAAAAACTTCGGTGGTTTTTGTGATGAGGTTTGCAGCAAAAATAAAATATACCAGCTTTAAACATTATTTATTTTATATGTGGTCACAAGTTTTCAAAAAATATTATGCTTAGTTTTTTAAAGCAAAGATTTTTCTGAAAGTAAAGCATATACAAAAAAATTCCTGTGCACCATCTATTTAGGGTTAAGGATTTTAGCAGTGGAAAAAGCCCCACCCTTCCACCACACATGCCCCTTTTTAAAATCAGAGTCACAACTTTGTGCCTCTAAATTTTAAACATGAAGCATGATGGGAATATGGCTGAATAATTGTAGCCTAATCTAAATTACCCTGCAGATGCAAGCCTCATACTTCACACTGGAAACACAGACCTGATGGCTCTTTTGAACAATGAAAACCAAATTATTGTTTTTTTTTAAATTCAACGTTAAAAGATAAGCCTCTGAATTGATGCCCAAAGTCAAACTATGCACAGCAAAAATGATTAGCATTTTGAGCAGAAATGTAGACATTTAACTAAGACATGCCACTGCAAATTAGGAAAAAAGGTGTCTGGATAAAACCAAGAGGTTGTGTTCCATGTCAAGCTGTAAATAAATGAGTAATTTAGTGTGATAAATGAACAGCAAAACAATGATAGAGCAGTAATTGCAACATATTTCATGCATTCTCAGAGGTAAGTGTGTCCACAGAAGCTCTCATAAATGTCAGAAAAAAGAAAAATGATCCATCAGCCCGAAAATAAAGGGGGGGGGGGGGGTTAACCCACAGAGATAGATGCTGAATGGAACAATAAGAGAAAAAGAAAAAAAAAGAAATTAGAAAGAAGTTATATTTTTAGAGCCTTTTAGATGTAAATGCATCCACAGGAACGCAGAATGTTGGGTAGAAATTCAGGCCACAGAGACAGTACCATTCACTTCTATGACGACATCTCAGGGGAGTCACAGGATGTAGGAGTCATTTCTGGCTGCCATGAGCAATTACCATAATGAATGTAAAAACTGAGATATGGAGACATCACAGTGGAAAACAGCCAACACGTAAATGCAAAGCAAGAATGACTCCTGATATCCTTAACAAAAAAAAAGAACTCTAGACAAGAGAGGCTAAATATACAACTCTGGAATATTTCAATCGAAAAATGTTGCTGTTATTTACAGCAAAACAACATTTAAAAGCTCAGCTTCATAAAGAATAAGTAACACAACTAGTTTCAATGGCAAACTTATCAACAGCTAACTGTTATTGTTCCTTAGGAAGCTCCTCTGACACATAGGAACACTGATAATTACGTCTTGCCATCATTAGAAATAAGTTAAGGAGGGTCCAAGGGCAGGGATGCCCAGTTTAGTTTAGCCATTACTTATTGAATCCTATGACTTCATGTTCATTATGATTTCATGTTTAATATAGAATTACCGGTATGAAGCCCATTGAGACGAATATTGTTGTAATACTGGGCTATATAAATAAAATTGAATTGAACTGAATTCAATTTAAATTACCAAAACTTCAAAAGAGTAACAGAAAAGAATCCTACAATAACAAATTACTCCCTTCAAGACCCACCCCAATCAACATTGTGTTTTAACGTGTTCTTATGGCATTTTTTGATGATTGAGGACATAAATTAAGACAATTATGCTCAAAATTGCATTTCTGAGTATTTTTTTATTCAAATTGTTGTGAATCAGGAGTAGACAAAAGAAAAACTATGTGAAAAATTAGCACATTAGTGACAAAGAAAATACACGGGGCTGGCAACAAGATCCCTGCTCTGCTCTATTATGATGCATTCACTTGAAGAGGACGAGTCCATGCACATCTTCGTTTTCCTCATCTGAGCTGACATCTGCCTCCAACTGGAGGCTGGATAGCTCCAGTATTGTTCACCCTTTTGTTGCACCGGTAATGTTAGGTCGAGAGTGTGAGGGGCTGTAAGATAACAGGAAAGAGTGCAAGCAAATGGTTCAGTTATGGATGATAAGAAGGGGGGCAGTGGTGCTCTATGCCGACTCTCTTGCCCACAATTCAGAGGCAAATTTCTAATAACCGGACCAAGAGCTTGGTTTGCATGGCTGGTAGTGTGTCAGACCTGTTCCCGGTGCATGTCAGACTTTGGGCTGCCCTTAATCTCCGGTTCTGTTCATAGTTTTTATGGACAGAAATTCTAGGCGCAACCAGGTGCCAGAGGGGGTATGGGTCTTCCACCATGCACTGGGGCGGTTTGCGGCAGAGTGTGAAGTGGCTGGAATGAGGATTACCACTGCTAAATCTGAGGCCATGGTTCTTGACCGGAGAAATAGTTTGCCATTTCTCGGCAGGGTCCCCCGAGAGGAGCTGGAGGAAGTGGGTGGGGTGAGGGAAGTCTGGGCATCTTCGCTTAGACTACTGTCCCTGTGGCCTGGTCCCGGATGAGCGGAAGAAGATGGATGGATGGATGGATGGATGGATGGATAAGTGGATGGATGGATGGATGGATAAGTGGATGGATTTCTAATAAACTGCTGTTGCTTTGCAGAAACTATGTCCTAGAAAACAACACGTTTTTTGATTTGGGTTTAAAACTGCATAATCATAATTAAAGGACTACTGGGAATGCTTTGACAATAGAACAAAAGATGATTAGAGAAGGTCTTTATGTTATGGTTAGGGGTTTTCTTTTATTTGGTTTTGTGTTGTTGTGTTTTGTACTTATGTTTTGTCTGTCTTGTGCTTCTGCAGGGTGGCCTGGGGCAGGAGGCGTGGCTTTCTAGACAGGTGTCTTTGCACACCTGCAACCAATCTCCACTGTCCTTTAAAAGCCTCTCCCTGGCTCTTCCAACCTGCCAGATGATTTCCCTTTCGTTGTGGCCTCACCCTTGTTTCCTGTGAACGCTGTCTGTGGCCTAGCCTCCTGCCTTCACCCCCAGTCTGCCTCCTTTGGTTTTGTTCCTGTGGTGAAGCAAATAAACGTCACTTTTCTGACACATCCAGTCTGACTCTGCTCTGGGATCCGTCTACACGCCGTGACAGAATCATCTGGCCACAATGGATCCCGCGGAGCTAGACAAAGTGAAGCAAGCCATCACATCCCAAGGGGCTCTCGTGGGACAACATGACCGAGCTCTTCAAGAGATCATGTCTTCTCTCCAACATCTCTCCACCGGAGTAAACCGGCTCGGCGGTCGTCTGGACGAGGTCTCCTCCCAACTCACATCTCTAAGGTCTTCAGACCAGGCTCCTTCCGTGGACCTCAACCCAGCTCCAAGCCCAGCTCCTCCTCCGGTTCCTGCCTCACAGCTCCGTGAGCCCTTCATCCCCACTCCGAGCAGGTTTTCAGGAGAACCAGGACTCTGCAAACCGTTTCTCCACCAGTGCAGGCTTGTGTTTGAGCAGCAGCCCTTCTCTTATTCGTCCGACAAAGCAAGAGTGGCTTTCATATGAGTTTGCTTTCAGGGAAGGCGTCTGCCTGGGCTGTAGCGCTGACTGGCGGAAACTCCCCGCTCTGTGAATCCCTGCCGCTGTTCACCGCAGAAATGCTGCGCGTTTTGATCATCCCCTGGAGGGGAAAGAGATGAGTAACCGCCTGCTCGCCCTACGCCAAGGTTCTGGTTCAGTGTCGGCTTACTCCATCAACTTCCGGATTCTGGCTGCAGAGTGTGGGTGGGACGAGAACGCGCTCACCGGAATCTTCTACCGCGGCCTCAGGGAGGACATTAAAGATGAACTGGCGGCTCGCGACGAAACGTCAAGTCTGGAGGAATTGATTTCCTTCTCCACCAGACTGGACAACCGCCTTCAGGAGAGACGCAGGGAAAGAGCAGGAGGAACGCCGTACTCAAACCGCTTCTCTCTGCCTGAGCTACGTCACCGGCCCGTGAGTCCCCCGGCTGCGGCTCAGAGGGCGGCCACGCCCACTTCAGCACCAATCCAGCTGGTCAGCAGTGAGGAGCCCATGCAGCTCGGCAGGACTCGGCTCTCGGCTGAGGAACGTCAACGCCGTTTCCACCAGGGGCTCTGCATCTACTGTGGCCTGTCCGGCCATCTCCGGCGCAGCTGTCCCGCGCGGCCAAAAGACCAGGCTCATCAGGCTCAGGAGGGGCACTGGTGAGCCGAACTCCTGTTGACCCCTCCTCCCGGCGCCTCCTCCTTGAAGGTACTGTTTCTTTTGATTCCACCACTGCAGAGATCCATGCTTTAATGGACTCGGGTGCGGATGACAACTTCATCGACTCTCGGTTTGTTTCTCAGTCCAAGATCCCTACAGAACCACTCCCTAGGCCTAGGAGAGTTTATGCTTTGGACGGTAGACTGTTGGCCTGTGTTACTCATCGTACTCTCCCTGTGTCTCTGCTGGTTTCTGGAAATCACAGAGAACTGATCTGTTTTAATGTGGTTCCCTCTACGTCAGCTCAGCTCGTGTTAGGTCTACCTTGGTTGAAGTTGCATAACCCACACATAGATTGGTCATCACAATCTATTGTAAACTGGAGCCTGTTTTGCCATTCTCATTGCCTGCATGCTGCTGTGCCGCCTGTTGCCTGTTCGCACGCGCCCCCTAGGCCTGTAGACCTTTCTTTAGTTCCACCAGAATATCATGACCTCAAGGATGTTTTTTCAAAAGACCACGCTAAGTCTCTGCCTCCCCATAGACCTTATGACTGTGAGATTGAGCTGATTTCTGGAGCTCCACTTCCCTCTAGCAAGTTGTATAACCTCTCGAAACCAGAAAGGGAAGCCATGGAGACTTATATTACAGAGAGCCTGGCAGCTGGTCTCATTCGCCCCTCTTCCTCTCCAGTAGCGGCTGGGTTTTTCTTTGTTGATAAAAAGGACAAAACCCTCCGCCCTTGCATCGATTACAGAGGTTTAAACGCTATCACTGTTAAGAACAAGTACCCTCTTCCGCTCATGGACTCTGCCTTCAGCTCTCTTCAGACCGCCACAGTTTTCACTAAACTAGACCTCCGAAGCGCCTATCACTTGGTGAGGATAAAGGAAGGAGATGAGTGGAAGACGGCATTCAACACCCCCCTCGGACATTTTGAATACACTGTGATGCCCTTTGGACTTACCAATGCCCCTGCGGTATTTCAGTGTCTCATTAACGATGTGCTGCGCGACATGTTGAATAGATTTGTGTTTGTTTATTTAGATGACATTTTGATTTTTTCACAGACTCCTGCGGAGCACGTTCAACATGTCAGACATGTCCTTCAGCGGTTGTTAACCAATAGGCTCTATGTCAAGGGGGAGAAATGTGTTTTTCATGTTTCCACTATCAGTTTTCTTGGTTTTGTCATTGAAAAGGGGGGGCAACTCAAGCCAGACCCTGCTAAGATTAAAGCAGTGGAGGACTGGCCTAGACCCACTAACAGAAAGCAACTCCAAAGGTTCTTGGGGTTTGCAAATTTTTACCGTAGGTTTATCCGGAATTATAGTTCAGTGGCCTCCCCCCTCACCAGACTCACCTCTGTAAAGGAACAGTTCTCCTGGTCCAGGGAAGCCGATTTGGCTTTTCAAAGGCTGAAAGTTCTCTTCTGTTCGGCACCTGTGTTGTCTCACCCTGATCCTACGGCTCAATTTGTGGTAGAAGTGGATGCATCAGAGTCTGGGGTTGGCGCTGTACTTTCCCAGCGGTCGTCCTCTGATCAGAAGATGCACCCCTGCGCTTTCTACTCTCGGCAGCTCTCACCAGCTGAAAGAAATTACGACGTGGAAAACCGGGAGCTGTTGGCGGTGGTGCTGGCCTTGACCGAATGGCGTCACTGGTTGGAGGGTGCGTCTCAACCGTTCCTGGTATGGACTGACCATAAAAATCTGTCGTACCTCCGTTCTGCCCGCAGACTAAACCCACGCCAGGCTCGTTGGTCCCTTTTCCTGGGACGCTTCAATTTCACCCTCACCTACCGTCCCGGATCTTGTAACGTGAAACCAGACGCTCTATCCAGACAGTTCGACAACCCGGCTTCAGACCCGGCATCTCAGGATACGATACTACCTCACTCCTGTGTGATCGGTGCTGCTGTCTGGGAGGTGGAACATGCTGTCCAGAGAGCCCAGGTGAACTGCCCTTCTCCCCCTGAGTGTCCCCCTGGACTTCTGTTTGTTCCTCCATCAACACGTTCGTCAGTGTTGCAGTGGGGTCACTGCTCTAAGGTGGCCTGCCATCCTGGTATTCACCGCACCCTAACTCTACTGCGACAGCGCTTCTGGTGGCCTTCCATGGCCTCAGACACCCGGGAGTTCGTCCAGGCCTGCACTATATGTGCTCGTGGAAAGGCCTCCCACCGTGCACCTGCGGGTCTCCTGCGACCGCTTCCTGTACCACACCGGCCCTGGTCCCATATTTCTCTGGATTTCGTTACAGGCCTTCCACCCTCTGAAGGTAACACTACCATTTTGACCATTGCTGATCGGTTCTCAAAGTCTGTCCACTTCGTGCCTCTTTCCAAGCTTCCTTCCGCCTTAGAGACTGCCCACCTCCTCGTCCAGCACGTGTTCAGGTTACACGGACTCCCCCAGGACATCGTGTCGGACCGTGGCCCCCAGTTCACTTCCAGGGTGTGGAACGCCTTCTGCCGAGCGATTGGAGCCACAGCGAGTCTCTCCTCGGGTTACCATCCCCAGACCAATGGACAAACGGAGCGTGCTAACCAGGACCTGGAGGCGGTTCTACGCTGTGTGACTGCCAGTCACCCTGCATCCTGGTCCACTTTCCTGCCCTGGGTCGAATACTCCCACAACACCTTGGTTTCTTCTGCGACGGGTGTATCTCCCTTCATGGCTTCTGCTGGCTACCAGCCTCCCCTGTTCCCCTCTCAGGAGAGTGCAGTGGCTGTCCCATCTGTCCAGGACCACCTCAGGAGGGCCCGTCGGGTTTGGCGTGAGGTTCGGGCGGCCCTCTCCCGGACTGCTTCACGGAACCGTGCACTGGCGGACCGCCATAGGGTTCCTGCTCCGGACTACGTCCGGGGGCAAAAGGTCTGGCTGTCAACCCGGGACATCCCGCTGCAGTGTGAGTCTCGGAAACTCTCTCCTCGCTACATTGGCCCTTTTGTGATTGACCGTGTCATCAATCCCTCTGTCGTCCGCCTGAAATTGCCTCCCTCCCTGAACGTTCATCCGTCCTTTCATGTGTCTCTCCTGAAGCCTGTGTCCTCCAGCTCTCTTAGCCCTCCGAGCGAGCCCCCTCCTCCCGCCCGGGTCGTGGGTGGCGGTCCGGCTTTTGCTGTCCGTCGCCTTTTGGGGGTCCGGCGGCGGGGTCGTGGCCTGCAGTTTTTGGTGGACTGGGTGGGTTATGGTCCTGAGGAGCGTTCTTGGGTGCCCCGCTCTTTCATCCTGGACCCTGCCCTTATTTCTGACTTTTATGCTAGCCGTTCGGCTGGGTCTGGTGGCCCGCCGGGGGGCGTGCCTTGAGGGGGGGGCCCTGTTATGGTTAGGGGTTTTCTTTTATTTGGTTTTGTGTTGTTGTGTTTTGTACTTATGTTTTGTCTGCTTTGTGCTTCTGCAGGGTGGCCTGGGGCAGGAGGCGTGGCTTTCTAGACAGGTGTCTTTGCACACCTGCAACCAATCTCCACTGTCCTTTAAAAGCCTCTCCCTGGCTCTTCCAACCTGCCAGATGATTTCCCTTTCGTTGTGGCCTCACCCTTGTTTCCTGTGAACGCTGTCTGTGGCCTAGCCTCCTGCCTTCACCCCCAGTCTGCCTCCTTTGGTTTTGTTCCTGTGGTGAAGCAAATAAACGTCACTTTTCTGACACATCCAGTCTGACTCTGCTCTGGGATCCGTCTACACGCCGTGACACTTTAACTACATTCTTTTCCATTGAATCTAATATTAGTGTCCCATAGTTGCTTGTCAGTCCATTTATGCACGTGGATAGGGTTAACCTTTCACATGGCTGACTGCAGTGTGAACGTAGCTAAAAGAGGACCGCAGTGATCAAACTGAAACTTTGTGACTCTTTTATGGTCCTATTGTGATTTCTGATAATGCTCAAACTTTCAAGATGATTGCTTTCCCAAAACATTTGCGTACAGCCCGAGGAGAATTAAAAACACAAGTTTTTTATAACGTGTACCGGTAGTTGAAATGACAGTAAAATTTGCCTTGCTTGTTGTTGTTACTCTTTAACATTTTTCATAAATGGGGGTTAGATTAAACCACAAATCCCCAGATTCATGTAACTCATTACATTTAATAAGATGCCCAATAGTGCTTCATGGCTGCTGGTCTTCAGTTTTTAGAAGAGCTATAAGATATACCATATGTGGAAAAAAAATCTTCAAGCAAAATCTCAAAGGACTGGTCTTTAAAATGATACTCCTCTATTACAAAGCTACAGTGTGTGCTTACACAACAAAATGCATCACAAGTGTCCCTTGGCACATCCAAAGCTTTTTACAACCACAGCTTATTTTTCAGTCTCTGCATGGTAGCAGAGAAAGGAGTCACCACAGTGCACCCTCAAATATCCCCACTGTGCACAGCAGCTGATGGAGGAAAATTGGGCACCGAGGACCAAAACAGCATTAAAGCATTGTAATGTAAAAAAGGTGTACAGCTGCGACTGCAGTCACTTTTTCAAAAGATGGCCCCACCAAGGCAATAGTGTTCTTATAAATATCAAATGAGAGCACTCGCTGGAAGATCTCATTGAGATCTAAAAAGCCTGCCTCCATCTAGGAAATGAATGTTTACACCACCTCAGTGAGAGTGGAGCCCTTTGCTGGAGCCGGAAGAGCTCGAGTGTGCAAGAGTCTGTGAGGTCAATGATGCTATCTGAGTTACTCCATGATCCTTTGCACAATTTGATGGTTGAAATCTGTTCATAAGTCAAACAAATCACACACATTTTCCCATCAATTCTGGTCCTTTATATACAAATGCAACAAAGGCAGAAAACGAAAAAACTTGAAAAACTTGCCGTCTTCCCAAGCAAATATCCCTTCACACACAGCAAAAGACATATAGATAAGAGAGAATTTCACACTCCATCCTGTATAGAGCTAAATTAGGATCCATCACAGCTGAGTAAGTCTGATGGGAAAGGACAGCAAGAGGCTTTCTTGTAATCGTGCATGTCAGGAGAGATTTCTCTCAGGCAGAAAATGTGGAGTTAAGAAGAGGAGGGATAAACGAGGTAGGTAGAGCTTGATGGATTTCAGAGCAGGATGACTGACCACTAATTGATGAAGAGGCACCCCTGCTTGTCTCGCTGCATGTCACAGAAAAAAAGGGAGGGCAATTTATGTTTCTTGAAGTCACACAGGCGTTATAAGCATGATGAAATATAATGAAGTAAAATGGGATGAGGCTATTTGGACTGAAAAAAGGCAGAGGATGCGGCTCCTCTGTGGAATTCACAAGCATTGTAGTGTGAAAAGAATTTAAGGATCACAAGCAAGACAAGCAAAGTCCCTAACGTCAAACTATAAGTGGTAGAGATGTCAAATCCCACACTGCAGGTAAGCTTTAAGATGAAATTAATAGTACCAGCAGGATAGAAACTCATGGACTTTTGCAATTTAAAGATAGTTTGGGGTTCATTTTTGCAGGTGCAGCATATCCAAACAAAACAAATGGAATTAACCACTTAACTGATGTAAAATGTTCATCTCTGGAAAGAACGTTCAGTATCAGCACTTGTCTGTTCTATGTTTTTGAAGGAACTTTAAGGGGTAAAAACTATTATTCTAGTGTAAAATATAAACAGGTGTCACTGTTTTTTTTTTTTTTGGAATTAAATTATTTTGCATCCAGCTGAATTTTTGTGATCTTTCTATAGTGGTTGGGAAAAACCTTTTCCTTTGTAAGTTTACTTTTTTTTTTTTAAATAATCTGTCTTCAATGAAAGTATAATGTACTTTACATAAAATAAATCAATGTAGAATGCAGGGATGTTAAATAAATGAATACAAAATGAAATAATATAAAACAAATTTAAGTGAAATGGTTGTATTTTTCAAAGAGCCAAAAAAGTATGATGTTTTTTGGGGTCAAAATCTAATTTTAAGTGTCTCCCTGGCTTCTGTTGACATTTTTTTTCTCTATTTTCTAGATTCTTTTTGGTCATATATTTCAGGAATTTTGTAAAAACCCTTTTACGTCTTTGCTTTTTACCCCCCGCCTACTAAGATCAAACATTACAGTGTAATCATTTGAGTTTTGTGTTGTTTCTCTGAGTCAATTTTACAAATAAAAAAAGTTCTAAGAATGTGGTGCTAATCCAGCGTGTTCCTCAACAGAGCTGTGGGTCTCAGTTAACGGTTTTTAAAAGAAACCTGACATTAATCCCATTTTTATCAAGCAGCTCAAAGTGAATAGACTGAGTCTTGTTCAAAGCTTTTTTTAAAATGTGGAATGAACTTTTTTTCTAGGCTTTGAAGTGCTCATCAAGTTTAAAAGAAAAACATCTCTTCTCTAGTTTTTCCAATGTTTTTTTTTTTGCAAGCTAAATCTGTTGGATGTACCAGAAAATACAAATCTTTTAAGGTTTTCTGCTCTCTATTGCAGTAAAAGTATTTCCAAAAAAGTCAAAGGGAATGAAATCCAACCAGCTACTAAGTGAGCGGATGGTTTAAAGAAATGAGAAAGTGTTGGTAAAAGTTCCTTCAGTTTGGATGCTGAATGTCTGTTATATTTGAACGTTTTTTTATTGATTTATAAATGTTTTTAGTAGTCTTGAGTCTTCATATGTATCTGATATGATTTTAAAATATGAGCCTTCATGGACCCTGATGTCCTCTGATAAGGCCTTCTGATTATTCCAAGTCAGAACTAAAACATCCGGCAAAGCCTCATTCAGTTTTTATGGACCTCGCTTGTGGAACGCCTCCCAGAGAGCCTCAGGGCGTCTGGGAGGGCCTTTTTAATTAACTTTTAGTTAAATATTAATTAAAAGTGCATTTGATATTTTAACCCTTTTATGTTCTCTTTTTACTCATTTGATATATATTTTTTATTTACATTTACAGATTTATATCTGTCTATTTAGGTTTATTTATTTACTTATCTTGTTATTTACCTTTTTTTTTTACTTTTATATTCTGTATTTCTTTTTTCATTTTATTTTTAACTCCAGTGTTTTGCTCAGAGGGATCCTCCACATCAGTGACTGACCCTTCCCAATGAACGGGGTCGCTGCAATGGGATCTGGGGGGTCCTGTGGTAGTGTATTCTGTGAACTTGAGTGGGGGTCACTGATGTGGACATGGCCCCAAAATATCATTTACCCACTTCAGTACAAAGCCAAATTTCTTACCCTGGTGTGTGTGTGTGTGTGTGTGTTGGGGGGGGGGGGGGGGGGTACTTACTGAGAACATTTTTATTATGATTTTATGTAAAGCCCCTTGAGTAGCATGATTCGGAATAGTTCTATAGAAATAAAGTTTGATTTGATACAAATTCGTTTTCTCAGATTAGGAAAATGGGATCAATAAGTAAAATGTGAAGCAAAAATAATTGCAATGAACAATGAAGTCCCCAAATTTGGCATTATGTGTCAAAAAGAGAGCTTACGTATAATTTTGGATTGAATAAAAATGCAACACAGCAAACAAAAACTGATGTCTTGCTGAAGGACTGAGTAAAAGTAATGGGGAGATTTTCATAATCCTATCCTTTAGTGAAAAGCAAGAATTAAACTGCTACTTCCCCTCGTCTACACTGCAGGGCATTTGAATGTTAAGATGACTCAAGACATAAACAAATCCTTCAATCAGCTGTCATATCGGGTATACTGACACTGAAATGAGGAGGGACAATCAGTTGGTCTTCAGAACAAACTGGTCACTTGGTAGTTAATCAGTGGGCAGTGCCTTTGTGCAGAGTTTAAGGGAATCCAATTTTCTGTTCAAATTAATCCAAAAAAAAATTAGAATACGCTTTTTGCTTAGAAAGGACATCATAACAATGAAAGGTGAAGGAGGAAGTCATGAGATTCAATATTTAAATACATTGTCTTACTTAAAAGCTTGATCTAAAATGTGTAGGTATGATTTCTCAATCAGTATGAAAATTTATTTTGATGATAATCAATGAGTGTCACATTTCTATGACATGATGTGTGATTCATGTTACTGTTTCATAAAAACATGAAATAATGTTTTCTGAGGATAATCAAGGATAAAAAAGCACTTGATTTTGTTACTTGGGGAAAAAAAAATCTGCACTTGATCTGATCAGAACCAGGTTGTGAAAACTACAAAAAACTATAAAAGGAAATAACTCAGAAGCAATGGAATTATATAAATTCACACCTTCCTACGCCTTTTCAAGCAATAAATTAAGCTTTACTATTACTTAGGTAATAATTACTATATTTAATGAATCAAATGTGAGTTAAGTGTGTCTTTGTTTCTATTTGCTTTTTTAATCGATGCATTTTTTTCGTTCTAATTAGTTTGATAAAGCTGTGTGATTTTTTTCTTGAATTGTCTCCAGTCAAGGCTTTCAATAAACTAAATCAATCAATCAATCAGAAGAGTTATGGCACATTGTGAGGTTTTTTCAAAGTTCACAGTCTCTGTCAGAGAGCCCAATCATTCTGTGGTGTTAAGTGCAGCTGATGGTTTGGAGATCTCTAAATGTAGTTGAAGTTGACTTGCTTTCCAGGGGATTGAAAAGGGAGGAATGTTCCAATGGGAGGTTTGGAGCCTCTTTAGGAAGAGCTGCAAATTGAAAATTGAATTGAAAGTTTGATATGACAATAATGTTGCCACACTCAAGAATTGTTGATTATTCTTTGACAAAAGTAAATAATGGTGTTTCAATTACAACCAAACCCAATTTGAGTTCAGCTGAAACAAGACTGGGCCAGTAAAAAACACTCACACAGTTTGGAACTTCTGACGTGACAAAAACCAAGTCTAAATGCGTTGGGGTAAACCATGTTCCACAGATAGCTGAACACCTTTCATAGAACAAGTTGTGTTTCTGGATCAACATTAAAGACCCACTACAATGAAAGAAGGATATCTTAGTGTTTTTAACATGTTCTTATGGCGTTTTTCTCATAATGGAGGACATAGATAAAGAAAAGTAACATAAGAATTGCATTTCTGAGCATTTCTTCACTCAAAAAAGGCTGTTTCTGTCTTTTATGAAACCACAGGTATTTTTTTTACAATTAATATTCCGAGCTCCAATCTGTGGTTGTGCATAATAAAGTAGAACTGTTTAAAGCTATCGGTACAAGCTAGAGTTTGTTTTTGATGTCGGTTTGGAAAATCACATATTCAAAAGTAAATGCCACATTAGACAGAGGGTGTGAAAAGCAGCTAAATGAATGATGCAGATCTGGGCTTTGTGCAGAAAGCTGCACATGTGGGTTTCAGTGCGGGAGCTAGTCGGAGTGTGTTTATGTGGCAGTAATGGTGCACAAAACAGAGATCATCTTTCATGGTGAGGCACAGGACAAAGCAATTACAATAATCAGTCTGTGCTGAGTGGAACTGAAATATGCAGGCTTTTATGTCAGCTTCCCACCACGATGTAAGAGTCGATTGTCTGATTATGTGTGGCCAATTTAGGCCTTTTGCACCAATTTTATTTGCCATTTTCATTCATTACGCTCTTGTCTTTTTATAACAAATTGAGGAATTGTCTACATAGACAAAGACAAAAAATGGTAGCCTCAAAGAAGTGCAGTGCTTTGCAACAAAAATAAAAGAATCAGCTTAGGGACAGCAGGTAACTTACAAGAGCCTTAAAGATTTCAACTATATTTCTTTTCAAACAATAATATTGATCATTCTTTATAAACCTTTTTTAAGGAAACTATTATTTTTAAGCATTCCAAGCAAATACTAATGTTCTCCATGAACCATAATGGATAAGTCCACTGTATGACAGCAATTGGTTTTTACTAAATAGGAGTTTTAAAGTAGGTTTTAAAGCTCTTGTTTGTTAAAAATTCCCTCCAGGGAATCGAAAAAAATGTATATATAAATAGATTCAATTTATATTAATTGAGGTTAAGTCTGACTTGTGTCCTCTCACTTTTTAAGGTAATTTCTTGCAGCCCAAGGCAAATTGTTAGGTTTGGTATTTTCAGGGTAGACAATCTCATCTAATTAAGTTTTCCCTCCAAAAACCCCCAAAGTTTAAACAATTGGAAAATAGCACACAAATCAAAAAAGGGTTGCAAAACTGTTTTTACTTTTAATAGACACAAACTAAAAATATATTTTGATTGATTTTACAGGCAAAAATGAAGCATGCTTGTATGACAAGGTTAATCAAAATATAGAAAAAAAAAAAAAAAGATGTGATGGTGTGTGACAGACAATCATCTGGGTTTATTACATCATCACACCCTAAAAGAATTTTACAGAAAGAAAGAATGAAATTGCTTGAATTAAAACCAGATGAAAAAAACAAGTCAACTATTTATTCATTAAGATTAAAAAATTATCATGAATTTTTAGCTAAATAAACACTTGTGTTTTCTTTATACTTTTAAATTCATATTTATACATAGTATTCTACACACATCATTATTCACTGTTAAACAATACTGATTGATACATTATTTAAAAAAATCGACACTTCACCTCCAGATCAAAAATCATTAAAGTATTTTTTTACCAAATGCTGTTTAGTTTGTCAACTTTGTGCCAGTGGTACCGGAAGAAAATTGGACCTGTGTTTGATAAAAAAAAGGAAGATGACATTTTTGGCCTTTTCTGGTGTTATTGGAGTGAACTTGATCCTTCTTAATAAAATAAAGTTGGAATCTGACTGGACTTTTACCATCGGTTGTCATTACAGAAAAAAGTATGTTTGACAAAAGTTTATATCATAAATATTTAGAGAAAAAGTGGGGTAAATTAACACATAACAGGTACACATACTTTCAAAGTGACAAAGAATTGTTGTAATGACACATTCTCTAATTGCTTGGTTCTAATCTTAAAGTGAGCACATCCTACAAGATATGTGGCTGCCTGAAGGACAGAAATAGGTAAAAGAGACATGAATCCCTGGAAAGTGTCATCATGATAGCACTTCCTATTTTTGCTAGTAAAAGTAAACAGGTAGACATAGCTGATTGAAAAACCTTTTTTTATCAATTCAATCAAGGAGGCAGCTCAAAAGTGGCACCATAATCACAAAAAAATCAGGGCGAAACGTTTGTCAGAATTTGCAAGATTTTATTATTATTATTATTAGTAGTAGTAGTAGTAGTAGTAGTAGTATCATTATCATTGTTATTACGTTGTTAATCTCATAAATCTAGGTAGACCAAAGCATTCAGCTTTTTCTACAAATATTTAATATTTTATCTCCCAATGACAAATGTTTATTACAAATACAAACTATGTTGGAGAATTTGTGTCCTACGCCCGTATTTGCTTCATTATCTCAAAGTAGAAAGTGACAACTGAGTTATGCAATCACAAATAAACACTTAATGCACAATCTCAAAGTCCCTACATCATACTTTTCTCTACAGAACGCACCAAAGGGGCTTCTAATGACCCATTTCTGTCTCTGCATGATATTTTCTGCTGTTCATAGTTGAGGACAAGTACGGTTTATCATTACTTTTTAACGATATTTTTGGCCCTGTGTGTTATGGGCTCCTCGGTGGTCCATCTCCGTGTTAAATTATTTGACATGTACCCTGGGATCCAAAGCAGTATTGGGTCCCTGAGCGCTATGCAAATTGAGGTGTTTTAATGAAGGTTTTATGAATTATTCAAAACGGATGTTCAATGTTAGACACATCACACTAGCAGAGAAAATAATAAAATATCATCTTTTTTCTTTTTGAAACTATTGATTTTGAAGGGTCTTGCTTTTAGCTTTGATATCCACAACAGTGAATCATGTGTTAACAGACATCAGTAAACTGACATAACACTTGGTAATTTCCTTTGAAGGTACAGGAGGTGCACTCATTGCATCAGCACCACTTGAGCTTCTGCTACTCCTTTGAAATTCCCATTAAGGCTTTAAGATCTATTCAGGTTTTGTTGTTTGTGCAACACTTGAGTCTGATTGTTACCTACCAAGAAAGGGGGGGGGGGGGGGGGCAACATGCTGCAGATCAACTGAATAATAAACAGGATGTCTGACAGACTAAAAATAAAAGAATATCACAGCAGGTGAGAAAAAAAAGAGTCTTCAAATAGGATATTATATAAAAAATGATTTTGATTCAACTATGCAAGTTAAATAAGCCATTTTTACAAATGGATTATAATAGACTATTGTGTACTGATTACTTTTATGCAAAGATGTTGCTTTGACAGCACTGAACTAAGCGAGGAAGGTGAGAATCATTCCCCACCTACACAGCACTTGCAAGCCTCTTATGTAATCCACCAGCAGCAGACTGGTTAAAATCCTTAGCAGGATCAAACTCAAGAAGAGCTTACAGATGGCTCGTTTCAATCAAACACTCACCTGGATAGTTTTCATCATTCATCAAGTTCTGCAGTGTTGATCTACCTGAATGAAAGTGGGAGCTTCATTCCCAAAACCTGAACCTTGCATCACTCATTTGCAGATGTCACAAAACATCACACTTTCCTGTGCAGATGTCCGCGCCGCAGCGTCATCCTGGTCACTGCCACAGCTGTGCTGACTTGGTAATCATAATACCAGTGCGTGTCTCATTAGTTTCTGCCACAGCTGAGCGTCTCTGCTGCTTTCTGTTCACACTAAAGCCCCAACCGCCACCCCCACCCCGCACACCAGCATCCGCTCAATCGCTGGCTGGCATTTAAGTGTCTGAGTTTGCATCCAAAGCAGTATACAGAGGAAATAGGAGTCCTTTGAAGGAACTCTCGACTTGCAGAATCATCAAATGCATTTAAAATGTACTAAGGAAGATTTGTTGCTGCTGAAGTGAACAATATGTACAGCCACTGGACACTTTAATAGGTACACCTGCAAAAGCTCACAGTCTAGTACAAAAGGGGTTCCTATACTCTAGAACAGGGGTTCTCAAAGTTTTTGTAGCAGAGGGCCAAATTAGGAACTTGACATTAGAGTGGGGGGCAATTTTGGTTGAAAGAAATGGATATACAGAAAAACTTTAATGACCAAGTGTCATTTGTACAGTTTACCAGGCACTCCAGATGTTTTCCCAGTTCCGGTCGGAGGTTGCTGCCCAGATCTTGTACTAGTCCAGTATCTGTATCATTTGACAGACTTAAATTCTTTAAACCTTTTCTTTTGCTCTTGACAAACAATGTCAGCTACTTTCAGCATACATTCTTTTTACAGACTCCCTGTCACTAGTTAAGGGCTTGTTACGTCAGGCCATTTCCAAAGCCAGAACGTAGCTAGCTTCTGTCACAGCCTCACTGGATTTGCCATTTTTGTCAACATTGTCTGCATAGCCTCGTTGTAGTAGTTGAAGCTTATTGTTGCTCTCCTTGCTGTGACATTTGTTATTGTTTTTATGATTTGTAACATAGTGACGATTTATATTAAATTCTTTGATCATTGCATTTACCTGCTTGCAAATAAGGCACAGGACTTTATCAAGCCCATGAGGTACGACAAAGTAAGCATTTGACCACTTAGCTTGAAAGCGCCTTTTTTTTCCTTCCCAACACAACGTTTTTCCTCAAAGGAACCTCTCTTTCTGAATCCCGTTCTGATTCAATTACTTTGTCGTGGTCACGGTCCTTCCTTTCGCATAGGCAGTGACATAGAAAATGTTGTCTGCCCTCTTGTGGTGAAATTAATACACTGTACCGTTGACACCTGAGTGTAATTACCTTTTTTTTCCCTACAGACATAGCCAGAAACCACAACACAATATTTTTCCAAGCAATCTACACCTGGCATAGTAATCATCAATTAGGATTTATTGAGGGCCACAAAAAAATCTTCCTGCTAGCCCAATTGGGTCGCACTTTGAGAACCCTGCTCTAGATGTTCTACTACTACTTTTCTCAGCCAAAGACCAAAAAAATACTATTTTCTTTCACAGTAGGCTATATTTTCTTTTAAATTTGCCTACATCCCTTTGTTTGGTTACACAATCACAGAAGACAGGAAACAGATGTGTAATTGCATTGATTGTACTGGTATGACTTTTTTTTTATTCTGGTAAAATAATAGTTTGTGTAGTCATGAGCCCACAGTTTGATAATAATAGTCTTTGTTTTTTGCTTGTTTTTTTACTGCATTTTCTTCAAAAGACAGATCATCTTACTTTCAGCCTGGTCTTACTGTAAAGCCTTTGACACACCTGTCACAATTACCCCTTGAGTGAACCCATGGATCTTCAATATTGATGAGATACTTCATGGCCATCATGTCTTGCTCTCTGAGTAGCAGTGGCACAAACACAACAGTTAGCACCCATAGTAAACCCCAGACCCTTGTGGTAGTTTTTGCACTCATTCTGTCTGCCTGCAGTTTCAGTGGCTTTAAAAATTGATACAACACTGTCTGGACTCTGAGCATGTTTAAGCATGCTATGGATTGCTACCCACCAGACAATTTCCAGAGCACTTGGCCTAAATATCAGTTTTAATATAATCGACTGACAGATTGATCTGCTTTAAGCTCAAATCAAGATGTTTGTTAGATTGCACCTTCTAGTTCAATAACACAAAGACAAGCAGGGACATTTCAAGCAGCAAAGACTTAAAGTAATGTCTCGATTATTGTTCCAGCACACGGTTCTGAAGAAAGGTCACCTGTTTGTCCTCTAAGGAGATTTGAGTGGAAAAAAAAACCTTCATGTGTGACTGGAGTAATCTTTTGTAGTTGTTTAGAGGTTTTAATGTTTCACTGCGAAAGCAATTTTAAAACGGATGAGGAAGTAATCCCCAACAAAACTGGGATTATCTCTTTAAATGACCTTTATCGTGCCATAAGGCATAGAGTGCTTTTCAGCTCCATCAACCATCCCAAGTCTGCTGTGATTACATGCTAAATATCTATTTATATTGACTGGGTTAGAGAGAGGCCACAGCTTTGTGGAACTTCTCTGGTAGCTCAGTACATATGTATGAGGTTCAGTGGAACATATTTGCTTTTTGGTGACCTGATTCTAAAAAAAAAAAAATACTAGGAGCTTAACTTAGACAATGAGTATGAGTATGATTTGAAGAAAAAAATGTGAATTAGGTGTTTGAATTTATTCGCAGTTGATTTCTTGGTGTTGCATGTTTGGGGATTAATCTTGGCTCAAATTCTGATTTGCTGAGTCAGTAGCAAATTATAATCCCTAAAGTAAAGTTACAAACTATAACCCTTTTCCTTGAGGTTATGGTTTATTAATGAAATAAAAAATGGGGGACAGCAGAAACTTTTCATCAGGTGATAAATAGTACACATCTTTTTAGTAAATGTTTGAAAAGGAAGAACAATAATGATATTGTAAGAATGGTGCCCTTTAGTTTGGTTTTTCAGTTTTCTTGGTTCTTCAGCCTGTTCTTCCCCATTAGTCATGCCAGGTTCAAGCTGTTAACTATCCACAGCTTTTTCTATTTAGTTAATTATCCTCTGTATACTTAAATGTCTGCTTTTAATTTTTTTGTGTGCTTTGCTACTCATTTGTTTCTCTCTTAGTTCATGGTTTTGTCATGAAAAGTTTATTTTTTTAGTTTATGTTTATGTTTCTTCTACAAGTCAGGTCTTGTGCATTTTGAGTCTTTAACCACATTCTGACAAAGGCTTGTTCTGACGTATCAATGTGAGTGAATCCATTTGAAGTTCTTCTGTTTTTTAAAAGGACCGCAGGAAAAATAAGCACAAACTAATGTTTTCTACTTAATGGTATAAGTAGTAAAGCTGCTGCATTGCTACAAAGTACTGCACTACACTTGTGGTTGTAGTCTGACTGTCCGAATAGGCATTCATATTTACTTTTGATTAAATAATTTTTAACACCTGAGGAGTAAAAGTTTACTTCAGAAACAAAAAAATAAGTTACTCAACTCTGGCACCTCTGCAAGGGAGATACATCACCACCAAAACTCGTTCTTTTTTTTGGAACCATAAAATACAACAAATTTACATTTAATTGAAGATTTTAGTCAAATTAATAAAAGCAAAGTTGTGAAGAAATCTGATTTTAAGTTCCTTTTCTTAAAATTTGTTTTAAAGGCAAATGACATTAAACGGATGTTTCTTTTTTTTAAATGTTCTCCCTTTGGGTTGTGATTTTTAATTTAATGTTTGATCTTTTAACCTTATCTTTTTCTGCTAATAATCCATGGGAACATATCAATAATTTAATTTAAACAAGGATGTTCTTTTCTTTTGCTATCCATTAGGAATACTTTTGTATTCAAAAGACGTCATGTTTGTTAAGAAAACTCATTTAAAATGATCAAAAGATTAACGATTAAAATAATAAATCAACCATAGTACACATTTTTAAAAGAATAATAAAAAAAGACAGAATCATGTGAGCTCAATCTGTTGAACATATGTGCATGTACAAACACAAACAAAAAATACTCTTTATTCAGCAATTCAATGTGTTCTGTTTCAGATGTATTTTGGAAGTTTGGGATTTCATGATAAAACTTAAACATCTAATTCCCTCCTAGCAACAGACATTTATTTCTGCCAAAAGTCTTTATTGGAATCCATGTGACAGTTTTGTTTTCAAGTTTGTTTCTTTTTTTTTAATAAAAGATAAATCAAGTAAAAAAAAAAAAAAAAAGCACCTTTTATATCTTTATAGAGAAAAAATCCCATCAAAATGCAGGTAAAACTTAAATGAAAGAACTCCAAACTTCTGCCGACACAAAAAACCAGACCAAAAGACAGAAGATTGTATTACAAACACAGGTAAATTCCTCTGGACAGTGAACTTAGTACATAAAAACATCCTACAGTGTACGTCATGATGGAACTGACATTTGATTCATTGTGCAAAAGTTTGTAAAAATAGTATTAAAGTGTGTTTCAATATAAAAGATCATACAATTTATTACAATCACATTTTTATTTTACAATATATACACTGACCCAAATGCCTATCTAAAGATGTGTATTATTTTTCCAGTTTAAGAGTTTTTCCAAATTAAAATCTTATTTCACATTTTTGTCTCTCAAAACAATTATACATATCAAAGAGGCCAATAAAACATTTCTAATGTGACATTCAAATCACGATTCATCAGATTCCGTTTTTTTGTGGCGTTGGGGATCGGAATATTCTCCAATAAAAGAGCCATCCTCGTTGAATTCTGCATCTTCGTCTGTGCAGTTGAAAAGGCTGTCTCTGCTGATCATGTCATCAAGGGAATCATCCATATCATGGAGAATCTTGTCCATTTCCAGCTTTTTATCTCTGGTATCAATGATAAAGATGGATGTTAGAATGTAGCAAAACTTACATAGGTTCAGTTTCATGATAGTTAACAGCGCAGCTACAGATAATTACTTATCAAAGTTGAATAAAACAGCTACACACAGAAGCAGCAGATAGTCTGGTATTTATAAATAACTTTTGTTAAATAGATTTTGTGCAAACAGTAACAGACTTCCAATTACAAAATACGTTCTTATGGTTTTATACATCACAACAGGATGTGGGGAGGGACGCATGCAGCAGGCAGCACAGCAGGGAAGGAGCAATACGAGAATTGGGAGGGCTTTCTACAATCACTTCGCTAATTGCTAATTGCCAAGGCTCCAGCTCCAAAAGCAATCTCAAATCTCTTTACAGCAGCTATGGAAATTGTCTGGGTGCAGTGAGGAGATGTGAAGAGTGGGACGTGTGTGTGTGTGTGTGTGTGTGTGTGTGTGTTGGGGTAGGCTGGGGGTGAAGACTGCAACTGGCAAAAGGTGGAGGGGAGGGTTGGGACATATGGAATCCCAGACAAACAGCCTGTCATTCCTGGTATTCCCAAGGGCTCCAGAGCGCAGGAGATTAGATGCCAATTTACAGCCTGGACTCCAGCCAGCTCTCAGGTATCTAGCCAACCGACAAAGGGGTCACCTCAAAGATTACCGGTAGATGTATTTTTTATGCCTTTTTTTTCCAGCTTCTAACACTAGATTATTTTTTTATTTCCTTTTTTGCTTTTTGTGTTTATGACACAAACTGTGGTATGTTCACAAACAGTCAGGTGTTTGTAACAGTGAATTAACTCAAGTGGTGCAGGTGTTATGGTACCTTCATGCAATGTTCCCACTGGGCTCAGAAACGGCCACTTCCAATGAAAAGCCTATGCAAGCGTGCATATTTGCACGTCCAAGTTCAAAAGCCTAGCATTCACGTGTCGCTACACAGTTTTTGGGCCAACATGTGGTCATTGAACATGCTCTGAAAGTTAAACCAGTTTTAATTATGACCAATCAGGGACTTGGATTTAGTAGTGACGTATGGGTAAGGGTAGCATACTTTTCAATTCAGGAAAGCACCAACCATTTGAAAATTGATCATGGAGGAGGAATTAATAATTGCAGTTTGTGAGGACTGGAATTACATAACACCAAGCCTTTTTTTTTTACTTGTCCTGTCCAACAGCTGGGCAAACAGATGAGAACTGAAGGCCTCTTGTGTTGGACATATTTTACTTTAACAAAACAGGTTATGATTCTTCTAACAAACCAGAGGTATGTCTGAATAAACCCCTTTTGTAATCGAGCCCAAACTTTTTTCATTTTAATCAGATTTGAAAATCTTTCATATATCGGAATAGAGCTGTAAAAGAAAAAGCCTGGAGCAAGATTCTTGAGATTTGAACCGCTTTAAGATTTCTAGCCAAACCTTTTCCAACTTTGAGTTCATACACACCAAAAGTGTGTCCAAGAATGCCCATTTAGCACGTTTTTGAACGTTCATCACATGCCTGGTGTGTACGTAGCATAAGAGTCACATTACACTTGACACTTATGTCAAACACAAACATAGTCTTTTGAGCAGGGTTATAGAAAAGGTGCAACCTTTAGATTACAAATTGGGTCTCCTTCACAGTGATTTTTAATAACCTATCTTATCTGTCCTATTTCATAAGGATATTTCCCATGCAAGCCACATAGGGTCTGCATTTCAGCTCTTATCAATAGTCCTTTCTCTGACGACTCTAGAGGCCTGACGATAAGTGGCTGTTATCAAAGAGTAGTGGAATGCCACAGCCGCCTCAGCCCGCCCACAGTGACTTTGAATACAGCGATAAGACGGAGTTGAGAGCAGAAGAGCCCCGGCTCACTCCGCACTTTGGTCAGAATTCAGCCCAGTCTCAGCTGTTTCCATAAAAAATGTCCTTCCTTTTTACAACCAGGTAAGGAGTGATGAAGAGGCACATCACTGAACAGAAAGTAATGACATTTGTTTCAGCATTGAACCAAGCTGATTTGCTTTACCGCCAGAAAATCTCAAGTACCATCTGGCCTCCTCCCTACCTCATTGCAAGGGTGGCTAAATTTGTTTAAAGGTATAAGAGGGAGAGCTTCTGCACATCTGCTACATCTGATCACAAACTGAACGTAAAACACAACGATTCATCAAGAAAATCTGCTCGAGCAATAATCCCTTGTACCTGAAGTGGACAAAGGGGAAGAGATGTTATTCACAGTTCTCTAAGTGGAAAATAATCTGAAGCATAATTATCACTTGTAAGCTCCCCAGATGCACGGCACACCGGAGAGTGGTCTATTGCCTTCAGAGATTCAAGGGGCACCAGAGAGCCCTGAGAACAGGTCCAGGCCAGGAAAACATCATCATAGTAAAGCTAAGGGCACTCTGGAGGGAAAGTGCTGTGAACATCCCGAGCAAACCAACCATGACAAGCATTTAAAGCAGACAGCTGGAGTAAAAATCTGCACTGACTCACAAAAACGTGTAAAAGACCCAACAGTTATATCACAGTATTAATCTTTTTTTCTTTTTAACTCTGAAGCATTTTCTATGTGGCTAACATAAAACAAACACACACAAAAAAAACAAAGAGAAAGTTGCCAAGAAATATAATTAAAAACACAAAATATATACCTGTGACTGCATATAATTTCTATAATTTTCATCTACTCTTGCTCTTTAAAAAGGAAAAAAGATGACAGTTTCACCTCAAATCCATTCTCAGAAATCTAGGTCAGCCCTTTTTCTCTGAAATTAAGACCATTTCTATAAGCAGTAATGGGAATCTTTTTCTGTGAATATGCGTTTAAAGGACTTGCATGTCAGTGACAGTAGCTGTGTACCCTGTAGTATGCTATTTTGTAATCCAAAAAGGAGACAAAAGACAAAAAATTAATCAGGATGTCATAATGGTTTCTTGGCTTTGATTAAATCAAACGTATCAGTGGAAATAATGATGATAATGGTCTTGTTCAGTCTTTTTTAGCTTTACTCAATGGTAAATAGTTTAAATTAGGCCCACCTTAAAATTCTACATTCATGAGAAATGTTACTTAAAAGTGTAGCATTTATGTAAATTCTCTCATCTGGAGGTTTATATCAAAATGTATTATTATCGAAGACTCAAGATCCATTTGCTACAAGAAGCACAAAACAAATAAAAGACTTAAGAATATAAAATAAATTTAAAAAAGCATATACTCTAACTAAGAGACTTTTTAACTATATGAAAATAAACTTAAGGACGCTTTTCTTTTCCATGTTAATATTGAATCAAACTGTTAAAATGATTTCTAGGATTTGATTTGCTTATTTCTCTATTTCTTACTTGATGTTTCTTAAAGACCTACTCCAATCAGCTTTTGATGTATTGTAAAAGCATTCCCAATGGTCTTTTATGTCTGATTATGCTCCATTTAGCCAAAATCCAAAAAACACTGTTTGAATGTTTTTTTTGACAGTCTTTAAATTTTTTACATATGTTTGTATATATATAAATTTCTGTTGTGTTTGCACTATTTCTGCTTTGATTACTTGAAATTAACCAAAATCCAAATTTTCTAGATTATAGTTTCAGCAGAGCGGCCGTTGCTCATCATAAATTTCCCTCTGAGTCAGCCTGCCTCCACTTCCCATCATGCCTTTGGGTACACTTTTTTCCACTAGCTTACAGCCCTCACACCCCCAATCTAACATTACCAGTGCAAGCAATATTAGAACTTTCCAGCCATACAGTTTTGAGCCAGATGCCACCTCAGATATTGTGTTTTCAAGTATTTGAATAAAGAAATACTCAGAAATACTCAATTTTAAGCTTAATCTTTTTGTATTTGTCCTCCATTCTCAGAAAAATGCCACAGGGACATGTCAAACCCAGAAATACCATTTTCATTGGAGTAGGTCTTTACATTTCTTTGCAATGAAAAGAACAGATTTTTTTTTTTTATTATCTGTACAGGATAAAATATATCCGAGCAAACATTTCTCCACCATCTTCTTCTTTTCAGTGTGTTGCTGATGAGTCCTTGACTTCTTTAAATCTAGTGACAATATAGGACGCCACTGCTTTATTCCAAAGAATGAATAATACTTATTTTCCTAATAATATTTATTCTCTCTCTTAAGGTACTCTCAACAGTCTTTCATTTATTGATCTATTATCATGTTGCTAGCTACTTCACATATGGTGGAGTCTCCAGCTTTTCAAAAATTGTCTGCTTTGACTAGCATCAATTATTGTTTAGGTGTTAATTTTCTGCAGATTATTTCAGATGCATTTGATATGACACTGTTCTTGGCTTTAGAGTGTGTCTGACAGAAAACTACAAAGCTCAGTATGTTGTTATACTGAGCTATTTAAAAGAACCTATACATATTTTTTCAGATGAAAAATATCTCCAAGTAGAGATTTGTAATGTGACAAAGATCTCAAAGTGGTTCTTTATGCCTGATTTACTCCTATTTGAATCACCATCAATTAACCTTTTTTAAATCAAAGCAAACCCACACCACGTCTTGACTGTCCCCAACTCAACATGATGATCCATATGAGCTACAATGGGCTTGCTTTGATGATTTTAGAATTCATTTAAAATGGATTTTACTATTAGTGTGGCACGGTCAGATGACTCATTACGTCTCTGAGCTCTTGAAAGTTTCCCACCTTTCTCTTTTTCTCAGATTTTCAGGTTGGTTTTTATTGGTTGTCTCGTCTATCCACAGATAAACGTAAGGGAATTTAGCTTTTTAGTCCCAAATATGTACTGCTCTGCAACTGACTGCTATATAAACACGGTAGAGATTTAACTGATGATTTGGTTGTCTTTTTGTGTTTCTTTGATAGTTTGATTTTATATTTATTTTTACCTTTTTGTTTTATTTTCTATTTTTATTATGTTTTTATCTTCTTTTTTGTGTTTATGACATCTGATATTTTAAGCACATTCTATATCTATCTATCTATCTATCTATCTATCTATCTATCTATCTATCTATCTATCTATCTATCTATCTATCTATCTATCTATCTATCTATCTATCTATCTATCTATCTATCTATCTATCTATCTATCTATCTATCTATCTATCTATCTATCTATCTATGAGTTCATTTTTTATTTGAGCTGGTGCTGTCTTGGTAGAAAATAATTTCTACTTCAATATGGATGGGTTCTCCAAAAAAACAAAAGAAATAAGCAAGATCAGCCCATGTGACCAGCCTAACTCAAAAGGCGCAGTGATGGAGGCATTAAGACACCCAGCCAGCTCGCTTGACGTAGAGCCTGGGGCTTCACCCAGAGGCTGCATGGAACATGCATTTGTGATTTAAATGTTAATAAATCTTCATCTGAAACAAAAACTGGAAGTCAAGAAAGCCCTTTTCAAACCAAACTAAAGGGCAAAAAACATCTTAATTAAAAAATTTCTTGTATAATTTCCAGGTGCAAAAAGGCAATTTTGCTGAATTATATTAAATATTCTATTCTTTATTGTATAACAGACTACATGATGGACTTTACTATTTGATAAGGCAGGTAAACAACATTAAAGACTGATAGTGGGCTACTTTTAGTCAGAGTGCGGGAGTTATCATTTTCTTCTGGTTTTCTAGACTAATCTAGCTAAAGAAGAAGAAAAATAAAACTACCTTGAAATGAATGCTTGACTGTTATCACCAAAAAGCAACCATGCCAAGTAGGATGTGCACTGCGAGCACGGTCTCCCGGGTCGCCTTGGCCGTTCTGTTTCACCATGACTTTCTCTTCATCTTTTTATCTATTTCTCTCTGTGCTCCACAGAGAGCCACTTTTCCCTCACTTTAAAGGTACCTCTTTTCTGGAGTGCGCCACTGAAATTATATAGATAAAAAATGAAATATGGGTGTAAAATACGCCTTGCGGGTTGTTGTTTAAAGTCAGAGCTTCTATGCAGCTTGTAGAAACAAAGCTGCATTGTTCTACAAATCTTTGTCCTAACATTTTATTTCAGTTGATGCCCGAATACCAAAGTAATCAAGCAGTTCTTGAGAATGTTCTCGCTCTTTCTGGGAGAACTGTTGGTATGCTGTAGTCAAAAGTACACGCAGTGGAAGGCTTTTGCAAAAATAAGAATAAATTGACTCTAAAGTCACAAACGCTTATAAGGCATCAATGGAAATCAAACAAGCTATATGCCCCACATGGTGATAGATAAAACTACACATAGTACCTTAACATTGAATAAAGTAGTGTAAGGAGAGCCAAGCACAACTAAGCCAAACATTGATGGTTGCACGCTGTTTCTTGGGCCTTAGTCACAATTGCTCCAACGGGTGGATACGGGCTGTCTGCATGTGCAACATAGGAAAACTTGTCTGGGGCGAGTAGGTGGCCCGCAGGAAATATCAAAGTCATAGTCTGCTTGACGAGCCCGGTGAGACGCAGATACGTCGTACAGGTTTTTAATATTTTCCAACCCCCCCCACCCCCCACCCCCCCAAGCCTGCAAACTGTGCAAGTGTTGTTCAAGTGATAAATGACACACCTCCACTTGCCTTAAGATGCAGCCGCTCCTCTCTACGACTCTCCACAGGACTGGATGACCCAAAAACCCGTAGCAACCCCCAGTATAGGTGCTAGTGACTAAGACTTTGCAGCGGTGTCAAACTCCAGGCCTTGAGGGCCGTTGTCTTACATGGTTTCCAACACACCTGCCGTAGAAGCTCCTTCTTGGTAAAACACACCTGATCAAGGTAATATGCAGCAGATAAAGCAGGGTTTCTGGAAAACCAGTAGAAAGGCAGTCCTCGATGCCTGGAGTTTGACACTACTGCAAAAACTAAATGGGAAGAAAGCTAAGTCAAGATCTGCATACTACTTTAAACCACACCATTTATTACCTATCCCATTAAATGGTGAGAACACTGGCTTCCAGGCTGATCCTGGTAAAACTCATGAATGCGTGGTTTGCTTATAGAGTGGAAAGAGAAACATAACTGTGATATTTGTCAACCCAAATATATATTCAAACTTACAATGTTAGGATCAATACAGCATTATGGATTACAGGAGAGTTAAAAATCTCATATCATCACTTTTCTGCACTACAGCTGTTTTCATGCTGTGTGGGCGCACAGCTCACCTGTATTCATCCATCATTCCTTGTGACTCCATGTCAGATTGGGGCTCCTCCTTCGCTTTCACTGCAAAAATGGCAAGGCCAATGTAAAAGGAAAAAAAAAAAAGTTTTTTGTTTTGCTAATATGCATGCTTGTTTAGTAGATACAAACACTTGCTCAAAATCCATCTCCCACAACAACCTTTACAACAAATTTTTAGAAAGTGAAACAAAGCACACTGTTAAACATTTTAACGGATCTTTTCTACTCCCAGTTGGTGTCTCCAAACAATCTGTTATGGTATTCCAGCACACAAAGAAAAAAACAGGAAGGAGTAAAAGGCGGAGTTCGAAATTAGACGCACAAAGGGGTAGTGAAATAAAGCTGAATAAATAAATAGCTTTAAAGTTTTGTCAAAAGCTGGTGCAAATTAATGTCCATAAAATGTGTTTGAAAGGGTTTTTTGTTAAGAAAACTAGTCTGCACAAGTTTTCTTAACAGTATTTATAGCCCTTATAGTATTGCAGTGGTTTGTTATAATGTTATATATTGTTCATAGTAAAACTACGTTTCCTTCCTATATTGTGGTTCACTGTTTGCAGTCTTGCTGATTTTATTCAGAGCAATTTTGCATGCTTTTTTTTTAAAAGCGCAGTGTTCTGCATCCTGATTGGCTGCTGACCTTGTCAATCAGTGTCTTCTGCATCGTCTCTCCTATTCAGAATGTGTTCAGCTTGCCAATTCTACATACATTTTCAATCACACACAGATCTTCATTTTCATTATATAATACTAGACTTATTTTTCTTCAAAGGTTTGAACTTTGAGGGTTTCATAAAAGAGCAAAAAGTGTGCAAATGTCCTTCACTGAACTTGACGTTCACTAGTATGAATTCTATAGATTTTAAATTTAAGTCAAACATTTTAGAGGAAAATCTTGGTTGAAGTCCTCAAGTCAGCTGACAAGGAACACATTATCGATAAAAGCTGACAAATCTTGTTAATAAAGAGAATATGTAAGCTTACCTGCATATTTTCCAGCTTTTTTCTTCAATAAAAAGTAAACACTGAGTGCAACAAGGACAAGCATGGCCAAAGCACATGTGGTCCCGATGATCCAGCCCTGGGTTGAAGCACCTTCATGGCCTTTCGACTCACCTGAGAATGAAAAATGTTTAAAAGACAGACTTCAATAATTTTCTGGATATTCAGATTGCATGGTAATTGTAGTTGACCTATCACATACAATTGAAGATTTTGAGGAGCACAGAAACATGAAAACAAAAAAATATATAATTAATATTATTTTAGACTATTGTAACTAAAATTATTTTTTAAAAGCACAAAACTGTCTTTTCTCAGGTCTGGATTATACAGAAACACAAACTAGTTTCAACATCACGATATAAAATGCTAGTACTATCAACTCTAAACACTACTGACAGCGACCTTTCTTTTCCCTCACCTTTGACTTGTGTCTGGATTACATCTTCAAAAAAGCTAGCATTATCAAGTAGATTCTTGGCCATGAGGCGTACAGTGTACTTGGTTCCAGGTTTGAGGCCATCAATGATGTGGAAACTTTGAGAAGCGTTTATAGCCTCTGAGAAGTGCCATTTACCATCACCTATATACAACCAAGAATGCACAGGGAGCATTTTGTTTGAGCAGCCACACAAAAGCAAACTTCCTAAAGTCCCACTCCAATTATTTTTAAGCTATTGTAAAAGCGTTCCTAGTGGTCTCATCGTGATAATGCCGTTTAGCCAAAATAAAACAAAACGGTGTTGTTTTTCTAGGACATAGTTTCTGCAGAGCGACGGTAGGTTTCTAGAAATTCTCTTCTGAGTTGTGGGTGGAACTGTTGGCGCACTGTGAGCCTGTCTTTATTTCCCATCATCTCTTTGTTTACACTTTCTCCAGCTAGCTTACAGCCCTTCACAATCCCAACCAAACATTACAGGTGCAACAAAAATGGCAAGCAATATCAAAGCTATGCAGCTGTACAGTTTTGATCCAGCACCCGAATCCGACGAGGAAAACCAAGACGCATGCACTTGTAGATGAATGAATTCAGTCGTCTACAAGTGCATGCATCAGAATGGAGCGGAGATTTTACATATTTAGCCTTTATTATACAGCTATTGATTATTCATCACGATTTGAATAAAGCAATACTCAAAAAAACGACTTTTCTTAACTATATCTAGATAGATAGATAGATAGATAGATAGATAGATAGATAGATAGATAGATGTCCAGCTATATATAAGTATGTATGTATATATATATATATATAGGCGTGTGTGTGTGTGTATATAAAAATGATGCCACAAGAACATGTTTAAAAGCACTAAAAAACCATTTTCATTGGAGTGGGGCTTTAATTGCTTCCATAACAAAATCCTTGTTAAATTGGTGTATATTCTTGTTACATGATTAAAATGGAAAAATAAAAGAAATAAATAAATCACAGCTGCTCCAATACGCAGAATTTAAAACTTTGCTTTAGAATTCTCTGAACATGTCACTCAAATTCCCATAAATATAATGCAAGGTGGGAACAGGAAAAAGTAGCTTACGGTTATTCATATAAGCCACATAAAGCTGCAACTCCCTCTGCTCTTCTGTGGCAGTCCAGCTGATTTTGGCAAAGGTGTCACTCACATAAGAGCTTATGTTCAACAGGGCTGGAACTGATAAAGAAAGAAGAAATGGAAGGAAAAAAAAGTCAGGCAGGCAGGGAGAAAAGGAGATGGAAAGCAGGAAAAGAGGATTAGTAAAGGCAAATAGGATCCCCCGCAGCTTGAGAACTGGATCTTACAGAAACCCTTAAAGGCGACACTTCTAAAGACAAGTCTGGGCCTTTGACTTAATTGAGACGAGGTGGATTTTAGTTCATAAAAAAAAGATATATAGATTGTAGACAAGACTGACAGCTAGTCTTCACTCGTTATTAACAAAAGCTGGCATTTCCCGACAACCAACCCAACACCAGGAGATATGAGAACAGATTGAACCCACTCCGCATGTCAAATCCTATTGTGACTTGAAAGTTCACATGTATCAAGATAGGATCACATGAGCATCACAGCCTGTGCATGTGAGGAGTGTACCTGCAGGAGGAGAGAAATGGCATGGGATAGAGACAAAAAAAAGAGAGGTCGGAAAGGGAAAGAAGAAAAATTTCTGCTCCAGCTCTGACAGATCCTGTACTGTACGGTGCAACAAGGGAGCTCCATAGACTACATCAAGTCAGAGATGGAAGTGGGAAATATGGGTGATTGGGAGTAACTGCCCAACTAAAACATATTCTGCAGCAGAACACCACTGAAGCAGGGACTGCTCGATAAATCCAGATTGTAAATGGAAAGCGTGGCTGATGCTGTTGCTTTAAAAAGTACATTTTCTCTCTTTTTCTAAAATTGCCTTCAGGAATCATGGAAATTGTACTTGTACAACCATAAAAGGCTAAATTTTGCCAAGGCGACAACTGGTTGCACGCTACACTGACACACCAACAACCTTGTCTATCTCTTCTAGCACTGCAATGCTGCATAACTATCAGCTGCCGGTGGTGATATATGCTGCTCTGAGCATAGGCCACAGCTGGAGATGTTCACAGGGAAGGAAAGAAAATTAACTACAACCAAAGATTATAGAAACATTGAAAGTTAGCTTTAGGGTCTGAAACCCCTCACAAAACAAGACTAATCAAAAAAGAAGCAACCAAACAACAAGTAGCCTCATAAATTAGTTTTTTTTTTCTGTCTTCTAGTGTAATATTTTCAAACAAACTGATCTCACATCTAAAAAAAACTCCACTTTGCTCTTGCTGGGATTATTACATGCTGTGCCGATCACAGAAAACATGGAACATTAAATTAGAGCTTGATTTTTCCGGCTTTAAAATTGAACTTTTTTGAGAAAAATTCCACTACAAGTTTAGAGCTGAAAACAATGTAGGTGTTCAAATGCTGTGCCAGGAAGTAGATAATTTAATCTCTGGAGGAGTTTTTTTTTTTTTGTACTTTTGAGGTATGAGCTCCTTTGTGCTTTTTGTTTAGTTTGCAGCATGCTTTGCCTTGACTGCTATGTTATCTCATGAGATCTGATGGCAAAAAAAAGCTTTTTTTTCCTCTGTTCTTTTTTAGCTGTTAGCGATTCTCGAACTTTTTCATCCTCTTTTTTTTGTTTGGTTCAAACAGTGTTTCAGTATTTTACTCCTGTGGTTCAGTTTTCTGTGTTTTACACTTTTAGGCTAAAGACATACTGACACACACAAACTCAAATCTGTTTTCTGATATTTGTTTCGACAAAAAAGTGCATTCCTCGAGATGAGTTGATTTTTATACATTTTCCTCAAAACTAAAATTCATTCATTAAAAAATAAATTGTATTTTATTTAAAAAAAATGAAGCAAGATTTCATAAATTGTATAGATTGCTTTTATTTCCTTGTCACACCCTGCCTGTTATATTCCTTGATTCAAGAATGGCCTTCTTTGTACTGCTGGGGTCCATAAATCTTTCTGCACTGCATTGTGACTAAGATGCCCTGAGGACAGCTCTTTGAAAGCTCCCTTTTATCTGCCTGTGGAGCCTGTGCTTAACCACATCTGCAAACAATGCAACTAATGGATTTCATATTGGACATCTGCAGATGTAAAGAGGCCGAGCATCACGGCAAAATATTTAAAAGTCATTTTTTGATCTTAAAGAGAAAGAAAATGTTTAATTGTTTAATAGTTTTGTTTCACTTTGGTCACTAAAAAAGGTGTCACATGTACTTAGAGCTACATTAATGATGATAAAATCCAGGTTAACATAGTAGCAATTGCTACACACAATACAAATGCCACAGAGACCTGGCGTCTGTGGCATTTGTATTGTGGTTTCGCTGAAGGTGTTGTCAGGAGCCTGGCCACTATTAGAGACATGCAACTGCTAGCTTTGTGGAGAAAGTGGGTGTTGCTGTGCAGGCAGTGCAGACTCTTCCTGAAAGGGGCTGTTCTTCACTGGTCTACGTCAGCTCATGAAAACCTCAGAAGTGCGTGAACGGATCAAAATACCGCTTTGGGGTTGTTTGGACATTATGGACATTAGGATACACTTAAAATCTAAAAAAAGAATTGGTTTTGTGTGGTATAGGCCCTTTAAAATGTTCATTTTCATTTTGCTTTGAGTTAAATTAGATTGAATTGTAAGTGCACCACATACCAAATCAATTGGGTAAACAGTTCCTGGTTAACATGAGCGGTGAAATAAAAAAAAAATAAAAAAAACGGAACAGGAGGTACAGGTGGTTAAGAGTCAGGTAAAAGTGTCAGAAGTAAGAGCTCTGTCTCCCCCTCTGATCACTGGTGGAAGCTGTCCCCAGAGTTCTAGCCACACCTCCTGGATGCTGCTCACCCGACTCTCATTCACTCAATCAACCACATCATACCTAAGCGAAGTATTGTTTGTGCCACTCTGCCTTCCTACTCAGCGTTATATTTGGACCTGATCTTTTGACCCTGACCTAGACCCAGTTTGGATGCCGCCTGCCCTGACCCTCGCCTGTATTCTGACTTTCCTGTTTCTCCTTTGAACTTCTGCCTCTTATTGACTCCTGCCTGCCTGACCCTGATTTAGCTTTGTGGATTCTTAGCTGAGGTAATAAACCTGCTGCATTTGGATCCAGCCGTCTCCCTGTTCTTGTGACAAAAAGGAGGTCTTCAAACTGCTGCATCAGCATGGGAATCATTACTTTTTTCATTGTCTAATACAAACCAGTTAAAGGTGTAAACCAGTTCCACCTTCACTTTCAGTGCTAAAGTCTACATGTATACATTGATAGTTGACATATTTAAATTCTAAACATTGAAATGTAAAGATAAACCTTTTTCCTGCACATCGATTATTCACAAAGCTATGAAATACAGTTGAAATGGTTCAAATGAAATATATTAACGAAACGACCTTGAGAGGCAAAGCTTTTGATTTTCTGGTTTTAAAGAATGAATCCCATTCACAATTCAAGCCTTATTATAAGGTTTGAATGGTGGCTGGCTTCCATTGCATGGAGCCTGATCTCCTGGTGCTTTACTGTGTGGCGTGTGCATCCTCTTCCTTATGCAAATGTGATTTTTTTCTCTCCAAGAAATCTAGCCTCTTCCAACTGTCAAAACCAAGGCCACATGTAGACATGGGCAGGGCGGGGCTGGGCTGTCCCAGACGTAAGTAGAAAAAAATAGATAATTACATTTAGCCCCAATAACCCAAAAACCAGTCTCCTGATTGTGCTGGTCCCTGCCTGGTTGATGAAGGGGGTAGTGTCAGGAAGAGCATTCAACATAAAACTTTATAGACATATATATATATATATATATATATATATATATGGATAGATGAAGTGATATTATGATACAATGGTTTTCTTTGTATTTTAGGCGCTCGTAATAATAATAATAATAATAATAAATTTTATTTCAAGCGCCTTTCAGGTCACCCAAGGTCGCTGTACAAGGTTAAAATAAGAAAAACAGAATAAAACGTCAATAAGAAATTATCAGAGTAAAAAATTAGTAAACATAAAGACATAGTAAAAAATAATAAATAAAAAAACATTTAAGATAGATACATAAAATTATAGATGCATAAATATTATATATTATCGTAGGGATATGACACCCCAAACTCTCAACGCACCCTGACTTGCCCCCATGTTAGTCTCCCTGCAACCCATACTGGAGCTGCCTAAATCCAGGACTGTCAAAAACCATGTTTTATCAGATAATTTGAGATATTTAATGTCTCCTGGAATACATTTTTGGTTTCACCACTATTTGTGTGGTCCAGTGCAAGAGTGACAACCTGTCCAATTACTCAAAAATAACAATGTTAGGCTCCAGTTAGCACTCCTGTCCTAACTAGGAAAAGTCAAATGTAGGGAATAAATATTGAACAAACTTTGAAGTGCACACTAACCCTGCTGAACACCTGGATCTGAGATCCTTACAAACTTGTTTGACAGACACTCATGCTCGTCAATCCACTGAGGTCCAGCACATTTTCGATAGTCTTTGGGTGGGATTTAAAACTGGGAAGGGGTTTTCTGTTGACAAAAAGTGGCATTGCTTTACAGCGTTACTTAAATTCACTCACCTGTTGCAGGTAAAGTCTCACTGTCTTGGGACAGTGGAGGTCCACAACTTGCTTTAGTGCAGGCCCTGAGGTGAATGCGGTAGCGGCTGCCCGATTTTAATCCTGTAAGTTGCCACTGGGTGATGTCAGCTTCTGTGATGTTTATCTCTTGAGAATCAATCACCTCCAGTGTACTCTCATTTACTGCAGACAAGAAAAAAAAAATGTCAGGTCAGTTTATTTCAAACAGAGCCTACAACAAATCAACGGCAAAAAAGTCATCATTGTTGGGTCATGGTGTGTACTAATGGAACACAACTGTAGGGGGGGTCAATGGTTGATGGGGAAGAAAGGCGAAGAGATGTCAAACTAGCTCATGCGGAAGGAGAACATGGGGAAATACAAGACGTGACAGGTAAACTGAGGAGAAATACATTATGAAGAAATACAGGAGAATAAAAACAAAATGTGGGTGTAAACAGGTCAAATGGATTACAGATCAGAAAAAGCAATAACAAAAATAGTCAACTTTACTTAAATAAACTGATGTTTAAAAAAAATGACATATAAATGATACCATTATATGAAGCTGAAAAAAATAGAATCTGCAAAAAGAAGTCAACTTTTTGTCTAAAAAATAGGAAAAGCATCAAGTGTTTAAAGTAAGATGATTACAAAACTGCAGGTTGTCCTTAATTCTATCTAGAAACAGTCCGTTAATATTTTATTAATTTATTGAGTTTTAACACTGTTTGAATGGATGTATTTGTGTTGTAAAAATCACTGCATATTTCCCAATTTTTGGTGAGAAATCATGTAGGCTGTACTAACACCAATTTATATTTAATTCATGGAACAGCCAGTAACAATGCATTGAATACTCTTAAGTCAGGTGGTGATTCAGATCAACCTAAAAAAATAATAATAATAAAAACTAACACCCACTGATTGTACACTGTAGGAATAGCGGCAAAGTCTGACATCTGATTTGAAAAGGAAAAAACTTGAAGAAGGGGACGGGGTGTATTGAAGAGCTGGCCAGACTCCGTGGGTGCAGGTGGGGGCGGCAGCAGGGCTGTCTTTGCCTTCATAGCTCTCACAAAAGACCTCAGAAATGTCAGCCAAAGAGAGTTCAGGCTTTGAAAATGGAGTGTAGTAAAAGCCCCACACTTTCAACCTAACTGTACACAAGTATGATGCATGAGGAAGTACACCTAATCAAAAAAAACAACAACAAAAATGGAATTTGCACAATAGGAACAAACACAGTTTACTTATTTTTAATGTATGCTGATCCATGCAAAAATGTAATAAAAACAATGGGGAAAATGTTAATACACAAAGTGAGGCAGCCTCCAATAACTCAGTGGTTGAGGACTGCAGTGGAGTGTTTGGTGTCGAACAGTGCCACCAACTGTCTAATATGTTAACAGAAAGGAAGAGAAAGGGTGGTGAACTTTTATCGAAGGTTTTAAGACTGAATTAAGAGGTTGAAGCTGATTTATATAGTGAAAATGTATTTAAAAAAAAAACTCTTTATTTTCTTACTTCCTTAGGTTAGCTTTCTCTTACATTTTTCCTTATTCAGCATCCATATTGCTCCCCAAAAAACAAAACAATTAAATGATAAAAAAAAAAAAGGAAAATGTCATAAAAGCAGTGAAATGTGTATTGTCTACTTCAAAGACAGGTAGACAGACAGGACTGCAACTACATACGGAGTTGGTACTGGAGGAGATAACCAGAGAGGATGCCGTTTGTCTCCAGAGGTGGTCCCCATACCAGCAGGACTGAGTCAGACTTGTAGTCTGAGGTGGTTAGGATGGGCAGCAGTCCTGGTGCTTTCAAAGGAAAGTAACATTTGTAAGTTTACTGTACTACTCAGATACATCAAAAGAACTCCTCAAAGCTAAATTTTAAAAGCTAAGTTTTAATTAAATGGCTCTTTTCTTGAAAAAGTTCAAATTAGATAAAACACACACACACACAAACAAACACATTTTACTGGAATGAGTCTTTAAAAAGTGCTTTTCTACTTGTATTAAGGGCAAAGTGCTTTACAGTAACAAGTTCCATTCATCCAGGCACGCATACTCTCGCCCACACACACTAATGACAGCAAAGCTGCCACGCAAGGCACAAGCCAGTCCACTAAGAAGAAGCAATAAAGAATACACAGGTTAATTGTCTTGCACAAAGACACTTGGACATGCAGAGCAGATACCAAACCTGCAACAGTCTGATGAAGTTTGCCCTATGCGCTATTATTTTTACAATAAATAAATCAGAAACAAATTGGGAATCAACTGACAGCACCTTCAGCGAAACCAGAAGCTGAACTTTACTTTGGATTAGCGGCTAAAATACTGCAGGTTTTGATATGTGGAAATATAGTTTATAGCATCAGTTGAATGGTATGTTTACCTCCTTCTGGAGTACTGAAGGTGACAGGATCACTCGTGGGGCCATTCCCCTTCCTGTTGAAAACCCTGACAGTGAGTTTGTACTCTGAGTAGGGTTTGAGCCCCGTCACGATGGCATAACTCCCGTTTCCAGGAAAAGACATGGACTGCTTTTCATTCAAGATCTTCTCTGGATCCAGGAAACTTCTGGTCCTCACCCAGTGAACCTTTGAAATGTTAAACACAGATAATGGTAAACAACTAGACTGACAGAAACATATAGTAGTCTACATCTGACGGCTTTGTTTGTTTGCCACTAACTAACGTACTTTCCCTGTAGCTTTGGCAGTGTTGTTCATAATATATTTACAACAATACACAGAGCATGAAAAAAATATTCACCAATGAACACATATGTGTTTGGAAAAATGTTAAAACTCTTGCCTAAATCATCACAAAGCCCCACAGAGACCTTTAAGAAGTGTCAGGCGACAATGGCAGATATCAATCCACAGATAACATAAAAATACCGTTTAACTGTGAAAAATATAAGAAGGTTTGGAATATGTGTAACTACTGGGGTCTTTAGTCATTTTCTTTGTTACAGACCGCAACACTGAAGTCCAAAAAAAGTCTTTTTTTTTTCAAGTTATAAAGGTTTCGGCCATGTTTAAAGTGCAAGTAAAATCTTAGCTCTATGTGTGCAGAAGAAGAGAAGGTTTCTTTGTTGAGTTTGTCGTCTGCAAATGGTGCACATTTGTTCCAAGACAGCATCATTGTTTTACGGAAAAACGGATAGCTAATATAGAAAATTGACAGCATAAGTAACAGCAGAGACAAAACCTGGACGAGACCAACCAAATGAAATTTCAGGTGCACAAGCCGTCTCCGGGTGCATGTAACTTTATTACACTGACCCGTGTTTTACAGCCAATATCCATCACATATCAGTTTTGCGGCTCAGCTGTTGTGTGAACGACATGATTATAAAAGCTCTAGTGTAAAAATGTATAATCAACAGCAGATGTCTGGAAGCCTTATAGTATTTCAATGTGGCGCCTAATAGAAACTGTTATAAAGTCAAATGATGAGCATGTTTCCTTTTTTATATGACCCATTAAAAGTTGGCTTTAAATAAGTCTTGGTTTTAAGTAGGAAAATGGAAAAATGGATTTCACTGGAAATGAAAAACATATGAAATCCCTTGTAGTGTGTAGGGCAGGGGTGTCAAACTTTAGGCATCGAGGCCCGGGTGTGTTTAGCCAAAAAGAAGCTTCAATGGCAGATTGGTTGGAAAACATGTTGGACACAAGCCTTCAAGGCCTGGATTCTGGCACCCCTGGTGCAGGGAGATATTTGCATAAAACAAAAAGTGGAGATTTTAATCAATTAAAGACCCACTCTGACAAAAGTTGTGTTTTTAACATGTTTTTGTGGGATTTTTCTCATGATGGAGGACATATATATAGAAAATTCGATTCAAATTTGCATTCTTTATTTAAATTGTGTTGTGAATCAGCAGCAGACAAAAAAATGCTGTTTGAAAAAGATTGTATTTGTTTCAAGGAAAATAAGATGTGCGAGCCACAAGGTCCCTGCTCCGCTCCATTCTGATATATCACTTGCAGACGTATAGATCCATTAACGTCTTTGTTTTCCTCATCTGAGCTGTCGTCTGGCTCAACTGTAAGGCTGGAAAGCTCTTATATTGCTCGCTTTTTTTGTAGCACGGATGATGTTAGGTTGAGGACATTGACTGTGTATAGAAAACTGGACTGAGTGAGTGTGACGTCACTCATAGAAAATGACTTTTGTTTCAACAAAATGAAATAAATCCGGTCACAATTTTTCCATGATATGACCGTCGCCATGTTGGAACCAAACGTTGTCAGTAAGCAGTGATTGGTCCAAGTCAGTCTCAGTCAACATTTCTATGTCAACAACTCATTTCCATAAGGAGTAAGCATGTTAGAAGTCCACACCCCTTCCACTAAAGGTGGGCTTGGAAGATTCTATCAATCAAATAGTTCGAACGTTCGATGTGATACCACAAACTTCTATTAAGGCCTCTTTGGTCAATATATAGTAATGAATGACTTGCACTACGGCAAAATAGCATGAAAAAAAGTAGCAGAGCAAGAATGGTTATTTTGACAAATACAACGACTGAGGAATAGATGTTTATCACTTAAAACAAGTCTATGGGATTTTGGCTTTTTGTAACCAGCGGGCACTTTCTATTTGGAACGTCACTGAGTCCAGTTCTCGCATCCAGTCAGTAGTTGAGGGTCTGAGGGGCTGTAAGCTAGCGGGAAAGAATATAAATGGATGGATGATGGGAAGAGGGGTGGGGTTGCTCCACATTAACGGGCTCTCCCACAACTCAGGGGTGAATTCTCTACTGAGGTAATGCTGCTCTGAAACTATGTCCTAAAAAAACAACATAGGTTATTTCATTTTGGCTAAAAATGGCATACCGGTAATCATAATTAAAAAACCACTGGGAAATAGATCAAAAGATGATCAGAGTGGGACTTAAAATGTCCAAATCAAGATCAGTTATATAAAAAAGAAGCTGATTCTCTAGAGTGAACCAATTATTTACATATAAAATAAGTTTTTCACTAAGCAAGTTTCTGTCTTAATCGTGTGCACTTTTTTTCATCAGTACTATTTACTAAACCCCTAGATCAATAAGTAAGTATCACACATTTTTGTACTATTGTAGTAGTTCTCCCTTTTGTCGTATAACTGTTTTCAGGCCAAACTTACTTCATAACCCCCCAGATGACCTCGAACTGTAGCAGGTGGAACCTGGGTCCAGCTAACTCGGAGAGCAGTGGTGTTGATCACCTCAACTGCTACGTCCTGTGGTGCTGTGGCTGGCCCTTAAGAAAGATGGGGGAGGTCAGTATCACAGACATGCTACAAACATCAGAACTCTCCCAACAGGACATGGTAGCACAGCTACAAGGGGTTTAACTGAGCAAAAACAGGGAACCACATCACCATTTCTAAATGTGCATTATCATTATTTCAATGTTTCAGTATTTAAAGCAGAAAAAGGTAGAAGCACAGCTGATCGCAGGGGAGCTAATATTGTGCTAACAGAGGTCTACGCCAAATGAAGTGTTGTGATCTTTCGAATCTCCTGGAGCTTCCCCCAAAGAGTTGAGAATGTGACATCCTTCTCCTATACAAAGGTTATCTGCCGCCTGCCAGATTTAGCAGCAGGTTTTCTTTTTTTTTTCTTTTTTGGGGAGATGGGAAAAGCGCTAAAGCACACCTGTATGGGGTCAAGACCTTGTGTAACGAGAAAAAACAGAAAAGAACTTAACCTGACACATTTTCCCACAGACAATGCCACACGACAACTGAGGATGCAGTTGGAAATGATAACATAGATGTTGAGAGTCACAAGAAAAACAGCAGCCAGGTAAGCTCAAGGTGTAGAACAGAAAAAAAAAACAAAATCTACTTACTATCTTCTCCAGAGTAACCTGTGACCACCTTAGGCTCTGGGGCCCATCCAAAGCTGTTCCTAGCTTGAACTTTGATCTCGTAGGGAGCAAAGGCAGGCGTCCCATTCACAACATAGGAGGGTCTTTGAACTAAATGCTCTGTCCATGCATCTTCCACTTCCAGTCTGCGGTAGCTCACCTTGTATTCAAGGCCTGGTCCATTGGATTCAGTCGGCAATAGTGGCTACAAGATAAAAACGTGTAGATAATTGATGGAACAAGACTCTGTATTTGTTTTCATGAAGTTACCAGTGCACTATCAACAACAAAAAAATCTCTTACATCCCAGCTGATTTCCATTTGGTAAGGGATATGGCCTTGAATTTGAATGTTTTCTGGATTCCTGTCAGGTACTATAACAAAAATATATGGGGTTACATTGTGTTTCCACTGAAAAGCAGATTTAGATCATTTCAGTGAATTATGTTTAAGAAAATATAGTGAGTCTCACCAGTAGGGTCTGTGTTGTGTCTCTCAGATGGCTCACTGGGGGGTCCGGGCCCAATGGCATTAACAGCATAAACTCTAAACTGATACCTGAGGTTTCCGTACAGAGCCAGCTCAGCTGTTGCCTGGTTACCAGGAACCCTCTTTAGCTCCTTCCACCCCCCTGGCTCCCATTGGTTCTCCTCATACTCCACTACAAATTCTGCAGAGACACCAACACATTTGGTCATCATTGTACAGCTAACAACCACTGTGGCAGATGCTTTGAAGCATCTGGGTTCTCATAAAGGAAAGAAGTTCAGGGGTAAAGGCTGGATTGCTTTTTAAATGTTAGAAGAAGTGTGATCCCACACACTTTTCAGAAAGAGTAAACCTGGAAGCTGGGGGCATGCTTTGTTGGAGATGAAATGCCTGCACTGAAGTGTTTTCCTTTTGTGCCGGTTTTTAAACAGAATCGGATTAATTACTGATTTAGTTGAAGTTAATTATCATGAATCTTGTCTGTTAAACCTTTGGTACATTTACATATTATTGCTCTGTCATTTTGTCCAAAAACGTTCCAGTATTTTGTGTGTGTCTGTGTGTATGTGTGTGTATGTGTGTATGTGTGTGTATGTGATCTCAGCTAAGAAACTATAAACCAACATCCCTATTTTGTATAATTACAAAGGAAAATTGGTCAACTTTTTCCCTTTAGTACAAAAGTTTTTGCGTTTGTTTGGTTTTATGTAGCTTTTATTTGGCATAAATTTTACTAATAACTGTGACAAAAGGTAAAAGAAGAGGAGAATTTTTTTTATTTCTGTCACTCTACTTTGCACACCACGTGTGTATGTGCTCTTATAGTTAAATCAATGAACAGTGGACTTAGATTATTGTACTTAATGCAGCCATGAGGGTAAAGCTTTATGCTTTGTTCTGAAACGCTAAAGATTAAAGCAGCCAGCATGAATAAGAGATACCGGTATATAAAAACATGGCTTTTATTTTTCATGTTATTCTTTTTTTATAAGCCCTAAATTTTACACTCATACAAAAACATATTTCACAAATCCTTTTGTAGCCTTTTGGTTCCACCATTAAAGTTTTTAAGGAACATTAGCTGCGTTTCCATTACACATTACCCAAAACTTTATCGAAATTCTAAAAATGTCGAAAAAATAAATTTCGCAATTACACTGTTTCCATTAAATCCTAATTATGTGAAACCAACTCACATAATTCAAAAACATGGCAACGGATGTAAAAAATCCTTTGATTTACAGCAGATGCATTCAAATTTCTGCCACAACACTGGCGCTCATTATCATCTATCAAAGCGGACGTCGCCGTCTTATTCAGGCCATGGAGCAGCAAACTCCGCACACGTGGGAGGGGCTTTGGATGCAGTGATTTTGGGAAATCATAGTTGGTGATTTTACAGAGGAGCTGTGTGTTCATCAATTCTACATGACACGATCAGCTTTTGATGAACTGAGTGAGTACTGTGGGAACTTTTGTGGCGCCACTGTGCAGTGCCCAAGGCAGCCAGTTCCTACCAAGAAGCACGTTGCCATCCGGTTGTTGGTCACGTGACTCATTTAATTTGAAAAAAGTTTTTCCATTACAATTTTGCAGAATATGTCAATCTCGATATGCCTTAAAACCACTTCCTCCAAGTGCAAAATCTTTTTTTCAATGTCACCGTGCTTCCATTAGGCTAATTTATCATTGCAAATACAATTTGCGCAACTGGTGTCTCAAATTTGATTGCTCCTCTTTATATCACTCCGGTGAACAGGCTCCCATTTTAAGTCATTATTACATTTGCTTTGTCAAATTCAGTTGTGTACCTGTGACAGAGCTGTTGTGATCACTTCCAGGCTTCCATGAAATAACAATATTCCTCGAATCCTTGATTTCAATTATCTTTAAGCTCTCTGGAGCATCAGGAACATCTGCATAAAAAACAATACTCACAAAACTTAGTTCTCTTGTTTGTTTTTTTAAATAAACAAACAAAAATAGGAATGATTTTTTAAAAGGTGACATTTTTAAAAGAAGGATAAAACCAAACCTAGCACGATAATAAGGGCAGTGGCTCTGACTTCATCCAAGCTTGTTCTGGCAATGCATGTGTACATTCCCTGGTCTCTCAGGTTCACGTTCATGATCTGCAGATTGTGATCCCCTTGGATGTATCTGAGAAGAATGTGACAGCAAAGCTGTAATGGTGAGTTTAATTATAAAGTTGAGAAAAAAGCATCGAGTTAGCCCACCACCGCTTAATTCATGGGGCAAACTCCGCTCTGGCTGGAAAAATGAACACACAGTTATGCACAATTGACTCATTTGAACCACAATAAAAAGGAAAATCTACATCTTATATGGCACTGTTGCTTGTGTTTTGGTCAAAAACCACAGTAGAGAGCAGTGCAGGGAAAAGCTCTAAATATAAAGTTGCATTAAAATCTAACAGCACTTGGAGGTGTTACTGCTTATGTTGTTTGAAAAAGCCTGAAAATGGAGGCACGTGATCTCTACTGCTCTTTATGTAACAGGGGTTCCTCTTCAAGTTATTCATCTCTGTTTTCTTTCTTTTAACAGAAACACAATTGTGGGATTTTATTGCCCATTTGCTTCATACTGTTTGCCTTTGAGTGCAGAGAAATCACAAAATACTATTTCAAGTTCCCATACTTTCATTATTAGGAATAATAGAAAAGAACAAAAAATCAACCAGGTTTTTAGAACACCTTACTGTAATAATAAGCTGATATGCAAAAATGTTTTCTACTCTATTGGAAAGAGTGTGACTAAGAAAAGGTTATCTGGCTCTCAGTGCTGCGGTCTCTGTTGTGGCAACAGGAAGCAGAAGGTGTCTGTGCTGTTGGTCCATTAAAGGCTGTTGATTGTCAACAGCTTGGCTTGATTGCAGCTCAACACTAAGCTGTGTTTCTCCTCGTGAGGCTCTCTGGTCATACCTGATATGAGCCAACTGTGTCTTTGTGTATTCTTCTTGTTTTGATATGCTCGTTTAGAAATAGCTCCAAATAATGAAGTCCTTGTCAAAGCAATTTTTCACAAAGTAATCAAAGAGCAATAAAAAATATTTTTAGATGGCTAACATAATGCTTTTTGTGTGTTTTTTTTTCATTTACATGTTTATTATAAGTAAATGTTTTCAACCTGTTTGAGCTGAGGTCGACTTTTTCCTTGACAAAAATCGCAAGGCACACCAGCAACCGAAAATGAAAAAAAGAGAAATTCTGTAGTGTGTATTAACAATGTAGTTGTGGCACGAAAAGCTTGAAGTTGCTGCTGGTTTTCTTGCAGAACTCCTTTACTTGGGTTCCCACAAGGAGCCAAAAAAGTAGACCACATCAGTCCAGTTCTGAGGTCTTCACAATGGCTGCTTGTCTGTCAGAGGACACACTTTAAAGCTCTGTTGATGGTTTACAAAGCTTTAAATGGTTTAGCACCAAAATACATGGTGGACCTCCTGACCCATTGTGAACCAGTCAGACCTCTCCAGTCATCTGGATCCGGTCTTTTGTCATTTCCTAGACTCAAAATCAAACATGGACAAGCTCTATTCTTGCATGCTGCTTTCTTAAAACGAGCAATTGTTTTCAATAATAACTGTCAACTAAAGGTTGTAGGGGGATGTTTTACAAACTTTAAAGCAGTTGCTTTTCCCTCCGATTTTATTAATATATATTTTAACCCTACCAAGAACCTAATAAAAACCATCATAATAGTCCTTTTTTAAACAGAGATTATCTTTTTAGAAAAGCTTTTTTCATGTTTGTGCAGCAGCAACTGTAAATTTTGAACAACTACATGATCGCTTGATTAAATTTACTTGAAAAGGACTAACATTATATTAATGTTTATAATTGAAATTGTAACTAGAGAACATTATGTTGACAAAAATTGAAGTTTTATTTTAATTATTTTCAAACAATTAGGCAACACCTGACGATCTATCATAGCACACGAGTGTACAGCAACCCACTGGTTGAAAAAGACTGATATAAGGAACAACGGTGAGGTCTCAGCAAGCAAAACAACAACAAAAAAACCTTACAATCCATCCATCTATCCATTTCTTAACCCACATTATCACTTTCAGGGTCATGGGATTGCCAGAGCCTAACCTGGCTACAGTTGGTCAAAGCTTGGGTACACTCTAGACAGGTCACCAGTCTGTGACAAGGTCACACATTCACACATACACACTCACAGTCACACTTATCAACTAATTAACAACATTAAAGAAAATGTCCTAACCTGGAGCTGTTCTCTTCCGACAGTAAGATCTCTTCTCCATCTTTCCTCCACTCCATTGCAAAGCTGCCCTGCAGACTTTTATCATACGTCACCTTGCATACTAATTTGGCTGAAGTTCCACTGATGATCTGCTTGTTTTGAGGAGGACTCACTATTTTGGTGGGATCTAAAGAAAAAGAACAAACATGTCATGATGATGACTTTCCTTGTGAACTGCAGCCTAAAAATGTCTAGATTTGACCCTATGGATGTTTTCTCTGTGAAGTAAATGTTTTGGTCTCATTTTAAGAGTTTGATTTAGGTATTTTTTATTAGCTAAAACAATTTTTTTCTTTAGAAATTTTCAAATTTGCAGAAAAATTGATATTTTATTACTTGTACCAAAAATGTTGAGAAGAAATAAAAATGTGTGATAGCCAACATAAGCTTTACCTAAAAATTCTTAAACCAATTTATGTTATTAGGTATATTACTATTATAACCTTCAAAGTAAAGAGGAGGACGGAACACTGTGGCAGGACAAATGCCAATGATTTCCAGAATAAGGTCAGAATGGATTATTTGTTGAGTTACCTTTGACATCCAGAAGTGCAGTAATATTCGATGTTCCCTCTGAGTTTTTGACCACACACTCATACTTTCCACGATCACTTTCTTCAGCATTAATGATTTTCAGTGACTGATTGTTCTCAAAGATAGAAAACCGTTCCCCAGTGATGACTGCCCCCTCTTTGAGCCTAGAAAGAAAAAGTTCACTTGAGTTATTTGGTAAGAATATGAAAGTGGGTTCCAGTAAGGCACAAATGGATCAGTGCTGTTTACGAGTTTTGAGTGGAACAAAAAAATTTAATTTCAGATTTCTTTAACTTTGAAACAATCTGATTTCTGTCTTATGTGGACCTGTAAATGAGCTGAAGTGCTTCTTAACAAGGTTTAATTACATCATTTTCAAGGACAGGAAGAGGATTATCTCATTATATAGATCACATCAGACTGATGTACAGACACTTAGAGCAGTGTGGGATTAATAGTATGACTCAGTGCATTGATTGGTTCTCTTTAGGATGTTCGAGATCTAACCTAAGTGATTTTTTTTAATGATCTCTAACACAAAAATCTAGAAAAAAGTTCACTGCATTCACTTACCAAGAAATGCTGGCTGGAGGAGAGCTGAAAACACTGCAGTTTATGACTATGTTATTTCCCAGGATCACTGCATACTCTTGTTTGTCCTTCGTCAGTATCTGAGGAGGCTTGGCTAAAGTGAAGACAAGTCAAATTACAGCAGCTCAAGCGTGGAGTTATAAAAGCAGGCAAATGTGAGCATCACATGTTCTGTTCTGAGGCTACAGAGATAAGTCAGTTTAACAGTTTACCCGCTGACAGAGAGATGTTGTCATTCACCCCAGTTTTTTTTTTTTTAATTTGATTTATTTGTTAAAGTGGTATTAGTTGTTACGCTCCCGGGTGTGAAAACTGTTCTTGGCATTTGACTTGTCCCCTGAGGGAGCCGTGAGCTGCAGCCACAGATGTGCTCAGGAACCATTTGGTAGTTGAACAACCCCCCCCCCCCAATGCAACCCTGTAAAGCTTAGTGTCGAGGAGGGAGTCTGACCGGCTGTGGATTTGAACCCCTGACCTCCCACTATGGCAGTAGGCCACAAAGTTAGTTGTTTTATAATTCTTTGTTCTTAGAAACGGCAGTGGTCTTTTGGTAAATTGCAGTTCACCTTTTGTGGTCTCGCTGTTTTGCTAATTTCTTTCTAATGCAGGTTTGCTTTGTATTGTGTATTGTGTTATGCATCCTGATTGGCTGTAGAATGTTGTCAGTTAATCTCCTCCGTGTTGCATCTCCTGTACAGACAGTGTGCAGCTCACCATACATGAACATTTCATCATGAGCAGATATTTGGTTTTATTCTCTACTAGTCTTATTTTTCTGCATAGGTTTGAACTTTAACAGAGTTTAAATAAGACAGAAAAGTGTGAAAACAATTAATGCCTTTCTGAGAAAAGTATATAAAGTGTGTAATGAGAAGTTTTACAGCCTTAGAACATCTATATTATTTGTAAAAACTAATAATAATACAGTTGATTGCAGATTTGACCCATCATGGATTATTTTTAGAGCGTAATTCCTGCAAAGAATGAGGGACGCCTAATCTTTTTATTAAATCTTCTTTACAATTAAATGCTAAGTTTAGACCTACAATCCATGTAGCATGGATTTAAAAATGTAAACTGTAGCCTTTTTAGTTTTCTCATTTTGTTTTAACCCTGTCTTAATAGATTTTTGGAGATTAAACAAATTAAGAAAACATATTCTCAAGCAATTCTCAGTTTAAATTGTAATTTTTTTCACTTAATACTCACTCATGACCAGGATGTTTATGTTGGCCAGAATCCTGCCATGAGGATTGGAGGCTTCACACTGGTAGACGCCGCTGTCCTGCAACTTGGCCTTATAAAGCACCACAGTGTCATCAAGCACTAGCTTGTTATTCTTAGAGTCATCTAAAAAAAAACACAGGAGTACAACAATCAGAGCTGCACAGGTGATACGTTTATCGACAGATAATAAGCAGTTCTTCTCCACTGTGAGCCTGAGTGAAGGTTTGCTACAGCTATCCGGTTTGCATATTTTGCTTTTGTTCAAAGAAAGCCTGATATTTGATGGGAAAAAAATCATATTGTGTAAAGAAACGGGATTTTAATGCCATAGTAAATGGCTTAATACTTTTGCATCTGAACAAATGGCTCAAAATTTTGCTTTCAATACTAAAATGTATGTAGTACACAAACTACAAACCAGAGAAAATGTATTTGTTTCCATAAGTTCTCTGATGTAATAACTATTTTTGTGTCCGTTGCTCATAGATGTGCAACCCATATTTTGAAAACTGTTTTTCCTAAACCCAACACTAAAACAAATTCTAGTTTTTAGGCTTCTATGCTCATTTCATGTGTAATATCCTGTAATGAAACTGTCATTAAACTAAGTGTCTCCATGAAGTCTTTTATAACACTAAGATGCTGTCTTTAGGCAAAAAGCTAAAGATATTTCAAGATATATTAGGGTTTTTTTCTTTCTCACCTCTGAATAATTCTCCATTTCTTCTCCACGTTATGTCTGGTGGGGGTTTTCCTCCAACTGAGCACTTAATAAGAACATCAGACCCGACGGGAGTAATTTGGCCCTGAGGAGGACCACCCAGCCACACCGGTGGCTCTAAAAGATGCCAAGAAAAACCATATTAGTCTTCACATCAACAGCCTTCTCTGTTAAATAAATAAAACAGCACCAGCCCTTGAAGCTGACCAACCTTCCACCACCACATGAAAGTAGTGGACAGTCTCTCCAGCGGAATTAGACGCCTTGCACATGTATCTCCCCTGATCTGTCTCTTCAACAGCAGATATGGTCAACGTCTTGTTAAAGTTGCTCAGTTCTGCCTGATCCGGCAGTTTTTCCCCCATTTTCATCCACGTGACATCAGGCGTGGGGCTACACAGTGGAATAGTGATGTATGATCAAATGTCAAACATGCCAAACATAGTGATGATATAATAATATGGAAGTACACGTACAGTCCTGCTGTTATGCACTCAAGCAGCAGTTCCTCCCCATTCTTTAGCACCTTCTCTGTCTGAACACCAGAGGGCAGCAGCATGCTGGGTGCTCTCTCTTGGGGGGCTTCATCTGCATTTAATAAAAATATAAAACTCCATCACTTTAATCAGTGAAAGTCTGAAAAAAAAAGTACACATCCAAAAAAACTACAAAAAAAGACTTTAGCTAGTCTGTCAATAGAAAAATTTTTTTCAAAATGTAAATTAATGTTTGACTATGAGCTGTATATGACTCACACTCTTCAGCAGAGGATTCATTAGCAGGTTTCACTGGAATTAAAAGTAAAAAATCGTGACCTTTACTGGATGTTACAAGCACTGAGTAATCTCCCACCTATTTTTCTGACACCATTCCTCAACTTAAACATGATAAAATACAACAATAAATTTGATGAAAGAAAAAAGTGACAATATTTCAACAAGGTAGTAAATGAGTGCTGCTTTTCCCATGGCGTGCATCAGCAGGATTTGCACACATCTTTTTGATGAAGTGCCAAACAAGTCAGTCCATTTAAGAAACACACTGATATGAACTCACTGCTTTTGACTTCCAGAACCATGGCTCTTTTCTGGACCATGGTGCGAATCCTGGGGAAGGCGGCAGAGCAACAATAATCCTTGCGACTGTCTCTCTGTAAGGCATTAGAAAAGTACAGGTTGCCATCTGTTCCCATGGAAACCCTCTTATCCTGCTTAATATGCTCCAGACCTGCAAAAAGAAAAACAATGTGTTAACTTCATCATATGACTTTCAAAAGATTCCTGTCTAAAATGAAATTGAGACTATCTTAAAGACCCACTCTGATCATGTTTTGATGTATTGTAAAAGCATTTCCAGCAGTCTTTTAACTATGATTATGCAGTTTTAAGCAAAAATACAGAAAAAAACTTTTTTTTTCTAAGACATAATTTCTCAGTAATTCATTAGAAATTTGCCTCTGAGTTGTTAGCGAGACCGTTGGCACAGAGCAACCCCGCCCCACTTCCCCTTCCTGTTGCTGAGAGCTTGAAGCAGGGAGCTTGTGGCCTGCAGTGTATTTACTACGTCACAAGCTTTTTCAAACTGTATATTTTACGTCTGCTCCTGATTCATGATTTGAATAAAGACATATTCCTAATTTTCTCTATACATGTTCTTCATCATCAGAAAAAAAAATGCCACAAGAACAGGTTAAAAACACCAAAAAACATACTAAATTTAGTAGAGTGAGTCTTTAAAAAAACATAAGAAAGTATTTTCCAAAAGGTATGAGTAGGCTGAGCTCGATCAAGCACATATTTTTTAAAGCTAGTTATTTTGTCAACACAATGTGAGAAATGTCTTTAGGACCCAGCATGCATTGGGTGTGCAGTGGAATCTGGTCCATCTGTAACACTTATTTATGACTTTTCCTGTAAGGGTTTTGAGACACAAGGGGCCAACAGTAGCACCTAATGCTTGTTAAGAAGAATAAAAAACAAAAATGTTTCATGAAATAATGATGGGGTACAAGTGTTTTAATGAAAGTCTGATGCTGCAGGAATCCAGTGACCTTAAAAGTTTCAGGGATAGAAAAATTCCTGCACAAAAAGCATATTTGATTTGCAGAAATGCACAGGTCAGTGTACCTTTTGTGTCTTTTTTGACAAGTCCAATAAAACCATTGATTTAGATTCAGAACACAGGGCACATGAGCAAAAGAGAGGTCATTTTTATAAAGAGCACCAGTCCGAACTGAAATATATGCTGACGGGGAAGAAAAGTGCCACCAAATATATCTATTCAGCTCAAGCTGAAAGCATTTCTATAATTGTATTTTAATTAAACAGGTCTGGAATTTAAGAGCAAATGTTTGAGTCTGTCTGAGAACAGGAAATAGGTTTTTCTTGAATGCCCTCTTCTTCTCAGAGCAGTCAGGTATGTAGAGGACCTTCAAGGAGTTGGTAAAAAAAAAAAAAGCATTTGCCATTAATGAAACACTTCACACGTATCTGAGGAGACCTTTTATACAGTTAATCACCTTTTCCAGCTTTGTTGATGCAAAGTAAAACTGTGGGCCTCAAGTGTAAACCTCTATTGTCTCTTCTAACCTAAACAAGCAAGCAGACTGTTAGGGGAGCTGTGCGCCGGCTCAAATTCACAAAGTGTCGTCTGTAAAGATGAGGTTATATGATTACTTCTTTCAGGAGTAGTAGAACGTCCACCTCTGAAAAGCAGACCTTTTTTCCTTTCAAATCTTTCTCAAGCAAACAGTGAATTCATCTTTGGGGTCATCGAACAAAAACAGTAACCCGTCAGAAATGTCGAGTCGACATGTGGAGCAGTGTGAAAAAAAAAAAAAAAACGCTAAAAGATAAAGGTGTAATTTTTTTGTCAAGCCTTTCGCACACCTGAACACACAGGTGTAAAATGCGAGTGGTATCTCAAGCATTCCAAGCTTAGACAGTTTTATGAGCAGTGGCGTTCACTGTGCATCATAGCTTGCATATTTGTGACTACAGTGTGCTGCTGTTGTGCTCTTTGTTTTACCTAAATGCTCTCCCAAACCCCAACGTAGCTAAAAGACTCTAATTTTGACTGTAAAGTTAATACTAGCACATTAATACCTGAGCACGGATCAATACAAAACTAAACAACAGACAAATACCTGACTTAGGCCTTAAGCAAATCATGGCTCTTTATTTGAAGTGGTAAACTATCTACTGAGAACTTATTGTAACAACAACCAATTCAAAGGGTCAAGGTCGGACATAAATCACAGCAGAAATATTGGTACACTTCTGTTGGATCTGTTCTGGGGAACGCACAGACTTTGAGCTTGGAAAAAAAACAAAACAAAAAAAACAAGCAAGTTTTGCATCAAGTTTAAAGAGTTAGTGTTTTCTATTTTTGGCATCAGGAGAGAAAATTAGTACAATCAGCCCTGATCTTCTCTGCAACCCTCTGACCTTAGGGGGACAAAGAACCTAACATAAGGGAGGTGTCTTTCCCTCTTAAATGATTTGATACGTATCTTAAAACACGATCCATGAATCAATACATAGAAAATTCAACTAACTTTGTGGCAGTTCAATACAATCCAATTCTTTTACCTACATGAATACAATCTATTGTTATTGTATTAAACTATGAATGCAAACGCCTTGTAACAGAGAAACTGTTTTTATTTCTTACAGGCACTTTTAATTTTAAGCAACAAAACACAATGTCTAAAGGACAAAAACCTGGCATTTTGGGTCTTTCAGAATGTTTTGTTCTCGGTGGCTATAAAAAGTGTGTCATATTAATGTATTCAGGCATTGTTTGAAGTGCAGTAAAAAAATGGGTTATCACGTTTACACAGAATTTGGTTTCACCTCAAGCCAATTGTAATACCAAGACGTATACTGACTTGGTTGAAGCTAGCTTGTGATTGGAGGTCTTTTTGTTTGCATCGCACGTACTTCAAAAAGCAAAGACAACAGAGAGCACAACAGGAAGATGAGCTAACAAAGTTAGCCAGAAATAGATTATTTACTTCGGTTTTTATCCTTTTACCAACATAATCTGTGGTTTCCGACCGATACTGCTGATGCTCCAAGTGCTTGATGGATTTTATGATACATATCTGTGCCTTTTACATCGCTGGACTTCCATTGTTCTGTGAACTAAACTTTCTTTTTATTCTTTCAGAAAAGTGATTAATTTTTACAAGTGTTTGCTGAAAACTACAATAAAGTACTCATTACACAAAGGCTGCAGCAAGAATGCAACAATGCATTGTGGACATATAGAAGAAATAAAAACATAAGAAAAGATGCGATTTCTGTCTTTAACGTTGCAAATGAAATTGAAACGTTTTTTTTTGTTCTTGTGACTCGACTGTGCCTTGCCCTGAAGATGGCTAGGCTCCAGTAATACCACAAAGCAGATCAGATCTAGATAAAATAATAATTGATAGATGTTTGAAATTAACAAAATGACAAAATACATATTTAGGAAGTAAAATAAAGTGTTTTGTAAATCACCAGTAGTCATCCAGTAGAGATGACGTGGGGCAACAGCTTCAGGAGGATTACACTCCAGGATGACCGGTTCTCCCTCATTGACAACAACGGGAAGAATTGTTTCCCTCGGAAACTTGGGAAGGGCTAGATTTTAAAAAAAGAACAATGGAAAAGCAATTACATCTTTATTGTGATGATAAGTAACACTTTCATGTTTTCGCTTAACAGTTACCTACCAGAGACTATGATCTCTATGTCCTCGGTCATGGCAGTACCCAGCTGGTTTGAAGCAAAGCATTTGTATTTACCCTCAAACTGGCGAAGGGGCATGCTGTGAAACCTTAAAGTTCCACTCGTTGGGTCTGATGCTATTGATGTCATGTTTGATAATGCCACATCCTTTCCATCTTTTGTCCATTTGTATCTGTAGGAGTAAAAAAAAAAAAACGAAAGAGTTCTAAGGCATTTTGAGAAACTCAAAGGAGATTTGAAGCCATTTAGACATTTAATGTTACCCACGTGGGTGGCGGATTTCCTCTTGCTTGACATGTGATGGTAATGGAGTTGTCAGCGGGCAGCACAATAACAGGAGTTTCTGAATGAGCTATAATGGTTGGTGGCTGCTCCACTACAACAGGAGAACAGAGGTTAAACATATTTAGGGTTCCTTTAAAACATTAAACAATAGTTGTTGTAGAATTAAAAAAAAAATGTTTTTTGTAACAACATTTAAAACACTTAAAGACCCACTCTAATCACAGTTTGATCTATTTTAAAAGTGGCCTTTTCCTTGTGATTTTTTTTTTTTTTTGCCAAAATCCGAACCGGTGTCCTTTTCTAGGACACAGTTTCTGCAGAGTGGCAATAGGTCATTAGAAATTTGCCTCTGAGTTGTGGGCAGCAGTAAAGGTGCAGAGTAAGCCCCTCCACATTTCCCATCATCCATCTGTTTATGAGCTCTCCCACTAGCTTACAGCCCCTCACAACCCCAACTTAACATTACCACAGCCAAAAAAATAACGAAAAATATTGGAGCCACCCAATTTTGAGCCAGATGCCAGCTCAAACAAAGAAAACAAAAGACGTACGTGGATCTATTTGTCTCCAAGTGGGTGCATCAGAATGGAGCACAGCAGCGAGCTTTTTGCTTGCTGTTGTAGAATCTATGTCACACCTACAGGCTTTTCCAACTGCATTTTTTGCAATGCTAAGCTTAATGTTCTTAATATATGTCCTTCGTCATAAGGAAAAAGCCACAAGAACATGTTAAAAACAATAAAAACATAATTTTATTAGAGTGGGTCTTTAATACACCTCTGCAACTTTATATTAGACTTTTCCCTTTTAGGACTCAATGAATAACAACAATGTCAGTCATCCTAATATTTCTCCTACCTTCCAAAGGAAAATAAAGGCCAGCAGCTTTGTAACTCAAGGTCCAAAGTAGAACTAATGTCAGGCTCTCAACCATCCTCATTCCCCTCTGCTGATTAGGAGGCACTTGAATACAGGGGTGATGATGAACTGCAGCTACACAGAAGTTGTAAGGCACAGAGAACCTGCAAGATTTAAACAGAAGGTCTGTGTTTAATGACTTAACTTTCAAGGAAAACAGAGAAAAGAAAAGACCATTTAGGAACCACCACACATTGATTCAGTAAGCCCAGAAGAGTGGTCATTAAAAACTTAATTCTGTATTCATTTCTTTATTAGTTGGCAAGCCATTTCTAAAATTAGGTTTATATGATTTAGTGATCAAATGTTTAAAGAAGTTTGTCTTTCTTTTTTGGCAAACTCTGACAGAAGTAACTAAACTATAAAACAATGAAGTAACAACTTTTTCACATAAATCCCACATGAAGGAAATTAATGTTACAGCCTTCTTTCAATCAGGATTGGGCCAGTTGTTCGCCCTTTTCTCTTTAAAATCGGGTTTATTGCCTAACTGTTGCATAAACTTGTAAAAACGTCTATTTTTTTTGGTCAAATTGCTTTATACTTTCATCTTAAGAAGCAGATTGAATTCAGAACCACTGAGCTGAATCAAAGCCTTTCACGTTTTAACAGGCAGGGCTGTGTATCAGCGGCAGTAAACAAAAGGAGTTGTGCTAAAAGAAGAAGAATTCTTATGTGGTCACAGGAAATTTTACACAAATGTGTGCGGGAAGGAGAATATAACACGGAATAGAAGTTTAGTAGAAATAATTCATTGGCATATCCAAATTGTCGCTTTTATGTGCTATTTTTTAAAGCAGTTTACAAAATAGAAATCACTTCTCAGTATAAACCTTTACTTTCTTTCGAAGACTTGGCCATGTTTTTTCCAATTTTTAGCCCCTTATGTTTTATGTATTCAGTTTTAAGTAGGAGTACCTGAATAAATATGCTCATTAAAATTGCAAATATAATCAAAATGTTTTTGCTGCTTGGGCATATTTAGGGTTAAATGTGATATCAGTGAGGGTATCTAGTTAAGGAAGCTACAGATGCCCCCCACTGTTTCAAGGCTGTATTGATAACAGAACTATAGCATGCGTGGAGATTACTATTTGAGCTGTAAAGGCTACTGGGTGGCATCGTGTGGCTTACTTTCATTAAAGCCAAATCACTCGGAGGCTTAGCTGTTGTCAGTTACAATTATCAGATCCAAGATGGCAGTCAGTAAATTGGAGTAAGTCTGTCAGTGTTTCATGGCTTAGTTCTCACAGTGCTGAGAGTGTAGCGGCAGTGTTAGCCTTGCCAAATAGGTTCACTCCCCTCCCCGGCTAATCCTGCTATCAGGAGAATGAAGGCAGGAGCTCCAGCAGTCATCCAGCAGGATGCTGTTGAACAATGGCTGAGCACCACTCTCAGTTCTTCCTTTTGCACGAGAGAGGTTAATGCAATAACTTGTATAGACTAGATTTGGTATTAAGCTGCTTGAAGTTAGAATCAATTTAACAAATTAAGCGACTGATGCTTAAAAGGCTTTACGATTATCTTCTGTGGATTTAAAAAGTAAACATAGCTGGTTTTGTGTTTGTTTCAGAGGGTGCACCAACATTTCCATGTAAGATCTTTTGCTTATCTAGTCATTTAGAGAGAAAAAAAGCACAAGGTGCAAGTACAAGTCTACATTAAAAAGAGAACTCTCCTTAAGAGGGTGCAAAGTTTTTGGCAGGCGGCAAAGCTGAAGTCTTCCAGTGACCAGTGAAGCGTGACACTTATCTAAGTGATGATCTGTGATCATCACTCCAAACAAGCAAGCAAGCAGGCAGTTTTCATTCATGCCCAGCAAATCCACCCCCCCCCCCCCCCCTACACTGGAAAAACATTGTGGATTGGGGAATCACAATGCCTTGTAAACATGGAGTTGTGCAAAACCCTCTAATGATAAGTCAAACAAAACTGGCTGAGTCTGCTTTGCACACATAAGACAGAAGTGTAAAATGCGGTGAGGTCCTTGTGCAAACAGAAGTGCTTGCTTTTAAAAGGTATAAGGGATCTATTATCTGACGGCATGGTAGATTGTAGTCACAAATCCACAGGGATTGTTACCTAAACCATAGGCTGGCCACAGCATGAACAGTATAACTACTAAATGGCTAATCCTTGGCAAAACTCCCAACCCCCTCCCACACCTTTTCTACTCTCTTGCAGCCTTATTTCAAAACAAATACGAACAAATTAGATTTCAAATGGAGACAAAAATAAATTTGGGGTGTTCCTATCATGTGTATAGTTAGAACCAGTTTCCCAAAGGACTTTTCCTTTGAAGTGATGATACTCACAGCTATTGGAACCATTGAGAGTGTTTCTCCTCCTGCAGAGGCCCAAAGCAGGTGCAGTTTAAGTTCATAAAACCTTGAAGAACTGACATTCCAGCATCTGTTTCTCTTTCTGAACCAGAATCTCTAGGACACACTTCCTCTTCCTCCTCATATTGCTTTTCTTTTTTCCTGCAGCACGGACACACCTCCCTCCTCACTCCTCCACTCAAGCTACTAAAGAAGCTACTGGAGACTCGCTGAAGTGACATATGTCGCCAAAGCCTCTCACTTGGCAAAGAGGCTCTGAAAGCTTGTGACAATGCCCGGGACAAAGGCTGCACCACGGGGCTGCTAAGAGAGCATTAAAGGTTGAGCGCAGATGAAGTACAGACATCTCTTTTCCTTACTTTCTCCCACTCTTTTGCTGTTTAAAGAGAGTGGGGGACAAAACTGTACACCTACACAGAGCCTGCATGAGACTTAATGCAACACATTAGAACTCAACAGAAAAAAGAAAAAAATCCCAACACCTTCTAATAACCTACAATTTGAAGAAATACTGGCTGGTAAAATTGTTTCACTGCATTTCCCTTTAAAATGTTATCAGTAAAAGTTTTATTCTTGATGTAACTAATATACAGACAAGCTAAGAGTCAAACAAGGACTTGCGATGTCAGTAGAACAGACACTAACTAATCTTTTTAAAGTATGGGACACTGGTCCTTCACTCGTGTTAGGCCTAATGGAGGCATAATGATCGCAACACAGGCTGAAGAATGCCCATACTGCTCCGTCATTCAGCTAGGAAAAGATCTGACCTTCACTGATAGGGAAGTCTGGATTAAGCTGCCAGCAGCTCCACAATGGTCCTGAAATGACCTTTTGATTCAATGGGATGACGGTAAACATCTATAAAGACCCATCCTGAGGAAAATCGAGTTTTTGTTGTTTTTAACTTGTTCATATGGCATTTTCCCCATGATGGCATGATGGAGGACATGTAGTAAAAAAAATTAAGCTTGAAATTGCGTCTCTGAGTTTTTGCTTTTGTTTTGTTTTGTATTTTTGTGAATCAGGAGCAGATGAAAAAATGCTGCTGGACAAAGGACGTATTTTTGACATAGAAAATGTCACACACTTGGCGGACCACAAACTTCCTGCACCGCTCCAGTCTGATGCATCCACTTGTAGACGACTAGATCCATGTACCGGTACGTCTTTGTTTTCCTTATCTGAGCTAGAATCTGGATCATTCCTCACAGTTTTTGTTTTCAGTAATGTTAGGTTAATGTCGGTGTTATCCTAATTAAAAGACCTCTGGGAAAGCTTTGAAATAGATCAAGAGATGATCGGTGTGGGACTTTAATTAATTTAAGTTGAACTAATTTAAATGTTACTTAAAGGTTTTGGAGGAATCTGAAAAAGGTTCTAGATAAACAGATTGCTCACAAACAAAATGCCACATCTCACTGCAAATGCTAAAGACCAAACCTCCTCATTAAGTAGAGTCCGCTCATTCCGTGTGAGAAAGGAATGAGCGAATTCCTTTTCTAAAAAAAAATTCCAGTCATTCTTTTCTCATAAACAACTTTCCTTCTCCAGGTGAACACCTGGGTCCATGCATGTGGCCTTACCTTTCCTTCAGTCTGCAAAGTTTTTGTTGTTCTGGAACAGTTTTGGTGGTTTTCTGAAAATCCTCAAACAAAAAGTCTTCGGTCGTGGATTACAGGCATTGTTTGCTTCTTTCCTTTTTGGCCATAACTTTACGTCTGCCATTGATTTGTTTTTCATAGTTGTAAAAATGTGCTAACTAGCAGTAACAAGGTCTAACATGAAGAGGTGTCTGTGAAGCATCAAGGCAGAGGGGTTGCAGTAACATGCTCAGACCCTCAGGTAAGATCCACTGTGGTTTTTAATTGACTGTCATGCTGCGAAGCACAAGGATTCAGATGCATCAGGGCAAAGTGGTGATATAATCTCTAGGACACAGAATATTATGGAACGTGAAGGGAAATATAAACCTAAACCTGAAGTGGGCTGAAAAGCCCCAGTAAGGCAGTGGTGGAGCGGGACCACACATACTTTATGACCTCGAGCTGACATTATCAGACATTATCTGAACATTCAGCTTTGCTTTTTGCAGAGTTTCTCCAGCTCCCTGTGCCCTTCTGCTTAAATAATGGACTTGTCAGTAAACGTGACAAATACTAGATTAAGATCTTTTTCAAATGGAGAAAAAAACACCTGCGTTTGAGCAAAACAAACACACAGCTTTTATTTGTATGAGATGTAAAGAAAAGAAAGAGATTGCAGCAATCGCTGTGACCTGGTCCATAAATGATGTTTACATTTTTGACTTGGCTTTTTGCTTTCAATGTTATTGTTTGTGCTCGTTTGACATTTTTCTCACTTCTAGTGTCCCTGCGTTTTGTGAGTTCACTTTCAGTGACTTCCTGTTTTATTTTGGAGGATTTTTCTTCTTGCTACAGTGTCATCTGGTATCAGTTAATTACCACAGCTGTTTCTCATTTTGTCTCAGTCTTATTGTACTTTGTTGTTAATCCAACCAGCTGCTGGATTTTGGCTGAAATGTCTTTTTTTAAATTGTCTTTTCTCTTTGATCATAGAACATGACAAATATGAGGTGGTTTGTACTCTCACATTGTAGGTCAGTGACACATTTGGATGAGTCTACGATCCAGACTAAACTCACTGTTGGGAGGTTGCAGGAATAGCCGGACATAATTACACACTTCATTTAAGACGGCTGTCATTACTTCAAATGAACCCTCGCTGTGTTTAAAACAGCGCTCTTTCTACAAACGCTGAGGGGAAGCTTAAAAGCAGAACCACTAATGGCCTGGATTTCATTTCCAGTTTTTTTGTGCTTTAAAGTCACGCAAAAAAAGACACCTTATATATAATAAATAAAAGTTACATAGCTGTAACTGCCATCCATGCATGTTTGCTCTCATTTTTAAAAAAGGAAAAGCTCTATCCTTTTAAATTTGAGTACTGAGCAAAAATAAAGTTTTTTACTCTTACATAATACATTCCTGAAAACTAAATAAATCTAAATTAATGCAGGTTTGTCACTCAAAAGTTGTTCGGTAATATTATTATTACTATTATAGTAGCAGAAGCAGTAGTAATACTTGAAAACTCATTTTTAAAGATGCTTCTGCCAGAGACTTTCACCATGGTTTAATGTTTTGTTATTCAACTTCAACTGATGATTTTGTTGCTTTTTTCTCTGTGAAATATAATTGATAAATAACAGAAAATTAACTTAAAACCAAATTTGTAAAAAAGAATTTATACGTTAAATTGTATATAAGATTTAAACAAAACCAATCGATTTTATCAACAACTTGACTTAGTACGGAACCCTAAAGGGACATCGCGTGTGCACGAGAAACCAGTACTTCTTTTCTTTTCTTCAATGTCCCTTTAGGGGTTCCATAGGTATTCCTAAACAAATAAAAGTCAGGCTTCGTTGCTAATGCAGAGCTCGGCTGTCTCTTCAAAACGCTTTTAGAACATCAGACAAACGTGAGTCACTTACAAATTCCAGTTTCATGTTGTTGCTCAGCCCTCATAGCTTTGTCATGTTGTCACGCTCATCTGTTGTGAAACTAAATTACCTTTTTTTTCCCCACAAAACTAAATGTTCAAAAATGTCAAAAAACAAAACACCTTCTATAGAAACATACCAAATTGAATTCTGGGAACAGAAGCTTCTTAAAGACATAAATAAACAGGTTCATGTAGAAAAAAAAAAAAAGAGTCGCACAACAGCTTAGAGTATACAACTAAGAAAACGCAGCAGATGAGAATAATGAAATAGATGAATGTTAACTTACTGACAAAGGCTAATTATAAGCAATATCGTGATGGCCATACTTTATATGTTCACAACAATGTGCCCGATATAAGCTGCTTATCATTTATTTCATTACATCATGTTCTTTAATTTTAGTGACCAACAGCATAGCTGATCTGATAACGTTTCACAAATAAAACAGGAATGTACATATCCTAAATGGGTTAAAATGGCAACAGCTGTCATTTGCAGTTTTGACTGGGGAGTTAAAATCTGACAAAATTTGAAACCCAGCTAGTTATGGCTGGAGTTAGTCATCCATGTCTTTTTGTTTTGTTATTATTTTAGTGTGACAAAAATCTGTGGTTGTAAAAACATTTTAGACATTCTTTGTACACTTGCCAAAAAAATTTTTCATCAATTGTAAACAAAAAGTGACAAGAATCCGATCCTTTTTCCCCTGTCAGATTTTGCACAACATAAAGCCTGTTTAGGGGTTGACTCGTACCGGTGCTTCAGGTTTTTGGGTTTTCCGGGAAGAAAAAAGACAGAAGCGGGAGCATCGTAAGGGAGCACGTGTCTGTCTTAGGACGCACAGTTGTCATGCGTGTGGTAAATGTATCATGAAGTATTTGTAAGGATAATGTAAAGCTGCACTCACTTTGGACGTACGGATGATGCTTTCGTACGGTGCCCTCATGCCACTCTAGTCATTAGTAGGGTGCAAGTATTGGCTCTTTACTGACCGGGGGCAAAGGCTGCATGCACAGGTTTTGCAGGTGGTAAGTAGGTAGGTAAGATGTCTACACAAACTGTGCTCTATTGTCTAATTTCCTAATTAATTCCTAATAGGCAGGCTGCACATAAGCAGTGCATGCTCAACATTTGAACAGCACGAATGGACTCCTTGCACAGTCCACAGCATTTGGGGGGACTTGAAAACATGAAAAATGTGTACGACACACATGCTTCTCACCTTTCACCCTTACTTAACCTTACGAGTTGCTTATGTGTTGACTACAACCTGCTGCCTGCATGAACATGCATGAACTTTTTTGCTCTTCGGGGTCACCAAGCCGCCTATGATCTTGATATTTTGTACGGTCAACTGTGAGCCCTGTAGACGTTTGCCCATTTTTTGCCAGCAGACAGCCCATGACCAATTCTTAATTAATGTCAGGTGCCATGTACTTACAGCCACCTTTCTTACTAAACAAAAGTCTTTCCTGATTCATTTTTCAGTTTTGGCACATTACCATACACTTCGTTTGCATTTCAGCCCTAGAAACATTTTAAAACGTTTCTTATCTTAGATTCTAAGAATCTTAGAACAACTTTGTGACATCAAAGGAGCAAAAACAAACCTGACTTTCCAGTTTTATGTAAAGGATACCACATTTGTACGTTGTATGCAGGTAGGACAGGTTTAAAATGCAGATGCATGCTGTAACTCCTCTCATCAATGTAAACATACCACAAAAAAACAATACTGACAGTTTGCAGAGACTTGTGGGTAGCACTTAACCTTGCCATCTATTGATGCAAAAATGCATCAAACCATTTCTGCTCCACCTTCTACTTGAAAGCAAAAACATTAGTTAATTTTTTTTTCCTAGCTGTAAATAAATTCATGCATCAAGGCTTTAAGCTCATAATACAACCCAAACATTTCTTTTTCTAGAAAAAACTTTAAAACTAAACATAATTTTACCACAACATATGGTTTAACTCAAGTTAAGCCATAAAATCAATTTGTTTATCCATCCTTTCAAGGTTGGTTGACTTTTTTCAAAGTGCATAAAGTGTGTGGAGGTTTGCGTGTTGCTCAACCAAGTTCCCAGGTGGTGGTTTAAATGCTTCCTGCTGGAACACTGTGATTAGTGAAATGACTTGTAAGGAGCTGCCTAAAAAAACAACAGGAGATGCCCTGACTTTGGAACATCTTCCAAGCAAAGACGATTGTTACCTGCACTTTTACAGGTTTAGCATTTCAGGACACAATGATAAATTGCCACCACACCTTATGTCCTTTTTTGTGTTAATATTACATGCATCATAAAATATAGGTCATTAAAGTAATGAGTAGTTTAACATCTGCATTCATTTAAAAGAAAAAAAAAAAGAGCAAAAGTCTTGTAACACTCATAAATCGTTGTAGGAATGTGCAACGCTGGCGCTCATGGAGTAATTAGGATCCATGTTCAAGAGTTTAATCAAAATTTCATTGCTAGCAATAGAGACAAGCAGACTCAGCACTTAAGCATCATTTAATGGCATGTTGCAACCATGAGATCTATCTTTGTTCATCCTGACATGCAGCAGCATCATAACAGTCAACAGGGGTCAGAAAAAAAGGCAGTGCTGCTTTACATGGTTTAAACTCAGCTTTAAATAGTTCAAGTAAAAATTTTGAAGATCTAAAACATATTTAAGAAGATTTGAAATGGAACATCAACTTTTTTTTATATTTAATTGTTTTATTTTTTTTTTTCTTTGTGCATTTGACCTACAGTGCCACATTAAAATATGCAGGGTTAAATATTCTTGGGGGTTATTTTTGAATTGGCTTGATTTATTAGAGTATTTAAAGCATATAAAATAATGGAAAAATACAAAAGAAAATTTACAAGAAATATATTGATTTGAAAATTAAGAAAAATAACAAAGATGATGCCATTTTCTCGACAGTGTAATTACTCATTATTATAAATAGACGTTTTTGCCGTAATGCATAGTACACACACAGGTCACATTAGATTCATTAAATGAATCTAATTCATTTAATTATTAATTAATTAAATAATAAGTAATTATTATTAATAATTAATAATAATTAATTAATAATTAATAATAAATTAATAATTAATAAAGTCCAGTAGTGTTTGATTTGTTGCTTGAAAGGGAGTGGGACAAAGCAAATTTATATAATCCCACCTCTGTTGTGTTTTTTTTGTTTTTCCCCGCAATCCAGTGAATATTCAATAAAGTGCAGATTATTTATCAAGTAGCATAATGGAGTGTTTATTGATTATCCTCAAAAAACATTACTACGTAATTTCAGTGGACACTAAGGTGAATCACACTTCATGTAACAGATTTGTAATCCTCAGCACTGCAATTGACATAAAGTATCACATTCATTCAGTAATCATGGCTACACACTTATTAATTTAATATTTTGAAATCTATTTTATTTGCAGTTTTTTTCAGGGACAGATTCTGTTGTTGTCTAACAATAAATCAATTAAACCTGTCAGCCATGAAAAACATATAAATGAAGGGTTTTTTTTTCTTTTGTTTTGCTTTTCAATAACTTTGTTGGTCTGTTTGTTGCAAAGATTAATTAAAAAATACCAGGACAAATTAAAGCAGAGAAATTCAGGGAAAAAAATCTTTCTTTCTTTTGCTGTTTCTTAGCCTTGAGGAAGTGATTCAGTTTTTTAATTTAAATTAAATAAAAATTAATTTAAAATATTTTTAATTATAATGGGTCAATGGGTCCTGACAGCTCAATTGTGAGTGGAAAAAATTCCTTAAATTATTTTACAACAACCAAATAATTAACTAAAAAGGCCTCGCATCAGAGCAAACCTGCCTGGTCTTGTGGTGAGTATGCATTATTGTACAAACCCTTTCTGCCCTAAATGCTTTTAAATAGTTTGCACCTTCTTTCTACAAAATCAAAACTAAAATGGCAAATGTTATCTTTCCATCTTATCTTCAGTGTGATGGTGGAAGAGTCTGAATTGACGTTGACGCTCCACGCATTTTTATTTGGGTTGCAATAAAAACAGTTCAGATCAGTCTATCCTGATGGCTTATAGCGCAAAATACAGCAGAAATACCTTCCTCTTTATAAAGCTGCTATCAGATGAGTTTTTAAAGCATCTGCTGCAACTTGTCAGGTGAATATTTTTTTATGAGTCATCCCAAAATTCATCCTAAGAGCCTTTCCTCCAACATAATTGGATCTGCAGAAAGCTCCAAAAAGGTTCTAAACCAATGAGACAACCAAAAAACCAGGCCTTTAGAAAACAAAATCTGAACAGAAGTGTGGACTCTAAAATCTTGTCAGTAATGAATATTAGAAGCATATAAACATAAGGTCATGTTAGCAATGATGCATTGGAACTGTTGCCATAGTAACTAGCTTCATTTGCAATGAATATTTTATGCTGTCCTACAAAAGAAAAAAAAATAAAGAAAAAGGAAATGATAAACTAACAATAATCATCATTTGAGCAAAAAATGAGTCTAAGGACTCAATCTTTATCACATGTGTATGATTCATGGACTTGTGGGGTTAGTAGCCACTATGACCATACAATGTAGTGTGCATCTCTACATGATGTAAAGCAGTACATCAAACTTGTGTTTGCAGATTGCAGATTCATCCCTGATGATTACAAAAATACCAGTGTTTATCACAAGGGTTATGTTGTAGAAATTACACCCGATAGGTGAAATCTGCAAAGTAGGATTACCGATGTTTTAAGGCTGTAAAAACTCCTCACTACACATTTTATACACTTTTTTAAGACATGAACATGTTCACACTTTGCTCTCTTGTTTGAACTCTCAAGTTCAAAGGTGGACCACAAGATAGTGGGGGAACAGTGTACACATTTTTACTTTAAGATAACATATTGCTATAGTTTCTTTTCCTTTGGGCTTGTCCCTTCAGAGGTCATCACAGAGAATTGGCTTCCTCCATCATAGGTCTGATTCGCATATTCAGTTTGCCAAAGATTTTATATCAGATGCCCTTCCTGAAAAAACCCTCTGTATTTATCTGGGGTTAGGACCAGCACGTTGAGACCTTGGCTTGGCCCCCCTCATGGCTACATATCACATATTGATAAAGTAATTATGCACGTGTGCTAAAAGCAAATATAAAAAACTTTTGTTTATCAGGCAAACAGTTTTTAAAAGACCATGAACTGGTGTTTGCCTGGTCTCTGGTCATGCAAAAAGGTTATGTAATGACCTTCTAAGAAGTTGTGGACAACACACAAAACGTGAAAGCATTACATTGTCTTTAATGTTGTTATTTGTATTTATATAAAGTACTTTTTATTGCTGAGCATGTATAAAGAATTGGTTATTCACGCTGCTGGGTACTAGGAGTCTTTATAGCGGCTGTATCTGTTTTTTGACATGGCGAAGGGTAGTTTTCCACACTGTTCATTTAACCCCAAATACCCCCCCCCCCCCCCTCTCCAAGTCAAACATCTCCTTAAGGAGGTGTTTGGTTACAGACAGATTTGGCCCTTCACAAGATCTGTTCAGAGTTCACTAAGCACATCTACTTAACCCAAGTGTGAAAAAACATCTACCCTTCCTTGTAAAAACTGAACATGGATGGATTTAAAGTTTGACTCATCGTCTTATTTGTGACTAATTTGCTGTCACAAGCACAACTTGCATGTTAGTCATGAATAACTGAACTCATCTTTTAAGGATAAAAATACAAGAATAGAACATCAGCACCAAGGAGAGCTGACAATGTGTATGCTGTGTAATTTTAAAATGTACTTCCTTTTCATTTTTTGTTTCAGCTAGTTTTTCCATCTGTGTTTAAGCACCTCTAGGGCTCAGAGCCAGTGCCAATCAAAGAGTGCAACTCCTGCTAAAGTTGTGTGTTGCATAACCGTAAACCAGCATCACTACTGACAGACACAGACCCATGGCAGAGGTGCCTCTTTGAAAGTGTCAGGACCACTTCATTTGCATTTCTGGATCACCATGAATGAAAGTGTTTGTTCTGGCTGGCGAAACCATTTGAAAGGTTCATTAAAGAGAGTTTTTGGGATACAAAAGTGTTGCGTCGGAAGTTTAGGAGCCAGTTTATGAAATGTCAGAGGAAAGGGGAAAAAAAAGTTTAGAAGGAAGCAATGAGCCGGATCAATCAATATGCAAATGATCTAAAACTTGAAAATTCCAGTCTGTCGACAAGCCATGACAGCATTAGTTATGTCAATCATCGTTTAAATAGCTGAAATGACTAAAGAACTAGGTGCATCATACAATCAGAGCCAAGTATCAGGCAAAGCTTTACAAGAACTGTAACCCGGGATGCAGCATGCCCCTGGGCAAGTCACCTAAGTCTGTCAGTGCTTCAGATTCCCACACAGCGCTGCTATTAGCATTGATGAAGTCCAAATGATAACCTATCATTACACAATCTAACAAAAATTACCACAAATCTGTACTGTTCATCAAATGTTAAAAAAATAAACTGTACTTGTAATTCCTACATCATTTTTCTTTATAAGAGAAACTCAAAACCAGAAAGTGTACTGAGAGGCGAAACCACCTAAAAGTAGAAGGGAACACCTGCATTTCAATTCAAAGGTGATAAACATACCGTATTTTCTGCACTAGGTCTACACAGGGATTATAAAGCACACTGTCAATGAATAGACCATTTAAATACAAAGATACCCCTTGTTTTTCCAAAGATCCATAACTCCCTATTGTAATATTAAAATCTGTCCAACAAAAGAGGCCTTCAGCTCTCATCTGTTTGCTCAGCTGCTGGACAGGACAAGTTATTAAAAAAAAGAAATAATGTGGTAGATTTTTGAATTTATGTCATATATATAAGGTGCACCAAACTACAAGGTGCATTAGGCGAGACGAGAGTCAAGGATAAGCTAAAAAGTCAGTCATGCTTTATTAACTACGTTTACAGTAATTATAATTCTTGCTTGTGACACGCCACACGTTAGTCACGCTAGAGTATTCACATTACCTGTTAATGCCAACCTTGTTTGCAACACATTAAAAAAACAGACTGATGCCGCTACAACAAACATTACTGTGACTATGCTTACGCCGCACCTTGTTAAAAACTGTCTGACATCGCTACACTTAGCGTATTTACAATACACCCAACCTTGTTTCCCCTTGCACCTCTCAAAATCGCACTGACATCAGTAAACGCAACCTTAATTATTCCGCATATAAGGCACTCTGGATTCTAAAGTCCACTGTTGTTGTTGTTTTCTTTTTAAATGAAAGCTTTTAAGTGCACCTAATGGTGCAGAAAATATGGTAAAGAAATGAACAAAATGTTGTTTTACTGTTGAAGGATCATTCTGATCAAACCTGCCTTGACAAATACCATAATGTATTCTAGTGAATTCAAGTAAGCCAACATGCCATTTTCTCCATCTTTTGAAATCTTTGATGAAGCCTGTGATGTAACCGATTCACAATTTAGCCAAAACATTTCAGCAATGTACTTTGGGCAAAGTCAGAAAGACTTAGTCAGCTGCTATGTTAAAAACTCTGGGTGCTATCCAGGAATCCAGGACATCTAAGATGTTATACAATCGTTAAAAGGCAACATTTAATTATAAAATTGTAAATGTATGATTTTAAAAGTCGTAATTTTACAAGAAAAATTCATGCTTCTTAGAAAAAAAAGGTTGCACAAATTTCCTGAAAATGAAGTTGTACATTTACAAGAAAAGGAAGCAGATTCAGCGAAATTCGTGAGCAGTGTATTCAATCTATTCGATTTCTCTAAATAGTCTGCAACATAAATAAAACAAGAATCTTTTGATTGTTTTTGTTAAAAAAAAAATACTAAATGTAATGTTTTATTTTCAGGGACTGTGTCCTTGTACAATTACGACTTCTTAAAGACTTAAAAAATGACTTCATTCTGGTAAATTGTTGCATGTTATTCATAATTTTGCAACTTCATTTGTGTGAAATCTTGACTTCTTTCATTTCAAAAGTTATCATATGACTTTTTATCTGTTTATTGTCTTCTTTTATTGCGGCACTCTGTTGTACGTAAGTCACCTGCAAGACTTTTCATGTTGTTTATTAATGTCTGAAAATAAATGTTTCCGATTTTATAGATAGACAAGATTCTCCAGATGCTCCATGTGCCTCAATGTCAGACAAAAATCAGCATCTGGAATGATTTATTTGATAAGATTAAAGGGAGCAGGGTTGTGATCCTGACAATGAGTGGGGGGGCATGAGGGGATTGGAAAGAGAAGTAAAGCAGTAAGGGGGAGGGTGCAGACATTTTCAGGGGTGATATGTGTGGCACAGAAGAAAAAAATCCATGGGAATCCAACTCATTAGCATATGAATGAAATTCCATCAGCAGGAAAACAAACTGAGTTCAGAGCCTGTTGTTATGATGTGTACGAGCGGTAGATGAGAAAAATTATGGATACTCGGGTCAAAGTTAATCCCTGTATTATGTAAACTCCGTAACCAAGAGTATGAGAGGGCTTGGGAATATGATGAACCGAGCATCATGTTCACCACCATGATTCCATTACAAACCATAAATGAACAAAAGATTTAGGGTGAGCAGGACAAACTGACAGAAAAGTAAACATATAATTGAACTGAAACTGTGACCCATAACCTTATCTGGCTTAAAACTATATTTTTACAGGTATTTGGATAAAAACATCTGCAAGTTAACGAAAAAGATGTTAACTTTAGCAGATTTTGTATATAGAATCAATTACAGTGTAGAGCAGGGATCAACAACGTTGATCAATCAATCAATAAATCAATCAATCAAACTTTACTTATGAAGCCCTTTGTAATCTCCCAAGCAATTGCGCCATCATTAACTATAATGCAAATTGTACTACAAAAAAAATACAAAAATGTTTTCAAGATATCTGAAATCGTATTTAATTCACAAACAGCAGGTCAAACAGCATTTTTTAAACATATTTTAGCATGAACTTAAAAAAAAGTGCTTTCATAACAATGTTGCACAAGGAAAAAAGGCCAAAGTATTACAACTATGTTTGTTTGAAACAAAAAGTACTGCATTTGTGGTTTGCTATACCTAAAATACCAACTATGGAACTTCACAACCATCAACAGGAAAAAAATAGCTGTATGGTTTAGGCTTATGTTACATTATGAGACAATGTTTGATTAACTTAATGTAAGTTATTCTTGTGATGATTCTTTTAATGTATTCAAACAAAATGTTTTTATTTTTTCATTAGTTTGCCAATTATAGTCATGTTCATTTTCTGCTATTGGACAGTGTAATTATAGCAAATAGATCAGCTGTAGTATTCATTTTAAAACGTGTTCACGTTATGTTGACGTTTGACAGAACAGAAAGACTGTCTGGGTTTAATCTGACCTTGCTTGGTTATTACTCAACAAACTGAGTTTATAACTTTATGTCAGCCGCTGTGACGGCAAAAACATGACCCAAAATAAAAACAGCTGTGCAACATGTGACCATACAGTGTGGTGGAATGTTGTAATAATCTTCCATTTGTATTATTTGTATATGGAAAAAAATCAGTGGTCTGAACTTGATGAAAAATGTAATGGAAAAGAAGTGACAGTGTTTCTATAGGTGGTAGGGGTCACAGTAACAGCGCTGTATGAATTAGACCCTCTCCTTATGACCCCATACGTGGAAAAAAGCTCATCTTCACCCAAACTAGAGTTTTTTAAATCCAAAAAATACAAGCAGACGACAGATCTGACAGCATGCCACTGTCTTTCCCTCTGCGTGCCCCAGGTTGCCGACCCCCTGGTGTATAGGATTGAAAAGTGTCAGTGTTTCCTACAACATGCTTCCTTCATCCAAAAAAAACCACTTTCAATTGTCTACAGTTACTCCAAATCCACAGTACTCACCAAGTGGTTTAGTACACAGGCAGAACCACACTTAATAATCACATCTACCCTCTGAAGGTTTTACTGTACTATGACATAAACATTAATACAGTTTAAAATAACATAAAACCATTGAAAGAGACACTATACAGGTGCAACGATTAATCAACTTAATTGGTGAGTTGATTTATATTCCCACAATCCAACCAGATCTGTCTGAGGCAAGTTATTAATCAAATCGATCCATAAAATCATTTCAAAAGGAAATATATTGATTATAATCGATTTTGCAAAATACCACTACGAAAGACGTACGGTAGATTTTTGTTACTGTAGCGTAAAACCCACCAAGTATCATATCACAGCGGACAACACACATGATGGCAACAAAAAATGATCAAGCATCATTCCAGTCCAATGTGTGGAAATACTTTGAATTTAGCAAAGACATGACCATACAGTGTGGTAGAACGTTCTAATGTTTTATTTTGATGTGGAAAAACAACTGTGGTCTGAACTTTAGGAAACTAAAATGTGAATGGATTTGTCGTTAATTCTTGTTTACTTGTTTGTTTGTACACATATTTAATTTACACTTAGGTACCTAGGTCTTTATCTCTGAGTCACACTGGTTGAATTGTTCAAAATGAACCATTATCAACTATGAATCATACTGTCAAACTACAAATAATAATATGAATCGAATCATTGTTCAAATGAATCGTTACACCCTTAATATGATCGCATGATGACTTCAAGACAACATTACCAGGATGAATGGGAACCTTCATTGCCAAAATAGCTTACACTTTTGTGAAAATCTGGACAACATGTACACTACAACAGAGAGGGAATAGCATGCCTGATACCTATTTACTCATTTTTGTAGTAGTGGGAACCTGTCATGACTTATGAAGCAATTATCTTAGTTTTTACAGCACTAGAGCATGTATAAACATGGTGGGGAGGCATCAAAGCCAAATCCTCCTATCCATCAAGCAAGCACTTGTTTCTTAAGAAGTGCTTGCCATTTAGTTACAAATAGTTTTGAATAGCAAAATCAAACAGCTCTTAATGATCCAATGATACATTTTCAGAATTTGCCAGAACAAAGTTGTTTTCTTGTGGACTGGGATAACCATCATAGGAAAGAGTGTGACACGGCAGATTTCTCCATTGAGCGTTTGACATGAAGAGCAGTCCAAACAGTGGTGGCTCTGTTAAAAAGCAACCCTCCTGATGAAGCCTCTGAAGAGAGTTTGAAGTGCCAACGCACCGTTCCTCACTCACAGGGAGGAATGCAGTCTATTGTCCAACAAACTTGTTCAGAAGCTCCTGAAGCTGTGACACAAGGGATGGAGGCATGCTGAGGGCGGCACACATGACCGCCCTTAAACCGGATGATCCAATTCAGGCAGGGTTCAAAGTTATTTGTGCCCCCTGTGTGAGGCGCTGATTTACCCAAACATTTGTTGACCCGAGAGGTCATGACCTTTAATCTCTGGAGCTGTTGGTGCCAAAACGCAGGAAAGCAAACTCCACGGAAACCAGAATGCTTGTTTGTTGGATGAAAGATTTGACTTGGAATTTATCTTAAGAGTAGACACTTAAGCCCCTGACAGGTGAAGCTCAGATACTTTTTATTCAGACAAGACAGGATAGACAAGAAATCCCCTTCTGACAGTAGCATCTCTATTTTGAGATGATGTGCTGAGTGGCTGGAAGTTCCTGTGTGTTTGTAGCTCTGTCTAAATATGTCGAGAGCATTCCAAACACAAACCAGCTGTCCTTGAAGCCCAGCAATAAACACCGTCAACTGGTACGAACATCACGGCTGATGTTTCTCTTAAAAAAGCCAGTTTTGGACAAAAAAAGTCACAATTGAAGGGTGATAATTGAAAAACAAAATTAGGGGAAGGCTCAAAAAGAGAGGGTCAAAACCCAAGTTGGCAGTTTACACAGAAGAAATTGTGAAAAGAGTTTTAGTCATTAAAGTCCCATTTTTGTATCTCTTGTAAAAGCATTCCCAGTGGTCTTTTTAATTACAACTTTGCCAATTTTAGCCTAAATCAAAAAAGCCTGTGTTGTTTTCTAGGACATAGTTTCTGCAAAGCAGCAAGAGTTCATCAGAAATTTGCCTCTGAGTTTTATACAGTACAGCTGCCTTGGAATGAGCCTGCCTTCCTTTTCCGTCATGGATTTGTTTACACTCTCTTCTGCTGGCTTACAGCCCCTCACACCCCCAACCTAACATTAGCAGTGTAACAAAAATGACGAGCAATATTGCAGCTATCCAAACATAGAGTTTTGAGCCAGATACCAGCTCGGACGAAGAAAAAGAAGACGTACAAGGATCCAGTCGTCTTGTAACTTTTACGTACAACTAAAGGCTTTTTCAAACAAAATTTTTTTCCTCTGCTCCTAAATTAGAATAATTTAAGAAAAGAAATACTTAATCAATTAATAAATAAAAGATTAATACTTTCATCTTAATTATCTTTATATATGTCCTCTATCAGGAGAAAAGTGCTACATAAATATGTTAAAAACACCAAAAACACGATTTTATCAGAGTGGGTCTTTAAAGGGTTTTAATTTAGCTTTTGATGATCAGTTTTTGGAGGATCAAACTCATGGAGATGGAAAAAGAACAAAGATTCAACAGTTAAGATGACTCAACATGCATGAAAAGTTCTGCTTTAACTTCAAAGAGCAGATTCTGCAGAACAATGATTGTTTCTATTATTCTTCACTATGCTCTATTGCAAGATTATGAGCTTTAACGGCATTAAAATCTCTAATCCATAGATGCTTTCTCTGGGAATAGTGATGTGTAAGAGATTGAAAGAAAAATCAAAGTATTCAAATATAATTTTCCTTAGGTTTCGATTATAGTGAAGGATTTAAAGTCCATTTCTTCTTTGCATTAAAGTTTGCTTTTTCTCAGTAGCAACCAGCAATTTCTTGTCTATTTGACAGCTTTAATGCGATGATGAAAAACTTTTATCCACGCAAGCCACCAAATGACTGGACTGATTTTCTAACTTTTCTTCCCACCTCTTCTAATTAATGAAATATCCAACAGCGTTCGCCTCATCAAAAAAGTTCCAACGCAAAAATCAATTTCAGGCGAAAACAGCCATCGCACTCGGTGCACCCCCTGAAATGTCTCAGGAGGAGGAAGACAAGAAAAGTTATTTGCCATCAGGTTAGGTTTATTCGGCCGCTAAATTAGATTATTAAGTTATGTTATGTTCTTTCAGTCAGCAGCTTCATGTTGATACCATAATTTTGTTGACTATAAGCGACTGCCATGGGGTTTGCTCTTGCCAGCGCATCACTGATTAAGTGGCTTAGAGACTCACCCCCTGCCTGGTAAGGCTCTTACGCCGCACTAGCTGCTTCTAATGGATAACAATGAGCTGCTCAGATGCTGACAGAGGCTAAATATACTAAATTCTGCCACAATACATTTGGTTACATTGAAATCTTTCTATGCACAAAATTAAAGTGTGTTGGTGCAAAGGAGCACATAACAGCATTTTTTTTTTTATCGCGTGTAGGCATGAAGGCGGAGCTTTTGTTTGTTTCTCCACCTCTGTAAATTCAGGGTTTAAGCCAGAAACAGCAGTAGGCTCTAATTATACAATTGCTGATGGGCAGAGAGCTATCCGGTGTTTTTGACGAGCAATTGAGAAAGGTGGAGACAACATGCCAAGCGTGTTGTAACATATTCTGGATATACCTGTCACTGAGAGTAGAATCTCTGTAAAACGCGCGGGAGGTGATTTACTGGGACCTTGTAATACTTATTTTTTGTCAACATTCCCTCTGTGGAGCTATTCGCTTTAGGGCCATTCCATGTGAAGTGACTGCTTTCATTTAACAAGTTTTATTGCTGAAACACTTGCTTAAAGTTGAGGACAAAAAAATCCTCCATACTTTTTTAATTGCAGTTTATTTTGTTGAAATAGAGGAAGTTTAACACTTAAAGACACAAGGTGCTGTTGCAAATATCTGCAAGTATCTACTCAGTCAGGAGGGAAAAAAAAGGATTGTTGTGCCAGACTAACCGCTGATCTACTGACACTAAATATTAGCTTTAATAATTACCCCAAAATTATATGCAAAATTTATTTAAAAGGGTTGATTACAGCTTGATTGTGACGACGTTTTAAGATCAGTGTTTTGTAATTACATTGTAAAGTTGCTTTCTTTTTCCACACTTTACTCAATTGTAGTAGCTGCACTCACACAATGCCTTCTTAATTTGGCATTTTCATCTATTTTTGATCATTTTTGCACATTAAACTAGTAAAGGCTGCACAGTAATGTTTTCTCATGAGTTTTTTATGAATGTTTTTTGACGGGTTGCACAATGCAGTGTTTTTTCCGCAGCACCATTGCACAACACAGTCATCGCTGAGTGACAAACATTTATATTCAAATGTGTCATTTTATTCAGCCCACCATAATTTTTGCTCTGACATGTTGCTTCAATTGCCCAGAAGGGAAAAGGAAAAGCTTTTCCCATAATTCTTTGTGTTCCAGTGTGCCACCTCTGCTGCTGGATGTCAATGTATCTTATAAAGTACCACCTTTAAAAGCATCTGAGAGTGTGTAAGTCTTCATTTAAGACCCAGTTTCGCAAGAAAATGTGTAATAGTTACTTTGGCAAGCAATTTCTTACAAATCTGTTGATAGAAATCAGGAAATGGCATTGGCTTTTAGCCGATTTTTGCTACGTGGTGGGTCTATTTTACACTATAGTTCATCACAGACAACGAAAAAGTCTAGATAGTGTTAATGTTATTATTGAAGCTGTACTTTGCAGCAGCTAAACACAGCAGAAACACAATACACTAACGTATAAAATATTCATTTTCCTAATATCTGTGTACTTCTAAAACAAGAAAACTGCAGATAATATATTATATATATTAGAAGATTTCTAAAGTATTAAAAAACATCAAAAGATTCTGTTCTTTGGGATTTTAAACGGTTAATCTAGAAGACGTTTTGCTCCTCATCTAAGTAGCTTCTTCCGTTCTAACAGCTGAGAGGAAATTCCTGTTTTTTTATGTGCTGGCATCTTAGATCAACGTCTTCAAGTCCAGTTGCCCTGAAAAACAAAATCCTGTAATAAAATAGCCTGGATGACTTTTGACAGACAGAATTGAAGATGCAGATTTAGTTTTTTTTTTTTTTTTTTTTTTTTTATAAAACATTACCAATTAAACTTTGCTGTTATCATTTTTGCTAAAAAGAAAAAAAAAAAAAAACATTAATCTGATAATAAAATGTAATACATCTAAATGTAGGAGATGTAAAATAAAGTTAAGGATTAATTTATTCTTAAAGAAATTGCTTGGGTTTTTTTGTTTTTGTCAATCAGAAAAAAGTTTCTATTAGTTTTTACCGCAAGAAACATTCCATCAGTTTTTCCTACTTTAAGTTCAAACTGCTTTTATGGTAAAAAAAAAAAAAAAAAATGTAATCAATCATTTCAAATTGAGCCATATATCTAACTGAACTTGGGAATCTAAATTAAAATCCAGTCAGAAGTTTGTCAGTGATACCCGCTAAACAACACGCAATTTCATTGTTGTTGTGCTTTATATTGAACTGTTTACAGCTCTGATTTTATATTATTATACATGTATAAAAAACATGTACATAACATGAGATGTTAAGGATTCCTATAAACCTTTTGCCATAATGAGGAGAACCTGAAACACACCAGACAGGACGCTCATCTAGCAGAACAACCTGTTTTCTTTACAAGCTTCAACTGAAAACTTGAATTAGACATTTAAACATGTCAAATGCTTGCTGAGGTTTTCATATTTCATTTCAGGTATTTAAAAAAAGGCTTAACCTAAAGTTTCCCAGTTCAGAAGAACCAAGTTTCTTAGATAATTTCCAGACCAATTCCCCACCAGCATTCCCCTTCACACTCACAGAATGGATCTGATGTGTTTTACAGCTTTGACAGAACTAGATCTAAGCACATCTGATTTTAATCACCAATCCAAAATGTGTTTTTAAAAATATGTTAATGGGGGATACCAAACCTTTTTCTGGCAATATTTTTTTGTCCAATTGCTTTACTTTTTTATTTCCCAGTTGTCATGGAGATATACACTTCTTTAGTTGAATTTATTACTGCTATTGATAATCATTTTTTTATTATCACACTTTAACGGGGAAAGCCTAGTTTGTTTTGGTCTTGAAAAGCCCCCCAAGCCCAAATACGAACAGTCAAACTCACCCAGACGCAGATCAGCAGCAGATGACAGGACTCGCTCGTTTTCCTGCGAGTTTTCAGTTTGCGTTACACAGGAGCGTCAGGTTTGTTTTGAGCACACACCCGCACTTCGGAGACGCGCCTGTGTCGAGAAAAAGTTGTGCGTAACTTTGGTGCGTCTTTGGAGCCTCAGCCTTCCGGCGCGTCAAACTGTTGTTTTGCGCGACAGCCGAAAGTGCGCTGGCAGCAACTGGGAGTCCAGCCTCCACAGGACGCTCTATTTTGGAAGTTACTGGGGTCAGAGGACACGTGATGGCTGCTACAAAGCCTGTCGAGTATTTAAGTACAATATGTGAGCATATATACAAGGTATGGGGAAATAGTTTGCCCATGTGTGCGCGCAAGAGGGGCGTGGCCCTCCCTGCGTGCACCTATCAAACAACCTAACACTGTCGTTTAGAGCTCACTTAAGTTTCAAAACTAAACCTTCTCTGATGAATGTTTATTATTAGTTAGATTTTTTATAACATCTCATCAACTCTTTTCATGTCTGCCACCTGCTTGCATTTAAAGTGCCCAAACACTAATTTGCTGCTTCTACCTGTTCTTTTGTTGTAGAATGCTGAGTGATTGCTATAGACTATGTCACTGTTTGTACAATAATGCTCCACACCCATCTGGGTTCAGTCAATACTCCGGCAGCAGCAGCAGCAGATCCATGTCTGCTCTGTGAACAATTAAACCCAATTACCACAATGGCTGAAAAATGTGTTGTTTATTCTGCTACAGAAGAGCGGAAACATCCTGTCAGTTCATGTGCTTTTGTTCCATTTTTTTTAATGCTGATGTATAGACAAAGCTTTACTGAAGGTAGAATACAAAGATCATCCTTCGTTAGTCACACCTCATTCAGTAAACAAGTGCCACCATGTTTAGGGGGCTTGCTTTTATGTGAATACTCTAATGGACTTTCCATTCTGTCAATACATTTAGCATTTGATCACTAGATCTGATATTCCAGACATGGAACTATTTTTCTAAACTCAATTTAGGCCAGCTAAACACAGTTTTTGTTCATGTACTCTACCATATAGGTGCGCTTTTTCACAAATACATAAAATATTTAATCCATTCATCCATCTTCAGAAACCGCTAAATCCCCTTTGGGGTAACGGGTTTGCTGGAGCCAACACAGATATTGTTGGGCGAAGGCAGGGCCACACACACATTCACACCTAGGGACAATTTAGAAACATCAATTAACCTATGAAGCATGTTTTAAGGCTTTGTAAGGAAGATGTATAAAATATAAAATAAAAAATTCAAACATGCAATAAAATGTGTCCAATTATCGATGCCATCCCCCTTTTCCATGAAGCATAATATTAAAAAAGATTAATCACTGTCAGAATTTGTGTCTTCCTGTTAAATGACGTCGTTGTGTAGTGCTGACCTATAACCTTGACCAGTGTCGTCAACACTAATCAGACAAGAGACTGACGGAAAGAAAAAAAGACTCAAGAGTGGAGAAATGAATTAAACAAAGCTAAAAATTCCATTATTAAAGTGCTAAATGTATTCACCCGCGTGTATATTAAAGCTGCTCGCTGATACTTACACATTGAATTTTGTCCCGGGCTTTATCGTTTTTGAAAGGTACAAAGTGCCCTGAAATGGAAAACCTGTAAAAATGCTGTTGCCATGGAAATAGTTATATACCGGTAGTTCATTGTCATTCTTTGCTCCTGTGGGGTAACAATGCCACCTAGTGATAGAAATTTCCGGGGACAGCGGGGCAGAATGTCCGTGTGCAGATGTGATCGTTGCACAGTCTCAATTCAGGAAGATTTCTGAAAACAAGATGAGGTTGAATTTCCAATTCTGCAACCTTTCAGGAAACAAAAGCACTTCTGCCTAATGTCAACTATAAAAATGGAAAACCTGTGAGTCTTAACTGGAGACCTCATTATATTTAATTTAAATTCCAAAAGCATTCATAAAATGCAATTGCTCAATTTTATTTCTAATACATCTTGTTGCTTGTTACCCTCACAATTTTTCAGCTAACAAGGGAGGAATCCTTTGCAAATGGTAACAGCATGTTTTTGTTAAATATGTATTTGATAGCAAACAAATAACAGTAGATCTTGGGATGCAAAGAGGAAGAGAATCCAAGCTCAAGGGTACAAACACCATTCCACATGTTTATCTGTAAGTTGTGTGCTGCTGTTTTGAAGATCATATGTCATTTATTGATCCTTTTTTATTGATCCCTTACCATTTATCTTAGATTTCGAAATCTCAACTTCCCCAGCACACAACATTTAAACCTTTTCTTTCTAACTTTACAGTCAGAAGCTTTTTTTCTTTTTCCAAAATATTATCATAGCTCTCATAATACAAGACTGCTTATTCATCTAACTCACTTTTCTTTGCTGGTGTATTTTTTTTTTTATTAAAGATCCAAAAATATCCTGTTATAATAACCATGAACTTTGGTGTGTCAACAGAAAGCAATATAATTTGCAAAGCTCTATATTTTAATCCTTCTACTCAAAAAATAATTAAAATGGCAGTTTTCAGAGACACTGCATCTTTCCTCACACAAAAAATAAAAACACTTAAAAGCATTTAAACATACATTCATGGATACACAGTTTATTTGTTAGAATAATGCTTATGTATTGACGAGCACTATGTTATCCTTTTAAAAAAGCATTTTAACACTTCAACCTTTCAAGTCCTCTCAGCACTGGCTAACAATTTATGGCCATTTGCAGACAAGTGCTGAAGAATGTTAGTCCTTAAGCTTTCTGGTGTTAAGTGTTCTCAGGTCCTTCCACCAAACTTTGAAGAGCTGAAGAAAGAGAGGGCTTTTATTCATCTGAGTTAACTTTTTGAAGTGTATAGGAGTCGAAAGGTTTTGATTTTAAATGGAGAGAGGAAGTGGTCTAAATAGAAAATATGGCAAATGAAGACATTCATTTAATTAAAAAAACTGACTTGTACAAATTTTATTTTATGATGTCTTTTTATTTCAAAGAATTAAATCAATTGAAAGTTTTTGGAAAACAGTTTTGGGGGTTTTTGTATTTATTTACTGTATATACACAGACTTTAAACAGACAAACAGACCAAAACAACAGGCAGGATGAGCCAGTGTTTTATTTTTGTGGCAATTAGTCTGTAACCTATTCCTGTAATCAGGCCAAACATTTTTACTAAAATTAAGTTAAAGTTACACCTGAAATAAACCAGAGAGGTTTCATCCACCAAATGATTACCATTTTTGTAGGCTTCTCTTTCTGGTTAACCTTTATTTGACCACAATGCACTGTTTTGACTGTAGCCACAGTCGTGGTTATCACCAGTGCTGTCCAGGGCAATTGTACATGACAACATTCAGCGATGACGGCTTGCTTTGGAATCTTAAGCTAACTTTCTCCTACAATATTGTTTGTGTGGCTAAAATGGTTGAGTTAGAAAAGCTAGGGAGATATTTAAGGGTTTTCTCTTCCTTAGATGTATGTCTGCTCACTTTTCACCTACAACCTCATAAAGCCCAGCGTTTACGTGCTTGATTCAAATCACATCTGATCTTAATTAGAACAAACCATAAAGTTAAACACAATTCAAAGTTGTTTTTTTTTGTTTTTTGTTTTTAAATAGGATGACCTAAAAGACCATAGGAAGCCAACCTGGGTTAATAAAGCAGTAACAAAATACTCCTAATAAAGGACCTTAAATATCTGCCCCTTTTTTTTGGTATTCCTGAGTTTCATGCAGCTTTTTTTTTTTTTTGCACTTGGGATTATGCCATTACGTCATCCTGTATTTAAAACCCATAAAGACAACAGTTTTGTCATGGGAGCTTAATGGACGCCAACTAGAAGTGAATGTTGACTGATAGGCGCAATCAAAGCCATCTGCTTTCACTTATTGACTCAAGACCCAGGGGTGTACACATGTGCAACAATGAGCGTAAGATGTTGCGTTGCAGCAAAATATGAGGAGTTACAGCATCACCACTTAACAGTATTACAGGCCCAGGGGGAAAATTTAAACTGAAATGTTAAATGACTTTAATACAAGTTCACTCTGGGAATATGAGATGAACTGTTGCACTCATGCTCAGTGCTGTTATGATGTTGCATCCTTTTGTGTGCAGTAAGGCAGTTCTGAAGCTGGGGACGTTTGAATTTTAGATTTAAGGTGATGCTTGGTGTGAGGTGGAGTGTTGTGCAGGCGCCGGCAGTGGCTGGAGTTTAAGATAAGTCTCAAGAAGCAAAAGCAAACAATTAATTTCCCAGATCCATTGCTCCTTATTTTCTGCATGTAATTGACAGAAGCAGAGATGTACCCATTGCAGCATATTGGCGTCCATCTGAGAACAACATGCGAAAAAAATTTGCATTAAAAGTGGCAATTAGTGTTTCTAAAAACATGTGACACAAGACAGGGAAAGGGAGAAAAACAGGTTTGAGCAGCAGATAAAAAAAAGTGCATTCACTGTGTACCTGAATGCTTGCTTTGAAGGCTTAAAAGCCTGCATGTTGATCAATAATTTAGACAGGACTTCTGATTAAAAAATCCAGAATTAAAATTTGACCAAAAGGAGACAGATGTGTCCATTCTAAACACGTAATTGATCATAGATGAAAGTCTGAAAGTCGAGCACATCCACTGCTGTTCACAGTGGCCAAGATGTTACTGTTGCCGTTTGGCTCCTTCTCCGGATTATTTGTCACCTAAAACTGTGAAAGCTGACACTTAAGAGCTGCAGAGTGGTCGCCTGAGACCAGCTGTTTGAGGCTAATCGTGCTCTCCCGTTTGATGAGCTCGCCGAGGAGACTGTTTTTCAATACTACAAGTTGTGTATGCAGTTGGCGCTAAACTCCAGCGAAAGCATGCGTGTTGTTTTTTGTTTTTAATGCGGTCACGCATGCAGGCGGGTGCGTCATTGATGTGCTGAGAGTGAAAACTCTCATTAGAAGGAGACAAATGAAAATCTATAATCTGCATCTTGGACCAATACATAACTGAAACCCAATCACCTAGAATGGATCTGCTCATTGAACAAGACAGAATAAAGGCTGGGAGCATTTGGTGTTTATGTTGGCTGAATGTACATGTGCAAGAGGTCTCAGGATGCAACCCATGAGAGATAATCACCTGGGTTATCACTTCTATATTGTTTGTTCCTTTCCACCACAGGGTTCACCTGAGTATAAACCTCTAATGCTGTCAAAATGAAAGTAAACACCGCTCCCTCCTGCCTCTTTTTCTCATGAAGGAGGCAAACATTTCATTTGAGAAAACACGAGAGTCAGACAGCTCTTTTCGCTAAAATTGAGCTTGGTGAGGCTGGGTTTTGTTTTGATTGCAAAGGCTTTTGAGACACTGCTTCTACTTATATGATTAACCTTTTGTGGCTTTCGGAAAAGAAATTCTAATGTTGCGCTAAAAAAGTAATGTTAAGTTGACCTTAATTAAATATGAATGAAACAAAAAATATTCTTAAAGTGCTTCTTTCCAGCAGAGATAGAGACTCGTATTAAAATGGACTTAGGTCAGGCTCAATTCTCTCAGACACGGACTTGACTCAAGACTTAACCTCAAAGACCCGTGCAATGGGATTTGTGAAAACTGTTCAATTTTCATAGTCTTTTCTTTTTTTTTTTACCTTCAGGATATCTCTGTCAGGCCTAATGGTAAATATTTTACAAGGTTTTTGATGTTTAATTTGCAGGAACACCGAAACACCAACTAATTATTCCAGTGTCTTGGTTCTTTTAGTTTGGTTTTTCAGTTGAGCTCTTGTTTTTGGTCATGTTCTGTTTTTCCTTCCAATAGTCCCACCAGGTTTAGGACGCCAATTATTCACAGCTGTCTTGATTTGTGTTAATGGTGATCAGTGTATTTACTAAGTATCTTTGTTTCAGATCTTCATTGCTCGGTTCTGTCACCAATTTTTCTTTCTTTCAATTTTTTTTTTTAATTTTGTTTGGTTGCTCCCATAGCTTTGTCATGTGTGAGTGTTTTAGTTTTTGCCACCATGCCTGGTTTGATGCCTACACCATCAATTCCTGACAGGAGTTCTAAAATGACTATTTGTATTAAATTGTAGCTCTCAACACTAAAGACTAGGCTTGGACTTACATAAAACATATAGGATTTTTAAGAGACATGTAACTCAGTCCTACAAGCAATACATCATGAAATGTTTTCCTATGTGAATTTGATGAACCAAACTATTTTGCTTTATTATGGCACGCACCAGTCCTGGACTGCAAGGACCAGATTGTTTTCCCATCTCTTCTTTCTTTCTCTGGGTTTAGTAAAAAATGTGCCCCCACCACATTCTCAAGAACTCTTCAAAATTGGGATACACCTAGAACCAGGTGGAAATGAGTTTCTGACATAGTGAACGATGCCCGGAAAAAATGATGACATCACAGCAGGTGAAACCGTCAGAAAAATGAACGGGGCCAAAATCCCTTATGGGGTTCATAAATATATTTCAAAATCCACAAATGGAACCCAAAACACATGTGTTGGGAATGATCAAAGGCATTTTTTAAATTATTATGGGATGGGCACAGGACTTTTGTGGCAAATTGTGAAATTGGGTGATATTTTAATTTTTGTTCAATATGAGGAGAAAAAACTTGGAAAGAGGCTGCCATCTTGAGTCTTTCACCAAAAAAATGCCTTTACCTTCACAAATTTAAACTAATTAGGGGGAAATTTTGGTTTTAAAGTTTGTATAATCTGAACGGCGTTGGCATTGCAAATTTGCAAAAGTGGCACTCCCCTGTTTCTTATACACTTTTTATATATCTGAATATTGTAAAAACTTAACTGAACAAAATGATATGGTACAAGATATGAAGATTATTAGGAATGTGGGCGTGGTTAACAATAAACCTCCAGTACCAAACCTCCAAACCTCATGTACCAAGGAAATCCAAAACTTTACTTTGCAGATTCTTCTAAAGAATACATAAACCTGTTCGTCACCCCCAGGCAACGATTAAAAAAAAGGGTTACCATGGATATAAAACCAACGAAAAAGTCACCATTTTTAAAATATTTCTTTTTTGAGTGAAGGGCCTTAAGCAGCTGCTCAACCAGTTTAGGTAGGTAAAAAGGAGATTAGTGGGGTGTAAAGACGAGGTCCATACAACGCCATTCATGGATTTACAGTAATTTTATCCCGTAACTGAAAGAGCTGTTAGAAATTGTCAAACAAGGAAGCAAAACTTAGTGCTTAAAACTGAATTAAACAAAAGAACATAATTGAGTTCACAGCACCAAGTTTGTCCAAAAAAATGCTCTTGAGAAACTGAAGCTTTAACCCACCAACATCACGAGGAAGCACAGAGGCAACACATGAGATGAGTCAATGGAGAGCTGGTGAAATGAGGACTAAAATATTTATAAGTAATGAATATTCAGCTGAGAGTACCTTTATACTCTCATTCCCCTGCAACAGTCATACTTTTAAATATTAATAGCTGCTCGAACAAATAAAACTGCCACATAATGTAAATGCCCGGCATGTACATGTGAGTGCAAACATGCCGTTTATAGGACTTGGCAGTCCCAATGGATGTTCAAATTTTTCATTGCCAAAAGGCATGCTTTATATCGGTTCCCATTCATTATATCAAATATAATACCTCTGAATATGAGGACAGACTTTTTGTCTAAAAAATGTATAACACGTGGCAAGTAGCTCCATTTACCATCATCTCCCCTCGAGTCTTACTGCACTTAACGCCTCCCATCCCTGGACTAAAAAGAAAGCACCACTGCAACTATGGTTCTTCTATTGCTTTATGTATTGCCATTGGCAGAATTTATCTCCAAACCAAGTCAATTGAAAATGTCTGCTGAGATGGTCATGATAATGTGGGCAGTAAAGTCTGGGGCCACCAGCTCTTTCCCCAATGCTCTTTGCTTGGCAGTGCAAGGCCAGCGGCAGTCTAATTCTGTCTGCACTGCAAAGCTCAGGACTTATAGTCCTTTCACCAGGGCCGTAAAAAAGCATCAGGAGATGATCTTTTCAGTGTGAAAGCTCCAGAGATGGCCCAGCTCCCAAACTAATGTGTAATATTGTGCTTGGTTGATTCCTGGAAGCAACGGTTGAGATGGACAGCCTATCAAATTTGAATGCAAAACTCTGCACAGTTTCTACTGTCAGAGGTCACAGAGACCACTTACGAATATACATACAACAATTTCCTACCTCCTGGCGTTTGTTAAAAACTGATTGCATGTTCAGTCTGTTAAAAAGAACCTACAAAAAAAATCTGCAAAAACAGAGTATGCTTTACAATAAAAAAATTCTATTCCTTCTCCAATCAGTTTGAACAATTTGGCCCCCAAAAATAGTTGTAAAAAAGGTATTCCTCAGATGAACCTGTTTCAAATTCTGCCTATCCTCATCTCAACCAGAAAACATAATCATTTTCAAGTCTGTCTACTGTTGCCTCTTTAGTTCCACACTTTTCATCATACAACGTAGCTAATGTCACCGCTGCCTTTTTAAATGCTCCCGTCGACCCTTGCCGCCTTTATCTGCCACACAATACCCTCAATACTCTCCAACCCACTCCACTCTGCCAGTATTGGCTCTTTCACTTCTTTTCACACTCTCTATTGCTCTGAACAGTTGGGTCTATACTTAAACTCTTGTGCCTTCTTCATCTACGCTGCGTGACCTCTGATTTTCACCCGTTTCTCCATCTTTCCCACAAATATTCTGGCATGCGGCAACTGACTTTCATTGTTCTTCCTTCCAGAGAAGGTCACCACCTCTCAGCAGCAAACTTAACAGTCCATCTAGATTTCTGCCTGACCTTAGTCTCAGATCTGTCTGTTACCGAATCTCCAGAAGAAAAACACAAAAAAGAGTTTAGAATAATAACCACTTTCTTGCTAAGAAGAAATTAATTCTACTCTGCATCATTCTTGTGTTACCACATCACAAAAAAACGTCTGATACAACTACAGATTGGCTAACAACAAATTAAACTCAATGTTGCACTTTCTCTGCATCCAATTCAATTTTGAGACAATATTTTCTGGTAGTTGCTTTAAAAAAGGAGGAAAACCAAGCTTTACTAATAAAATAACTCTAAAATCTGGCTGTAACACTCCAATTTACCAGGTTTACAATAAGGCTATTTGGCCATTCAACTCTTAAAAATCACTCCATATACTGCAATGCTTTCCCAGCATGACCACTAGACACAGAGCAGAGTTAATCTAGATGGTGGGTGAGAACGTGGGTTGGACCAAAATCATGTGTTTCACTGAGTAAAAGGGCAAGCACGCACAAGCTATTTAAAGGCAATGTGATTTCATTTTTTTATAAGGTCTGCATACAACTTTTATGACAAACAGTTTTTCATTGCATTCTCTTCATGATGGGTTAACTTTTAAAATAGCTGTAATCTAAGACCTTTTTTTTTTTCTTTCTTCAGAAATCAAATGTTCTTTTCGGTTATTGTTAAAGACCCTCTCAGTTGAAAATTGTGTTGTTGGTGAATTTTTAAACACGTTCCTGAAGCATTTTATAAGAATGGAGGACATGTATAAAGAAAATGAAGCTGAAAATTTCATTTCTGAGTATTTCTTTACTCAAATTGTTGTAAAGCAGACAAAAAAATGCCATTGGGAAAAAAGCATGTAAGTGTAACATTGAATAAACTACTGCCACTCTGCAGAAACTATGACCTAGAAAACGTGTTTGAAAATTGTTTTGTCACCAACATGTAGCTATGCTAATGAGTCTGGAGTTAAAATAGTTACTACAAAACCCTGGCAGGCAACAGGGAAATGCCAAAACAATAATAAGCATAAATTGGTTTTCAATGAAGATGCCTTTGTGGCAAAGGAGATACTGTTTATGTTTTGAAAAATAAAAAAACCTGCAATGCTCAGCTTTGTTAGATGTATTTCCATACTACATTGAGTGGCGAATTGCCTTTCCTTGTTCAATGCGCCAGGCTCAGCCCCGGTCAGACCTCACAAGCTGGTTTAATTGAAGACTTCTTCTGTAGCCAAGTGAGAGATCTTATTGAACTGAAGGAGGATTCATCTGAAAGCTAGTCTCTCCGTTCTGTTGCCCCAAGCAAGGCCTCCTAATCAGCGGCAGCAGGGAAGAGAAAATGCTTGATCCTTTACAGCTGTGGAGCTAAAGTGTGCATGAAAGGTAAGTCTGCCTATTAGAAAGCTGTACTTTTTGAAGGAAGTTCAGCTAAAGACTCAAAAATGTTCAAAGAAGACTCGATAAATATCCTACATGCTGGTTCAGATATAACAGAAAACAACATCCTTAATCTAGACATACATTTAACTATAATACCAGTTGACAAGACGAAACAAGGTAATTATGGTTTCGTGAGCAATGATTTGGGTTTTGTGACAACGATGTAAATATTTGAAGCAATAGCTTTTCAATTTCTCATGATAAAACAAAATAAATTAGGCAGTGTAGTGTTTCCTGCAGTCCTGGCAAATTGGCAAATTACATTTTACTTACAGATGATAAATCGCTTTCGTGCCCATGTGTGTGTTTCTCTTTTGTGAACAAGGCTTCAAATGCACACTCACATAGCCTAAAGAATTTCTGTCAGGTGTGCAGTCTGGATTGGAGCAATGTTCTGTGTATGAGAAACATCATAATTAACATCTTAAATCCCATTTGAAGTGTGCATGTCTGAGATTTCCACCGTTACTGTGAGGGAAAATTGCTGTGTTTTGCTGTCGGTTAAGCAACCTGCAAAGTGGGCAAATTAGGCGGCGATGTTTCTGTCTGCGAAACTGGGTTAAACATGGGGGTCGCTGAATTGTGTGATAAGAGCACATCTTGCAACCGTTTGCTCTTTCCTTTATGCTCTTCCAAAATCAGACAAGTTCAGAGCGATGCGGGAGAATTTATGTTGAGCTCTCTGAATGGTTGAGAAATTGGACCTAATGAGTTTTGCAGCTTAACACGCATTCAAGGCACAATGCTCATTGCCGTCACATGCACACCAACACACACAGAGGGAATACCTTAAGGGGTTTGCTATTAAGATGGGTAATCCATGGGCCTCAAGAGGAGCAGAGTAATGTATTCCTTAAGAAAGCCCTTCACAACAAACTCTTACGACCATGAATAAATTACAGGCTTAATAAAGGAAATTCCAACAGTCTACTGTATAAAACAATATCAGCGATGTTTGAGACATGTTCAAGAAATGGGGGTTGCTCTACGGATAATGCTCTCAGTTGAAAGATGACAGGAGGATGTTGTGGAGATACTGACTCAAGTGTACTTGTCTGTTTGAAAGCTAAAGGGAAAGCATGAATAAAAATAGGGGATTGGGTGTGAAAGTGTGCGGGGAAAATTCAGAGCTAATGACACAAACAGGAAAGCACAGACCAACAGTGTAATGGAAGCTTGTTTATCTGACAGACCAGGAGAGTGTGACTTGAAAGAAAAGCAGGGTATCGGAACTGGAAGTCGAGAGTGGTTTCCCCCTGTGTCTTGGGAAACGCATCTTTGTACAATGAACCAAAGCTGTCAGCGGATGCTTATCGAAATACAGCAAAACGTCAGCTCTCTGCAACTCAAAATCTGCCAAAAGTCAGTGTCTTTCATTGAAGTCCGCCATGAATTACAGTCTGGTAAGTGTTTTCGTGCAGTCTGAAGCTTCCGTATACTCTGAACATGTCCTCATCTGTCCTTCAACCCTCACACACACACAAAAGCTTTGAGGGATCCTAATTTGGGGGATTGAAGGAGAATCTGTCTATTGGACATGTGTGGTAATGGCAAAAGTTTTTGCCATTGATTACTGTATGATTAAACTTCAGTGGGACAATTATAGTACAAAATAACACAATAAATGACATAGCAGAAAAAAATATTGATAACCTGAGTCATTGCCTATGCCATAGTCACACACACCCACATGGTGGTTGACTCGGACTGATAGAGGGTCATAGCCAGGAGGGGCTGCCTCTTAAGAGGAGCACAGGTTTCTTGCAGTTCCTTTGAGGCTCATGGGGCCACTTTATGCCATGAAAATGGAACATACCATTGTCATGGGTGAGGTAAGTGTACCGTGAAGTATTTGTAAGGATTATGTAAGTTGAACGCACTCATTATGGAGTGATGCTGTGTCCTTACGCCACACTTCAGTCATTATTAAGGGGCACAATGGTTTCTTACTGACCAATACTGCATGCACGGCGTGTGCACGTGATACACACGTGCATGCAAGATGCCTTTAGGACATTCACACAGCTACACTCTGTCTGATTTCCTCAATTCTACCAGCCAGACTGTGCGCATGGGACACCCCAGAAGGGTGAACCTTTCACTTGAAAAGCACTAACAGGCTTGGAGCATGGTGTGCAGGGTTTGGGGAGGTTGAAAAAAAATGACGTGTTTCCTACAACCTGACGCTTGCAGAATGCCCGTAGAAAAAACCGTGCATGAACATTTTCACCTAAAGTCTACGATTTTAAAAGTTCACGTGTCCCATACAGATGGGTCCATTCTTCACAGCCTGTATCCAACCGCCCCATCTTCATCCAGAATATGCATTTTTTCCCTGACAATAGTTAGTGACTTATGCAAGTTTGTTTTTTGGTTTGTTTGTTTTTTGCAAATCAAAAGGAAAAAGTTCATAGAAGTCTATGGGTTCTGCTTAAAGTAAAAGAAAAAACACATTCTAAAAAAGGGTTAGCATCAAAAAACTAAAAAATTCTAACACTTTAAAACTCAAAAGTACACATTGCAAACTTGAAATTTTGAAAAAGGATGTAAATTTGAAACTTTAATTAAAAACAAAACTTGAAACCTTCAAAAGTTACTAAATGAAAATAAAATTCAATAATTCCTTCAAACTATGTTTACTGGTTATGTTGTTGCTTCTTCAACAATCTTCTCTCCTTTAGAGTTTAAAGTTTTGCATTAAGAGCCTGTGTTATTCCTGACATTAGATTTTTGTCATGGAGGTCTGAGCATTTCAGTATTTGTTTCATGTTTTGTAGCGCTTTCTTGTATGAATGCGGGGTTGTTTTTATCCATCAATTGATTGCTGCCATATTCATTTCCATAGAAACGCAGACAGATTAATTGTATTATCCTGTTGATCAGACCAGACTCACCTCGGGTCTGACCTCATAAGCTTGTGTGGTCAGACATGTGATGAAGATGGTAATTAACTAGAGCCCCAATGCAATTACAGACAAGGTTAAAATGTGCAAACTCTTTAAATCAATAGAGCTCCACTGATCTGGAGCACTGCTTTGTGAGTTTTGTTTTATAATTCTTGAGCTGTAATGAGCTCTAAAAATGCTTAAGGTTACAATTGCAACATGTTAATTTAACAACAAAATAAAGGAAAAACGGCTGAATGTAAAAAAGAATACCTTGAAAGCATTAAATAACTACATATCTTTTTTGGGATTCATAATTAAAGTATTTGAAATACAGCATACAAATTAATTAATACTCAATACATGTTCTCCCATAATCCAGAGGCCTTGAAAGAATGGTAGGAATGGCTTATGCTAACAATGTTTTAAGTGTATTCATTTATCCGTTTCTTTTATATTTTCTGAAATTTCCTTTCATCTTCTTTAAAATTTTCACAGCTGTTACAATAATTTAGAGCTTAATGAGTCACCTGAGTTTTATCAATGGAATGCTGTGTTACAAACTAACCTTAAATATCTTTAAAGTCTCTGCAAAATAAACTGAGAGTCCCTCACTCTCCTTTTATCGAATCTCTGAGATTTTATGCTTTACTTAAACTAAAATACATTAATCCCAATTTTGATAACACAGTCTATCAAATAACAGAAAACACAAAGGTGGAACTAATGAGATTAACAGGTGTTCATGCAGCAAATCACTCCAGAGAACCATCATGCGGAATAACCAGTTCCGACATTTTCTATTAACTACAGCTTCATCTTTGTCAGCACAATGTGTTAAAAAAAATCTGTTTTACAGGTCTGTGGTGCAGAAAAGAGAAGCAGTGTGACTTATTTTTTTAATGTGCAAATTTGGCAGATCTGAGGACTGTTATTTTCCAGTTACTTGAGCAATTCTGAAGGCCTTAAAACATTTGTTGTATTTCCACAAATAAAGCAAGCAGTTTTAAAGGTAATCTAAAAAACAACAACAATGTAATTGTTTTGCCACATTTCCCCCTAAAAATACAAATTTCATTTATATAATAATTTATCATCAGTAATTAAAGATTAAAGTGAAGCAATATGAAAAGTTCATTAGAATTTCAGATTCACATCCGACTGGAAAACGTTCAAAGATCTTCTCTTTTGGAGTTTAGCTTTCATTAGTTTTAACTGTGTCACCAACGTGAAGCGTCAAAATTAGCAGTCATAGGGATTCAGTTAAAGATGCCTTCAAACTCATTTGAAAGTAAAGTAGTATGATCCACTAGAGCAAGGAAAAAGTAGCATGTTAATATGATAGCCTCATTGCATCTGTTTAACTGGGTTTTAAATTTTAGACCAGAACATTTTACCGTTAGCGGTGTTGGCAAGCATTGTGAATTACAGAACAAACTAAAAAGAAATGCCTTTCCAAGCCCTGAATTAAAGAAGTTTGAGATTCCAGAGCTTAACTGTTTTGATGGCAGATGTGAAGCAATACAGTTAATGAATTGAATCCAACCAGCAACTGAACATTTGCTGCATAAAGGATCAAATCCTGTCAAAAATGACATGAAACACTGATTCTTTTTACTGCCAGATATGTACAGGTAATGTTTGATTGTGGTATCACTGCAGATGCATGCTGCAAAGGTTTTTTGGGTCATATTTTTGCACATACAAAACATTTCAGGAGCTTCATAACAAGCACATTTAAAGTGTGGCAGCAACACCCTTTTAGCTTCCAGCACAAAAACTGAACAGACATTTTCAAAGCTTACTAATTAACACTTTTCACCCCCTCCTGTGTTAAATCTGCACAAAAAGCAAAAGTGTAAGGGCCTGTTTCTGCTTTGCTCATGGTGACAACACAGTCTCAGTGATCCCAATGAATGTTCTTGGTTAATTGGCACATGTAAGGTAAGTTTTACCTTGAATGTGTGCCAGAATAAAAAAATTAAAAAAAAACAGTTTGCCAGAATTTTTTCTTCTGAAGCAACTAATTAATTTTAGGGGGAAAATCCTAAATCTGAAGTTGTTGAATTATAAAGTCAAATTTGAATTTGAATATATAAGTATGTAGGAGTGGAAAAACCTTTTTTGAGGTTTTAAAATTGTATATTATCTTAAATTCCACTGTTTAGTAAGGGTGTAACTTTCACAATGATTCCATTCATAGCACAATTCGTTCATGATATTATCCATAATCGATATTGGTTCAGTTTGACTTAAAATCGATCCAGTACATCTTTGGCCAAAAGTTAAACCAGTGTAACTCAGAGATAAATACTAGCTGAAGAGTGCAGGTGAAGTTTTCCAGAATTCTTGTATTTCTTGCAAGATAATCAAGCGTAAATTAAACAGGTAAAAAAGAATTGGTGGCAAATCAATTCACATTTTTGTTTCATAAAGTTCCACCCGCTGTTATTTTTCCACATCAAAACGATTCAAAGGGAAAATTATTAGAACATTCAAGCTCACTGTATGGTCACATGTTTGGCAAAATTCAGAGTATTTCCAGACATTGTACTGTAATGATTCTTAATCCTTTTTTGCTGCCATCACATGTGTGTAATCCGCTGGGATGGCATGTGGTCATTTTTATGTTACAGTAAAATAATCCAAATGGTAATGTCTAATATCGATTAATTTCATTTGAAACGATTTTATAATGGTTTTTAGGCTGATTCAATTGACTTGTTTCAGACAGATCGATCTTGTTGGATCATAGAAATATACGTTGATTCGCTAATTAAGTCGATTAATTGTTACACCCCTATTCATTTGGGAAGATGTATACTTCTTATTTTTAAGCACATTGTTCACTTTGTGTGTTTTTTAGGTGTAAAATTGTACATTTTTAACACTTTACTTTAAATGTTCTTTTTCTTCCTTCTTATAGTATAGTTCAAGCATGTTTGGTTTGTTCATAAAAGGTGAATCCTTTGAACTCTACATTTGAAATCATATTTGTGAAACTAGATATATTTTTTTTATTAAACGGCAAAGCAGGGCTGCATAAAAAAAATCCCATTTATGCCAATTTCCCTGGTTCAGATCAAAGAGCCATTTGTGGATCAACTGTTGGTGGTGAACAGGACCTGTCGCAGATTATCTGGGATCATGTTTGCTAGTAAAAACAGCCCATCCTCTTTCAAAAGAACACGTTGTCTTCCGTGATCATGGGAGCATCTTTAGATTGTTCCCTGCTTCGCAGCAGTGCTGTGGTCTGACGCAGGGGGGCGCAGTTCCCCACCAGGTGCGTCTTCAGTGCACCTTCCCCATCACATCGCTGCTGCTTCTGCTGCTTCTTTCTGCCACAGCCCACTCCTTCTTCGCAGGCAGAGCTGACTTGATGCGCATAATAAATCATCTCTGCAAGATCCCAGTCCGACCCCAGTTTCAGCGCGAGGCGTTCCGGATTGGAGTCGCGCCTCGTGACAAGAAGCGGCATCTTTTAGATGTGATCCACTGCAAACAACGTGGGTGTTGTGTGCGCGCGCGCGTCTTTTTTTTTTTTTTTTTTAATCTTTATTTTGGTGGGGAGTGAAGGAGAATGAGCCGTGTGTGCGCGCGCCTCCTGCGCTACCCGCTATCTGTGAGTGGCCACCGGCTCAGTTTCACCTGTATGAACGACCTTCAATTGTGACCGAAATTTTCCTAACGAGGTTTCCATGGAGCAGCGATCTGCCTTTTCTTCCGTGAGCGTTGAATTGGGCTCCCGCAGGGCTCCGCATCTGTCAGGATAAGGACGGAGGTAAGGCACAATTCCCTAAAATGTTGATCATGCTGCGCGGGCGCGTTTTGCTGTAGTTGGCGTGGACGCGCATCCCATACAGCCAAACATATTTGGCCACTTTTTGCAGGGGTCACGTGTTCTGGAGTGGCCCTTTAATGAAAGGCCATGCAGTTAATAATAATTGCTTCCTTTGACTGGAGTCCACTCCTAACTGCAGCTAATTCCTCCACAGAAAAGGGCAAGCATTCATAAATATACTTGATTATTCTTTCAAATGAAGCAGTTTGGCTCTGTTTGTCAGAGGGATGAGGGGGGTGCTGGTTTTTTTTTTTGTCACATGGTGGTGTTTTAGCCTCTGACTGCTCCTGTGGTTCCTGCTTGGACCTGATGCCCCCACTGCAGCTTGGCTCCACATTACTGTGAAATATATGAACCCGGGGGACATGGCCAATCAAGAGGTGCCAGCATTCTTTTGGATGAAGAGGGGAAACAATCAGACAAGTGTCATCAGTGATGCTCTTTCATTGAGATTTTAAGGCAAAAATGCCTCCGCTGAACCTTGGAAAGTATTGGAAATGCAGTGCAGGCAGCGAGGGGAAAGAAAAAAAAAAAACATGCTCGCACACACATTTACACAACTTCTACCTTGCAACATTCTCCAGGTAATTGCCTACTTGTGTGCCACAATGTCAGCTTGAATATCTCTGATGAATGCAGCTCAGGCCTTCAAACAAAGTGCACTCCCACTCTTCCAGCTGGGCTATTTGTTCAAGCAGCATGTACCTCGGATGCAGTCAGAATGTGACGGAGGTGGAGGTTTCTGTGTTTTTACATTATTGTGATGTGTCAGTTAACCCGGTGTCGCTTAACGAAGGGACCTCCTTGATTGAGAGTGAGAGTGATTCACCCTGTGAGGCTTCATCTCCACTTTCCATTACTATCATCCAGGAGCCGGAGTGGACAGTGTTTGCTGTGTCCATGTGGGTGGCTGTGCACCTTTAGGATTTCACTTGATAGCTTTTTTCTTTTTGCATTGTGTTGATGTAACACATTTTTTTTTTGTCATTTGCTTTCGTTTATGGTTGATTAAATCTTTATATTTTTCAAAAATATCCAATTTTGATGCATGGAGAGATTCTTGACAAACCCTGTTATAAATTATGACCATAACATTTCAAGCTGACAGGAATGTAATACCCTTTGCGCCCTGCACACACCAACCCTCAATCCTGAGGTGCCAGCAGTTTGCTCAGTGTGGGCCTATCACTGAGGTAAGGAATGCAGGACTCTTCTGTAGACCAAGCGTACCAATCCAATTTTGCAGACTTTGGGGGGAGAAAAAGACTCAGCGAACATGAAAGGTAGAGAGGGGAATCCTGGCTGAGACTCCACACGTCTGATTTGACATCCAGGCAGCTGACAAACAATTAGGCTCCCCATAAGTACTTCTCTGAACCAGGCTCGCCTCAGGATTAGGCCACAAATGAGCCGCACATCACAGCTTATGTCTTCTAAACGCCGGGCGGGTGTACGCGCCGGTGTCTGTGAAACTATACGTGTTGCACATGGTTATAAAACAAGTTTGATGAGTTGCTATGTGTGGGCTGCGTGGCATTCAGCAGACGGATGTTATTATCTGTCCCTGGCCTTATCTCGAACACCTCTTGAGGGAAAAAAAATTTTTGTGTGTGTGTTTCTGTGTGTGTGTCAATGAGCTTTCTCATTTGTACGCCTTTATGCAGGTGCACACTAATGTACACAAATCTGCATATGTTCCATGCATGCTGCACTGCCTACTTAAATGCCGTGCTACAGCAGGTTTTCTATTGTGTGCATGTTTGACATTTCATAATTGCATCATTATTTGCTCAGTGCAGTGCAATTTGCAACACATCCCTTGATTATGAGGCCTGAGTGGAATGGCTTCCTCATCATGCTGTCTTCATTCACCCCAGCATGTGAGGGAACACATGCTGCTCTGGGTGAATCTAATTGATTGGTAGGCACCCAGTTCCCAAGTCCAAGTCTCCTCAGGCAGTCAGAGAGTGAATTCGTCCAAGTGAGGGATGAGCTCAGACGTTGGTTCCTGTCCTAATAGATTGGCATAGATACCCATGCACATCTTTCTGATGCCGCTAAACATCTCTGAGGCCAACATGACCACAGCTCAGGTGCAAAATGACCCTCACTGGCTGATCTTTGATAGTGAAAAGAGAATAAAGGAGAGTGATTTGGCACCAAATATACAGACGAATCCAGACTTTTTTTTTCTCTGAACAGTTTTTTTTCTAAAAAGAATAATATAAAAAAGACAGTTGGGATTTGAGGTATTAAAGGGCGAAATTCTCCTCTCAACAGGTCACGCTCGTCTCCCTCTCCGAGAACACAAGTGCCATTTTAAAGCTTATTGGATGAAAGTCTCATTTACCTCTGGCTGCCAAAGATGACGCTGCCATGGAAACAACTTCTGCTGTTATCAATCATCGACTGTCTGACAGGTAAAGCACTTTTTTTTTTATTTGGGTAATGATTTTTTCTTTTTTTCCACGTTTGGACATTCACAAATGCAGGACAGTAGGTGAAGAGATGTCAGAGATGATAGGAGGCCCGGTTTAAAGGAGCACTCCTCAGTATTGACTTCCATTCACACCCCAGACACAATACTCTCAATCTTTATCCTTCATCCTTTGGGATCAGAGCTTGATGGTGAGATATGACACTTTTATTCTTTAAGATTTACTTTAAAGCATATAGAACAGGCTTTCTATTCCGTCAAAGCTTTTTTAAAATGTCTATAATTCAAATTCTATTAATATATAATACACATTTCAGATCAAAGATTGGAATGCATATGTCATAATAAAAAGAAATATTCTTTATTGGTACTACTGCTAGTTTATTTTCTGTTATAAAAAATGACAAAAAGAGGGAGAAACTTTTCATTTGATTCTTTGCGTTTTAAATTCTTGAAAGACTTTCATCAAGCTCATACAACATACACAAGTCATTTTCCATGTTTTTTTAATTTGTATGATGCCACTCTTGAAACAATTCAAAGCATTTCTATCAGTTAACAGACGATAACTGTCCCTCAACAGATTGTTTGGACAGTGGATCATATCATGGCCCACGCTGGAGGATGGAGCCAGGTGACTTGTTCATTCCTGTCGATTCCATAGAAGAAGAAGCCACGCTGACGTGTGACGCTAAGGGAACACCGGCTCCTCAATACAGGTAGTGGCGTGGTCACTGGAAACATTCAATGAGCAGTACATATGTCTAAACACCACTTTTTAGCAAAGCTTTTTTGTGGATTTATTCAACTTCTTATAAAAGTAAAAACATATTTACAAATCATGGTGCTATTGTGACATCTAACTCCACTGTTACATGGAATCCACAAGCATTTTAAACTGAGGGAGAACAAGATTGGGCCCCAAAGTGGCCTTTAGTTTGCCTGGGAGTGTCCCATCAATGATTAATAAGATTTTCACTCTGGAAGTATTATTTCCTCTCTGAACGTGTTTCTTCTTTTTTGGTGTAAATTACTTCATCAGTGTCTTCAGATGTGTGATTTAGCGGGTTAAAGTCCCACTCCGATCATCTTTTGATCTCTTTTCAAAGCAGTCCAAGTGGTCTTATAATTATGATGATGCCGTCATTAGCCAAAATAGAAAAAAAAAACCTTATTAGTTTAAAAGTTTATTAGGAATCCGTCTCTGAGTTGCGGGCAGGACTATTGGTGCGGAGTAATTCTGTCCCCATTTCCCATGATCCCTCTGTTTACACTATTTCCCACTAGCTTACAGCCCTTCACACTCCTAGCCTAACATTACCAGTGCAACTAAAATGGCGAGGAATATTGGAGCTATCCAGCTGTACAGTTTTGAGCCAGATTCCAGTTTAGATGACGAAAACAAAAGCATACATACAAGTATTTGTCTACAAATGGATGCATCAGAATGGAGCGGAGCAGGGATCTTATGGCCCGTTGATTGTAGCCTCTGCAAGCTTTTTCAAAGGCCATTTTTTGTCTGCTATTGATTCACGATAGGCCAGCACAATATATCACAAATTTATTGTGAAAATTGCAATAAATGGTTACCTTCAATGTGCTAAAACAATCTTATGCCAGCTTGAAGTACTTAACGAATCAAAGAAATCCCTTAATCCATTTCACCAATTATTAGATGTACACCCTCAAGTTATTCACCAATCGGACGGAGCTGTTTTATGTTAGCTTTTCGCCTCCCATGTAGACTGGGGTTAACTCTTATTTAAATTAAGCTGTTGCAGGTAGTTAAAGGTAAATGGTAATTATGTTTTTTGGATGTTTTGGTACTTGTTCATGTATCGCAAGTTAAATCGTCTTCGCAATATTGATCACTTATATCGCATATCGCGAGTTTTCCTCATAGCGTGCAGCCCTAATTCACGACGCTTTAAAAAAAAGAAATACTCAGAAATGCAACGTTGAGCTTAATTTTCTCAAAATATGTCCTTCGTCATGAGAAACATTTTACACCAAAACCAAAAGCACAATTTTTATTGGAGCGGGTCTTTTAAAAACAGCTAGTGTTCACATACAGGCAGGTGTGAAGAATCAGAACAAGTCCTGATGTGATCATTTAGCCATCATCACCAACTACATCAGTTGCCATTTTCTGCAGAAGTTTGGCCAATATTCACTAAGATGTCAGGATAAACCCACTGATCCAGCTGAAGCAAAGAGCTGAAACCTGTCTCCCATAGTTCCTCAAAGAGTAAATTGACTTGATTTGTCGTCAAGGTTTTCTTCCTCATTCATTTTTTGCTCATTACTCTTGATTTACCTATTAGTGACATTGCCCAGACGAGGTTTTTCCCTTCACACCAGTTTATGAAAAACAGACACTTTCTGTGAAGCTCACTTTAGATATGTCTGACAGTTGAAGGGAAACACAGCTGTTGTCAAAAAAGCTACATTAAATCCTCTGACTGACTGCTTGCATGGGATTACATCATCACAATCTTAGCAGAGTTTCAGGACTGACACCAAAGTTGAAAATATTAAAATCATTTAAAAACATAATATAGATGTTTCTGTCTAGTCCAATCTGTTTTTATTCAGTTTTAGTCCAAGTTTCGATTGATTTATTGTAAAAATCAAATATTTATTATAAATAATTAACAAATCAGTTGGAAAGAATAACTGTTTGATGCAAAACATAGTAAAACTGAAAAGTTTACAAACGTGGCATTAAAGAAAACATCATTTTGGAACAGATATGTAAAAACTAAATAAAACAAAAGGTAAAAATGATGTTTAAATTTTAACAAATGATATTATACTCAATCAAGATTTGTCTTAGCTCTCTAAAGCTTTTGTTTATTATTCTGCAATAAATACGTTTTAAAAAAACAAACAACCAAATTCTGTTAAATGAAAGTAAGAATACAATTTCCCAATTTTTTACATAAAATTTTAAATAACGTTGCAATCATGCATGTGCTCCATTAATACCCAATTATATTCGTTTGACAAAGTGAAAAGAGGTTTCTTCTTTATCCTCATGTAATATCTCAGCTATCTGCTCATGCAGAGCCATTCGAAATCATTTAGTAGACATTAAAAGAAAATCCCTAATTGCAAGATTATGGTTTTCTTTTAAAAGGAAGGTGCTCTCTCCTCTATTCATTTCCTCCTAATTGGGTTGAATTACATATAGAGACTCCGAGCAGTGGTATCATTATGACTATGCTAGCTCATATTGACTAATACGCCACCAATCTGCCTCTTGTCTGACCAGATAGTATCTTAGAGACACATGGGTAGCATCCTAATGACCCTTTCGCCTTTTAAAACACCACGAGAACAGTGTAGGTTGCTAGACACCAGTTTGCCCTAACTGGCATGGATGACAGGTGTGTGTGTGTGCGGTGTTCAGCATTAGAATCGCTGCAGCGCACGTGCAGCAGGATAGCGCTGTTCAGAGTGTTGGCTCATTATTTCGTGTTTCTCACATTCCCCACCTTAGACCAGGTATTGCCATGTAGTGATTAAAGGTGAGATGAGCATATTTAACTCAATGCCTTATCAGGCTGGCTGTGCCTGCCCCCCCCCGCCCAAGCACCTTTTCTCTTGAAGTGTAAATGGGCTGACTCTGCTCTCCTTCTCTGTCCCTCTTCTTTCCTTCAGCCACTTTTGCCATTGACAAAGAAATGAGACTTCTGTTCTTTGCTCACACCAGAAGCATATTAACTCAAGGGAGAGAAAAAAGGATCCTCCATAGAAAAGTATTTTGAGCAGCAGGTTATAAACAGAAGAGCACTTGAGCAAAGTTTACTTGACATGAAATTGGCTCAGGATCAGCAGAACTATCAGGAAACTCCCGTGTTTGCGAGCGGATGCATCTGGTCTCCGTGAGGCTTTAGTTTTGTAGCTGTAGTCAGTCACCTGCGCTGGGTTCATGGCAGAGCAGCACTTGAGAGCCGCTCAACGGGAAGAGGACATTTTGAGGGTTAAGGATCTGAATACAAGTGTGCAGATGCAACACCCTGCACTCACCAGCATGTGTCATCGGTTCATCCACCCATCAAATATTCAGTGAACAACCTTAGATTTGTAAGGTCAAATCCACGCATGTTTGGAAAGTACATGGAAAACACTTTTTAATTGAACATTTATATAATATTTTTTAGAAACCACTGAAGGTTAGATTTAAAAGTTTCATGTTTTCCTTCCTTTAATTTTATCAAGTTTGTTTTATGTGCTCTTATTTTTATTATTATTTTCTTTTAGTTCATATATATTTTTAAATGTATTTGTTAGGAGTTTGTCAGTTTCAAATCAATAAATTATGTATTGGAGTAAAAGATTGTAGCTGATGCGAAGAAATTGCTTCTGCTCATGGTTCTGTGTAAAAAATTGGTGATTCTTTCAAAGTGTTCTGTCCTTGAATCCATCATTGCTCATTTTGAAATGGCATTTAAAAAGTGAAACAGTGCTGCAGTGAATAAAAAGAATCATTTTTGTCATTGAATAATAGGACTTGTTTAAATTGGTGCCCTAACCTTTTGGTTTGAAAAGATTGTTCTGGTGCCTCATGTATTTCTAACACATCTGAACCTGCTGTGCAAATATTTTTACCCAATGCCTTTGCAGCGCTGTGATGCTAAAATGAATTGTTGGAAAAACTCCCAACCAATTTGCTTTTACAATCACAAGACAAATACTAAAATCTTAACATTATCTTAATAAAATGTGGAGGTAAATAAATTGATTACAGATGGACCGACCATGGCCTCTAAAGCTGTCCTACTGCTCCCGTTCTAACAGCAGTGGGTGGCTTTGTGTGTGATACTGTAGGATTAAACTTTAATGATCCCCTACGGGGAGATTGAGACAGCTGCAGAAGCAAATACTGTCAGGGATAAAGAAACCAAATAAAAATGAGAGACCAAAAAATGATGACAATATAAGAGAGAAAAAATGATGTATGTTTTTATGTTTTGTATGTTTTAGTGGAAACTTCAAGTCCAATTGTTTTGCCTTATTTGGAGCTTTGTATATGTTTTGCTGCTGATGTTCATCTCATGTTCTGTAAAGTCTGTGTCACACAGCCACTACATGTATTTTTGCACATACAGTTGAAACCAGAATAACACCACATAAAAACACACATGTGCTTCTTTTTTCTCATCGTCAGACATGAAATAAAAAGAAACTTTTCCTGTTTTAGGTCAATTATAATTAACAAAATTAGTTCAATTTGCTAAATGTCAGAATAATGAGACTTGGGATATTTTGAGACAATTTTTTATTACTTTTATCAAAGTCAAAAGTTTACATACAGTACTAATTCATTAGTATTTGGTACTATTGCCTTTAAAGTGCAGTACTTGGGTCAAACGTCTTGGATATCCTTCCACAAGCTTCTCACAAGATTTGGTTGGAATTTTGGCCTATTCCTCCTGACAGAACTGGTGTAACTGAGCCAAGTTTGTAGGTCGCCTTGATCATAAAGGTGTAATAGGATTTAGGTCCGGGCTCTGTGATGGCCACTCCAAAACACTGACTTTGTTATCCTTAAGCCTCTTTGTAACCAGTTTGGCAGTATGCTTCGGGCCATTGTCCATTTGGGAGATCCAGTTGCTCCCAAGTTGCATTTTTTGGCTGATGTCTGCAGATGTTGCTTCAATGTTTCCACATACTGTTCTTTCCTTATGAGGCCATCTAATTTTTGAAGCGCACCAGTCCCTCCAACAAAACGACCCCAACATGATGATGCTACCACCCCCATGATTTAGAGTTGGGATGGTGTTCCAAGGCCTGCAGGCTTTCCCCTTTTTCCTCCAAACATAATGATGGTCATTGTGGCCAAACAGTTCAACTTTAGCTTCATCAGACCACAGGACATGTCTCCAAAAATCCAAGTCTTTATTCTTGTTCAGCCAGCATCTTCACAACATCGTTTGCCTTATTCCTCGGGTTGTTCTGGACATATCGGACCAAAGTACGTTCATCCTTCCTGAGCAGTAGGATGCCTGGACGTTTCCATGATGTTTGTACTTGCGTACAATTGTCTGTACAGATGAACGTAGCACCTGTAGGCATCTAGAAATTGCACCCAAGGATGAATCGGAGTTGTGCAAATCCACAGTTGTCTTCCTAATATCTTGACAGAATTCTTTTGACTGTCCCATGTGTTTTACAAACAAGCAAATGTGTTTCAAATGTGCCCTGATAAATATCCACAGGTGTATTTCTAATGAACTCAAAGACTGTCAATAATTGTATCAGAAGCTTCCACAGAGATTATATAATTGTAATTGACCTAAAACAGGAAAAGTTTACTTTTATTTCATGTCTGACAGTGAGAGAAAAAAGCATGTTTGTTTTAGGTTGTGTATATAAACTTCTGGTTTCAACTGTATTGCACGGATGCAAATAGGTCATGCGTGAATATAGGTAGAAAAAGTGGGAAATGTTGTGGTCTTTACGTGAAATTTTTATAGATGCATCGCAAATGAACCATGGTACAATGACGGAAGAAGTAGGAATAAACCACGTAAAGAACACAAATCAACAATCAACATGAACCGTACGTTATTATTGTGCTCTGTACTTTCTTACTTTACTACATGCTTGGAAGAAAAGAGCATGTATTTTAAACAGCTTTCAAAAGTTGTTGGTACACCTTAAGAAGGTGCTTTGTTTTTATATTACAGTTTAGGGCTGCACGATATGAGCAAAACTCTCAATTTGCGATATTAGTGATCAATATTGCAATAACGATATTACGTGCGATACATGAACAAATAGCAAAACAACTAAATACATAATTTCCATTTCAGTGTAACAGTTGAATTTAAATAAAAGTCAACATAACCTAAAAAAAAACCTCCAAATGACCCTCGTTTACATAGAAGACAAACATCTAACACAGTGTTTTTCAACCAGTGTGCCGCGGCACACTAGTGTGCCGTGGGAGATGGTCAAGTGTGCCGTGGGGAATTGCCCTCATTAACTGATATAAAAACATTTTCCATCTCTAGGATTTCAGCTCTCTGTTCATCCAAACAGGACTTGATAAAACACTGAGGAGTTAGGAATATAAAAGATCGTAAAATACTTTTTCCTTGCGTTTATTTTATTTTATTAAAGACATTTTGATAAGAATGACGTACCGCGATTCAGCTGCAGCTCCGGCTGTATTTTGTAAAAGTCCCGCCCCTTTAATTGTCTCCACCAATCATTCTTGAAGGCTTAATCACATGTCATCAGTCTGACTAATCAGAAGTGGTTAAAGTCTTCACTTCCGTGTCCCGATTTAGCTCGTAAAATCGCTCAGTTCTAACAAAAATACCAGCTAAAGCTCGTCTTTAGCGGTGTAGCTTTCCACAGAATCCGGTATCAGACCGTGGAACAAGAGAACAAAACCATTAAGCTCAGAGACGCGATCTCCACCGGCCGTTTTATGCACTACATCTCCCATGATGCATTGGGTTGTGAGAGTGACCGCACACAAGATCTGTTGTTAAACGTCTTGAAACCAACGAACACACATCAAACTGTTTTCAAATCTTCTAACTTAACTTTTATTGCATCTTTTAGAAAAAAAAAAACAGCTGCAGTTTCCAGCTTTTTCTGCAACAATTATCTCAAAAATGCATGTGAGATTGTGGAGGGACTGTAGATCAATACAGACTATGAGTTTCTCCGTTTTTTGTGTGTTTTTTTTTTATTTTTGGATCCTGGTGTGCCGCGGGATTTTTTTTAAGGTTAAAGTGTGCCGTGGCTCAGAAAAGGTTGAAAAACACTGATCTAACATAAAAGGGCTCCCTCTGATTGGTCAACAACGTGAAGGGGTCCATCTGATTAGTCAAATGCATAAAGGGATTTATTTTATTTGTTAAAAACTTCAAGCTGCCATAAGAGTGTTTTTAGAATATTTAACGATATCATTTGTCACAATTTTAGCCGACTTTTGCGATATACATATTGCACAGCTTGATATCGCGATAATGATAAACTTCCAATTTATTGTGCAGGTCTATTACAGTTCTTCCTACTTAGTAACAATTAGATGTCACGCAAAGCATTATTTGTCCTTACACAACACACAAAAATATATTTTATTTGTAATAATAATTGTATGATAATTATAGTTTTGTGTTTGCAACCATTTAAGTTGTCCTAAAGAAAAAGTTTCTGTAATATTTCAAAGAATGAGATACATTTTAAAATTTGGATTTGCTTTAAAACAATTATTAAACTGCTCAATTTCTTCAGATATGCGAAAAATAATTAGCTCTGTGAAATAATGTTTAAGCACAAATATTTATTATAATATGATTTTAAAATATGTTTCTTGACCAATTTCTTTTTGTATTCTTTAGTGATTTTGTCATTTCAATTTTTTTCCAACATCATTTTGTTTTTCGTTCTGCAGAACTGTAATCTTTTCCAAGAGGAAATATTTTCCTAATGGTTTATGGAAATTTGACTGTTCACGAAAAAAAAAAAAAAAATCAACATTTTACTCTTTGACATTTTATATTGCATAGTTTGACAGATCCTGCGACTTAGAATGTCGATATAGTTTTTGTTATGTATTACATATTGTTACATGTCATCAGATTTCCTGTGATTTCAACCACTAATGGTTGAGATGATAAATGTGCAACATATGAAACAGGTGGAACAGATGTGAGGTATGACACTCTGAGACATAATCAGTCAGTAAAATGACTCCAGAGGCCATTAAAATGGCTATCAGTTGATTTACTTTCTCTGACAGAGACATTTACCTACACCGTTGTGTCCATAATACCATAATAACAGTATGTACCATTATAATACCATAATACTTTCATAAAAGTATTAGCATTAAAATGTTTTTTTTTTCCACTTCTTTGACACAAGCTCACATTGCAATACATCATGTTGAAAGTTGTGTCCTGGTCTCATCTCCTGTCACACCACTTTGGTTTGTAGACAGACATAGAGCGCTCGTTTTGCCAGAAACTGATGGTGTCTTTGCCCTCGCAGATGGTCACTGAACGGGACTCTCATAAATCTGAGTCTGGATCGGCGGCGGCGTCTGTCTGGGGGCAACCTCATTATAAGCAGTCTGGATCGCTACCAGGATGTTGGGATTTACCAGTGTATGGCCTACAACACTGTAGGAGCCGTCCTCAGCCGAAGAGCCAGTCTACAGTTTGCCTGTAAAATATATATTCTTTTACCTTTGGAAAATATGTACAGATGACCTTTTCAAAAAAGTCAAAAAAGAGAAAAACTATTATTTATTTAACTTTCATTTATTGATAATGAAAAAATATGGCCAACAATGGGCTGGCTTGGATGGAATGTTTGCGTTAATGAAAAATTGCTTTCTTTTCACCTTGGCAAAAGGTGTTAGGTAAGTTCAATTATAACACTAACCCTGAATATAATTTGCCATAATAGCACTTTATATTAAGGGTTAGGGTTAAGGTTTCTGAACTGCATGGATATAATAAAACAGCTGGCTCATACTATGGCTCAAATTTGACTTATTGTTATTTCTCAATCATCGATGAACGATAAAAGCATTATAAGTGAAAAGATAGATGCTGCATCATTGAAAGATAGAATATTGTGAAGAAGAGCGCTGATAAAGGCTTCCTTCAAGCCTATTTAGATCTTCTCAGGTTAATAATTTTCACTTTTCAGACTCAATAAGGTCATAGTCTTTGTGTAAAAGGTGCTTCTATCACACATATTCATGTGTTGTATCACATGTCAAACTAAAGGAGACTAAATGATGACTCATCTGCCACAGTGTAAAGGAAACTGAATGGATTTAAAAATGCACAGGTCTTTCATATAGAGTGGAGTGCAGGAAGAGAGCAAAATAGATGACTTGAAAAGCACTCAAAGGGGTGTTGCTGTCTCTTTAGAGGAAGTCATTGATAAAGAAACTGCAGTCAAAATGTAGTTGCTGGTTGTTTTTTTTTTGTTTTTATAAATGTGCCTCCTGCACTTAACAATACTAGCTGGCCTTTACCTTTTTTTAAATGAAGAATAATCTAATAATAAATACAGAAAGAATCACTCCAAGGAGACTTTTTGTGTTACCTTGGCATTCAGTTCCAATGTTGTGCTTCCTTTAGATTGAAGGCTAAAGAGTTTTTTTTTTCCCTCCTGTTTACTTTTGTCAGACCTAGATCATTTCAAAGTTCACACCAGGAGCGCTGTGTCAGTCCGAGAAGGGCAGGGAGTGGTGTTACTGTGTGGAACGCCTACATCCTCAGGAGGTGAGAATCTTCTTTCTCTCCTCTCTCGTTGCATTTTAACACTTTTGGTAGTCTGGATGTTAGCCTTGGATTGATTTGAATCTTCATCTCAGGGATGAACCATTTCGTCACACATGCGTCAAATAGATATTTAAATCATGGCTTTTTCAACGCTTACAGCAATAGATAACTATGGATCAGATAGACACCAATTCTAGAGGCATAACGCTGTTTAGATCTCCAGCCGAGGACTTTCCCACAGCTTATGGCGTTGTGGTCCCATCATGTCTTGCATACTGTAAACAAGCCGCCGTTTTCTTGAGGGGGATTGGAGTAAATAGGATAATTAAATTACAAGCATTAATGGTACTTTTGTTCGCTTTAATGGCCATCTTTCAACCTTTTGAGAACGCAACGGAGGACAGTATTTGTAAAGAGGCATACAACATGATCCACAATACCAAGGGACGATCTGATGGTTTCTAAAAATGGAATCCTTTTTCTGTTGTTATATGCATTGTAATTTTTGGGGATTTATTTTGTTTTTAAAAGTGTTCAAATTGGATTTTGATTGATAAAATTGTTTAAAAAATGAGGATATGCTCTTCTGATTCTTCAGAATGAATATGCTGTTCACACAAGATGTTGCGTACGTAAGCTGGATCGTTGTTTTGATGCAAGTTTCTCAGACCTTTTAAACCCAGGTGGATTTCAGCGGAAATGTTTGCTACTTCTTGGAATGTAGAATTTTGTGATTACTAGTTTTTTGTGAAAAAAAATCACAAATAAAGCACTTGTAAAATCACAATTCACATTACATTTTCTATGTAGTAAATGTCTAAAAAAATGTGAAGTTATCCGAAGATTAGATTGCTGCAAGGAGATGTATTGGAGCAGTGGTGGAGCTAGAACATTTTATCTTGGGGTGTCAGGAGGGGGCCAGAACACTTTGGAATGATGGCAAATAAGAATAGCAGAGTGCAAGGTTAAAAAATACAGTGCCCTGCAAAGGTGTTCCCCCCTTGGATGTTTGTCCCCTTTTTTGCTTTCATAAATCACTCATGGTCAATAAAATGTCTTTCCTCACACAAAAATGTACTGGAAAAAAACATTCTATTTCAATGTGAAAAAGAATTCTACAAAATATTGTCAATGAAACAAAATTATAAAATGAAATATAGTTGTTTGCATAAATATTCACCTCCTTCAAGTCAGTATTTAGTAGATGCACCTTTGGCTGCAATCACAGCACTGAGTCTGTGTGGACAAGTCTCAATCAGTCTTGTGCATCTGCACACTGGAATTTTGCTCCATCCGTCTTTGCAAAACTGCTCAAGTTCTGTCAGGTTGCGTGGATACCGGGCATGAACAGCCCTTTTCAGGTCCAGCCACAAATTATCTATGGGATTTAGGTCTGGGCTTGGACTCGGCCGCTCCAGAGCATTTACCTGGTTCTTTTTACACCATTCCTCCCGAGCTGTAGTTCTATTGCAGACAGAAAAAGATTGTCTTCCAAGATTTCAGTGTATTTTGCAGTTTTCATTCTGCCCTCTATCTTTACAAGCCTTCCATGGCCTGCTGCTGAGAAACATCCCCACATCATCATGCTTCCACCACCATGCTTCACAGTGGGGATGGCGTATTTTTGATCATGTGAAGTGTTTGGTTTCCGCCAAACATTTTGTTTTGTCTATTAGCCAAAAAGCTCAATTTTGGTCTCATGAGACCAAAGAATCCAAAGAATTTTCTTCCACTTGATCAAGGAGTCTTCCATATGCCTAGTCGAGCTCGAATATGTATTTTCTTCTTAAGTGGCTTTCTCATTGCCACTCTCTCATAAAGCTTTAAAAGGTGAAGAATCTGGGCAGCCGTTGCTCCATGCACAGTCTCTCCCATCTCAGCAGCTCAAGCTTGTAACTCCTTCAAAGTAGTCGTAGGGGTCTTGGTGGTTTCTCTCTCTACTACTTGCACGGTCACTCAGTTTATGAGGGCGGCCTGATCTAGGCAGATTCACACATGTGTCATATTCCTTCCATTTCTTGATGATTGATTTCAATGAACTCAGGGGAATGTTCAATGCCTTGGAAAACATATTCTATCTGTCCCCTGACTTGTACCTTTCAACAACCCTCTCTGAGTTGCTTTGAGTGTTAGACAAGAATACCGCTCCACCAGTATCTGGACCCTTCATAGACTGGTGTTTTTATAATTGTCACTTGGGACTCACCCACGCCACTCACGTGATCTTCATTTCAGTAATTGTGTGACTATTGGCACTAATTGGATGGACTTCTGTTGAATTAGACCATTACATTTAAAAGGGGGGTGAATAATTATGCAATAATATTTCATTTCCTATTTTTGTTTCATTGACATTACTTTGTAGAAATCTGTTTTCACATTGAAGGTTTTTTTTAAAGTGCATCTTCTTAATAGTGACTCAAAAAGTGTGTGTGTGTGTGTGGGGGGGGGGGGGGGGGGGGTGGGGCAAAGCTTTTTGCTAGGGGCAGCTGCCTTATCGATACTTTTTGAGGACGAAAAAAAATAAATAAATAACAAATTAAGAACATAAAGTGTTTTATTTCCTCATTATGGAACAACACTGTTTTGTTTAACAAAACATTTTACTTTATACATGAGAATGTTCCAGACAGGATATTTATTTATTTATTTATTTAATCTAATTGTTTTTATTCTTTATGAGCGTGATATTTCATTTGGTCTTTTGTCCATTTTCCACAACCTTGAATAGACTTTTCTGTCTGTCAAACACCAGAGTTAAGTTAAGTTAAATGATGGAAACCAATTCACTTTGATGCAGACTCCTTTCTATTTTGCCAACTCCATTTATTTTTCTTTAAATCCAGTAAACCCAATAAATGATATTAATTCTACGGATAACAACTATCATTAGTTATTAAGTATTATTAAGTGTTAGGAAGCAGCTGATAGTTTGTCGCGGGTCTGGAATCAGAAGCGGTGAATCTAAGCCCCGCCTCTCTACCTGTTTGTTGTATTCTCCGCGTGCAACGCCCCGCCCCCCACCCACCCCCCTCCCGCTGCCCCAGCCTGTTCTGCACAAACAGCGCAACATACGGTCATCGTAGCAGCAAGGTGACAGGATGGTCGGCAAACGTAATAATTTTTACGCAGAAACATTATTTCTTAGTCTAGGGCGGCACGTGTCCCCTACAAGATCGCCACTGACTGTGTGTGCGCTGCCTTGTCTTGTGTGTGTGCGCGCGCGCGGCGCGTGCTGTCTGAACAACAGCCCCGCCCCCCGTGCACACAAATAGACAGACAGAGCTCTCCTCTTCAACGAGAATACCGAAATTAATATCATCATCTATAATTAACGCAAAATTGAGTGACTTGGTGAGTTAAATATGGCAGATAACGTTTATATTTTGTGGGACACAAAAAAAAAAAGTAACTTCTCTAGTACCGATAGCAGAACCGTTAAGGTCAGATCTTAACGATACTGCGGTCTTGAAGAATGCGGCCCCGGGGCTCGTTCAATACCGGGGCACGGTACCCAACCCTAGCTGCCCCCCTGTAGCTCAGCCACTGTGGAGGATACCTATGTAAGCAGATATCTCCCAGAACAGTATTGATAGACATCTAATGGATTAAAATATGAAAGTCTTTTGAGATGTTCAGTGGACATTTACAGGAGATGTCTGTATGTTAACTATCTAATAGACATCTTGTGCCAGTTGGGAATGATCTGTTGGCTCAAATATTTACCTCTTCTATCTTCCAGACCTAACCTATGCATGGGTCTTCAATGAGTACCCATACTTTGTTCAGCAAGACAATCGGCGCTTTGTCTCCCAGCAGACAGGAAACCTTTACATCTCCAAGGTGGAGCCCTCTGATGTGGGTAACTACACTTGTGTAGTGATGAACAGCATCACAAAGGGCAAGGTTCACAGCTCACCCACCTCCCTGAACCTCAGGACAGATGGTAAGACACATGACGTGCCTTTTAGCTTGCTTTATGGACTAGTTCTTTAAAGGTTGCTGTAACCATCACACATCAGCGGTGCTCTTTGTCCCTTCGTGCCTTACTTCAGCTGCTAATGGCTCTAGTAAATAGTTGTTCCTCAGTGCGGGTCAGCAAACAAGGCACCCAAATCTTCGCTTTGCTGACTTAGCTCTCTTGTAATTTGCATTTCCTTTAAAAGCTTTACTTGTGCTTACACTAGAATTCTCAGGCTGGTTCTGTGTGCTTTGTTGTTCTGTTGGCTGTCATGCTTTCATAGAAAGAGTGAATAACGATTGCCTTGAATGAATTAAACATGAGTCATACGTCACTGAACCATTACAGAGAGTGTTCTGGTGGCTCAACCAGTTAGTTTCCACTCAGTGTACTGTACATGTGGTTGCATAAATTTGAATCCCATTGCATCACAGTCTGAAGCCATGGTACTGATGTTGACTTTCTTCCCTGAATATTGATATTAATAATAAAACAGCCACTCAGGCTTGGCAACGAAAGTCAGAAAAACAAAAAACAGGCTGAAAAAGCAAATTCACAATGGCAAAGTTTTAAAATAACGTTGGTAATTCACAGTTTAGCCAATGCGCTTCAATATGTTTGCCAATGACAGTGTTTGTTCTATGTGCGATTTGTTGTTGAAAATCTGTTTGTTTTGGGATCTGTAGTGTACGGTGGTCCTGAAGGGCAAATCACATCAACACACCACTCAATGAAAAAGCATTTTAAAGATCACAACCACATATATATAAAACAATAATAGAAAAAACATTACATTTTAAAAATCTAAACTAATTACCTAAACGTAATTCCAAAAATCAAAACACATTTCCAATTCGGCCCGACAGGTTCTGCTGTGATGTCATCCTAAAAGCTACCTTGTAGTTCCTTAACAGACTCATCTTTAAAATAACCCCACTACAATGAGACACAGCAACAATTTCTAACGTGATACACATTGCTTCTTACTGTTATCCCGACAATCTACGCATCATAAACACTTATCGGTGTACCTTCTCCCAGTAACCGCCCTACACCAACCAAAAAGCGAGTAAACAGTGTTGATCTTGGTATTGATACGGGCGTTTAAAATTGGTCAGCAAAATACAAAGTCTGAATGAACTAACCCGATGAGGATTGCAGAACCCAGGACTTCTGTAACTTCCTGTAACTAGTAATTCCTGATCAATGAGTGAAGAGATATTTATTCATGTGGTTGGTTTACAAGCTTTAGTCCAGAACAGGAAAGTCAGCTTGATGACAGTCTGAAAACAGACCAAACTCAAAAATTAAGCGGATTTTGTCCAGACAAAATGATTTTCCCAGTCTAAAAGTAATTCTGTTTTTTTATTATTTCTGTTTCGTTTTTTAATTGTCTTTGTGATCCTGATATGTTTTCACATTGAGTGATTAGTTGATATGATTTGCACTTCAGGGCCACCGTAGAAGTGTGTGTTGTATGGCTTTTAATTCATAAATGATGGGAGACTTCGCTGGATCTTCTGTTTGCTTTTTGTAGGAGTCATGGGTGAATATGAGCCAAAAATAGAGGTTCATTTCTCAGACAATGTACCTGCTGCAAAAGGAACCACTGTTACTCTGGAGTGTTTCGCGCTTGGGAAGTAAGCATGAATTCTTAAAGAGTATTTCTAATCTGTAGATCGTCATTCCAAATGACGAAGCTTTTTTATAGTTCTGTATTATGTAAAGTTTGTTTTGGCATTTTTAGTTCCATAAATGTGCAAAAGGCCAGGAAAGATGTTTGTGGTTGCATTGGGTGTAGTATAAACCATTTGTCTGCAGAAAAATCAAGCGTGTGGGCATTTTGGTACTGTAACAGTTTATTTACTGTCATCTGTGACCAAAGTGACAAGCTAAGATTATGTCTGCTTCTCACAGCCCCGTCCCAGAAATCACCTGGAGGAGAGCGAATGGAATTCCCTTTCCCAGCAAAGTTAAAATGAAGTACTCCAATGCTGTGATGGAGATCCCCAGCTTCCAGCAGGACGACGCAGGCGGCTATGAGTGTGTGGCTGAGAACAAGATGGGCAAAAACACAGCAGCGGGTCGTCTGGCCTTTTATGGTACTGTCCCTTCATTTTTACCTGTTTGGAATTCTGTTTCTGATAGAAATTCCCCTAAGATGTGAAAAAAAAAATCAATGTGTTAAAGAAACAAAATACAGAATTTAATTCAAAATAGGTATCCATTAAACATTCACAACAGTTAATACTTCCTTTTCTTCTCATTTTAACTCTTTGACATCATTTGTTCAGCCAGATATGAAATTAGACTAAGCTAGTAACACAAAACAGTATTCAAATATTAATATCTGCTTAGTTTTGTTGTGACATCTGTTGCTTAATTATTTACTTGTAAATTCAGGTTCCACTAAATCTTCAATGAGACTAGAAACATGGTTGAGTTTGCAGTATTATCTCTGAGAGCTTCTATAATATCTGCTCATTATTTAATTTTCTAAATTATCAAAGAATTTTTTTCTTTAATAATCTTTGTTCCTATATTCTAAAGATTTTGAGTTTTTTTTTCCCTTTTTTGAGTGTGACTGGTCTGTACTGAATTATGTATTTGTGTATAAAGTATTACTAACTGGTCACTGGGCAGGAATAATGTTATGTGGACATTTTGTATGGATTCATTTGTGACTTTCTTTCATTACTGTCATGTAACAAAGTTACCTGATGGCAGAAAGATTCTTGTTCCAGTCTTGGCTGACCTTTCTCAGCTGGTTCTATCTCCTGTTCCAAAACAGTATTTTTTTTTATTTTTTTTTTATTTGCATTTATTACGAGAAAGTCAAAACATTTCAAAAAGCAGCTCTTTATTTAAGATGTAAAACTGAACACCATGTGTCCACATGACTTTTTTTTCTATTTTTGTTTATAAAACTTCACCCAAATTAGACTTGCATAAAATTAATTATCTTTTCATACCCATTTAAATAACCAGCTTAATTATTTTTGTTTTAATTATATTTAATGACCTGAAAAAATTCATGACTGGATTATTTATTTAAATTCTAACCAAATTGATCTGTTTAAGTGTTGTGTGTCTCATAGAAGTAGCATAAATTATATAACTTGACAACATATTTTTTCTGGGTGCAAATTGTTTTTTTTTTTCCCCTTTGCTCACTTGAAATAATAAAAAAAGACACCTTTGACACTGAATTGACAATATAGTTAGAGTTCATGAGAACTGAGCTTATTATGAGTGCAGCATTGCTGCTGTGACATATCTGGAGAAGTGGTAAATACGTAACGATGTGGTGATGTTTATTTCATGTTGAGTTAAGGTGGCAGGTTGACTGGGGATGCTGGGAGCTCATCAGAGTGACACGGAGCTTCTTTCTTTTTTAAATCAGTGTTTAATGTTAATCTCTTGTTGCCACAGGCTTTTGACACATTCAGGTGATGAAATATTCTAATATTCTCTCCTCCTGGCCCTGAAAGATAAACCAATTTTCATCTAATTTTTAGGATTTCTATTTCTGCTTGGAGTTTTCCTTTGAACTACTTGGGATGTAGCGGTGCAGTGACTCCATGCAGCTTCCTTGAAAGCTGTCAGTTTCTTGTCAGACACATAACTAGGGGATATTTTTGTGCCCCCAGCCAAACCTCAGTGGATCCAGACCATGAAGGACACCGCTCTGGCCATAGAGGAGAGACTGAACTGGGAGTGCAGAGCTAATGGCAAGCCCAAGCCCTCCTACACATGGCTGAAGAACGGCCAGCAGCTCCTTTCAGATGTAAATTTATTCCCTTTTTCTTCCTCTTACAAATGTTTCATTTTAAAGACTTCATCTTCAGCTCATACTTCTATACAATAAAGCTCGGCATGAACATATATGTCTTTGTGTATGCGTGTGTGCAATGCAGATTTAGCTGAGAGTAGAGTGTAAACATGCTGAAGAGGTGTGCCAGTGATGAGACATGGTTGTAACTGTCAGTGCTTCAGCCGCTTTGGCATCTTACGCAGTCATAGAGAGTGGATCAGTGTTGTCTCCGAGAGATTGCTCCATTTCTTCTGAATGGAGTCGAGGGCTGTTTTTCATTATTCATGGTGCATGTTTAAGCTCCTTCAGATTTTTGGGACAATGGGTTTAATCTACTGTGAAATTTACTATATAGAGCTGTTCGCTGCACTTCAAACCACGAGAGGAATACTCACAGTACTCTGCATATTCAGGAGCCTTATCAGTAGATCAGTAGCTTTAAACTTGGCTGACTTTAACAGGCTTTTTGGAATTTATTTTCTTGGCAGCACAAAAGTCAAGGCGTACCCCATTTAAATAGGACTGCAAGCATAAGCAGTGTTATAGTATTATTAAAAAAGACTCTTTTAAACTCAATAACTTTTTTGTATTTATAATATGCCTCCTGCTGTGAATTTGTGTTTCCCCGTCAAAGAGCAAAGCTTCACAAGATGGAGTAAGAATTCAGCTGTACAACACCAGATTTAAATGAAAGAGAAATAAGCAGCTCCTAATACTGTAAACATTGTTGTTGGTGCATATTTATTAAAATGCTCATGTTGATAATACAGCACGGGAATTGAAATACACAGGGAATATTTTTACTGTAATTTCTTAAATATTTAACCCATTTGCATGCATTTTAGAGACCCCTATCTAATTAGCGCGATCCGAACTTTTCTTAAAAGCCCATTGTATAGAACTTGGTTCTTATTTTCTGTCCTGTAGTTCACTGTCATTCCACAAGGGGCAGTAAAAGGGCTTTTCCTGCTTATTTCCAAACAGGCCGCTTCCATTAAATCTCAGGGTGTATTGAGACTGGACGTATTTGATTCGCTTAAGGTGAACCAGAGTTTGTTTTCCTCGATAATCTGGAACAAATTTTCAGTTGAATACACCCGAGCGGACCCTGGTCCAGGACCAGGAACTGCTCTCTGACCCACCTTTCCAGGTTTGATTCGTTTCCAATCAGGTTGAGTTTACAACGGAACTCGCTATTTCTTCTTCTACGGCAGTTTCTGGTATTTTAGATTGTTTTTCCCATGTCAAAATGATTTATTCCGATCAAAAGTGTGACATATGTAAACGTTTGTTATAATCGGATTAAGTTTTTCTGAGCCCGTGTACACAGTTCAATCCTAAACCGATCTTTGATCTGATCAAAGACATTTTGCACATGTAACCGCAGCTACCGTTGTGAGCAAATACTTACCAAGTCACCTAACAGATCAAAATGTATATGTATATTTATCTCTGTGACAACTAAATATGTAGGTGTTTTATCCGCTGCATTACTCTTTCTTTAATAAAAAATTATTAGAGCGCTCTAAAGTAAAATATTGGGCACAAAAAGTTAGGGCTGCTGTGTTTGGTAGATTTTTTTTGCTTTTACAAAGCTTCTAGGCAATAAATCAACATTGTTGTCTATTTATATCACTGTTAATATTATTAGATGTGTAAGAAAGAAGATACATCTGTGGAAAAAGAAGCAGAATACATGTGGTAGACCCTGTTGCTATTGATTCTTACCAGTCAGGTGCCTTATAACTGCACTAGAACCTAATAGAAGCTGTATATTGGAGGGACGTGTGAAGAAGATAAAATTGTTACATTTCTTCAAACTTCAATCATCCCAAACATTAAACACAAGTCAATGGCTGACTAATCTGCTTGGCATTGGCAGAGAAGATCGGGCAAATTCTCCATAGATGCTGCCCACATCCTGAGCTCAGTCCCTCATCCCACAAATGCATGTCCCCAACAAATTTAAAGACTAATTATCGAGCTGTCTTACGCTATGGAATTAATGCTGAAGCCATTGTTATAACAAAATCCCATCAAAAACACACATTTCTTACTTTCTGTGTTGTGTTTTGAATGGATGGCACGCACAGCTGCGAGAATTTGTTTGGCCACCGATCAGCTGCTAAAAATTTTTTTTAACAGATTGCAGGTTGGAATAATAAATAACACATCTGTCCAAACTCATCTCCTGTAGAATCTATTTTTCTACCTCTGTCTGAGCCAAATTGGTTGTTTATTATGCAATTGTAGCCTCTGCTTACAGTTTGGATTGAATTGCCAACTTTTCCCGTCCACTGTGATTTCAAGACAAGTTGGCTGCCCGCTTCCTATTCATTTTGAGAGCAAAACACATTTTCGTTTTCATGCGAAGTCTGTACCCCAATTCTGTCTGGATAGCAGAGTTTTCTGTCAAATTGTGTCTTGTTGGCGACACTAGAGAGAGATCACTTTTATCTTCAGCTGATAAGAGCTGAGCTGTTACTGTAGTGAAATTAAACTGTCAGGGTTTAATTGCACAAGACGTGGGGCTGTCAGAACACCACGAGGACTTAAGTGATATACCTCACTTAAAGTACTGTCCAGTCCCACACAAGTGCCAAATATCATGCGCTCGCAGTCGCTCTATCTGTCACTGCAGCAGGGATGTCTTAATAAAGCCGTACATAACATTATTTCCCAACAGCTAAATGTGTTTGCTATAACTAACTGAAGAATTCATTACTGTTGCACATCACATTTGCTGATAAAAGCTCTGAGACTCATCTTCTGCTTCGTATTAGTTGTATTCATCTTACATCACCCCGGGAGCAATTATCAAACTCCTGGCATGTTTCTTTCTGAGGAATTTCTCTTATATCTTTCTGAAAACATTCCCTTTAACCGTGTGAGGTGGGGATTATTAGACTACATGCATTTTCCAGTTTTTTCTAGACAGACTGTAGGAGGTTTTTTTTTGTTGAGATTTTTGTTCTTTACTTTTAATCTTTTTTTTACCATTTGCTTTAGGTATTTTATTTTTTCAGAGTTTTTTCATCTAATTTTCTACCTTTGCTGAGTACAAAGATTCTTGCAGAAACAACACAGGTTAATACTGAGAGGATGAGCTGAACCTGCTTGAAGCAGGAAATGGCATAAATCAGACCCTACAGTTTTTATCAGAAAGGTGAGTCTTTATTTTAACACATTCATCCTGGTTCTTCTTTCCTGAGACCCAGCCTGAGAGGCTGTCTGGTGCTTTTTGTGAGTTATGGTTTATGTCTGCCTCTCGGCCGTAAAGCCTGACTGATGTCGCTCTGCAATGGTTGTGGGGCGGCTCTTCTCATTTTCCCGAAGGACTCTCAATCCAGTTTACAGTGACCATTTGTTTGTTGGTTACCTTTATCCATAATAACTCAATATCAGTCAGCATTAAAGCTTCTGCTTTCTTTTCTCCTGTGGATAACATGCTCTTTTTCAAGCCTAGAGACTGCAGGTTTAACGATTAATTGATGAATAGATTTATTTTCCTACGATCCAACCAGATCGATCTGTCTGAGACAGAATCGAATCGACCTACCATTAAGAAAAATGTTTCAAAAGGAAATAAATCAATTAAGTTGATATTGGAAAATGCCATTTTCAAAGACGTGACCATACATTGAGGTAGACTGTTCGAATAATGTTCCCTTTGGATTATTTGAATGTGGAAAAACAACAGTGGGCTGAACTTTATGAAACTAAATTGTGAATGGATTTGCTATTAATTCTTGTTTACTTGTTTAATGAAACACACATTTAATTTACACTTGAATATCTTGTAAAAGGAATCTGGACTGCACTCTTCAGTACCCAGGTATTTATCCCTGAGTCACACTGGCTGATTTGATGTCCTGGATTGATTTTAGTTCAGTGAATCGGACGGTGCAAATGAACCAATATTGACTATGAATCATATCATCAACTACAAATTATGAATTTAATCGTTGTTAAAATAAATCGTTACACCCCTGCTAAACACACTTCTATCCACAACGGGGTTTGATGAATAATAATTTCAAGCGGACACAAGTTTTGTCTGATCAAGTATGATGAATTGTAAATTCACAGCTGACCTTTGTCCGAAAAGTGCTTTGAATTTAAAATTAATCTTAAAAGTGAGTGTAGGCAACTGTGTGCACTTGTGTGTCTGGTAAAGTGGTAACCAAGCCTCATCTTTTCTTCACAGGACAGGACCCATGTGGAGGACGGGGTCCTGTCAGTGTCGATGCTGACATTAACAGATGCTGGCATGTACCAGTGTGTGGCTGAGAATAAACACGGTGTCATCTATTTTGCTGCTGAATTAATGGTTCTAGGTAGGATGGCATTTATCCTTTAAGTTGTCAAATCATTATTACCAAACAATCTGAAAGGTCATCTTACTGTTTTTCTTAAAGGTTATCTAGATTAGCCGATAAAAGGGTTCGAGAAGGTGACTTTAAGGGTCAAACGCTTTTAAATGTATGCTTCTCTTTGTGACAGTCTTTACTTTGAGGTCATGATGGGAAAAGGCCGATAAATTCTTCTTTTGCCCAAATAAAAGCTCTTTGAGTTCAGTAGTGAATGCATTTTTAAATCTTTTTGCGTTCACCCGTTAAGAAGAGGATTTTATTCAGAATAACTCACGAAAGATAAAACTATTAAAAAAGCAAATAATTTATTTCATTGCCATCACAAAGGTTTGAAATGTCTATTACATTTCCATGAATTTTTCAACACTCCTCACATGTTTTAAACAACATACAGGCTTCAGCTGCCTTAAAGATGTTTCTGTTTTCTGTCAGCTTCTCCTCCAGACTTCACAGGGAACGTCCTCAGATCTTTACTCAAAGCCAAGGCAGGAACTACCGTGACTTTGGAATGTAAGCCCAAGGCCTATCCCACAGCCAACATTTTATGGAAGAAAGGGAACCTTCCTGTTCAGACCAATGACAGGTGAGCATGGAGACGAGTGAACATTTTAGCCTTCACCATTAAAACTGATTCCATTTGCACGCTGAAAAAAAGTCTGTTATTAAAACGACTTTTTATCCTACAGGGTCACTCTTTCTCCAGACGGAACTCTGAGGCTTGCAAACGTAAGCAAGTCGGATGCAGGCAGCTACACGTGCTTTGCGAGGAATAGATTTGGCATGTCAAGCACAACTGGAAGGCTCCTGGTTACGGGTGAGCTCTGCTGTTAAATGGCAGGCTGCTTAGGCACTCCACTTAGTAAGCAGAATTCACTACAAGTATGGATTATTAGAGGAGGGAGCTATTGCTCTTATGTGCAGAAATGAAGGGTAAAAACTCCAGAACAGGGGTCTGCAACTATTAACTCTAAAAGAGTCATTTAGTCTGGTTTTTTTACTGTCCAAAACCCAGCAGGAGCCACACTTTTATGGTTTTGTAGCCATTAAGCCATTTATTTATAATTTGTAGCTTTTGAATAGTTACAGTTACTTGGATTACTGGACTTTTCTGTGTTCAACAAGTTTAACTTCTTTCACATTTGATAGCAGTACATACAAGTTCCTTTCAAAATAAAATCCACCCGGTGTTGAATAAAATCCTCCTGCTGCAGCAGATTTACTTAAATTATAAATGCAGAAAAAACAAACAAATAAAACGCTATTTTCCAACATTATAACTTTGGTACGCCACCATCCTTTTTGTCCTTTTACTACATATTTAATATAAACATGTTAAAAATCTATTGACATACCCCAATGTACTAAAAAAATGTAACCAAAACTACAAACCCAATTTTTATTGAAATCATTAGCATGTTTTTTCAAAGCCAAAGAGCCACAATGGAGGGATGAAGGAGCCACATGTGGCTCCAGAGCCTCAGGTTATAGACCCCTGGTCTAGAAAGATCCTCAGAGGAAAGCCTTTGAAGGAAATGTTAGAAGCAACAAGGGCCTGCTGCAACAATGCATTCAACTGACGGACGACTGGAATGTGGTTACCCTGAAAGAGGTAGAAAAGACGGAATTACAACTGCAAATAAAAAATGTGGAGGCAATGAACGCATTAGTGAGGTGGTGTCAAAGATTCTGCTATTGTTGAGAGTGTTTGTCCAGCAGAATGACGGTTTGGTGTTCTCCGAATTACTTATTGGTTTAGTTAATGTGCTGAATGCTATTGTCTGCTGTTGCCAAGGACAGCTCCTTTTTACAAATGGCTCTATTATCCCCAACAGTCACAGTGGTATTCTTACTAGTTTAATAATTAAGTTGATTTTCTTTTCAAGCTATTATCTCCACTCCACAGTTTTATTTAAGGTATGATAAAAGACTGTCGTGGCATTTTCACTTGATTCCTGCAGATTCATTATCTCGATTTATAAAGCACAGAGCGCTTCACCAGAATATCGCTTCAGAAAGCTTTGAAGCTGCAACCCTCATTTTGTACTTGATGTGCAGAGGGGCCTATTACATGACGTCTTATCGGATCTGCAGTGTTTTGTAATTGCTATCGGGATTTCAGGAGATTATGTGAGCTGTGTCATCCTGAAGTATTACATATTTAAGGGGTGGCAGGCTGCATGTTATCACACATTATTTGACTGAGACTTTCACCAGACCTTGTTATATATAGACGGCACAGCTTTGCCTCTGAATCACAACACCAGACAGCATGGTTGTTTGTTCCAGAAAGTGCTGCTTGGCTGATTCTATTTCAGCAAACTTATCAAAGGTCTGTTTGTTAGCCCGGTCGAGTCACATGTTAGACAGATTGATCTTCTGCTTCAGATCCAACCAGATTTATCCAGGGGCCGGTGGACATGGAGATCATCGTGGGTGAGAGCATTGTGTTGCCCTGCCAGATCACCAGTGATCCCGTACTTGATGTTTCCTTCTCCTGGGCCTTCAATGGACAGCTGATCGCCAAAGGAGATGGCCACTTTGAGCTTGTGGGAGGGGTGAGTGACATCATCACCTCCGTTGATTGATGCTACGTACACACCGGTAATGGGATTCAGTGAGTTCTTGAATGCACTCATAGCCCATGGTGTTCACACTGGACTGCTGCTACCGGACACTACCACATGTACCTACAGTCGGAAGAGTCAAAGCAGTGCATATCTGACGAATCCTGGTCAAGGCTTTTTCTTTCAAAGCTCTATTCTGATATATAGAAGACTTGATGTTATATAATTCCAACCAGACACTTATCAAAATTATCAATATCTCCTCCATGATCACTTTCAAATATCTGGAATTTCCGTACATTAAAAGGGGGTGCCATTTATACCTAAGTTCAGTTGGTTTAACTTTCAGTGTTCAGTGGCGGTGCATTTTGTAAGTAGAGCCCGAAAATGGAATTAAAATGTGCGTAGAAACACACGAGTGCAAGAGTTTTGAACGCAGAAGCCCGAAATGCACATTTACATGTGTCTACTTAGGCTTTTGATTGGAGGTGGGTCGCCTTAACGTACATAACCGAGGCTGGTGTGAACGTTGCATAAATAAATGTCTACTTCTTTGTTTCATTTTTCTTCAGCAGCCACTGTCAATCATCACTTCCACACTATCTCAAAGGGATAAAAAAACAGAGAAAATGTTGTGCCTGTGTCAAAAGCCACTTTACACATTATATGTCATTATAGTGTGAGCTATATGCTAATTGCTCAACCACTGTGACAAGCTTCCATTGTTTTAAGTGGCCTTCAATTCTAGCTCTATCTCTGCTTTTTAAAAGATTTGCTGGTCCTAAATTCTGCTTTGACATGGCCTGCTGCATATTCCCCTCGTCACAGCAAGCAGATACACATTATTAGATGCGTCTTCTAAAGGAATCAAAGCATGGCAGATGCCCACATGACAAAAAGCTTTCAGAAAATCCTCACACCCTTTGAGAACAGCCCTTCTTCTTCTTCTTGTGTGTGTGTTGGACAATAATCTTATCTGAAAGGAGACTCCTTCCTCAGAAATGCTAAAATGTCCCCAGTCCAAAGAGATTATCAACTTAACTTTGCAGCTTCAGGATATTTAATTTCCATAATTTAACAACTAGTTCTTTTTTTCCCATCTAATGCCAAAAAAGTGTTTTGCCACTAATCCACATATTTGTTGCAAATTTTAAACAAAAATGTTGAAGCCCTTTTTTTTCAGCTGATGAGAAACGGATTGAATGGCCTTTTTAAGTGGTTATATACAACTGGTTTTTAAGGGTTACATTAGAAATCTTTGAAAGATGGAAATAAATAAAAAAACCGAGACCTTGTCAGACGAGAAAAAGAAATCACTCCAAAAAAAATATTTTTGTGAATAATGGCCTTGAGCCTTTTTATTTCAGCCCCTGCAGAGCAGCTGCTTGTCACCTGGTGCATGCATAAATTTTACTTTACTGTTATTTCTCTTGCAAAATAGCTCCAAAATCTGCAAACTGTTCTTGGAGCCACTACTTTTGCACATGCATCACTACCTTCCTTAATAAGCTGCTGAGAGGTCTGTTATCTTTAATGCTACATAAAGCCTCACCTCCTCCTTTGCAGAGAACAGCAGGAGATCTGATGATCAGGAACATTCAGCTTTACCATTCTGGCAAATACATCTGCGTGGTAGATACTGATGTGGAGAGCCTGTCAGCCGTGGCTGTATTGATCGTGAAAGGTAAGGAAAACCTCCTCTCTGCTCCACGCTCAGTAATTAAAACAGGGCATACTGCCAGAATTGTTAAATTAGTTAAAAAAGGGGGGGGGGGGATCCTTCCTGAGCTGTAGAGAGGGGAATTTTTAAAGCCTTAAAAGCATGTCTTTTGCCTGGAAGAGCTAACAATCCCAAGCTTTTGTGTTTAATGAGAATACAGACAATGCCGGCTTCTAGGATGTATAGATTTACTCTAGTTTTTTCCTCCTCTTGCCCATCGCAGCCATTTACGGTTTTGCTTGACTGTTTGTTGTCTATAAGAGCCACTTGATTCTTTAAAATGCTCTTTGATATATCATTCAAAGATTAAAACAAAAACCCTGGAAACTACGGCTATAAATGTTTCAGGACTTGTTCTTTTTTTCTTCTTAATGGACAATATCGAATGTCGTTTCCATGCATCTGACAGGAGATGTCTGTCTGAGCTCACCCACCCTGTGTGTATTGCTCCAAAGATGTGAAATGGTTGAGGAATACACGTTTTATTCAATCTTTTACAGGAGGGGAAAGTTTAATACTTCTGCCTAGGATCAATGCGCAACAACACACAGCTCATTGACACTGTAAATACACAAAATGTCAGCCGGGGCGAGGGATGATTTTGTTGTCAGGGTTTGAAAAGGTTGGATCTATATCTTTATCTCCTAAAGATATCCACCAGTTATTTAGCTCTGCATATTCAAGATGTTCTTAGCAAATTGTCCTAATGAGCTCTCCTTTCTAAAGGGCTGAGGAGGAAGACTGCTGATTTCCTGGAAGAAGCAGGAGCATGCTAGTGGAAATAGATTGGTCTACAACTGACTGGAGACAAATTTGTCTCTGACTCAGACTGTGCATTATTTACACTTCCTGCTCACGGCAGCTGTCACGGATGTCTCATAGTTTGGATCAAATGGCTTCAAAAAGCGTGAAGCTGGATAAGGAGTCAGTCCCGAATGGGGGAAAAGGGCTTTTTGCGATAACCCTTTAACAAACTAGTGGTGTTGCGGGCATATGTTTCACATGGGTGTGGGCGTGCGTGCGGTTGCTGAATTTAGAGGATGATTTATGTTTCAACTGGAGACTATTTCCTTTTAGCATGAAGTATTGAATGGATTTTATTTACCACGGAAAAGGACTCTGGAGGACACTGTCGCCTTTGGTGGGGGGGTTCAGCTCTTCTAATGTCGACGAGCTCAACCTCACATTTTTTCTTCTCTCTAAACACAACCAACTGTTGATTCACCCATTTAAAGACCCACTCCAATGAAAATGATGGTTTGAACATTTACTTGTGGCATTTTTCTCAGAAAGGGTGGACATACATTAAGAAAATTGCATTTCTAACTCTTTTATTTATTTTTTTTATTCAAATCATTGTGAATCAGGGGCAGATGAAAAAATGCTGCTAGGGTGGCAAAACACCAGAATGGAAGGCCATTACAAATGAAAGGATCATCAATACAAAGTTTTAACAGTTTTAAGCATCTCTGTGTGCCATTTGAAGTGCTATACAAATAAAATGTATTATTATTATTATTATTATTATTGTTTTGATTTCATATAAAAAATATAGCTTTTTTTGGATGATTTGATGATTTCTTATTCTTCGTCAATAATATTACTAAGAATGACTCACAAATTTGGTGGGGGGTGGCAAGTGTGGGGCAGAGCTTTTTGCTGGGGTTGAGCTGCCCCCCACCCTTTGCCCCCCTGTAGCTCCACCCCTTTACCACTTGCAGACAAATCGATCATCTTCGTTTTCCTCCTTCGAGCTGGCATCTGGCTCAAAACTGTACAAATGCATAGCTCCTGTATCCTTTCCCCATTTTTGTTGCAATAATGGGGGCTGTCAGCTATCGGGAGATTATGGATGATGAGAAATGGGGCCCGCTTACTCCAGTCCCGCCCACACCTCAGGTGAATTTCTGATTAACTCCTGCGGCTCTGCAGAAACTATGTCCTAGAATACGACTCAGGTTCTTTGATTCAGCTTAAAAACAGCTTACTCCCTATGAAGAGACCCCTGGGAACATGTTTACTATAGATCAAGAGATGATTGGAGTGGAACTTTAAATGCCAACCATCTTTTGTAAGGATTTATCAAACAAAAAATGCTGTTTTCAATATGAAATATGTGTGAAATAGTCAGGTTTAGATATTTTAGTGAAACCATCTGTCTGTAGTTAGGAGAACTTAAAAAAAAACCTGTGCAGCTTCGGCTTTGTTTAAAAAAAGGGGGGGGGGGGGGGCTGTGCTCTCTTTCAGACTGAGAAAGTCCTGTTTTGGGCAAATGAAAGCCTGAAAAATGAGAAGATTTTGATAGGGTCTCACCAGATGTATCTTCTGTCCTGAATTCAGTGTTAATCTGACAGTACCACATATTGCAGTTCCTCAAAAGATAATATAAAAAAGAGACGAACTTTACAAAATAACAAATGTATGTATTTTTAAGACTTGGAGCTGGGTATCACTGCCAAGCCACTAATTCAGTTCGATTTCAGCTCACAAACCTTTTCTTTGTTTCAACACGATTTGAAAAAAATGTAGATTGATTGGAAAAACTAAGTGAAAATCTGCTTTATTTCCTGAGTAATTACCACAAATTGCTAAAAAACATTGATTTCATGGATCAATAATGCATTTTCTAAGTGAAGTTCACTTCGATTTTGAATAATCAATTTTCTAAACTCGGCCTTAATAAGTCTGATCTTCATCTGTGATGATGAGATATTGCCTCATCTGTCGCTTACAACTATTTATGTTTTCTAATGGGGATTTTCCATTAGGACCAACCCAGCGCTGCAGCTCTGGCTGGTTTCTTGGAAACAAACTGTTCAATTCATCCTGCTTTTCTAGAGACAAAATGTTGCGATACCAGTGGATGACATTTTAGTCACAAATGTCATGTTTACTGAGACTTTTGTTTAAAGGTTAGAAATTTTAAGTTTGGAGTGCTTCTAGATCAGTTGTTCATTATTAATAATTATCTTGGCTCCAATAAATACCTTCATAGATTGATGATGCTATTCCTTATTGTATTTGCTTAAAACTATTGTTAAGTGCTCGGGACAGAGCTCCACTTTAAAGACTTTATTTATGAATCTTTGATGTTTGCTCCTAAAAAGTTCCTTTTCTCATTATGTGCTCATATTACTTCTGCATTTAGCATTTCACTACAGTGAAAGATCAATGTTGAACCAAACTGCACTGGCTGAATTTAAAGGAATCAAATATTTAATAACATACTGTTCTTTTTTACATTTACAAAAAGCTCGGCAAATACAAAGTATGACAGAACATTAAAATTCAAAGTTGGAAATATCATTTCCCAGTTAATGTACTTTCTTTTAATAGCATTGTATGCCTTTCTTGAATTGCAGAGGAAAGAGTGGCTGAACATTTCACGTATACTGTATGTGGTTCAGATTATGATCTCCTTTCCAAAATGTGTTAATAAATCTGAAGGTTACTCTGGGAGCTTGGTCTATCATAAAAGGCTATTTCCCTAGTTGCTATTTTAAGGAAAGTGATCTGGATCTTAAAGGGGTTCGGGAGACATGGAGTTTTTGCAGATAAAAATGAGCCATGAATGGCACTGAATGCTGTTTGCACATGTGCAGAACAGAAAGGATTCGAAGCATCTTGTTTTCTGCTAAACTGTTGAAGGCTGTTTCATGTAATGTGTGGATTATTCAACAGCAAGAGGGAAACTGTCAGCTTTAATTTTGCAAACCGAATTACTGTGAAGTTTTGCTGCAAGATCACTATGGAAGGAAGAAGGAACCTGGGACCTGAACCCCGTCAAAACTGAACTAAAATGATCATCCTCCATAACTGCATACTATGAGGGACAGATGAGAACACATTAGGCTGAATTCATCTTCTCTGTGTCTACCTGTGCTCTCCACTGGGATTCTCCTTTTACTGTGATTACTTTAGTCTGACTGCTGCAACACATACAGACATTTATGATCATACTAATTCAGTTTAATGTTATTGGCGATGGTTCAGAATCAGCTCGGTCATTCCTCAGATTTGGATTGCCAATCTGCTTTGGTTTGCCTCAGCGAGCGGTGCTGAAGAAGGTCAATGATAATCGATCCTGACGCCAAGACTCTTGAGGTTCTTGTTTTTTAACAATGGCAGCTGTTAATGTTTGAGGTCCACTCCATGATGCCGCACAAACACTCCACCAGGTGTGATAGTGATTAAGGAGAAGGTCACGGCGTGAGGATAACATCACAGTCATTAACATTCATACCACTTGGTGAGCACTTTTTCCTTGTTTGACGGTGGCACCACCACCATTACCCTAAACGGGACGCGTGGAAGACTGTCTGCTGTACATGTATTTGCTATGTTCTCTTCAGATCAGCATCCCTCTGAGGCCTGCTTGTCCCAACACAGGACATATGAACACTGTAAGCATCTATATGTCCAAGCTTTGAGGACAGTGAAAAGCTTTCAGGAAGTATGAGCTAACCCCTCAGTAGTCTCTGTTCTCCCCTGTGCTTTTGTCAATGATATTAGTTGTCAGAAATGACAGAAAAATTGCAACAACGGCATCAGTAGTATAGTTTTCATTCACAATTTAATGTGAAAAGAAATTCTACACTTTTAAATTTTAGACTAAAAACAAACACACAAGTCATGACACATAATTGTGATACCGCTTGGAATAAATCCTAGGAAGATTTATATAATATTTATATTTTGCGGCTTTATATCATTTATTGAAAGTTTGCCTAGTTTAAACATTTTTCCTTTCGTTTTGACCTTGTCTTTGCTGGATTGTTTTTTATTTATTTATTTTTTATAACTGTATTCTATAGAACTTATGTTATAAAACAAATTGATCTCAATTTTAGTGTTTTTTTTAAATTAGGAAAAATGAGACCATTTAACGATTGAAACTTAGGTTCTGGATTTTATTGTCTAATTTAAAGTCCCACTCCAATCATCTTTTTAATTAATGTAATAGCGTTCCAAGTGGTCTTTTAATTATGAAATGCAGTTTCTAGCCAAAATCAAAAGCTTGTTTTTTAGGACATAGTTTCTGCAGAGCGGCAGTAGTTCATTCGAAATTCACCTCTGAGTTATGGGCAGGACTGTTGCCGTGGAGTAAGTGCACCCCCTTCCCATCATCCATCTGTTTAAACGCTCTCCTGCTAGCTTGCAAAAATATTGCAGCTATCCAGCCGTACAGTTTTGAGCCAGATGCCAACTCGGACGAGGAAAACGAAGATGTACATGGATCTGCTGGTCGATAACTGGGTGTTGCAGAATGGAGCGGAGCAGGGAGCTCGTGGCCGGCCAAAGTAGCTTCTACGTCACACCTGCAAGCTTTTTTACAACTTCTTCTTTTTGTCTGCTCCGGATTTACAACAATTTGAATTAGGAAATACTCAGAAACTCCATTTTAAGCTTAATCATATTAATACATGTCCTCCATCATCAGAAAAATGCCATAGGAAAATGTTAAAAACACCATAAACAGGATTTTCATCAGTGGGTCTTCAATGAAAAATATCTGTAAACAATGTATATAAGCATTGCCACAAAAATCAGTTCAGGGTAATTTATTATTTATTAATTTATTATTTATTTAGAGCAAGTTGTAAAGTCGCAGAAAAACCTAAAAGAAAGCCCCAAACTACGACGTGTAGTTTGGCATACATATAACACAGTCTGTTTGTTTTGCCAGAGAATTGATTGTTTATTCGGATGATCACTTAATAATTGTAAAATTTTGATTAAGATTAGAACACTTGTGGAACCGAGGCTGGATGCATTATTATTCTGCAGCCTGTTAGGAGCTCTCCACCGGCTCTATTATTTCTGAAGAGCTGACACATCCATTAAAAGGGAAGCTGCGGACGAAGTGAAGGTAAAGCATCAAACTGTTTAATTGGTGAGACAATTAAAAGAAGCAAAAAAAAAAAACATTTTGTTTCTTCAGGGCGGTGAGGCCCTGCTTCATTTTTTAATTTGAAACCTGTGCACCGACTGACTGCTGGTGTTCAGCTGATCAAATACTGTGGACACTATGAAAGAGAGGGATTACATGTGTGACGCCTGAAAGGAAACCCTGAATAAATGCTAATTCTTTATTAGGGGGAATTGCTTATAATGAGAGGTTTTTAAAAGTGTTATTTACTTATTGCTCCAGAAACTTTAATATTTTGGGTTTTTCATAAGTAGGTACAGTTTTTTTATGTTGCTCATATTTTTCTGCAAAAAAAAGAAAATCCCGACCACACACGGTCTTTTATTGCGTGCACCTCACATCGTCTGTTCTGTGACTGCGCCAGGCGCCCCCAGTCCTCCAGACTCGGTGACTGTGGAGGAAGTGACAGACAGCACGGCCCAGCTGGCGTGGAGCCCCGGCAGAGACAACGGCAGCCCCATTACCAATTACCTCATTCAGACCAGAACTCCCTTCACTGTGGGCTGGCAGAGGGTTAACACAGGTACTTGAAGAAGATGAATTTTCTATCTCAAACCACATGATAGTTTCTTCATATAATTCAAAGATTTCTACCGAGAATTTCTTCCTCTATCCTAGCAGTTTGACTCAAATTTTTGATTGTGGGGTCAGGCACAGAATCAAGATTTGGGGTAAAACTGCTGTTTTGTGATTTAACTGTGCACATTTGAAGAACTCTGCAGTTAAAATTAACTGGCTCCCACCTTTATTGTGTTTCTGTAAGGTTTACAGGCAAAAGTTAAAGTCCCATTAGCTTTTGTGTGAAATTGACCCATCGCCTGGGGGAGCTGTAAGCTGCAGACACAGCCGCACTCGGGAACCATGTGGTGGTTTAACCCCCCATTCCAACCCCTTGATGCTTAGTGTCAAGCAGGGAGGCATGCATTTGAACTCATGACCTTCTGTTTGTAGTACCGGAGATCATCAGTGGGAACACTCTGACAGCCACTGTGGTGGACCTCAACGCATGGGTGGAGTATGAATTCAGGGTTCTGGCCAAAAACAGCGTTGGGGTCGGAGAACCCAGTCCAATTTCAGTCAAGACGAGGACAGAGGATGCTGGTGTGCAATAATTCCTACCTTTAACGCTGCATATTCCTTTATTCCACATGTGGACATTGCTGAGTTCTTTGTTTCTAGTTCCAGATGTGGCACCGGGAGATGTGGGTGGAGGAGGTGGCAGCAGATCTGAGTTGGTCATCACTTGGGAGGTAAGTCATTAGTCCTATGTTCCACTCTGTTATTCAGCATTCAGGAAGTCAGGTTTATTCATCCTTGAATAAGGTGCTTAGTGTTTCCTGCTGAATCAAAGCCTTGGACTCCCGCTGTGCTGATGTGTGTCATAAATTAGAGGCCAATTGAAGTCTGGCACTGCAGTTTTGTAATTTGCTGTTAAGAGTCTTGCCTCTAAGCCATTGGTAATGTACAGAAAACCACCAGACTGAGCTCCTACACTTAATTTCATTGTTGAAGCCCAGTGTTTACAAAACCGTTACACAATCAAATGCAGTACAAGCACACTGCTCTCGTTTAGCAGTGAAAAACAATACTGATAATGTCAGGGACTGAGTTATCTTGTTGTTTTCTCATTGTATTAAACAGAGACTAATGCTGCAGCTTTAAAGCTGTTTGTGTCTCCTTTGATAAGCCCAGATGTTTTTGAAATAGCATTTTGCAGCGTGTTTCATTTTATCAGGTGGGTCGCAGAAGCAATTTGTGGGTCATCCAATTCTTAGTCTGTTGTGATTGTGTGAGCCCAAGGGTGGAGTGTATGTGAGTGGTTTGTATATGTTTTAATATCACTATAGTTTTGTGTTTCACTCTCAGCCTGTTCCTGAAGAACTACAGAATGGCGAAAGCTTTGGCTACATCATTGCTTTCCGTGCCTTCGGAGAAGTCAGCTGGATTCACGTGGCCACTTCTGCCCCCGGTGCATCTCGCTATGTGTACCGCAACGACAGCATCGCGCCCTTCTCTCCATTCCATGTCAAGGTTGGCACTTACAACAGCAAAGGACAGGGTCCTTTCAGCCCAGTGGTCACCATCTACTCTGCAGAGACGGGTAAAGGAATGGATTTGAGTGTTTTAGCAAGCCAGTTTTCGTTTTTAGAAGGGCAAAGATCACAAGATAATGCTTTTTCCCGAGCAGAAAGGCAGACACGATCACAACACGTTTATGTAAGACTTGGCGAGTGCTTCAAAAATACCTCCACTCTTTTCAGCTGATGTGCTGAAGTAAAAAACTTGTTGATAGTTAAATCTATGCAATCCCTCCAGGCGCTGAATGTGAGGACTGTCTGTTTATGATGATTCATCAGAGTAAAGATCAATAACAATGTCACACATTTATATATGTACGAAATGGACAGATTTGTTCTTCGTTTCTCTGTTGTGTTCAGTAGACAACAGAAGCTTTCAGTTTCATGTCGTCTGATTTCAGAGCCAAGTGGAATGCCAGTGGGAGTTTGGGCCAGAAGTGTCTCAGCCTCGGAGATTGAGGTGAATTGGCAGGCTCTCTCCATCACTCCTGAAAGAGTTCTGGGCTATGAGGTACTCTTTTATTTCTTTTTTTCCTTTTCTTAAATGGAAAAAGATATCTCACACAGCACAGTTCAGTGTTTGCCATCACCTCTGTGGCACTTCAGAGCCATCACTTCCTAACAGTGTCGCCATGGAAATGGCTGCATTCGTAGGGTGACTCTTATAGCCAAAATTACAGACTTCTTTGTATCAACATGACAGAAAAAAACATGTCAGACAGTTTTCACAAAAGAAAGGAAAATTGCCCATTTGCAGCCCATCTTGTGTTGGTGTCATTTTGGGGAAATTGTGATACAAAGTTTAATAAAAACCACCAACCCTCAGCCTCATGTCAGAATACCAAGAAATGCCATCAACAACAGTAATAGCTGAAAAAGAACGCACAGCACTGACCTGAAATTATGTCCGTTTTTTTTCCATATTTAGCTAAATGCTTTTAATTTAGATCACCTAATTATAGTCTTAGTTGTCATCAGGCACTAGAGCAGCACATAATCTGCATATGTCGGTATAAAATATCAATACGATTAAAGAGCTTTTATGCTTTAGTCTTTTTGCTCAGTAAGACTTAAAGTTTTTGTCAGTGTGCACATGTTGGTAAACTTCTGCTAAACACACAGGAACAAGGTTACTGATAATAAAACCCAAACCTACTATGGTAACTGAGATCACCCAACAAACATAACAATAAATATTGATTTACAGACATAAAATAATCAACATTTTGCTCATGAATTTTTCTTTCAAAGAATAATTTTTAAAAAAACAAACCCACAAAAATGGCCTGAACAAGAATAATGGCAATATTATATTTAGCTAAACTTTTTTGGGGGTCAACTCTATGATCTTAGAATTTTGTGTTGTCCACCTGTACAAGTTTGCCCAATTTTTTGCCTGCAGACAGATCGTGTCCACCCATAAGGGTAGGTGTGACTAAGGCATTAAGGAGTCCTTTTTCTCCCACCATCTACAGTTATCACGTATTGCTACTCACAGGCACAGTTTGCACTTGCATGCCAGCTGACATGCTCTCTGTCTGTATTAGGTGGTCTACTGGGAGGACGACACAAAACCGGAGACCATGGGGAAGGTCCGGGTGCCTTGGAACCAAACTTCGGTCACAGTGAGCGGCTTGGCAGGAAACTCGCAGTATTTCCTAACAGTTAGTGCCTTCAACACAGCAGGCACTGGCCCGTTTCTTCCTGCAATCAACGTCACCACAAAAAAACCACGTAAGTTGCAGCACACAAAGCCTTTGATTTTGGAACCACACTGCCTTTGACATAGAGCCAGAGTTTCTGGTGGCTTTGAATAAAATCCATATTCTATTTTTTTTTTTTTTTTTTTTTCATTTGTGCATCACAGTTGAAATGTGTTGATGGATGCTTTTATGGATGAGAAGTCAGGCAGAAATCGTACCCTTACAAAGTTAGATTGCTTGATTCCAAACCAATGATATTACATTTCCAGTATGACACACAAGAAAGTCATTTAAAGTCCCACTCTGTTCATCTTCTAAACTATTGTGAAAGTATTCCCAGTGATCTTTAAATTATGATTAGGCCATTTTTGTGCAAAAACCTGTTTCAGTTTCTGCAGTGTTAGGAGTTGCAATTCCCCTCTGAGTTGTGGATGGGACATAGAGTAAGCGCATCCCCTTCCCATCATCCTTCATGTGTTTACATGCTTTCCTGATAGGTTACAGCCCCTCACACCCCCACCCTAATATTACCGGTGCAACAGAGATAGCGAGCACTATTGCAGCTATCTTGCTTTACAGGTTTGAGCCAAATACCAACTTGGCAACCAAGGAAAATGAAGACCAACATGGATCTAGTCGTGTACAAGTGGATGCATCCGAATGGAGCAGATCAGGGAACTTGTGGCTCGCCGTAGTAGCTTCTACATCACACTTACAAGCTTTTTCCAACTGTATTTTTTGTCTCCTCCTGATTCACAACAATTTGAATAAAGAAATACTCAGACATGCAATATTAAGTGTGATTTTCTTAATCTACATCTTGAGAGAAAGGCTACAAATAGATGTTAAAAACACCAAAAATGTAGTTTTCATTGGAGTGGGTCTCTAAAGTGGCTATGTGGAAAACTGTCCACTCTGAGACAGGAGACATTGTTCAAATCCACAGTTCAGTTCTGTTTAAGCCTCTCTGCTTGACACTCAACATCAGGGGTTTGACTGGGGGGTTAGACCACCGAATGGTTTGTGAGCTGTGACTGCAGCCCACTGCTGCTTCTGACCCATCCCCTCAGGGAACGGGTCGAAAGCAGGGCAGAAATTTCATACAGCCAGTGTGTGACAGTTAATGGGACTTTAATTTGTTTTGTGGTGACATATAAAGAAATGATGTTTGTATCATGCAGCTCCAGCTCAACCTCCACTGAATGTTGAATGGACACTAATTGGCTCTCAGCTGTCGCTTTACTGGGAGCCTGTGGTGGCAATGGAATCGGAGTCTGAAGTTAAAGGCTATCAAGTGAGTCCCAGTTTTGCACTAAGGTCGCTTTTAATAGTACGTGTCAGGCTTAGACAAAGAACCTTACCTCCATACTGTCAGACCAAGCATGCATAGTTACAACGCATCATCCTGCTCATTTCTCCTTCTCGTCCAGCTTTCATACAGGAGGCAGAGACACAAAGAGGTAAACACTCTCACAACAAGCAATTCAACAGCGGAGCTGACCCTCCCCGAGGGTGACGATGACTACATCATCCGCATTCAGACCACGAGTGAAGGAGGTCTGGGGCCAGCCTCAGATCCCATCCGAATACACAAACTAAGTAAGCTTGTGTTTGATGTTTTACAAAGTTTAAGTGGTAAAAATGTTCTGAGAGCTGCTCTTAAAACATGTTAATGGATCCCTGCCTGAGAAAATTTGACGTAGCAAATCCCACAGACCTGCAACTCCTAGAGCCATTCTTTTTTTTTTTTATTTACTGATTTTAACACTCAACACTTCTTAACTCTGACAGGAGCATTTTTGTCCTCCGTTGAGTTTATTAATGTCCCCTGCCACCTCTTTTGGGTTTGTGTTTTGTTGAAATATGCAGCACAATCCATCTCTCTGTTGCCGACTCTTTTTGCTAGATCCTATTACTGTCCTGTGGGACTCCAGAAGGGTTCTTTTTCACCTCTAAATGCGCCCTTGCGTTGTTCAAGCACTGTGTTACATCCATGAAAACAGCAGTTTAGACAGACTTAGTGTTCTATAGTGCCTTTTTCTTTAAATTTCCATTGGAAAACAGGCCACTTTTTTTCCCTGAGAGTTTTCATTTAGAACAAAGATGTGGCCACAACATATGCTTCATGGTAAAATATGAGTTTTTGGAAATGTTGTTCTCAGGCATTCATTTATTTTCACATTGAAGGAGCGCCCTGAGGCATTTATTATATGTATATTTTTTATTTAAAATGTTTTTTTCAAATATATTTTCTAATGTAAAGGAGCTTAATTGTGCTTTGGAATAATCCACATCATGTTTTTTCAGGTATGAGTGCCCGCGGCTCCAGAGCCTGGAGTGCAGACGTCTCCCCCGTCTCCTTGTTTCTCGCCATGTTAATGTCAACGTTCAGGTCAACATTGTGACACTTGTCTCCAACAGTCAGTATTGTTTTTACAGAATACCTTTACAGAAGTTGTCAAGTACTTTCTTTTTTTGGAACTTACAGGCAGCACAACAATGCTGTCTCTGAACTGACTCAAGTGCTTAGTTTTCACCTTCTTTTGGAAGAATTTTAAGTAAAAAATGTAACATTGATGATGATTTGAAAAAAAAAAACATGCTTCATTTCAGGTATATATTTTGGAATTAATTTATCTATATTTTATTATTTCATTTTCTTCTTACTTAGGAATGCTACAGATGCCTTACTTCCATTTGTGTGCCAAAGTAGTTTCAGGCTTTTTGATGTTTTTACAAAGATGTTTTCTTTAACTTTTAGTTTCTAAAAAGGTTTTGCTGTTCTTAGCTGAGAGTTCTGCTACAAGGTGTTTTGTTTTCCTGCCTAAATGTTCAGTTTTCCTCTTCACAGCTGGACGAGAAAAGTAGAAGATGTTTGTTTACCTGTGCCCGTGCCTTTGGAGATTATCATAAAAGCCTCTCTTGTAACACCGGCAAGTCACAGTGTGACAAAACATACTTCAGCTATTTTTGGTTGATTTTATTTTTTTTAGTTTGAGGGGTGGTAAAAGGTGAAAAAATCTCAGTGAAGTTGATTTTTTTTCACTGAATGTTGTGATTCTGTTTTCAAGAGATTCATGTTCTCTTGTCTCCAAGCACCAACTTTTACTGATCTATCGATCCGCTGAGTAAGAAGTGCCATACAGTCAACCTTCACTCATTCAAAGATGCTGATTTTCTGTATTAAAGACCCACTCCGATTTCATTTATTTTAGAAGTGTTCCCAGAGGTTTTTAATTATAATTATGCTCTCTTTTAAGCCAAAATCAAAAAACCTGTGTCGTTTTTCTAGGACATAGTTTGTGTCGGGCGGCAATAGTTCATTAGAAATTTATCTCTGAATTGTGGACACAACTGTTGGCGCGGAGCAAGCCCATTCCCCCTTCCCGTCCCCAATTACTAACAGTTCACAGTTTACACGCCCTCCAGCTAGCTTACAGCCCCTCACAACCCCAACCTAATATTAGCAGTGCAACAAATGGACGAAGACGTAAATGGTTCTCGTTGTTTGTAAGAGGATGTACCGCCCATTGTATTTGTGATGTCACAACTACAACCTTTTTCAAATGGCATTTTTTTCGTCTGCTACTGATTCACAACTATTTAAATAAAGAAATGATGTCCTCCATCATCAGAAAAATGCCACAAGAACATGTTAAAAACACCAACAACACATATTTTACCGGAGTGGGTCTTAAAGAAACCAACATGGCTTTTCAAATTTAAAAAAAAAGGGGCAACCATGGTATATTTGGTTGTGAAACAATTCTGAAAGTATTTCTTTTTTTACATCAAACTGTTTCGTGTTCGATCATTGCCTGTAAAATCCTCCCTAATCAAATTTACTTTAAACTTTTAGTTTCTCTCTCATTCTTTGGTTTTCAGTCAAAAACCGGAAATCCATCAGCTTTTTCATCTCCCACTGCAAACCAGCAGAACTTGACTTGCTCTAAAAATCAAACATGTGCCAGCTCCTATGAAGCTTGTATATTGTACATTGATGTCATCAAAAGTATTTTACAGGATGACAGTCCTTAAAGCACCTGTGAGCTCCTTTGTGTTTTTGCCTGCTGACAGAGGTTTTAAAACTGAATGGTGGAGGAAATGTTCAGAGCACAGCCACATGTCTTTAGAAAGCCATCTTTCCTCCTTCGGTTATCTAGGAAATCTCAGACACCTTACTTGACTTTCCTTTGTTACATTCTGACTTGAATTTCCAAGAAAAAGATGTAAATGTGTGGCTTTGATTTGATGCCTGTACTGCTGGCCAGCTAGCATCATAAACTCGATAAGGTGTTAGTGGAAATTATCACAGTTTAGTGGGTTTTCAACAAATAGTAGGAAAAATTATTATAAAGCATTTTTATTTATCAGGACCCCAGAATTTGTTAATTGACTTTAATGCCGATTTTCTTCTCTTTAGTCAAAGCACAAAACTCTTAGGGTGCATTTTACACGTCCTATTTAACTCAAAAATGACTTGAAATCCTCTTAGGGATTTAGAACATTTAATTGAGGAAAAACGTAGACGGCAAAGTTTAAATGATTAAGAACAAGCCACAAATTCTGAAGCTAAATGATATTAGGGTATAATTGAACAGCACTTTAACATTTTTGCTCCTCTGAGTTCCCCTCATGCTGTTTGGCTGCTCTTTTTATGAACACAGCAGAGTTCATTTTACAAACATTCAGATGGGATTTGATCTAATCGGTTAATAATATGGCAGCAACTCTGCGCATTTTAACTTGTAAACATGTTTTAGACTATAGGAATCTAATAATGAGATTTTTTTTTATTGTGTTCATGTATATTTACTAAAGAAATTTTGAGTTTCTAACATTATAACAATATTATTCTATTATTAGTTCATGTTTCTGAAAAAAGTGACTTAAATTTGACAATTTAGCATTTCTAAATTCTACCTTCCACCTGATTAAAAGACAATTCAGACTCAATTCAGAATCCGACCCATTGACTTTTCCCAGCAAAGAATATTCTTAGGATTCTTAGGTTCATGTTTCAGACAAATTGTGCATCTTGTGGTGCAAACACCAAATTTGGCATTTTGCTTTTCCAGAAAAGCATATTTGCCACAAGAATGGTGGCCATAAACAAAATTTAAACGAATATGGGCTGTTCGTGCACAAAATGCAGACTTTAAACTTAAGGGGTACCTACAGAATGCTATTATATATATATTGTATTATGTATTTTAAAATCTTGGCTTATAACCGGTTCCGCTAGAAGTCTTTTACAGTCTCTGCTGAATTTGAAAATGCATTTGAGGGCAGCATTTATCAGGAGTTTGTCAGGTTAAGGTATGTTTTCATTTACTGTTTAGACTCTACGCTACAGTACATTCATATTTTGAACAATCTTGGGATTGCTCCCACTGGAACTGATTATCCGATGTTCACTTCGCATCCACTTCACACCCCCTTCACACCACTGTTTGCCAGGCATGAGGAGGTGAGAAAATAAGCAGGGTTTGAACCTTTTCTTTTCTTTAGGTTTTTGTGTTGTTGTTCATCAATGCAGATGCGAGAAACGTTATAAACTTTTACAGCAAAGCTCTGAAAACATCTGCCACAGTCCCTAATTCTCTTATAAAAGTATTACAATGTGTTAAAGTTGTCCTGGCTTAGAATGGTGTCAATTTATCATTGAGGAAACGTCCTAGCGTCTGTTTTGAATAAATGTTTTAATTCCTCTTTATTCCTCACAGGAATACAGTTCAGAAAAATACCAACTTGTAAAAAAAGAAAAAGATAAATATTTGAAAACCAGTTTAAATATTTTTATATGAGATTCACTGATTAATGAATGCTTCACGGGACTTTTATTTTAGCACACATTAGGCAAGAACCATCCTAAAGTCGCACAGCAAATACTTGGTTGTTCTCACAACAGGGGCACCAGTTGACCAATCAGAATCCAGGATTCTTCTCATCTTGGTTTGAAAATCACAAATTCCTCAGCTGTTGTCATATTGATCCCACGAAATAACTCTTGTAGATAGCAGTATGGATTTTTTTTACCCATGTAATGACATTTTAGATACTGACTGGTTAATGGGAAATACAAGTGACTTATTCTTCAATGGTGAAGGAAGTAATTAGTTTCAGTCCAAGTCTCCATCCATCTGGATGACACACAGCTATTGCCAGTCGACATGCATCATCAGCCACTGTAGTCAGGACAGGAGTTTTAAAGTACTGCCAATTGTGCCAGTCTAATAGTTGAAATCTAGCCACCAGCTTGGACATTATTTGGCTAAATGTATGGTTGGCTGTATTTTATACTTTGTAAAATGGTCCTTTGTTGTCAGTTGTGTTGGCCTTTTCTATGTGGTGCGTGTTACCATTTTTTATTTATGCCTTTCAGTGATACCCAGCTGCTCAGGTATTCAGGCCTGCTTCGCTCTACCTTTCAATAGCTCTGAAAAGGCAGGAGATCAGGAAAGGTGTTAGCACAAAAACGCAAGGGGCTGTTTAATGGCCCTCTGTGATGAATAGATACCCTGATAGATGCCACATTAAAATATCTTAATGAATTAAAATGGGCCTGAGGGGGTTCTGTTGGAAAGGGCAAAGGAGTAATGGTACTAATGATATCCACACAAGACCAATTTATCAGGATTTAGGAAAGTCTGAATCAGCATGACACCCAAAAAAGGTGTGTATGAGGGTGAGTGTGAACAGTTATTACTGCAGTGTCATAGACTAGACTCTCCAGGAGGATCATTTTGAAAATTACTTTCAACTTGTCTTTTCCTAATCCGTGGTTGGAACTTTTTCCCACATTGAAGAAGATTAATAGGTCCGTTTTAGAGGAAGATAAATGGGAACATATCGACAGAACCTTAGAGAAGGATGCAGATTCATGGAAGAGCTTGTGTTAAAAATTCTATTTTATGCCTTTCTTCTGATTTATTTTTGGTCTTTTTTTTTCAGATGGGCAAAATAACTTAAAACTGTCTTGAGTTAGTTTTTATGTGGGGTCAATCTGTTCATTCTATTATTCATGACTTTACACATTCAGAAAACAGATCTTTTGGCTGATTTGTTGATTCTCTAAATTTGAGAGAAGCTTCATTTGTGTTTTGGGTAGCAGCATCGCCAGCCTCTTTGTTTTGTATTGTGTCCGTACTGTGAAAACTATTTGCTTTCATTTATGTTAAATATTCTTAGCTTTTATTTACATATAAGTATTCTTTACAAAGGTCAAGTGTTGCTAAAGTAAGTGATGAAGAGCTGTTGTTTGCGGATACAAAAGCCAGTTAAAAAAAAGAAAAAAGAATTGCCTTCTTTTATGTCAGGGGTTAGGATGTCAGGGGTCTGCAACCAAAGTCTTACTTGACCCTAGAAAAATAAGACACTACTTTGTATTTATGTCATTGTACTACTGTGATAGATTTAAATTATCTATTCTTCATTTTTGGCATAAATAAAACTTAAAGAGAATACAGTCTTCTGTCAAAATGTGAAATAGTTTATTACTTTCGTCAGATGTTCACATGACTTCCTATCAAAACAAAAAGACACCTTGTGCCACTCATCTCAATGAAACTCATGTTGTAATAGGTACTGTGGCGTCAGCAGTAATAACTAAAAAACAGTGTATTTTACCATTTGTTGTGTATCCCAGCCAGAAATCCATAAACCTGATGAACGAAAAATGTAATCAGAGCTAATTAGGTGACCTTCACCGTACGTTTAGAACCATAAGGTTCACTTAAAATCCTTGAATTTGTTCTAAAATAAAAGATCTGCCTCGTAATCCGGTGTGCCTTAAGTACCGGTATGCATTCCGTGGTTACTGACCTCAAATTGATTTTCTGTGGTACATGGTGCTCAAAAATCAGTCAGTGTTTTGATACGACTTTAGGGATTGATGGATTGGTAGGAGAATTAGGGAAATGTACTGTCCTTCAACTGTTTGTAAATGAGTTAAATAAAGTTTGAATTATTTTACTTTACCTATAATTTTTTATTTTAAAATTAAAAGACACTTTTTTGTTTTTTGTTTTTTTTTTTAAACCAGAGAGCCCTATTGGAGGGGTAAGAGAGCCACATGTGGCTCTGGAGCCTCAGGTTGCAGACCCCTGCTGTTTAGTTGTCAATTGAACTAAGGCCCCTCGGGGTTGGAAGATCAAACTGTGATGTCTTTATAATCTTCAGTTAAGCCCAGATCCTAAAATATTTATGGGCAGAGAGTAATATTTCCTAACTCCTATCACAAACAGCCTTATATTTTTTGTTAAAAAAAAAAATAAAAAAACACCACCTGTTTGGAGATGAACGACACAACAACCATTCTCTGCTTCGTTTGGGGACTTTGGACAGAATGGGCTGAACTGATGTTCCATTAATGTTTGCAAAGAAGCTCTGGGGGACAACACTTGGCCTTTGTGCTGTGAGTCTGTACTTTAAACGTCCGGGTGATCTCTGTGAGATCGTGACAGTAGTGTTTTCACATTGAAAAGTCATCAGCTGGTTTTCATATGCTGAAACTGTGCATGTATGATATTGTTTGGTGCATCTGTGTTTTTTAAGTGAGGGAGTTAATAAAAACAATTCACCAAAAATGTTACTCTGTGACCTTTCTTTTTTTCGTTCAGTATTCTGTGAATTTTGTGTGGGATGGTGTCATTTTCAGCATCAGCAGTTTTAGTGTCCTTTACTGCAGGAGGAAGCTAAGTGGAACCTTGGGGTACCATCAGAAACTATAAAATGCACAATATTATGAAAAGCATATAAATGGGAGGAAATGGAAACAGTAAAGCCTGATTCAACAGATGTGGAAGGTCCACAGTTTGAGTGCTTCAGTGCAGTCACAATTTGTTGTGACTGCTTGGGAAATATTATCAGATTTTTTTTTTAAAAGCTGTAAATTAAAGAAAATATATTCCAAACTAAAGCATCAAGCAGGTTATTTTGTACTTGTTGAAAGAAAACTGCTTTTTTTCCCCTCTTCTGGATTATTGGAGCATGTCTTTAATGAAATTCATTTACCTTTCACTGAAACAAGGAATAACATGGAAAGCCACTGTGAAATATTGATCGAGCCAGTGTTGCAGAGATGCTTTTAAGATAATAAGAGGGAGAAGACCCTGTGAAGAGATCAATACAAATGGGAAGTGAAGAAAAGAAAGGTTTCTCCCTCCGCACCACAGATCATCTATAATGAGCTGCTGTGTCAATACTTTGGTTCTTAACATGCTATTGACCACTGAATTACAACACCGTGGTTCTATTTGTGTACAAGACATGGAAAATTGCATAATTGTGGGAAAATACACCAGAGTATTTAGCTTAACGCAGGAACATTACTTTAACTCCAATAAAATGTGGGTATGTCTTGGGAAGATATTGGTAATGAGATGATGGTGCATTTACCAATGCAGTAGCGACTGCGGGTTTACAATGTAAATACTGCCCCCTATTGGTCAGAACGCTCTGGTGCATCATTCTGAACAGGTTGAGATAGGAGATCCAGTATTTCATAAATGTTTAAATACCCGACAAAATCATTTTTAAAAATGCCAGTTTTTATATAATCTTGATAGGGGGGGGAAGGGCAAACAAAAGCAAACCACTAAAAAAAAAAAAAAAAAAGTCACAGCAAAAAAGAACCAAGTTTAAATTTTAATCTCGGGAATTACATTTTTTAGATAAAAATCATAGAATTCTCAGAATAAAGTAAATGAAAAACTCTTCTATATCTGTATCCCCACTATGTAAACGTAGTGACATGGAACTATCTCTTGATATCTCAGGGAGGATTATTGGGAAAACATTTGGAGATGAGCCAATGATATTTCAGTTTGTAACAGAGTTCAAACTGTACAGCTTATATCTAATCAAATAACATTTTTATAAAATATTGGTCAAAATATTGAAGAAAAAAAGCCAGAATTCTGGGATTGAAAACATAATTTGATGGAATAAAAGTTGGGAGACACACCTGAATTACAAAAATTCAAAACGTCTCATCACCTTTTTTTTTAAATGACCCTAATTGTATTCCGTAACTATTAAGTGATATTTGCTGACGAAGTGGGCATTGTGGTCAGAAATTAAAGCATGCATGAAGTCTTCACATTGGATGGTTGAAAGTTCACATTTTACCGCTTGTTTTTGTCCAGACGATGAATCAAAGGTTTGCTTTAAATAAACCAGCGTAGTGATGTAGAACATTTATGCTATGTGACCAGAACTTCTTTTAGGTGTACATTATCACTGTGGATTATCACATTTAACATCAACAACCAATCAGAATCGAGTATTGGTATAATTTGTATTTTAAAGTCCCACTCAGAGAACCTTTTAAACTATTTTAAAGGGTTCACAATTGGAAGACTCATAGAAACGCTTTTCTTAATTTTTGTCATTTTTAGGCAAAATCAGAAAACCCAGTCGTTTTTCAGAGCAGCAGAAGTTCATCCGAATATGTAAGTTGGACTGTTGGTGCAGAGTAAGCAATAAAAATGGCGAGCAACACCGTAGCTATCCAGACAGACATTACAGTTTTGAGCCAGATGCCAGCTCGGACAAGAAAAACATGGCTCTATATTTGTTTGCAATTGGATGCATCGGAATGGAGTGGAGCGGGGAGTTTATGGTCTGCAGAATGTAGAAATTATGTCACTGCTACAGGCTTTTTCCAAATGTGTTTGTCTTCCATCGTGACAAAAATGCTTCAAGAACATGCAAAAAAACACCAAAAACACAATTTCCCGTGGAGTGGGTCTATACATCGATGAGAAAAACAAATTGTACAAAACGGCTGTTTTTCCACTCCTTATCGTCAGGTGTCGCTGTGGCGCTTTCAATGCCCTGGTACGACTGCAGAAGAAAGAATTACGGAAAGGGACTGCTTTCGTGGTCACGCATGTCCACACGACAAAATAAACCATGTCACTGCCCAAAAGAAACGATGACTCGAACCGAGAAGTTTTAGACAGCAACTCGGACACAAACGAGGAGGATGAAAACGAGCTATGTCCCGGTTTTAAAGACGTTGACGCCTTCGTTAAAGTAAGGGAACAACAGCAAATGCTAAAGTTTTTAGCTGAGGCTAACGCTCGTCCAACGTGGTTGATTAAATTGTTGATGAATTACATATATTTTTGAGTCGATATGTGTAATACTTATAATGCCTATAACAAGACTGCATTAAACGTTTATTGAAGTTGTCGGTTTCCATATAAGACATGCGAATGCAATAAATTAATAACTGTGAGTGATTCTAGATGAATTATGCACTTTAAAATGGTACATTAACGAATAACTTAAAAAAAAAATAAGCGGCTTATTAAGGTATTTAAATTCGTTTAGTTTCCTCAATTCATTTTGGTGTGATCCACATGTTATTAAACGTCCTTCGGTCCCTAAACTGCTAACAGCACAGCTCCCCTCTCCTCTCTCTCTGCAGCATGGGTTTGGTGTGGTGTTATCAGCTACCAAAGCATCTGCAGGTTTGCCTCAGCCTGGAGATGAATTTGATTTCTATCGAAGCTTCCCAGGCTTCCAGGAGTTCTGTGAAAGTCAAGGAGATCAGATTTTGCAGTGGTGAGTTTCCAAAAGTTTTTTTTTTTTTTTCTCCTCAAAAAAAGTTTGTGGTAAACCGGAGACCTCCATATTCATGCTTCAGACCTACCAACCGATGATATGTTTTTTTTCTTGTCAGCATGAGTCAGATTATGCAGCACCATGGGTGCAGATCTCACGTCAAAGACCGGAACAAGTTGACAGCCTTGGAGGAGAGGTTTGACTTGGTTGTAGACTCCAATGATGTCATCCTTGAAAGAGCGGTACGACCAGCAGGCCCAGAATGAAGCAGTTCACTAATTAAAAGGGGTTTTACAAACGAGGCCTTCTCATCATTCTGCTGTGCAGGGGATTCTTCTGGATGAAGCTGAAGGGGTGAACCGGAATCAGAAGCCAGTTATGCCTGCTGGGTTCCAGCCTCCCAAAATTGTTGTTTCCAGCTGGAACCGCAAGGTAGGCTAAAATAAGTCTCCTCTCTTGTCCTGCTGGGCTCTAATGTCTGCTTTGACCACATTCCGACGAAAAAGTGTCAGATTTTGAATTCAGTATCTTCAGTGCTAAAGATGCTTGAAGAGGTGTTGACAACCATTCACCACAAAGTGTTGGATTTTCTCAAACGATGCCTCTGTGAACCAGGGTTCCGGCTCCAGCAGTCAATCCGAGACGTACCGACTTCTCCATGCCAAGAATATAGCTCGGCCTCAACTGAGATTCAAGGAAAAGATCGATAACAGCAACACACCTTTTGTGCCCAAGATCTTCATCAAGCCCAACGCAGTAAAGCCTCTTCCATCCTGTAAGAAACACGTTTGTTAGCTTAGATTCACATCTTCCCTTTGGACTTGTAATAATCAATCTTCCAGCACATGTAGTTTAATTCACTGCTTCTTTTCCATGTAGATTTTACCAACAAGCAAATACGCAATGAAAAACCAGAGGATCTTGATGTTCCTGCCGCCCTGGCCGACTTAATTCACCAGCAGAGAACTCAGGAACATGTTGAAGACATGTAAGCTTTGTTATCTCTGTTTTGTACTGTAATATTTCTTGCAGTCTATCTGAAGTTTCTGTCCACACAGGTTTGCACACCCATACCAGTATGAACTGGACCATCTCACTGTTCCAGACAGCCTTCTGTCCAAACCAGAGCCTCAAGTAAAAAAGCCTGGTGACATGATCACATTTCTATTATAACTTGAGTTGGCCTCTTGTCTCACAGGTTTTCTGCCTTTTCTTTATAGATGTACAAACCTATAGCTGAGACAAAGTTATCCTTTATCGACTGTCTGGAGGATCTCGTGGAGCTGAATGAGAAGCTGTGTAAGCTGTCTGAGTTTGCAGTGGATCTTGAGGTAGGAACAGTTCTCAGAGTTTAGGACGTCCTCCCTTAGACCGGGGGTCTGAAACCTATCAATCCTTTCTTGCTCTTTTTGCCTTGAAGTAAAATTCTAACTCTGTGAATAAAGAATGGGTTTGTAGTTTTGGTTCATTAAACCTTGTCATTTAGGCTTAGATTTTTAACACAGCAGAGGAAAAAATAAGGATAAAAGGTCTGATTGGTTGACCTGATCGGAAGATTCCGGTTTCGTCCTTTAGCCTCTGGTGTTTGGCAGTGGAGCCGCCATCAGTTTGTGTCAAAGGGTGAATGTGTCTGTAACTGTAAAGCGCCTCGGGCCTTCAGGGAAGGTAGAAAATAAATACATTTGTACAGTTTTAAACCAATGTTTTCATTTTCATATTCAATAGTAAATGGAGCAAAATGATGGTAGTGCATCAAAATAATGATACATTTCATGTTTGACTTGGCTTTCTTGCATTTTTAGTGTTTGACAGAGAGTGTATTTTATTTTGAAAGGAACGTGTTCAAGTTGCTGTCAAAAGTAAAATAAGTTAAAGTTGGTAAATTAGAAGAAGGAAAAAAAAACACTGTTATAATTTAATATTTGTGAATATTTAAAAGCTACATTTAATAAATGAATAGCCTAATGGCCAAAAAAACATAAATAAAGGGTATTTTTCGCAACTATGAAGTGCATCTCTTGTTGGGTTTTTGTCAGGAACAACCTAGACTAAATGGCTCTTTTTGTGTTAAAGGTTGCAGACCCCTGCCTTAGACCGTAACTATTTGAAATGTATTGATGTCAGCATTTTAACAATGATAGTCTTTTTAATGAACACTTTGTTTTCCATCTCAGCATCATTCCTACAGGAGTTTTCTGGGCCTCACCTGTCTGATGCAGATCTCTACCAGAGATGAGGACTTCATAATTGACACGCTGGAGCTCCGCAGTGAGATGTACATCCTGAATGAAGCATTCACTGACCCGACTATTGTGAAGGTACAGTTACCTCTGTGTTTTTACTCTTAGTATCTTTAAAAATAACAGCTAAAGAAAAGGAATCAACATTTGTTGATTCCTGATTACTCACTATTATAAATAGTTATCTTGAGATGACTATTTATGCCATGTTATTTTTTTTTTCAAAGAGAAAATAAAAAGCACAATTTTGTCACACATGTATATATATATATCACATAAATAAATCGTTTTTATTTCTTTTATTTTTTTTAATGGAGTTTAACCTGGAAAGCCAACCAGCAGCATTACTTTGATTTGGAGTCATTTAATGCAGAAAACTCATTGACTTTCATTCACAAAACTGAAAAGATTTTTAATCGTTTGCTTGTTTTTTAACGTGTATCAACAAATTCCCATTGGATGTTTCCCTTGATAAAGATGACTTCAAGCAAGGGTTAAAACATGTTTTATAAAAATCAGCAGAATGGAAACATTTAATAAACAAACATATTTCCATGTTTTTATTCCTTTTGTTATCAATAAAGTTTTTTTTATGGATGTGCAACTTTTAATTTTTATGTACCAGTATTTATTTATTTTTTACCAGTGACTCTCTCCCATTTAATTTTTTTCTTTGTTGCTATTTTGTCTCATTTTCAGGTAAGCATTCTGAAATCTTAATGTTCTTGCTCTTTTTCTTTCATGAAGTTTTTATTCTTTCTTTCAAATCCTGTGTTAAATAATAGTCGGCTGAAAAAGCTCTGAGCCGGTCTCTGCGTGTTCCCTCAGAGCGTGTCTAACAAAGTTGGTGGGTGTCCTGTTGTGTGTGTGTGTGTGTGTGTGTGTGGGAGCAAACATGACTCACACATTGTTGGACATCTGTGAAAAGTGTGGTGTGTGTGGGCGTCGGCAAGGAAAAAAGAATTTTGAAGATGATTCAGATAAAATGTCATGTGCTTTGTAGAAAGTTTGAATATTTTTTGGTAGGAATGTGGGTCATCTCTTTTGTCTGACAGCAGATAAATGTGGTTTGTTGCTGTCGTCAGGTGTTTCATGGAGCTGATTCTGACATCGAGTGGCTCCAGAGAGATTTTGGCTTGTATGTGGTCAACCTGTTTGACACGCACCAGGGAAGCCGAGCTCTCCACCTGGCCAGGAATTCGCTTGACCACTTACTCAGACACTTTTGCAATGTGGACTCGGACAAAAGATACCAACTGGCCGACTGGAGGATTCGGTTTGTTGCTCTTTTTTTTTTTTCCTGCGCTGTAAATTTATTAGGAAAAAAAAGTATTTTTACCTGTAAAGATGCAATCTTTTTTAAATCTAATTAAAAAAAAATGTAACATAAATATTATCCTGTGGTGTGTCCCTGTAGCCCCCTACCAGATGAGATGGTGCAGTACGCCCGAACAGACACCCACTATCTCCTTTATATCTATGACTGTGTGAGGGCACAGCTGTTGGACTTTAACCACGGGCAGCCGGGCCTCCTGCAGTCTGTCTGGAACAAAAGCAAAGACATTTCACTGACGGTTTGCAAAATCTACTTTTTCTGATAGTCATATTAAAGTGTCACCCATTGACTGTATATAACAACTGGACTGAGTGAATGTGACATCACCCATAGAAAATGGCTTACTTCCAGCTCCAACAAAAGAAGGTAAAGTGGGTCAAGCTTTTTTTTTTTTTTGCGACATGGACGTCACCATGTTGGAGTCAGACAACATCACTAAGTTATGACTGGTTGTATCCCTCACTACTTAGTTCACTATGTAGGGCGTTTGGCATTTTGCAGAGGTGTCCAAATCTAAATTCCAAAATCCAGTGCCCTAGAAATTTCCCGGACGTCTCTGCAAACAACTAGTGAGCACGGATGTTCACTAGATTGGAGAATAAAGACAACGATGCATTAGACAATTTGTCATTTGAGAAAAAAGTAGATCAATATGTTTTTTGAATCAAAGTTTTCATCATCAGAACACGGTGAATTCATTAATAGTCTTTGTAAAATGCTCATATAAAGGTTTTTACTTTGACAAACAGGTAATGGCATATTCAGCATTTCAAAAAGACTTAACGAATGTGTTGTGTCAAAATCCAAGGCACTAGATAATCTTTTAGGAGTTTGTAGGGTTATGAGGAAGTCAGGTGTAGCCATTGGTCACTGTTTCTATGGCAACCTCTCTCACCAATCAGGAGTGAGCTTGTTGGAAGTCCACACTCGGGAGAATCTGTCAAACAAGACCTGATACTTTTATTGAAGCATCTAATTAGTCAGTTTACAACTTAATCAAATTGCCATTAAAAAAGAAAAATATTAGGATTAGAAAGAATATAAGCGACTGGATAGCTCAGTTGGAACCGGCAGGTACTTCCTGTTTGGAACGTGAGGAGGGAGGGGCTGGTCCCATATACAGTTAATGGAGACACTACAGAACTTTTTTCTTTTTTCGCAATAAAAAAAAAATCATTTGTGTTTTTTAATATTTTTTTTTTTTATGTTTTCTTTTTTTGCTGTGCTGTAGGGTTTTTGGGAAAGTTCACGAATGTACAAAATCCAAAAAGCTAAATACTCCATCACATTTCTCCCTCATAACAGTCTGATGTGAACCCATGTGTCTCTGGTTTCTCTCAAACAGAAATACATGAAGCCTTTGTTCACGGAGGATTCATATTTGGAGGTTCTGAGGAAGCAGAAAAGGTCTTTTAACACCCAACAGCTCACTGCCTTTAGACTGCTCTTTGCCTGGAGGGACAAGCTGGCCAGGCAGGAGGATGAAAGCACCGGGTAGGCCGTGTCCACAGGATTTTGATAGAAAACAGAATTTTCTAGCAAGTTTAAATAATTGTTTTTGTTTTTTTTTGAGCACAGATACACGCTGCCCATTCACATGATGATTAAAATATCAGAGGAACTGCCCAAGTAAGTAAACTACAATTTAGATTTTATTTTTCGGCTAGTATTTCTCTATTTTTTATGGCCGATCTTTGTGTCTCTAACTCACTTTCTCAGGGAACCTCAGGGCATCATTGCCTGCTGTAACCCCGTACCCCCGCTGGTGAGGCAGCAGGTCAATGAGCTACACCTGCTAGTGCAACAAGCCCGAGAAATGCCCCTCCTGAAGGTGAGGAAAAACTGGAGGTAGCATTGGGACGCAGGGAGTGTTTTCACATCCTCAAAACTTCAGTTGGAATGCTTTCTTTAAACACAGGCTGAGATTGCTGCTCAAAAAAAGAAAGGCCTGACACCTGTGAAAAAGGTTGGCAACGATTAAAATGTTCGGAAAATACGCTTAAACCTAGATGTGATCATTTGAATTTAAAGGACGTGATGTATTTTTCAGCCGGAAGTCACATTGTTTGGCCCGCATGATACATCCAGGGCATCTGAGAGTGAACTGCCTTCCTTTTCACCTAACGGTAGGTTTAAGTGTGATGTTTGGATGTTGGAAGTCTTTTTTTTTTTTTTTTCTTAAATGTTTTTTGTCTTTTTGACTTGTAGAAGCACTGGTTAAACAGGGCAGACTCTTCTCGGAAGATGAGAGCCAAATGGATGTCGATGAGCAGAAAATGAGTGGCCTCTTAGCGCCAGCCAAAATAACCCTGTTCCAGGTAGAGCTGAAGTTTTAGTTCTCCTGCTAATCAATTTGTTCGAAACTGTAGTGGATTATTTAAATCAGTGCTTTGTTTTGAAGGAGCCGGAGGTCCACACTGAGCAAAACTCCCTGTCTGTAGCTCAGATGAAGGCCAGGCGAATCATTGAGTCTTTTGAAAATCCTTTTAGAATGGTAGGAAATGTCAAGAGCTTAACCTTCACAATTCTTTATCGGTGCTTTGGCAGACTAATCATGCCTCTCGTTCCAGTATTTACCTTCCACCGATGTGCATGTCAACAAGAATGCCAAGTTTGACCCATCCTCCAAAATATTTGAGGTACCTGAAGAGCTTTTTTGTGAAATATATTGACCTCTGTGTTTTTTTTAATGTGCTTTGCTTACTTTGTCGCCCTGACAGATCAGCAAAAGATGGAAACTGCAGAGCATTGAACAGCAGCAAAAAGAGTTAGAGGCTAAGCAAAAAGCCAAAGAGGAAGCAAAGCAACAGGCAAAGAAAGCCTCGGGTAATTAAGTGACTTTTCTTTTCCACACATTACCTTTGCAAGTATTGTTTCCTCACTCTTTATTTGTTGAATTCTCTCAGAGAAAAGAACGAAGGCTAAACAAAGCTATCAGGAGTCTCTTCAGAATGTTGCCACTGTGCGCCAGCAGGCAGCAGTAAGTCTTTTTTACATTTCCTCGTTTCTCCGTTGACTTTGTTCTTTTGAACTTCAGACAAGCACCTCAGATCTGTGTTGGAAGGCATGGCAAATGCTTTTAGCTGGATTCACTCAAGGGCCTGCAGCAGCGTTGTAAGGACACTAGGTTTATAACTACTTTAACTCTGTGTGATACTTTATATCTTCCCAAGACAGTGAGTCCCCGTCAGATGAACGGGTCTGCAGAAACACAGAATGGGGGCCATGTTAAATATTCTATCCTATAGAGGAGGAAAAATGTACAGCATGTGGGCTGGGTGTTATGAACGTGTGTCAGATTTATTGGACACATTTTTGTGCCTCTTGGGGAGTAACAAAGCCTCTTTTCTTCCTGAAAGCCTCCTGCTGCTAGTTCCATTCCTCAGGGGGTATTACTTGGCTTCCTTTTGGTTAGTTACTCACACCCCTGCTGTCATATTAAACTTTTCTGATATCTTTTCTTTCCAGTTTACCATTTCAGTTAAGCCTTTCACCACAGAGCAAAGCTATTTGCCCCCACTGCTACAGAGGATTGTAGTGGTCATAAGTCAAAAATTTGGCAGCTGCACGTGAATGTCACAGGTGTTGCTGTCCAGACACACACACCCTCGCTTCCGTCTGGGGCAGTCTTTAGGAGGGATGCATCGACCCATGGTCCAAACCTCGATTTTTGAGTTGCGGTTTTGTTTCAGTGTGATAGAAACTAAAATTCAGAAAAAATCTTTTGGTTCGCTAATAAGTACGAAGCCCCGTCACCTGACATGGGTTAAAAAAATAAAAATAATCTCCACAAAATAATAATTAGTTCCCACACAGGAGGAATTTGTCCCCACAAAATAATTAAATAGTTGACTTTAAATCTCGTAATGTTACTTTTTTTTTTTTTTGTGACCCTAAAACTCTGTTGTAGGTATTCTGTGAGAAGCCTGAACGTTTGATGAAAACAGAGCTCATGTCTTTGCACTAGTGAATGCTTTTTACACATATTTAGGTGAAATTGGATAACTTCCCACGGCACACATGATGATCTTTCACTGCATACTACTGAACCGCGGCACACTGACTGAAAAACACTCATCTAGGAGACCAAAGAAGGGCCATAGCCTATGATGTAAGTGATGGACACCACCAGAAGACGGGACCAATCTTATTTAGTGCTTTCAAGAGTACCTGTGTCCTAAAAGAAAGAGAAGTGTAGATGATTTAGTGAAAGAAAAAAACAAAATAAGAACAGAATGGAATGTTGACCAACATTATAAAAAACATGGATCCAGCCGACTCGGCTGTACAGATCGTCGGAATCATCGGCTCCCTTGTCAAGGCTACCTAACTAAAACTACCCAAAAGAACAAAGAAAGCTTGCAAATTATAACAACTAGGGTACAGTGTGTGCCACCTGTCAGCCACTTGCAAATATTGGCTGTTAGCAGACTGGTACTTTCAGCCAGCACCTCTTTGCAGTTCAGCTCTCATGGCTGTTTTTTTTTTTTTTCCAAAAACACAGATTCGCTAATAGCTCAAAAATCTGTTCACAGGCAGCACTTGTTTAGTTGTCCTTGCTGTTGGTTTTGCCACCTGTTGCATGAAGGCATATCTTCTACAAACCTCAAAGGTGAGATGTAGCTCACAAAGCATCCAAATTAGATTAGGAAGAGAATAACAGCTTGAATTTTTTTTTTTCTTTTTCAAAACATTTTATTCACAGTGACTGTTCCGAGGGTTTTACAGATGCACAAAAGAAGACATAAAAAAATGAAACCATTAAGATAAAAAAAAAAAAACTTGCTAAGCAGCATTAAACAAATAAAAAAAAAAACAAGAAAATTCAGAAAACCTGAATCTCCACCTTAAGTTTGTGTTTAACATCCTACCACTGCACGTTAATGTAAATAATGTTAATGTAAATAACTTGTATTTAAGCACAAAAAACAACTAACCTGATGTTTGTGTTGTCTCCATGAAGCAGATAAAAGATCTACAAAATGTATACATTTTATTTTATTCACCCTTGAGCTTGTGCTTATCAGGCTTTGATTACGGTAATGCAAGACACTTTTGTAGGTTATTTACAGAACCCTAAATTGGCTTTTATGGACTCCGGATATAGAAGCATTTAACAAAATAAAAAAATATATGTATAATATGAAAAATATAAGCTGCACAGTGGTGAAGTGGTTAGCACTCTCGTCATACAACAACAAAGCCAGAGTTTAAATCCTGGCTAGGACCTTTCTGTGTGGAGTTTGCATGTTCTCTCCATGCATCTGTGGAGATTCTCTGGGCACTCTGGCTTCCTCCCACTGTCAAAAAACATGCTTCAGGGGTCAATTGCCCCTAGATTTACATCTGAGTGTGTGGCCTTGCAACAGACTAGGGACCTGTGTAGAGTGCAACAGTAGGTGGGTAGGCTTCAGCAACCCTGTGACACTGGAAGGGATTCAGCAGTTTAGGAAAATGCATAATAAATATGAGTCAATTTAATAAATCTGGTATCTGTTAAACCTTGCCTTGTGCAGGTTTTGTGGTTTAAGTTCTTTATCCTTGCTATTTTTCCTTCAATTTTTTTCTAACTATTTAATAAACACTAGTAAATTATCATTTGAAATAAATACCTGCATTTATTCAAACAAATGGTTTTTATTCTACTATTTTCATCAGGAATCTGCAAAAAGTGTGGCAAAGAAAAGAGAAACGCCTGCAAGTGAGGTTGGAGAGGTGACTCCCAAACCAGCAAAGAAACTGAAAGCAGCTGAGAAGACCCAGAAGACTGAAACACCTTCACAGACCAGCTTCAAGCCCTTTGACTACAGTCAGTCTGACCTCAAAGTCTTTGCTGGTAGGATGATCAAAAAGAATTCCTCATTTCCCTTTTCAGTTCTTGCACATTCTGACAAATTATCTGCATTCACACTGGCTTTGCAGGTACTAAATCAAAGGACAACTCGCAGTTTGATCCAAATCGACAAGGCCAGGATTTTAGGAAAAAGGTCTTTGTATATTTAAATTTTTTATGACTTAATGTCATCATTCACATTAGATAGTGTATTCATGTTTTATGCATCCAATTAATCTGTTTAACAGAGGGTTCCTCAAGGACAAAAGAAGCACACCTCAGCAGGAAACAGAAGCATGTCATACATGGCTGGCAAGTCAGAAAGGCAAGTCTGATCAGAGCTGGTTTCTGTTGTGTTTCGACAGATGTAAACGCTTGATTCTTAACCATTTTGTCTTTTCATTCCCATTCCTACAGAGGTTTCCGACATAACTGGCCTAAAAGATAGACTATCTTCAAAGGTGTTTTTTTTTTTTTTGTTTTTTTTTTTTACATTAAGAAGCAGTGGTGGTAGGATGTTAACTTCTTTCAGGAGAATCCAGTATTTTAGAATTGAAGTCATTTAAAACTGTATTTTTTCGTCCTGAAACATGTTTCCTCTGTAAATATGTACCAACAAGCCACTCTTTAATAAAGTCGATTTTTGAGGAGAAATGCCCGTCCACTGTCATTTATTTATTCCCATTTATGTGTAACTGTATATTGCTGTTCATTATGATGACATCGGGATTCTAGTAATCACAAAATTAAATAAAAAACTACAAATTCATAGTAATGTGTATACTCATGAGTGTGAACTTTGATATTTACTTTTAACTAGAGATTTTTTTTCACGCTCTCATTTTAAAGTTGGCACTATTAGCTTTTTATACAAAAATAACACTTTTAGTTTTTTTTAATCAAAGTTTTATCAATTTCTTTTTTTAATGAACTAATACTGAATCAACAGGTTTATTTTTTTATTGCAAAAACAAAAATTCTTATTTAAAAAAAAATACAAGGAGTTTGAGTTTGTGTTTTGAAGTTTTAATGTTTTACCTGTTCAGTTAATTAATTAAATGATCGATTTCTTTTTCCTGCTACAGTTTCTTTCAATCTGCCAACTCAGTCCCCAAATGTCAGAACAGCTGCTGGTTTTCACGTGCACTCCAGCTTTTTCCAGCCTTTACCTTCACCACTATGACAGAAGTAGTTTGATTGACTTCTGTTTTACAAAATGTTGCATGAAAAGACAACAATCAATGAATGAGCAATAAAACAACTTCAAATAAGTGTGCTTTTTATGTCCACCAATATCACAGCCATCGAATACTATCAGCTTTAGTTTTGGTATCTTGCAATTAACTTGCAAATCTCAAACATCTGTCAAGTAAAAGATGACAACTATCATATCAAGTATAATGTAAAGAGGACTGTAGTGAGGATTTGTCAGAAGAAAATGATTAAAAACTAAAATATTTTGGTCATTGGCCACTGATCTTATATTGTGCATTAAAGTTGATTATCTCTTGGCATTAAATTTACTGATAATTATGCCTGCAGACTTGCTGTATATTTGTGCAACTTTTCTGAAGTGCAAGTTTGACTCATGTTCTGATGCTCTGAAGATTTCAGAGTAGTTCAAGGTGTTTTGCATTTGTGTGCACGTCTTATCTTTGGACTGATTTTGACCAGCATGCATAGGCTGAAGATTGCTAATAAAAACCCATTTAAGGAAACCTACTGGGGCAAATATTGACTTATTTATTATTATTTTTTCTTTAATTGTCCTGTCCAACAGCTGAGCAGACAAGAGCTGAAGGGCTCTTGTGTTGGCTATACTTTACTGTTACACAAGGGGGTTGTGGATCTTCTGACACACATGGTGTGTATTTGTATAAACCCCTTTTGTAATTTAGGCTATTAATTTAAATTTTAATCTTGTTGCATCCCAAAGGGGGGTCAGTCTGGGGACCAATAAGCAAGCTCGTTCTCTGGGGGAGTTAGATGGTTGCATGGCCGGCCCTCCCTATACGCGAATTACGCAGCCGCGTAGGGCCCCCGTCACCACCAGGGCCCCGAAGTGGCGAAAAAATGAAAATAAAAAAAGATCCAAATCTGGCAACCCATTTCATAGAACTTCCGTACCAACGTACGCTTTAAAAAGACTGTTGCCTGCACTTTAATGATCCCCCCCCTGAACACACCTGAACCAATCTGGCAACCCAAATAATGACGTTACGCCACTCTTAGCAACGATTGGTCAACATCCTTGCATCTGAGCCTGGCACAGTGTGCATTTACGAGCGCATTGTGTTTCAATAAAGTTGGGAAAAAGAAAAAAAACGAGCACATTTAGTCACGCTGATCAAAGCGACAAGAGAACTTCATGCCGAAGAGACTTTATCCATCAGGAGCTGAGAAAAGCAGAAGAACTGAAACATCAATCACAAGGTAAGTTTGGAGGATGTTGGAGCATATTTTTACATTAATCCTACCTTTCTGTGCAGCTGCGTGATTTACGTAAATACTAATCGATCCGAGGTGAAGATTGCACAGAAACCTTATCATAAACGACCCTGTTTGTCGTCATTTCCAATGGAAAACTCGAAAATAATTCTGATCTCCAAGTTTCCAAGAAGATGAGGACAGACATGAGCTTCTAAAACGGTGGAGAACAGAGAAAAGTAAATAATGACAACGGTATAATGGCTGATAAATGTTTTAACCCACGTTATCTTATTGTTTCATTGTTTTATTAACACATATTTAGTGCATTCTGCATTTTCTGGTTTATGTCAGGATAAAAACTGCTGTTTATCTGTTAGAGACAGTCAGGTATTCTAACTTTTTCAACAATGTCTTAAAATCTAGCATTGGCATGAAATATGGAGAATCAAAACTGCCAAATACAAATAGGAAAAAAATGTTCTCATGAATGAAAAACAAAATAAATGTACTAATTTTAAAATTATGAACATACAAAATAATAGATAAAGAAGTGCATAAATGCTTATATTTCCATTTATACTCAAATCATTGTTCACATTTATTATTTATAAATGGGTACATTGATTTCTTATTTGTATTTTGCAGTTTTGGTTTTACATAATGAGGATGTTTTGCACAGTTTCTTCTGCTCTCAAAAAGTATCAAAAAGTACTGGAGGAGGTGCAGCGTCTACATCCCATAATGTTCCTGACATCACTGAAGATGTCATCTAAGGTCATTTTAATAGCATGTAAAGTCATTTAAAAACAGTGTCTGCATAAACCCTTTTTTCATAAACAGCAGCTGAAGAGCATGGAGTCCCAAACTGTTCATAATTAAATTAATAAATATGACCTCATGCAAATATACAATCAAACAATAAATCTCTTATAAATATATAAAAAGATCTTGAAATTGTGAAAAACCTGCACACAGACTTTAAATGAGCCAGTAAACTATTATTAGTATTCTGCTATAGATATTTTATTAGCTTTATCATTAATTATTGTATAATAATTATTCTTGTTTTTTAGCTGCAGAAGAAACTGTTGTTACCACATCTACTGTTGGAAGGGAAAACATTTGACTGTTTTAGTTTTTACTGTTTGCTTTTATTGAAGTTATGTGTCTCATGTTCCAGAGGCTCCAAGAGAGGCGTGAATGGAGGAGGAGCTACTGGATCCAAAATCCCACCTACTTCAAATCCAATACAGCTGAAGTCCAGCTGAATGGCCAACCACACTCTCTGATCCAGTAAGAATGGATTTGGTGCAAAGACGTCCTTTTCAGACTGAGAAAGACTCTGACTTTCCAAAATCCCCTCATTGAGCTGTTGTGTTCTTTATTTTGGATTGATTGATCCTTATTTGACTTTCTATTAAGTTGCTGTTTTTAATAAGTTGGAGTTTTGTGAATGTCATTTGTTGAGTGCCTAATGTTTCATTAAAAAATATATGTCTATATATATACATTTGTCATTCAAATTTTTTTCTTTGCATTTAAAAATTGTTTGGCACCACTAATTGTGGATCCAACATGCAGGCAATAAATATACTGTGTTCAATTCTTCAGCAGCAACAATAATTCACAAATGTAGTAATAGAGAGATCTCATTTATATTACAACAACAGTTGCGTTTTTTTAAGCTGCTGATCAGTTAGAGGGCCCACAAATTAAATTTGGCTTAGGGCCCCCAGAAGACCAGGGCCGGCCCTGGATGGTTGACTTCTGAATGAAAGGTTTCCGCTTTCATCATTTGTCCAATTGTCTTTGTGCAAGACACTGAACCCCACATTGCTCCTGATGGTAATTGGTTGCTGCCATTGTGCTAACATAAATTATCTTTATATTGATCGTAACCTTTTTGGTTACAAAAGTCTATCTAACTATCTATCTATCTATCTATCTATCTATCTATCTATCTATCTATCTATCAATCAATCAATCAATCAATCAATCATTGGTTAGTTGATGTGGAGTGTGCACATGCGCAGTGTGATTTGTCTTTCACGTGGGCCACCAGTGTTTCACGGGGCGGTGTCCAGAGCCGCGTCATCAGTGTCGCGTCAAACAAACTATGCTCCAACAGCGCCATCCTCAAACGCTATTGGTTGGAATGACGGTTAAGGCACCTACGTCAGCAGTTCCCGATTGGTCAGGCCTGGAGACCACAAGTTTAGATGTCAGCAGGGTTGCCACTACTCGCAAAACACGTTAGTCTTACCTGTGGCTTCTGGCAGCTGTCATGGACCACATTAAAGATGGGTGGTTTACGGAGTCGTGCGCGTTGTGGCCAGGGCAAGCGATGAGCCTTCAGGTGGAAGAGGTCCTGTACAACAAAAAATCCAAGTTTCAGGATGTTATGGTTTTCAAGAGGTGAGAACTGCAATGACTTAACTCGGCTAATGTTGCTCTGCTAGCTCGTAGCAGAACAAACAGCATTACAAGTCTCGTTTCTCCAGCGATAAAGTAGTTCATCTATGCGCAGTCATTCGTGTTTTAATTAGAGATATTTAAGTGTGCAAACAGCTCAACTTTACTGTAAATTGTGTTTTGAATGCAACTATCATACCGTCGATTTGTAGTAAAACGTACGGGAACGTTTTGGTCCTGGACGGAGTGATCCAGTGCACCGAGAGAGATGAGTTCGCATACCAGGAAATGATTGCCAACCTCCCCCTGTGCAGCCACCCCTGCCCCAAAAAGGTACCGTTCAATAGATGTTGCACAACGCTGTCCAGGTCGCCACGTTGTCCGTCATGACACAGCAACATTCTTTCCTCCTTCTCAGGTACTGGTGATCGGTGGAGGGGACGGCGGTGTGCTCAGAGAAGTGGTGAAGCATCCTCTGGTGGAGTCTGTGGTTCTCTGCGAGATAGATGAGGTTGAGCCCTCTCAATTAATCTAGATGCAGCTTTGATGGTTTTTTTCTGCTTTGGGTTTGTGCCAGTGATCATTGACGAAATATTGATTTGATTTTGATTTACAATTCAGCAAGAGTCAACCAAGTATTAACACATTTTTGCCCAAAAATTCTATTCCAGAAGAGTATTCGTCTAACTAATGATTTAAGCGGAACGAAAATACAACTTTCATTGACAAAATAAGCTAATTTTATATTGGAAAAAGGGTTTTTTATACTACAAAATTACAAGAATTGCAACTACAAACAAAAGATTAAGTTAAAAGATTAACTTCCTTTTTTGATGAACTAATACTGAATCGACAGTTTTGGCAAGTGACGATTTTTTTATTGTAAAAACAGAACTTCTTACTAAGAAAAAGTTGAAGAATAAACAATTAAAGCATTTTTGTCACCATTAGCAAACATTTTATTTTATTTTGATGGTTGACATACGTGTCCCTTCTCCTTCACCGCTCATCTCAGTGGGAAGTTTTCAATATTTTTAAGACACTTTTCCTTATTCTCCTGTCCCAGAACCCAAACTCCTTTTTCCTTAAAAGAAAATGATGTTGGATAAGCCGCAAAACACATTTCTGATGTTCTTCTGTTACACTCATGTCCCCATGGGTGGTTTTCATCAAATTGTTTATTTTAACTAAACAAAATTGGAATTTCTTTGGCAAATTTAATACATTCTTACACTTTAAAAGAGTTGGATACAAACAAATAGAAACATAGAGTTAAAGGGAAGTCAGTTTACAGATTAGCTAGTTGCAATTAAAGAATAATATGATTAAATAAAAATGTAAGCCCTGTTACTGTTGTCACTGAATCTCCATATGTGGAATTCACATTTATTCTCATTTTTAATTCTTATTTTTAATGTGTTGTTTGTTTCTAATTATCTATTACATTCTCTTTTTGTGTTTTATTTAGTGTATTTTGCATACAGAAAAGCTTCTCTTTTTCTTAAATGCCGCTAAAAGGATGAATGAGACAGATAAATCAAAAGTATTGCACAAGTGTCTTCTGTTGATTCATGTTGAACTGGTTTGACCGCTGATTCTGCAGGAGGAAAGTTCAACTTGATGTCACTTCCTTCTTCTTCGCCTGAATTAGGCATTAGTGATTCATTTAAAAGATCTGAGAGTAACCTCTGACATTCAAGCCATTAGGCCTCTCTCTCATGTGCTGGTGCGTCTGCCCTTTAGGATGTCATTAATGTATCAAAGAAGTTCCTCCCGGGCATGGCCAAGGGCTTCTTTAGTCCCAAGCTGACGCTCCACGTTGGCGATGGCTTTGAATTCATGAAACAAAACCAGGACGCCTTTGACATCATTATTACCGACTCCTCTGACCCCGTGGGTAAGGCAACAATGTTTACTAAATGCATAACTGTTTTTATTTTATTTTATTTTTTTACTTGTTATGCAAATGTGTTTGCCTTTTGGTTGTTGCAGGACCTGCTGAGAGTTTGTTCAAGGAATCCTACTATCAGCTGATGAAGGCAGCTTTGAGGAGTGGAGGAATTCTTTGCTCCCAGGGTTTGTAGCATTTTTCTGACGATGGAGGACACATATAAGGAAATGTAATCCTAAAATTACATTTCTGAGTATTTCTTTATTCAAATCAAGGTGAATTAGGAGCCGAGGAAATGTTGTTGGAATAAGATTGTAGCAGTGATGTAGAAGCTACAATGGGCGGGTCCCAAGCTCCTCTTTATTTTTTTCTCTTGTCTAAGTTGGCATTTGGCTTAAAACTGTACGGCTTGATAGCTCCAATATTAGTCACCATTTTTGTTGCGCTCATAATGTTATGTCTGGATTATAAGGGGCTGTAAGCTAGCGGGAGAGAGTGTAAACAAAGGGATGATGGGAAATCAGGGGAAGCTTACTTCCACACCATTAGTCAGAGGCAGATTTCTACTGCCACTGGAGAAACTGTCCCAGAAAACAACACAGGTTATTAGATTTTGCCTAAAAACGGCACAATTGACATTAAAAGACCGCAGGGAATTAATTTAGAATAGATTTAAAGATGATCGGAGTGGAACAATACATTTTAGAATGACCTTTTTCCTAGTTTAAACTTCCAAACCTTTTGTCCATTTTTCAGGAGAGTGTCAGTGGCTTCATTTGGAGCTGATAAAGGAGATGCGTACCTTCTGCAAAACCCTTTTCCCCGTTGTGGATTACGCTTACGGCACCATCCCAACTTATCCAAGTGGCCAAATTGGATTCATGCTCTGCAGTAAAAATCCTGTAAGGGGCAGTCCACCCTTTATTCTTTACCTGTCTTCTGCTTTTCTAACCGCTGCTCATCTCAAACATCCTTACTTCTTTGATGAGTTTTCTTTTCCTGTCATAATTCTACAAAAAGTGTGTTATCCCACTAGGAAACAAACTTCAGAGAACCGGTGAAAGCACTGTCAAAAGAAGAAATGGAGACTATGAACTTACAATATTACAACACTGAAATTCACAAAGCGTCATTTGTTCTACCTGAGTTTGCTAGAAAGGTGAGATATTCATGTACATATACAAATATTTTGTGGTGTGTGTATTGTTTCACACAGGTTCACTCTGTGTCTTATTGATCGCCATCAGGTACTCAGTGATGTATGACCAGCAACAACATCTGACCTCCACGTTTGTCCTCTACCTGGCGCTCCGAACTCAGACTCAAGCAATCTAACTTAGGGACTCCATCTCTTCCTCTTCCTCCGAGGAGTCGGTCACCTCAGAGAGATCAGTTTGTGAAAACCTGCTAAGTTGGTGATCTAGCAGCAGCGTTTCCTTTCCTGTGTCGTCCCTCATGTTTCTTTGTTTTTTTTAATTTTTTTTTATTTTCAATTGTCTCGTCAGTATTTTGTGAAATATGGGCCGGAAAGAAAGAAAGTGAACTTTATCAAACCTGACCTCATTCTGAAACAACGTTTTTTTTGTCATTTGCTGCACGCTCCACAGCCACACACCAGTATATTTACCCATACTGAATACGTCTTGCTGCACATTTTGTGTTTGTTGTTGCTTTCGGAAAACGCACAGTATCCATGACTGCCCATTCAAGTCGTTGATCTCCACAACAAATCCTATTGTGCCTGATAATGATTAAAAAAAAAACTCTCTTTCAGTTTCTATCACTGTAAAAGTAGTGTCCTCAACAGTGACCGAAGGGTCGAGTTGAAGAAAGTTCCTTTCAAATGTGTTACTAACCTCAAATGAAATGAAAAAAGGATTCTAGTAATAATTCTTGCATTAAAATACAATGATTCTTATATAGTATTATGAACAAAATTATGATTAACGATGACCTTAAATGGAAGGCTAAACATTTTTTTTTCCCAAGATATGAATTTATTATGCAATGATAGTTTACAGGATTCTGTATTGACTTTTGTTTGTAAACCTGCTGTAGTTGAGTCACAACTATTCCAGTCATGACTCTAATGTCTCATTTTTATTTCTCATGTCAGTGTAAAGAAAATATTGTGTCAAAAAATCAACTGTATCCTTGCTGAACCTTTCATTACCTGAGATGTAAACAGGTGTTTTTATAAGAATTCTGAACTATAATAAAAAGCTTAACACAAAAAAATCTTTTTTTTTAGTAATATATTAACAATTCCAAACAGAGCAAGAACACCATACTTTAGAAGACTCTTACTTTTGTTGATGTTATCAACGAATTGGGTAAAAAAGCAGTTAACTGGACTTGGTTTGTCTTTTACTATAGAAGGTGTTTCACCTCTTTCAGGATCTTAACCGTTTTCTTTAATAAAAGATGAATCCAGTCCTTTGTTTTCTGATCAAATCTAGCAGGAAGAACCAGAATCTAGACATCCTTTGGTGATCTGTTGTTGCAGTTTCAACCGTCAGCCAGAGGGTGGCATCCTTGAACTTGTTCTGTGTTCACATTTCCTTTTTTGTCTTTTGACTGAAACAGCCAATAGAGTACCTAAAGAAAAATCCAATCTACCTTGTGGTTTTAAACAGTAGCTGACCAATAAAGCTGTTGCTGCTTAGTTGCATCAACTGCAGTGATTGCCATGTCGGATTGCTCCACTAGTTCATTAGAAGTTGGCCTGCCTTCACATTTTAACCCTTGTGCTATCCGATGATCCCACCCTTACATTGACGTGTTCTCCCTACCATGACAAAGGTGGAGAGGATTTCATGTAATCTATGGACACCAGTGAAGATCACAAATCATTGAAGAAGAACGGTTCAGTGCACTAGATGACCCCACTCCTAATGTCAAAGTGCCTAGGATAGCACAAAGGTTACAGGGGTTTGGTAGCCGTGCTGTCATATGAGTGATATATGTCTGTTTGTTTTTTATTAGAACGCCAGCAATGTTTCATTTGATTGAAATATATGTGGTAATATTTAAACTCTGTAAAGTATAATGTGAAAGATTGTTTGTAAAGTTGTAATCTAAAGGTATTTTAAAGATATTCAGTCTGGCTATGTTGTCATTCAAGAACACAAACAGATAAGCAGCAACCCCTAAGTATCCATTTCATCTTTGTGCTGAACGATACCAAACTAAGTTTCGGGTTGTATGTGGAAAAAGTTCCCATCTGCTGTTCCTATGGAAGCTTTTAAACAGCTATAGTCTTCTGCACGCTTGATTCCACATACCTTAAAGGCGAAAGCGGCTGATTCTTCAAAAAAGCTCAAATACTAATACTGTTAGCACTTCAACAGTCAACTAATCTTTGAATTTGGGCTCCAGGACTTTTACAGATTAGAAGAAAGAAAATAGCCAAAACTGTTGTGAAAGCATGCCTCATGCAGCTGAACATATCAAACAAGGAGTGATTTAGTGCAAATGCTCTCTTTCCAGCCTGAGGCACTAGAGTAAGTGGAGTAAACTCTATTCATTGTTCTTTTTAGAGATACATTTCTGAGAATGATGCCAAATTTTCAAACATTTCTCTACGAAAAAAAATGATATTTCAGGCTGTAATAAGCTTTATTCTGTCAGTTAGAAAGAAACTGTCATATCATTTAAAGGATGACTTATAACAACTTTCTTTTTTAAAACTGTAATTGCAACAATATTCTTGATTTACCAGAATATAAATGCTAAACTTCCCTGAAATGTCAAAGCTTTTTAATGATAAAGCTACATTGATGAACGGTATTTATCAAAAAGAGGTTTTTTTTTTAAATCTTGAATAAAGATAACAAGCACGTCTCTTAAGAATCCAACAACCTTTGTGGGCATTGATAGCATTTTCTATCAGTTATTTTGAAGAACACAAGAGAAGAAGAAGATGCCAAAAAAAAAAGAAACACAATGTCATGTAAGAGTCATCACAAGAAAATGTTATCGCATACTTAATCACATATTTTCCTCTTTGAGCAGAGACATCTGGAGACCCTGAAAAGAACACGCAAGCACAGATATGAATTCGTCATGTTTGGGCTTGTGTTGCTCACAGTTTTTCACTGATGATGCATTTGATTGCCTTTCAGAAATTCTTGTGTCAAACCTTCCAGACTGTTATTTTAATACCCAAATGCCTTCTAGACTCTCTGAACTGTCTGTTGAGACAACATTGTTGTGATATTATAATGGAGGCTCCAGAGGAACAACTAACAAAAATCTCCCAAACTAACATTTTTAAGGAATTTTTGAAGGAAACAGGAATTTTACTCACCCTTTGTGAAAAGCCTTTAAATGAATATGTGCTAAAGAGGAAAGCCTTGAGAAAAGGAGAGCTTGATAATTTTTTAAACTTTATTTTGACCAAGAAGAAATTACTTAGTGATTGCTTTCACCTATAACTTGTTCTTGTTCTGTTTTTTTTGCTCTTTTCATTAATAGTACTGTTAATTAAGCACAACACAAGTACACATATCTTCATGACAGGAAAGGAACAGTGAGAAGAATGAAATTCTCATTTTATTTCTGCCCCTTAGTCAAAATTTTAAGGAAAAAATAGAGGGAAACAATCCCATTGGCCCTTTATCGCCTGCCACCATGCACCAACCACACATACCGGCTCACTCAAATTTCTTCTTTACAAATATGTTCTTAAAATATCATTTGAAGAACTTTTTATAACTCTTTGTTGAGAATTCCAAACTTTTATCCCAACAAAAGATGTTTACCTTTAGTAATGTGAGTACTTGTAAGTTAAAATCTCCTCCTGTCATCTTCTGAAGTAAAAAACATATAACTTCTGTAAACTCTCTGGCACCTCTCTTTTTTCTGACTTAATAAACAGGGCATTTTCATTGTCCCTTCATGGAACTTTATGTAACATTCCAAAAACTACTTTCTGCGGAAAACTATCAACCTAAAATTGGTTTCACTTGTATTACCCCACACTTCAACACAATACTGAAAATAAAACAACCAGATTGAATAATATGATATTCAAAGTACTTAACAGGATAAATAAAACTTAAAATTATTCAAAACAAATAAAGTATTAAACACTTTACTTTTATTTTATGATACGTGAGGCTTCCAAGACAAATTTAGATAAAAAATTACCCAAAGGAACCTAAACTCAGATACTTGTTTAATTTTTACTCCATCAATAAACAGCTTTGCTTTCTCCTTTTTTATATTGGCAAAAAACATAAATTCAATTACTTCTTATTAATATTAACCAAATTTCGAGTATAACGCCTCAATTTCTATATTTCCGTTTGTTGTTGTTTTGACATATACATATACTGGAGAAGATACACCGTACAAGTGAAATGCAACAAACGTGTCTATGTGTAGGAATGTGTAACACTCTCCATACACGAGTCCTTGAGGATGATGTTGTCGTTGTGTAATGGTTCATTTCCTCCACGTTTTTTTATTTATTTATTTTTTGGTCAAAGTTCTACCTCAGTTTCATATTCTATAATTCAGCAGTTACATTACATGTTTCCTTCAAAAAAAATTCCATTCCCGCTTTGTTGGCGAGTCTGTCTTATAGCATTGGGGTGGCCGCGGCACAGAGGTCCTTGGGCAAGACACTAAACCTCACATTGCCCCTGGTGGCTATAGGTTGGCACCAGTGTTGGGCAGCGGTGTGTGTGAATGGGTGAAATGTGCTTTGGCCTTTTGAGGAAGGTAGAAAAGCGCTATACAAGTATGCACCATTTAGCATTGTTTTTTGAATGTTTTCTTGCATGTGGCTTGGAAATTTCAGACTAAATATCTGTCATTTTTAAAAACGGTGTTGTTATTGCTTGTCTGCGGTACATAGTAGCCCACGATCCTGGTTATAATCAGATGGATATCCTTCCAAAAGCTAAGGGACTGACTTTTGGTAAGACCAAAACACATGGGAAGGATTTACATGTTTGTTTTCTCCAACATGGTTGAAGCACTAAAGTGTGCAGGTTTGTGACTTTGAGTGTCATAAAGTATCTGATTGTATTTTTCCAACAATGGGGTCTCCATAACCAGGATGAGGTTTGCTGCGTTTGCCAAATTTAAAGCCAATCTTCGTCTGATATGTCTATACCCAGTTCCCTTTCCCGTTCCTTTTTGACAATCATTCAACTTCTAAACCTGTTTTGTCCCATTATGGGTCACAGGGGAGTCTGCCAGAGCCTATCCCCACCACTCATGGGCAAAGGGGACATCCTGGGGCCATACATCACAGACCCATGCACACCTAGGGAGAATTTAGAGTAACCAATTAACCTATGAAGGATGTGGCTGCGGGGTCTTGGGGGGTGTGGGGGGGGGGGGGGTCTGTCGGCTCTGTCTTGTGGGGGGGCTTTCCGGGGGGGGGGGGGGGGGCGCCATGGGTACGGGACCTTGGGGGTTTGACGGGTCGGGGTCTCCGCTGGTGGCAATCGGCGGTTGCCCCGGCCGGTTGGCTGCCTTGGTCCCGTCGAGGCCTGACCAGAGCTCCCTCGGGGCCGGCGCCTGGGGGTGGGGGCCTGGGCTTGCTCCGGGGGGGGGGGGGGGGGGCGGCGCTTTCTGGCTCCTCTCTCTCTGTGTGGGGTGGGTTGTGCTGGGCCTGGGGCGTCGGTGCCTCGGGGGATGGGGCCCCGAGGCTGGGGGACCTGGGCCCTATGCTGGGCCCAATCAATGATGGGGGACGGCTGTTTGACCACCGGGAGACAGTCTACCAGCAGTCCCCAACTCACCCCCTTCCTCATATAATCTCATATTAGGGTGAGGGGGTGGGGGGTTTAGCTTGCATTGCGCTTTGGGGGGGGGGCTACTTGGCAGTGGTCCCCCTCCCATGGTTGCCGTATGGAATGGGCCCCCCCTCTCTCGGTTTTATTTGCACCTTAGACATGTAGGGCCCTTGGTAGGGGGGGTGCTTGGACATCACTGCCAGCAAGCAGCAGATGTCCTCCTAGCACCCTACCTGCCAATTTTAACCGCACCTTAGACATTTAGGGACCCTTGGTGGGGAGGGTGAGGGGACATTACTGTGAGTAATCAGGGAATGTCCTCTCTGTGCCCTACCCACCAATTTTAACTGCACCCCCCTAGTACACACACCTTTTACTCATAATATACATTCAAACACAAACACGCACACATGCACACATACACCCTTACGAACACACACACACACACTATGCAAGGAAGGTGGGTCCATGTCCATCTGTCCCCTACCCCATCCCTGGTGGGGGGTACTGGCCCATTGGCAGCGGCGGCCGTGTCCCCTGGGTGCCGGTTTCCTGGGCCCGGCGGGGCTCTCTCCGCGCAGGGAGGGGGTTCACATTACACCTGAGCCGGGGGTGTCCGTTTCCCCGTGGGGTGGGTTCGGGTTTTTGCCCCTGGGCGCTGGGCCCCTGCCCACATTCCAACTGTGGCCGAGCCTGGTGGGTCCATGTTAACAACACCCCTTGCGGGCCCCCCTTTTCTCCGGGGTGCCCCCCTCCTGGGCGGGGCCGGCTGTCCCCTGCCTTGCTCCTTCCTGGACCAACCGTAGGCCGGGTGGGTGGCTGCCTGGAGCGCAGAGCGGGTCTCCCTTGGGGGGTCCTGGCTCGTACCTGGGGTTGGGGCGGGGGGATACCCAGAACTCCTGGGTGGTGATGAGGTGCTCGTCTGGGGCTGTGGGCGCTCTTCTCGGGTGGGGCCCTGCGTTGGGCCCTCCCAGCGCAGCGGGGGGGCTGCTCCCCTGGTTGGGCTGGGGCGGCGCTCTCTTCCCCCCGTGCCTCCCTGCTCCCTGGCTCTGGGGGCCTCGTGGTGGTCCTGCTGGCCCTGGACTGGGTGGCGGATGTGGTCACCTGGGGGGTGGTGGTTCTCTGCCTGCTGCCGTGTGGCGTTGGGGGTTCTGGCTGCTGCTGCTGCTGCGGCGGGGGTCTTGGTGTGGGGATGGCTGGACACCCTTCCTCCTTCTTTTCACATTCCACCATTCATTTAGAAGAACATAAACACTCACCTGAGCACAGGCGTTAGCTCACCTTTGCACTAATAGTTTGCATGATTGAATGAATGAAATATTTCCCACTAGTTGGTTTAAAGGCATAAGTATGCGTGTGTGAATAATATCTGTATTGTGTACATGTTGACATGTGGACATCTTTGCAGTTAACAGGTGTGTTTATAACATCTGAATGTGTGTGTGGACAGGCCCCGCCCTTTGAGGTTTGTAGTACACTTGTACCTTACCGTAATGATAAACATCCAGTAAAGTTGTTGCTTTAGGCTGCTTCATGGTTCTACCCCCCCCCCCTCTCCCTTAATCACCCTCCTATCCCCCCTCTCTCTCTAACATCCCTCTCTCTTCTTCCCTCCTTTCTTTTTCCGTCCGGTCCAGCACCAAAGATTCTCAAACATGATGGAATGTAATAAAGTTTGGCCTCAACTACAAAAGGGGTTTACTCATATATTCCTCTGGTTTGTCATAGATTCATAACCCCTGTTGTTAAAGCAAAATATGTCCAACACAAGAGGCCTTCAGCTCTCATCTGTTTGCCCAGCTGTTGGACAGGACAAAAAAAAAAACCTATGAAGGATGTTTTTGGACAGTGGGAGGAAGTGGGAGTCCCCTGAGAAAACCTTTGCATGCACGAGGAAAGATGCAAACTTCACAAAGGTCCCCCATTGGTGTTCTGTTTCAGATCCCCCAGCCGAGACCTGAACCGGGGGCCTTCGGGAGCCAAGATCAACCCTTGTGGGAAACCATATTCCATATCCAAGTATTTTGAGGTATGACTTGCAAACTGTACATGTTGTTGCCTGTAATGTAATTAACTGCTTAAGCAATTAAGGGTTACCCCTCTTACCCCAAGAAACATAACTTTGAAATTAAAATAGAATGATTAACAATAATTTTTTAAATTATAGTAATTCGTGTTGTATATTTTTCTATTAATGGCTGTTGAAATGTCTTCTATTCTGTATTATCTTCAACATAGTGGTCCAACAGGCAGACTGTCTTTGAGAAGAACAGGCTTTTCCTTCGTTGTTACATATCCCTCCACCACAGACTACATACATACTGCTCAATAACTCCAACACTAAATCAATGATGATGTATATTTGCTATTTCCTGAAGACACTTCCTTGAGTGTCAGACTGTTCAATTGTAATCTGAAAGTGTCAAAGACGCAATGCGACATGGATCGCCCAGATTTTGGGTCAATATCTTAAAACTCGAGGTAGGATTGGAACAAGCTGAGGTTTTTCACACCAGTTTGATGGCTTCTAAAGAAGACATGTTGATTCCACTGAGGGTTACAGTAGATGTGTAGACGTCATAGTTGGAGTCAGACCTGAATCCAGCTCGGGGGGTGTTGTTGCCTTCAGCAGATGTTCTTTTTTTGGTCAATCGTATTAACCAATTGTGTCATAATGTGTCGATAAGGTTAACTTTCAAATGATTTCACGGTCTGCCTCCTGACCCCTTCATCTCCCCTCCTCTGTTTTGCTCACGCACTACCAACTCCAATGACATGCACTTGTACACCGTCATACACCCACCGCCCTCAACGTCAACAGCAGAGGGGGGAGAGGAGTATAAAAGAGTTGGGGACTTCGGAGGTAGAGCAGTAGAAACATCTGAGGTCTCCAGAACTGATGAGAAGCTGCCAACCAGCTGCACTGCACTTACTTCTTCCCACTCTTCTGGACCTCTGAGTAGTCAGAGCGGTTCAGACTCGAGCTCACGCACGCACACCCCTTCCTGTGTGAACCTCCTTCTCTTGCTCCTGTAGCGCTGGTAGTGCACTCTTGTCACAGCATGCAGCTCCTGGTGGTGTTAGCAGCTCTCATGGGGGTTCTTTTCAGCGTTAGAGCAGCTGCCGTGCTTCCTGTGGAGGACAGAAGCTCCATCCATGTGAACAGGGTGAGAAAAAAAGGATCATTTTCCAATTATAATTTCAAGAGATTATAAAAACTGTTTTCATTGCAATTTTTAGGACTATTCATTGTGTTTAAAAGTATCTTAAAATAGTTATTTTTCCTATTAAAAACTATTGATTGTATTTATTTTGTAATAAATTCTGAAATGGATTAAATAATGTCTTTATTATCCATCATTTCATGTGAAAATTATGTTTAACCTATATTTAAGGGAAAATGTAGAATTTCATTTAATTTTTTTCAACAATTTTGTATGAAAATAAACTTTTCCCTCATGTCTGACCTTTTTTGGTTAGGAGCTGAGCAAAGAGCGTAAGGAGCTGATCCTAAAGCTGGTGTCTGGCTTGCTTGACGGATCTCTGGACACCAACATGCTGCCCGGGGAAGCGGCACCTGTGGACTTCGAGGAGCCGTTAGAGTCTCGCCTGGAGGAGAGGGCTGTCTACAACAGGTTATCGCTGCCTCAGCGTGACCGAAAAGCCCCTTGCAAAAACTTCTTCTGGAAAACATTCACCTCATGCTAACAGCACCGCAGACCACCAGGCTCTGCCCACATCTTGTCCTCCTTCCAGCCCAAGCTCCCCATGAACTGTAGTAGACCTCGGCTGTGCGAACCATCTCCACCTGTGCAGCATCCATGGACTTTAATGAGACAATGTATCTGTTTGAATATTAACTATTTATCTATACAATGTATGTATTTATGTATCAGTGCCATTCCCTTTCGGGGTCCACAATAAAGCATGGATACAATGTTTGAGATTGTAAGCAGAGTTGATTGCTTTTTGAAAATTGTCCAGAAAAACTGTTCAGCAAGTTTCTGTGATATAAATGCAAAAAGCTAAGATGACTCCAATTGTGTGAAGGGGTTTTGCTGTGCACAAATATATTTCTGTGTCCCTAAAAAACAGTGTTGTTCATTCATGGTGCACGGAGAAGAAGTTCCTAAATTCCACTCAGTCAAATGCATTCTCTGAGTCTTTATCTGCTGCATAAAACCTAAACTTATGGTAAAACCACAAACTTTCTTTCAGCTTAAGAAAATATATCGTATATATCTTTACATATACCTTTATATACCAAAAGAAAATACCAAAACCAAGGTTTTAACGCTTTTTGAATTTAAATGTACAAATGGGCACAAAATGAGAATCATTGAAACGGTTTCAATAGCAGTCAGTTCGTGCTCCTATTTTATTCTTAGTCACACATTGAGGGAGGAGTTTCAGTGACTTATCACAGGTCATTAATGCTGTCAATGATAGCGGAACGGTAAACAGATCAGAGTGTCAACGCAGTGTTGCAACAGCACCAGGAGCTGCAGCAAATGAGCAGCCTTGAAAGCGACAAGTGGCTGTGCAATCAAACCACGAAAGCATTGGATTCTGAGAGAAAGGTTCAGCATGGGAGCGACGGAAAGCAGGGAAGGCATTTGTTCAAGTGATTTTGATGTTTGTCTGTTTGATAAAGTAAGCACAGCGGAGGCTTCGCCTGCATGAGGAGATGATGAAGCCTTGCAGGCATGACCCAACCAACACGCTTTATGGGACTCGCAGTAAACAAGACACAAGTCACCAACCGGCTGCTTTGTTCTCAATCAGTCACACTACAATTACTGCACACACAGAGCCCTTCTGGCATGTTCAACCCGAGCGCTATGTGGGATTTTAGTGAGGGCCACAATCAAAGCTTATCCAAAGTCCCTATTAGTGACCTGATAGATTTTCTGTGGGTGAAGTGTCTTGCTGTTTGCACCAGTTGAAATAAATGGCATTTTCTTTCACTTGTGAGGAGCGCTGGATTAAAAAATATTATCTTAATGTGTGACTGAGCGCTTTCAGAACATTAGATCTGTAAAAAAGACGTCTGCCTCACTCATTGCACCCAAAGCATGATGAGAAATGTGCTTTTACATCGCTAATTTTTATACATAAACAGCATAACACGGCAAACCTGTCATTTTGTTTTCCACTTCTAGCTGCTTGTAGTGTTCCTGGTAAGTAAAAAATAGCTTCAAGTAGGTCATTTAAAGCACTTCCTAATGCTTATCTCTGCTTCAAATTTCAGCCCATTAAAATAAAAAATAAAAAAACATTTCCAATCAACAGTGACCCCCACACACACACACACACACACACTTAAGAAAAACATCATGCAGCTGGTAGAAAGACAAAGCAGCTCTCAGCAAGGTCTCGCCATCTCTCTGTGCAGAAGAATAGCTGTTAATGATCCACGATGGTGATGATTTCAAACTCCATGTTCTGATTCAATTGCAGGTTTTACAGTAAAGGCCACGTTTCTCACATTGCACTATTTTTACTCAAACATAAGAAAGCTGGGAAATAATGTCATTGGGCAAAACTGTTTTTTTTCTTTTCTTTTAACGTTCTGAAAATCTCACTTGATGGTAAGTAATAGTGTCGTGAATCTCCAAGCCAAATAATTATACGCTTCTCATATCCACTTGGAACTCTGCTCTTTTAATGATGCTGAGCAGACAAAGGCTCTGGTGGGTTTTCATAATTACAGCTCATCACGCAGCATCTTTTCTTCTTAATATATTAAAAAACACCGATGTGCAGATGAAGAAGGAGACGAGCTGCAACAGGTAGAGCTCCAGCTGAAACGTCTTCGGTAATATGGAGCTTGCAAACAATTTTTCGTTCAGTAATCGAAAGGTGGATCGTCACCTGCAAGTTGAAATAGGAAACACGGAACAATTGGATGTTGGTGGAGATCCTGTCCACCCCTTGACTTCATGCCTCAGAGTTTAAATGAGCATATAGAGGAGCAACATCAAAGCAAATGGCTGCAAGCAAAGCATTTCATTGGTTTCCTTTTGATCTGAAGGAGGAGGGGGAGCAGGGGTGCTTGGGCCTAACTGTGTAATCCAAATTTAAATGCGTCTCCATACCAGCATGTGTTTAAAAATAACAAAAACCTTGGCATTGATGCTTCACCTCATTGAAGAAGAAAAAAAAACACTTTAAAAAGAAATCGAGATGCAGAAAATAAAGTTTTTGACTTTATTTGGTATTAAGTTATACATTTTGAGGAATGTGCTTTTGTTTAGGATGGGTGATTTGTTTTTTTGGTGCAGAAAATGTTAATCATTTGTAGTTTTGGTGTTATTTGTGAAAAGGTGACACAAATAGATCACTATAGTCATTGCAGCATCTGTATCCCATCCTGTTAGAAGGAAAGCACAGTTGTTTACTTGAAGTCTGAAAATAAATAAAATTTCAAAATTGGATAAAAAGAAAATGTTTTAGGATTACTGAGCTTTTCAGAAATGGGAAATTCTCCTGAAACTCTTGAGCTTCTATAGTCCACTTTCAAATTTTCTATTCAAAGTACTTCATAGGCAGATAAATGGAAGTCAGAGTTACCTCTAAAGAATACCGGTCCTAAAATACATTTAAATTCCAGAGAGGCTGTGACATTTATATTAGCGTCTGGTAAATCTCAGGCAGAATGAACTCCAGACATATTAGTTCTGCTCAACTGACTCTCTGAGAAGGAACACATTTTAAAAAGGTAGGAAATTGAGCAATTAAGCACTAGCAATGACATGAGAAATACAGTAGATAAACAAAGACGTCCAACAGTGAATACCATCTTGTCATGGTCTTTTCTGTTGAATTGCAGAGGGCGGCTAAAGTTACTTAACCAGAATTCAAAAACAGAATGTCAGAAATGATGAGGCGTTTCTGTCCAGATAAAACAGGACAGTTTTCATAATTTCTTTTATAAAATCAAGTATTGTCATCATGTTGGTAGTTGTGTACATTTCTGAAGACATAATTGTAAGTATTTTACTGCTTTTTGTTATTTTATGTTGTTCTTTAAAATGTTCATCTTATTACGCTCAATTTAAAATGTTCTTTTCAACTTTTTTTTTTTTTTTACTTTAAAGCACTTTGGTACCCAACTGACATTGTTAAGTGCTATATAAATAACGTTTCATTCATTCATTCATTCATTCATTTATTTAGCTAACAATTTTATTATTAGAACTGAATAACTGCAATTTAAAACTTGATGTTTAGGTAAATGTTAAAATAATAAATCAGCCTGCTATGAATGAGTTACTTCAGTTAAACGAGTACATTTACATCATTTAAAAAAAGGAGAATTGTGCCATTTGTTTGTTCATTTATTTCTTTTTAATCTCAGTTGCATTTTCTTAGTTCTTGTCACATTCTGTTTGCTGGTTTTCCCTGTCAGTCACATCAGGTTCAGATTTTCAATTATCCACAGACCTAATTAGTCTCAAAGTATTTAGGTCGGTGTCGAGTTTTCAGTTCATCCTTGCCTGGTGTTCTGCATCGCTGCACGATTGTTTCCCAGGTTTGTCGTGCTTTGAGGGTTGTTTTTTATTGATGGTTTAGCTTGTGTCTGAATTCCTTTACTACATTGTTCACCATAATCCGCACTCACCATTTTGTAGAGCTGTCTGAATACTATTTCAAAATCCAGTGCCGAAGAAAGTTCCCAGTGAAAAACTAGTGTGCATTAAGGTTCAGTAGATTGGCACAATCCTTTGAATTTGAACTGTTTTTTAAGTGAAAGCAATACATTTTCCTTTATTTTTATCCAGGTTGTAATCCTTCTCAACACAGTGGCTTCATACAAAGAATTTGTCAAATTTTCATGATTTTTAGGTTTTTACTTCAGGTAATCAATGACATCATATTGCCATTTAAAAGGAAAAGTTGCTTGTTCTTTTCCTTTTCGGCTTGTCCGGTTCGTCACGGCGAATCAGCTTCCTCCATTTAAGCCTGTCTTCTGCATCCTCTGCCCTAACACCACCTACCTTCATGTCTTCATTCACTGCATCCATAAACCTCATCTTAGGTCTTCCTATAGACAGCTCTAAATTCAGCATCCTTCTATTATACATTTACTGTCTCCCCTCTGGACATGTCCGAACCGAAGAAAAGTAGCGAGCGTGGCGTCCAAATAGCTTTTAAAATCCAGGGAACTAGACAGTCCCGTTGGAATATAGCCTCTACGTCTTGGTCATCTGCATTGATGGATCCTCCACCACCAGTTCATCACAGAAAAGATGGATTGTTTTCTTCATCACCTTAATATAAACATGGAGAAAGATCATATCTACTCTTCTGCACCAACAGTGTATACTTACAACAAATCATATTCGCTCTCATCGTAGTGCAGAGTAGAAAGTAGAAAATCTCATTTTCACAAAGAAATATTTGGTTTATTGGTAAATTGACTTTTAAATGTAGTCACTAACACTGTCCCAATGTGGGAGGTGCAAAATCCCACTCTGGAGACAAGGTAAAGTCTGTGATGTGGATTAGAATTATAGGAAAAGCTCTTGAGTTTGGGTTTTCCACAAAGGATTTCTTTTCTCACACAGCTCAAAGTTTTGGGATTTTTGGCTGATGTCTTATAAGTAACATGGCTTTACTTTCAGCTCTATTCCAAGAGCAGTAAGAGCAGTTGAAATTGCCGTTAAGTATAGAATGAAATAATAAAAATGAGTGAAAATTAGTGTTAGTGAAACTGTGGGTGGAGAATTGCTTTTGTGGTTATATTTGTATGTGAAATAGTTGAGCTGTGAGGACATAAAGCCATAGTTTTCTTCTCATGTTCTTTCACAAAACAAAATAAAGCTTAGATTGTTTTTTTTTTTTTTAAAGTTTTTGTAGCATGAGCTCATCAGGAATGAAAGATTAAATCAATTGGTGCTAGAGAGCCCTGGAAAGAGACACCAATGAAAAAAAAAAGTACCAGAATAGATGCGAGAAGGGTGGTGATTGTAATCATTACATACATTCCTATAAAGTGAATTATTTCTCTACATTGTAGCCTCAGGCATTGATTGATTGATTGATTGATTGATTGATTGATTGATTGATTGATTGATTGATTGATTGATTGATTGATTGGTTGATTGATTCCAGACTCATAGTCCAATCAATAAAAAGGAGTACACAGACCCACTACATTAAAAAGGCATACTTAGGACTCGTAATGTAATCACTCAAACAGCTTTTTTTTTCTCATGCTTTAGTTTTACTTTTACTTTTACAAGTTACCAGTCCGGTGTGGTCATAATTAACTGTACTGGAATTAATTTGCTTTTAACGTTTTTACAATTTGTTGGACTTGCTTTTGCTGTATACCACAAGATAACTCTAAAAATTAAATGATTTATTTAAAATAAAAACTGAACTGAACCAGACTGAATTCCTGCCTCTATGTTAGCTAATATTTACTCAAATAAGTGTCATCTGCACCACCACCACCCCTCTCGTGATTAAACGAAGGGGGCTCCTCAGGCTGTGTGATGTTCCATTTACACCTGTGACCCTGTGGCCACCTGAAGTTCCACGGTCATTGTGAAGTCTACTGACAGTGCAGCCTAGCAGTTAGATGTCACCTATCTTGTGGTCTGATGTCAGAAAAAAAAACACCTCTTTTCAAATATATAGTAAAAAAAAAAAAGCCAGTTTCTAGTTCGGAGTTAAATCAACATTGCATGTTTGCTGTAACCTGCATCATACTATCAAACATACCTTTGCAGAAATGTTGGGTGGACGCAAACAGTGACACTATGATTGTTGCCCTTGTTAGCAATGGGTTTCCTGCTATAGATTTCTGACTTCTTTACAGTGTTCACACTTTTTACTCATTCACTCCCTCATTTTATTTACCGGTGCATATATAAATATATATAGTACAGCTAAAAGAGGCAGCCAGCTGCTGACGCATTTGGGGACCGGCATGCAGCAAAGCTTTATAATTACACACTGGATATTCACAGACATGTGAGCAAAGACAAGTTACCCATAAGCATTTGCTGACGGATTAGATCACTAAACTCTAAGCGAGAAACCTTTGTGAACTCTTTAAAAAGTTTTTCCAGCAACAGCAACTTAGTAAAAAGGAGAAACAACATTGTCATGCTTTAGTTACAATTTACCCTCACAAATGTTAGAGTAACTAATTCAACCTATGACGGATGTTTTTGGACTTGTGGGAGGAAGCTGGAGGGCCCGGATGTACCATGCATACATGGACAACATGTAAACTCCACACAAAAAGGTCCCAGCCAGTATTCCAACTAGGACCTTATAAAAAAAAAAAAAAAAAATCCCTGCACTTTAACTCATCAATGTGATCTGATAAAAGTGAAGGACAAAAATTAGCAATGTTTGCTGTTCATGTGACCTGTACGTAGGATAAAGTAAAGATTTGTCAAGCATTTTAACATTTGTTTGAAAACTCCAAACTCCAGCGTTCCACAAGACCCATGAACACCCATGCTCACCATATCAGGGTGAATATGGCCATGGCCAGTGCAGGCTATTCTGTAGTTTTCCAATATGAGATATAGGAACATTTGTATCAAACAACAAAACAATAAAAAACAAAGGTCAATGTGAAAACTACTGCATTTTTTTGTGAATTTAACAGATGTTTCAAAGCAAATATTTACCCAGCATTTGTGAACATTCAGATAGAGCTATCGTCATAGCACATGAAGCCCGAATCTGACCTCTAGCAGCCAAAAGAACAAGCACCAGGTGCTCCGTTAATTACTTCTAGGTAACTTCTGAACACGAACCTTTACCCAACAAGAAGCTTCATTCCTACAGACAAAAGCACTGCCCACACAGTGATGAGAAACCAAGGGATCTGAATGGCTTTAACTGTTAAAAGTATTAGTGCTAACCAATTTTGTGAAAACTCAAGGGAATATTTTTGCATTTAATGGTATCTAGTAGGAGTCCATGTTTTGCTGGTAATTTATTAATAGTGTTATGGAGGCATTGTTACTCTTTCTGAACCCACAGTTATGGGCAGGCAGCCTTATTCACGTCAGCCACACTCCGTTTGGTTTAGTTGTTGAGTTTTAGATTTAGCTTTGATCCAGAACACTGAACACAGTATGGTTGATTAGCTAAAGTACCAGGAAGTAACATTTCTATGCAAATTTTCATTTTGAAAGAATGTTTCTCTTTGGACAAGCTATGCGCAGTGGAAATAATGGCACCGTCTCTGCATGTGTGCGCCAGACTTGAACCTTCCTGTTGAGAAAACATTAGTGGCGTTATGGGGAATGGCGCCATCTTTTCATTGAAATTTTCTGTCGTTTTAGCTTCTGATCTGTCAGTTTTCTGTTCATTTTTAAAGGATTTCTGTGCAGATTTGGCGTAAAGTGAAAACCAAACATTTACACAAACATTGTCATGCTTGCAAAGGCATTAGAAAAGACACATCGTCAGGAAGCTGTGATGTTTTTTGACGGTGGCGTAGCCAAACTCACAACACATAATTAATTGCCTGTGTGAGTTTCTCTCCAAGAGTCGTCTCTGTTTGGGAACACCAGTAGAAATGATAATATTGTTTTCCCCAGCAGGGCCTAATGTGCCTGATGGCTTATTCAGCTGTTGAGGGCCAGCGCTAAAAGCTGATCATTATATGGGTCCTCTGCTCTTTTGCCAGTAAAGCCATGCCTCGCAAAATGAGCTGTCACCAACCTCAGGAGGGAGGCAGCCCACCAGATACTGCTGTGTGACCCTTTTCAGTCTGCATGCCAGCACTTTGGAAGGTTAGGCAGGTCTTCATGAGGAAGCACACAAATTCTTTAGACTCTTAGAAAATGATGGTGTTTAATTAAATACAGACTACAGGTCAAAACAAAACATATTGACGTTATTACTTCCAGTATCCTCAGTGAAAGACCCACACAAAAAGCTCTCTGAAGCTACAGTGTACCATGATGTCAGTGCAGGATGTTTCCCCCACTTAACCGTGCTACAGTTTAAAAGAAAAAAAGAGTTTTTTCTTGCTTTGCATAGTTCTTAATTTATTCACTAAACCTTGACCATAATTCCTACTTTCTGCTAACCTGAGCAGTAAAAGTGGCAACACCCGCCTATAAATTTTTGTCTTTGCATTTACAAAGACCTTTAAAGAAAATAATGTGGTCAAAATATAATTATATTAGATGTTCTGATTGTTTTTGCCAACACTAGTGCACAACCTGATCAACAATGATCTTGTAGATTAATGACTTAGAAGACTGACTTATGGATAAATGAGGCAAATAACCCCATTTACATGTCAACGATTATTTTTTATTTACCCAGGAAATGTCCCATTGAGATTAAGAATCTCTTTTTCAAGGGAGTCCTGGATAGGAGGAAACAATAAATTACATTTATAATAAAAATGTAAATGTTTAAAGCATAAAATAAATAAAAATGACAGCTTATGTAAAACCGGTACCAGTTAATTTCCAGCTTTTTGTAGAGTGCTCCATGTCTTCCATTTTTTGATCAGTACTGAATATTTTAAGTAAAATGTTGATGTTCTGACGTTCTATATATAGCAGGAGTTTCTCCATGAAAAGCTGAAAACGTCAAGGTTTGTATCTACCTTTATTCAATAAAGTGTGTAGTTTTACAAATTCTTGTATTACTAAACATAAGACGGAACGGAAATGGGACCCTCTGGAAGCATTGCATATCAAAGGCTTTTTTTTTTTTACAAACAGAAAGCACCAACATGTTGGGGTATTTTCAAACACCATCAGTGTCAACATGTTTGCTAAAAAACTGGAGGTTTTAAACTGATGACTTTATGTAGTTGGTCTGAGGAAGTCCAGAATTTTTTGACAATCACACCACCATAGAACATTTGCATAAATCTATGGATTCTGATTGATATCTGTATGTTAATAGGTTCAATGTATATAAATGCAGTTCTCAGAGTAGTCAAATCAAAAGGGGGTTTAACCATGCAAATGCAAGATCTGTTGTTCAATATGACAAGGCTGAGGCTGAATCAAAGACATCAAGGAAAGTTGCATTAATTTAAATCTTAAAACCATTGTTTTCAATTTGTTGTCATTTCTCTTCACTTTTAAAAGTCAAACCATTCTGAAGGAATTTTGTATGACATAACTGCTCCAAATGTCTTGCATTTGTGGTGGTCCTTATGCCTTCTGTGCTCAGCAGACAAATAAGCTAAGTTATAGGGAAAAAATACATATACATAATTAAAATACACATAAACCCGTGTTCTGTCTTGTGTTGCTTCTTTTTGATGCCCTGTGAGGAGTATGCACTGGAATTTGGATTATTTGGTGATACTTCCTTTGTTTTTGTCGTGTTCAGTTTTGAAGTTTTCTCTGTCAATCACACCAAGTTAAGGTTGTCAATCTGCCACAGCTTTCTTGATTTGTTGATGATCCTCAGTATATATAAGTGTCTGGTTTCCAGTTCACTGATGTCAGGTCATATGCTTTGTCACTCTCTTGGTGCTCCCTTGGGGTTGGCATGTCAAAGTTTATTTATCCCTTGTGTTATCCTATGACCCCACCCTCACATTGACGTGTTATCCCTACCATGACAAAGGTGGATAAAGGTGGAGAGGATTTCATGTAATCCATGGACACCAGCGAAGATCACAAATCATTGAAGAAAAAAAGTTCAGTGCACTCTAGTGGGGTCTAGATGACCCAACTCCCAATGTTAAAGTGCCTAGGATAGTACAAGGGTTACTACATGTATAGGTTATTGCCATCATGCCTGGTCTCCTGCATATTGGCTCCAGCACCACCAGTGCCTGACATACCTAGTATGGTCTCTTTTAACAGAAAAAAAGATGATCAGATGTAAACTCAAAATTGTACTCCTAAAGAAATAATATGATATGTGCACCATGAGGTTCAAAGTTGAAGCTTTTCCTACAAAATCTAGTCCAAAAAAAACTATTTGAGCACTTCTCCTTTGCCAAGACAATCCATCCCACCTCACAGGTGTGCCATATCAAGATGCTGATTAGACAGCATGGTTATTGCACAGGTGTGCCTTAGACTGGCCACAAGAAAAGGCCACTCTGAAATCTTCAGTTTTGTTTTATTGAGGAGGTCAGGGGACTCAGACAACCAGTCAGTATCTGATGTGACCACCATTTGCCTCATGAAGTGTGACACATCTCCTTCGCATAGAGTTGATCAGGTTGTCTATTGTGGCCTGTGGAATGTTGGTCCACTCTTCTTCAATGGCTGTGCGAAATTGCTGAATATTGGCAGGAACTGGAACACGCTGTCGTATACGCCGATCCAGAGCATCCCAAACATGCTCAATGGGGGACATGTCCGGTGAGTATGCTGGCCATGCAAGAACTGGGATGTTTTCAGCTTCCAAGAATTGTGTACAGATCCTTGCAACATGGGGCCGTGCATTATCATGCTGCAACATGAGGTGATGTTGTTGGATGTACGGCACAACTATGGGCCCCAGGATCTCGTCACGGTATCTCTGTGCATTCAAAATGCCATCAATGAAATGCACCTGTGTTCTTCGCCCATAACATATGCCTGCCCATACCATAACCCCACCACCACCATGGGCTCCTCGATTCACAACATTGACATCAGAAAACCGCTCACCCACACGGCGCCACACACGCTGTCTGCCATCTGCCCTGAACAGTGTAAAGCGGGATTCATCCGTGAAGAGAACACCTCTCCAACGTGCCAGACGCCAACGCATGTGAGCATTTGCCCACTCAAGTCGGTTACGATGACGAACTGGAGAGAGGTCGAGACCTCGATGAGGAAGACGAGCATGCAGATGAGCTTCCCTGAGACGGTTTCTTACAGTTTGTGCAGAAATTCTGTGGTTATGCAAACCGACTGTTTCAGCAGCTGTCCGAGTGGCTGGTCTCAGATGATCTTGGAGGTGGACATGCTGGATGTGGAGGTCTTGGAATAGTGTGGTTACACGTGGTCTGCGGTTGTGAGGCCGGTTAGATGTGCTGCTAAATTCTCGGAAACGCCTTTGGAGACGGCTTATGGTGGAGGAATGGACATTCAATTCCCTAGCAACAGCTCTGGTGGACATTCCTGCTATCAGCATGCCAATTGCACGCTCCCTCAAAACTTGCAACATCTGTGGCATTGTGCTGTGTGATACAACTGAAGATTTCAGAGTGGCCTTTTCTTGTGGCCAGTCTAAGGCACACCTGTGCAATATTCATGCTGTCTAATCAGCATCTTGATATGGCACACCTGTGAGGTGGGATGGATTGTCTTGGCAAAGGAGAAGTGCTCACTATCACAGATTTAGACAGATTTGTGAACAATATTTCAGAGAACTGGTTATTTTGTGTATGTGGAAAATGTTTCACATCTTTGAGTTCACACCATAAAAAATGGGAGCAATAACAAAAGTGTTGCGTTTATGTTTTTGGTCAGTGTATAAAGAAAATTAAGCTCAAAATGGCATTTCTGAGTATTCCGTCATCAAAACATGAATCGGGAGCAGGTGAAAAAATACTGTTGAAAAAGAGCTTATTTGTGATGTAGAAAATATGCTGGGTGGGCCACAGGTACCCTGCTCTGCTCTGCAAGGAAGAGGGGAAGAGGGGGGGGGGGGGGGCAGAAATGCTCATGTACAGAATATGATCAGAGTGTGTCTTTAACAGGAAGGAGAAGCTCCAATGCAGTTTGCCAGTTTAACTCTAATTAGGTGTCATGAACAAGAGTCATTCATGTCGACTTCATCATTACAAGACCAGATTTATGAAAACATCATCACCAGATCATGAGAGTCCACTTCAAACATTGAGAGAGAAACTCTCAATGAACTAATTTTAAAAGTGACATTCCTCTGATTATATAGCTACAAGAACTTTCCCTGTTTGCCTAAGCTTTGAACCTGTAATAGGCTTGTTACCACAGCAGCACATAGGCAGCACACAAGCAATCCAAACAGGCCCTGATAAAACACTGAGTAGTTAGGAATATAAAAGATCAGAAAATTACTTTTTCTTTGTGTTATTTTGATTCTATTAAAGACATTTTGATAAGAATGACGGTACCACCGCGATTTAGCTGCAGCTATACCTGTTTCCTGAAGTCCCGCCCCTTTAACTGTCTCCACCAATCATTCTTGAAGGTTTAATCACATGTCATCAGTCTGACCAATCAGAAGTGCTTAAAGTCTTAACTTCCTTGTCCCAATTTAGCTCAAAAAGTCGCTCAGTTCTAACAAAATTACCAGCTAAAGCTCGTCTTTAGCGGTGTAGCTTTCCACAGAATCCGGGATCAGACCGTGGAACAAGAGAACAAAACAATGAAGCTCAGAGACGCTAGTCTTTCTGCCTTTATTACATCTTTTAGAAAAAAACCAGCTGCAACTTCCAGCTTTTTCTGGCACAATTATCACAAAAATGCGCGTCAGATTGCGGCGGCGGCAGCCGCGCGGGGGATACGTTATTTTCCACTGTAAATGATGCAGCCTTTAACTATTTTTGGGACAAAAGGGCCCTCGTGGGATGTCGATAAACCAGTCCGCAGTTGATCTAACAGGAAATTTCCTCATGTCAGTGGTAAGAAAAATGGGATATAGGCTGCTGAAAAGCTAAATGTCATCACACATCATTGATGACTATCACATCATTGCTCCTGTAGAAAATCCATGTGTAAAACTCAGGCCTGCTCTCATTATTCTCCAGCTTAACAGACTTGAAAATGTTGAATCAATCATTTTTTTTAAATTACCCCTGTTAATATTATTATTGATTTTTATTTATTTATTTTTATTTATTTATGAGGCATCTTGGCATTCATCATTTTCTGCGTATATATGGCTACAATAGTTTGGAGTTTTTGTTATTATTCTTTGATATTTCACTTATTATCTTATCAAAAACTAACAGGGGAGTGGGTTTATTTGCTTCCTTTGATTTATTTTTCAGATCGTAAGAGTGCAGGAAAAACTTTTCTTCCATTTAGTCAACAACATTGCTTGCTGCTACATTGTACTCTGGCATGCTTGTTAAAAGCAAGGCTTCTCTGAAATATAATGAAGGAAAAAACACTGCGGCACTGAGGCCACATAATGAAGGAAAGAATTGAGGTGCCAGAGCAGCACCTGCGTGCCGTTTCTCATCACTGCTTTCTCACACCAGCATCACTGACTGTTTTACCGCCCTGTGGCAGTTCACCAGATTGCTAAAGCAGAAGCCTGTTTGAATTAGAAAGGAAATGACCATATTTATTTGCGAAAAAGAGCCACGCCTGGCCAAATTGAAGGAGTAATGGGCCTGACGTCAGGAATAAATTCCAGCAGAAAAGGCTCAGCATCAATTCATCAGCAAATGTTGGTGTGGATCAGCATCAGGGTGTTTAAAGCTGTAGTTAGAAATGAGAAAAAAAAAAAAAAAAAAAATTAAAGTTTGGCATTTGGGACACTTAGCAGTAAACCTAAAAAGGCAACACAACTTTGCCTGTACTGTTATTGTTTTTTCCATAATTTTTTTTTAAAGCAATTTTACCACAGAACCCAAAATAAATAAATAAAAAAGTAACATTTCAATTTCATGTTTTTTACATTCATGTCTGTAATCCTAGCACCTTGAGAGGCAGCTCAGTGCGTGAATGTGTGTGTGAATGGCAGGTATGACTGGAAAGCAATGTGGGCCTTTAATGAACGCAGAACAAGCTTTTTAATCTTACCCTGATCAAAGTCAACAAAAAAGTACAAGGAAAAAGCATTTTTTTTCTTTTCATGTGTTTGCTTTTCACTTCATCAGAAGTGGTAAAATTATTTAAAGACAAAATTGCTGTAAGACATTCTCAGGAGTGTTTTCATTTTCTTTTATTTACCTTAATCTGTGTGCCCATGCACAATACATATGAACAATAGCAGTGATAATAGACACATGGAAATGAATCTACTGGTGTCCCTCAGAGCAAAGGAAAATAAGAAACTGTACTAACGACATTCAATCAACTCCTTTTCTTCAGCTCATGACCATTCGGCCTTCAGGCTTAAATCCAACATTTCTTGGAACTGAGAACCCAGACCATCAGGAGCTGCAGCATCCAATGAAACAGTTTCATTTCCTCTCTGTTAAGGTAGGGGCACATGTTCTCGTAACCACTATTTACAGCTGTTAACCTTTCCTCATGTCAAGCACTGACAAATGACTTAAAGCTGTCAAGAGACACATCTTGGTCTTTTCAGAGTTTACCATGTGTATTTGATGCGGGTTTTTTGCCTTTGCAGTCTGCAAAACTGCAGCAGAAAGAAACTAAATGTTCAATAGTAAATAGTTGGCGAATTAACTTCTTAACGTCCACTTCCCTGCTTTTTCAAGTCCTTAATTACAGTTTACCGCTTGTGGGTGATTAGGAATGCCATGATCGCAGCCGGTGGAAAGGACAAAGAATGCAAATAGTAGGATGTTAGAGTAAGGGTAAAATGTTGTAGGCCAAAGTGAACATCAGCACTCCAAGCAAAGGATGTTCAAAAAAACAAGCAGACCGTCGAGTATCAGAGACGCCAACAGAGAAAAATAAATGAAAGAAGCGTTCCCATTTCCTACAGGGCATCTGTCCCTGCATCATCCTCACTGCCTTCTATTGAAGCTCGGATGCAACCAGTCACCATCTTTTCTTCAGTTTCAACTGATTTGAACTGGACTATTCTTCCTTTGATGACTGACTGACTGACTCTCTTCCTGAAAGGAAGCGCTTCATTACCACATGGCACAGCAAGCAGGTGGAGTGTGACAGGGCAGCATCAGTGTTGCACACGTGTACATTTAACATTTGATCATGCTGAAAGATCAACAGGCAAGGCCTTGTGTCTTTGCACGTTTTAAGTGCATGCTTATGTCTCTGTGTGTAAGTCAATCCTACGCAGGACTTGCGTAAACACAAACCTAAAAAAATGGTCTTGCATATAAGCAACCAAGAATACAAAGGTTCATTTCTGCCTCTGCAGAAACGTTGTCCTTTCTGCATAAGGACATGGTAAAAATGGCGAAATTATAATTAAAAGACCACTGGGAATGCTTTCACAATAGGTCAAAGGATGATTGTAATGGGACTTTAAAAAACATTTTTAAAAAGCGATGTAATATATATGAACGGCTGGAACCACAATATGTATAGTTGTCTAACGGAAACACGAGAAATCTTGCCTTCCTTTCAACGTTGAGATCCCAATATGTTAACAAAAACCCAGACGTTTGGAAATGATTTATACTCTGCGAGAAGGGAAAACAATATCTCACATGTGATGCAAGTGTCACACTTATAACTATCCTTTTTGGAGTGTGAGGTCACATTTTCAGGGATGTGTTGTTTCTTTTTTAAATCAGCGGCATTCAGCTCTTGTAATGAATGAGGGTGAATCACAAAAGCCTGAGAGAGCTGGATGACGTTCGAGTGGAGAACAGTTCACATTAGTTTACTCCTGAGTGTCTCAACATCCCACCAATCAGAGGAAATGCAAGGTTATGTCAGAGAAAATGTTCCATCAAAAAGGTCTTTTGAAAGTGGAAATTAACATGGATGTTCGTACAGATAATTATTGTAATTCACATCAAACACTTGCCATTAGTGCTGTAGTGTTAGAGAAAACAGGAATTTGATTATTATAAGCTACTTACCAGCCAACTGTTGCTCGCTGAAAAGCCCCAAGCATTTCTGACGGACATCAGTACCTGTATTCTATTCAAAAAGACGCCGCAAAATACTCTGCAATTCAGTTATTATGATAGCTCCAACAATAACTTTGAAAGCTAAAGCATTTGGTTGAGTGCGGATGCAGACATGCAGTAAAACAATTGCAATTTACTGGGAGATAGCTGTTGATGTGACTGTTGGTGCAATAATTAGGCGCACAGAAAACATCTGGGCTTGAAAACGTTAGGGTATTTGTCTGCTAATGCTCGTATTTAAGAGCCTAACAGCTCAGCCATCACAAAAGCCAGGTCTGGTCATTATTTAGCAGCATGAGCCTAGTCTCATTAACATCACTGTCTTTTCTTTTGGCACTGATGTATATCGAAGGTGATTAATAGGTTTAGCTCTGACATTTTTTTTCTTTAAATATGTATTTGATAAACATTAAAGGAAAATGTTACTTTTGGAGGTTATTCTTAGATGCATGTTTTTAGATGCAGGGAACAAAAACAAAAAGTCAGTTAAACTGTCATTGAAAAACTAAGACAAAAAATGAATACAAAGTGCTTTGACATACACCCGTCCACTGTGACTGAAAGTGGGGGATGATGACATATTATCATGGGCCTGTCTCACTTTGTTTACCTAAATGTCAACTCTGAGGGGGGCGGCCGGGTTCATTTACCCTCCTATCAGTGCTAGTATACCTTTCCAAAACAACAGGCAGGATCTGACGACGGGGTCGAAAACATGACCGGGTAAGTGTCATTTTTATTTAAAATAATCCCTCAAACTGCTTCCATCTAACCTGATTCCTCCCAGTGGTTTCTATGTGTTTGTCCTGTTTGCCCATCTCCACGTCTCTGTGAGTGTTGAAATGACGGGGTTGTACGGTAGCTTCACCTCCCCTGGCTTCCCCCAGCCGTACCCGGACAACCAGCGCGTAGTCTGGAACATCACAGTGCCACAAGGCCACCGGATCAAACTCTACTTCACCCATTTCAGCTTGGAGCCTTCCAACCAGTGTGAATATGACTTCATACAGGTACATTTGTGGGATTAAAAAAAAAGACATTTATTCATCGGACATCTTGCTCACATAAAAGCTTCTGACCTTGTCAAAGCAGGTTTTTGCAGAGGGGAATGAAACCTTGCGGTTCTGCGGTCAGGGAGACAAGAACTATGAAAGCAGCCCCAGGAATACCATTATCCTGTCAGCCGGGAACATCATGTCAGTGGTCTTTAGGAGTGACTACTCTAACGAGGGCCGATTCACTGGCTTCCAAGCATTTTACACCTCAGAAGGTGATGCAAAATAGGGACGTTTGTTGCCAGAGGGCAGATGTATTTTGGGTAGCAGTAAGTGCATTGAATATAGAGTGATGACGATACAACAAACACCACAGCCGGATTTTATCACCACAGATAAGACTCTGTTTTATACTTTCAACTGTATCAAGCAGTTTAACGTCACCCTTTGACACAAGAGCAAATCAATCTTTGCATCCTTAATTGTCAGCTTTATTCAGGTTGAATTTTACAACCTCAAAGTATTTTCCAAAATGAAAAAAGAAACGGGTAGAAGCGGTGAAAGTAAATGCTTTTTTTGGGTATATTTTGGGGCAGCAACTATAACGTTACAGGTTCAAACTGGACCTTCCTAACAAAATTAAGTTGTCCTTTTTATTTGGGAATTAAACACTAGTTTGTTTTCAAACACAATAAAATGATGCATGCAGAAGATTACCATAAAAAGTTTTGCCCCCCAAAAAAATTAATCTTCCCACACAAAATTTATAATTCAAGCCAAAAAAAAAAGGGTCAACAAGTTTGATTAGGAATTTAATTTCTTCATGCCTGAATGTATTTCTAATAGGGGTGTAATGATTAATTGACTCAGTTGATGAATTGATTTATGCTCCTACCATCAAACCAGAATGATCGGTCTGAGGCAAGTTGTTGACCAACCGAAAAGAAATCGATCAATAGCATTTATAGAATTGTTTCAAAATGAAATAAATCGATATTTGATGATAATTTATCGGCAAATTGGCAAAATACAGCATTAAGGGGCACTAATTCATTTTTTTTTATTAAATAAAGGTATAGTAAACCACTATTTAAAAAGTGTACCACATAATTAATCAATTAATACCTGAATTACCACACAGTTTGTGATAGAATAGCAGGTTTTTATCTCAGTTGAAATTTCAGATTGGAGACAACGCAAACTTTTTACATTCTGGAAAAAAGCCAAGGAGATGTGGTGTTTGTGTTGTGCAAATGAGAAAGAATATAGCTCAGAGGAAAAATTTACAACTTCAGAAACATTTAAAATCATCACAGTGCTTATATTAAGTCAGTAACTTCAATAATTGTTTTTATGACAACAGCCATTGCATTAAAAAAAAAAGAAATCATGTCTGTGAAGCAGAATTTGACTGTCTTTTTGTGTCTGTTTGTCACAGATGTCAATGAGTGTCTGTTAAACGTAGACGGGGAAGAAGTTTGTGATCATTTCTGCCACAATTACATTGGTGGCTATTACTGCACGTGCAAGCTAGGATTTCATCTCCATGACAACAAGAAATCGTGCACAGGTAAACGCCGTATAAGATGAGGCTTAAGAGGCCTGATTTATAAGCTTGGAATCAAACAAAGTAAAATAGGTTGTGAAGTCAAGTGCGTGTCATGCAGAGTTTGACTTTTTTTTCAGACAACTCCCACTTTAAACCTTTACTGGGGGACAGTAGTTGCAATAGAGCTTGGCAATTTTTTTTTTTTTTTTCATATATCTAACTTTACAAACTTTTCACTAAAAAACAGATTCATGTTTTTATTTAAAAACTAAGAAAACCTTTTTTGTTGTTGAACTGGTAAATCCAAAAATAGCTGTAATGCATTAATGATTGCTACTTTCTGATAATAGATTTCCTGAAATACATTTAATTAGAGTTAAGCAATAAAGGTTTGTGATGATTGATTGAGCTGCTCATTAGATTTTATTCTGTTAAAGCTAGATTGTGGTGATTCCCAATTTAAGAGGAATACTGATGAGTGAAGTTGCACCGTTTGGTGGATGGCGAGGTTAATCACAGCTGATTCCTGGGGGAGAAGCAACTCCAAAATGACATTAAAAATTGATACCTGTGCACTGCACTAATAATGCACCGACACTTGGTAATTAATCACAATTACTAACTGACGTGCCTCAAATTATTATGCTTTGCCAGAGGAAAAGGGGTGGCAAAACAAATCATGCAATGAATAGCCAAAAATGATTATCTGCCCACAGATTGTACTAATTATATGAATTACAGAAACCCTGCCTCTTTGCGACGCTCATTTGTTTTTGTTCATAACATCTGCGTGCTTGCTAGAAAAAAAATAATTCAAATCTAAATGAATCCCATCATTTATGATGACAGGAAAAAAAAATCCCCTCTTTTATTTGATTGTAAAACCTTTGTTGTCTTTTAGTTCCAATCCAGCAGCTGAACGTTTACAAATTCATTGGCATTTTTTTTTCTAGATGTTTAAAGACTTGGATTAAATGGTTTAATATAAAAGGCTTTCAATGTAGATTTTTATTAGATATGTCTTTCCAGTGCCATGTCCTAGTCAGGAGTTGGTGTCATCATCTGGCGTTCTGACCAGTCCAGGCTACCCAGGACCTTACCCACCCATGAGCCAGTGTGACCACATCATCCGTCTGCCAGAGGGTTCCAGAATTGTTCTGGAGTTCGTTGAACCTTTTGACGTAGAAGGACACCCAGATGTCCCTTGTCCATATGATACATTGAAGGTTAGTGCTGTGAATCCTGAGTTTAAGCCAGCAAAGTCAATGAAGTAGAAATGTATTCCTCCTCATGCCTGTGGACTTAGTCTGTCAGGAACACGTCCTCCTTGGGTGATTTACAAGAAAGTGATGCGGTTACTTGCATATTTAAGTGTGAGTAAACATCAACCAGGTAGAGAGACAACAAATCAACAGCCGGTGTCCCGTCTTTCATGTCTTTCAAGATCTCGACAGTCGGACAGGAGTACGGACCGTTCTGTGGCTCCGTGCTGCCGGGTCGCATTGACACAGGAAGTTACCAAGTGCATGTCACCTTCAAAACTGACTCTAGTGGAAAAAATAAAGGATGGAAGATCAAATATACCAGCACCAAGGCCGAGACCCTCCCCAAAGCTACGGACTGATGGCTTGTTGTTAAAAGATCAGCCCTTTTTTTTCCTATTGGGGTTTACAAAACTCCATAATAAGACGTACCCGCGACACTTGTTTAATTGAGCACTAATTTTGCATTATGGTTCTAAATTAAAATCCATTTGTGAAATAAAAAGCATTGTATTAAGAGCTTGCTCAAAGAGAATTAATTTCTGCCATTTCCAGCTTAAAAGGAATCTCTAATTCCATTAAAAAATAAATTGGTTGAGGAAAACATTTGGGTAGAAGGAAGTTTCATTTGAGAGGCAGTAAATGTTTGTCATTAAACTTGTTCCATCAATTCCAAAAATGTCCTGTCATCATCAGTTACATTTGTGATCTGTGCTGGGTGCAGAAAAAAAAAATTAAACATTGTAGTCTATCAAGACAAAAATGATTTTTCGATTTTCAGCCAGATCCTCTGAACCCTTAGTAGTTTGGGGCCTTATTGACACTTTTCTACTACTTTAATGATTTACTTTTATAACAGATTTTTTTTGGCAGTGCTTGATGTCCACCTTTTTCATACAACCTCTGCTTCTTTTTCAGATATTTTTCATTAAGTTAAACAATGATTGCACAAAAAAACAACAACCTGTAACTGTACAAAAAAAACCATAACTCTGAATGTTAAGTGTTGTTGTTTTTTTTTTTTACAGCAAAAATCACTAAAATTGGGATCAAACTATTTTTTATGTTTTATAACAGATCTTAAGTGTACACATACAAGGAAAATGTGTAAATCCCCCCCAAAAAGAAAAGAGAAGCTCAAAACAATGGAAACAATCTTTAAAAAAAAAGGTTTGGAAACCTTTAAGTTGCCCAAACACAAGAGTTTGTTAGTTTTCGTTTAGCCACAGCAACCCCTCAATGCCAGGCATGTGCTGACCCACACGCCACAGAATGATGGCGCTTTGGGGAGGGAAAAAGAGGACGTGGTTATGTTTTCCAGCAGGAAATGGCCTGAGGGACCTCAGGGCATCTGGGGGCTCACAGAGCATAGCTGCCCAGCTTACCGGAGCACCGTCAAGTCGTCCTCTGCACCATTTGCACACTGTGACTTATTATATGACAGCCCAATCCAGAGCTCGTGTGCCGTATCACTCCCACCCCAGTTGGAGCCAGTTCCACAGGAACTACGCACTCCGTGAAGCCCGGTAAGCAGCTGCTGGAGAATACCTGACAGCAGACTGTTTAGAGCTCAAATGTCCATTACTGTTCAACTCATGCATGTACATTGCAACAAGAAACACAATGTGTAGCACTGGTAAAAGACTAAACACCACTTTTTTTTTATTAAAGACTGCAACATTTTATTAAATACTGCAACATTTGATGTATAAAATAGTTTTTTTTAACAGCATAAAATTGGCTTTAAATACTTTTAAGAGCATATAAAGAAAAACCAACCTTTGTTCAGAAACTGATAACTCAAAAATAGTAAATCTTTTCAACAAGGTAGGTTTTTTTTAAAAAAACTGAATAATTAAGAGAGCTGTAACATTAAAGGACTGGTTCTGAAGTAGAAACAGCTGGTGACACGTCAACCTCACTGAGATGCTTAAATACGCGAGGTAGAATTTTTCCATCTTTGTGTACATAAATCGTGTCTGCTGTTCATGAGACGGAGGAAATGAGAGGATTTGCTCTGTGGTGCATGAATCACACGGGCTGAAACTGTCTTACATCACGCGGCCTTTGCTTTTGCATAACGTCCACAGCAGTAGGTGACATAGAGAACTCCCCGTTTAGTCAGACTTATCCCCATGTGATCAGTTATCCCAACAGTCCCTGCATGAAAACCAAAGCACACCTGGGACAGGTGGCCAATCCACTAGTCAGCACATGAATCTGAAAAATAGATATAGAAAAAAGTTCTATACCTTTATCTACACTTTTGTTCAGTATAATGCAAGTTTGTTGATAATAATTTTAGCGGAATCATTTCTGCACTCATGATTTTCAGCATAACAAGATAATTATCATGTCTTCTTATTATATTTCAGTTGAAAAATGTGTTAGTCATTTTGTTTTCCCCTTTTTAAAGGTCTGCTGATGTTTGTCCTGCAAGCTGCTGCTAAATCATCGTTTCAGATGGTTTCCTTGTATAACCTGAACAAAAGAAACCAGCAGCTGTTTTAAAACAACTATTCTAAACATGATTTTAATCAGGCCATCAATATCTCTGAAAAACACGTTTGCTGTCTAACAAAAACCAAAGCCACATTCAGAGAAACATCGAGTGACTCCAAATTTTAGCCTTTTAATTGTTTGCATAAAATGTTGTAATGGACTAATGTGTGGACGTTTTCCTCAGACAGAGACTTACCTTAATATATTTTAGATAAAACTAAAGAACTATAAAGGTTGTTTTTATTAAAAAACGAGAAAGTTTGAAAAGGTTTTAGGTGACAGATACTACCTTAAAACTGTTACGCATGATCAACCTTAACTGGCTGCCTGTTGTCAGTGTTGTGGTCTTATTTGCAAGTCACTTTAGAAAATGACTCAAACAGCATCGTTCATGCATTCCAAATACATAAAGTAGCACAGGATGACTCTCATTCCACTGACCCTGAGGCAGGTGAATTCTTATCAGTCTCTACTCAGGTGAAGCCGCGGCTTAAGTGCCGCCTGTGGCTGGTCTTTCTACCGAGTCCTCTGTGCTCGTTCCACTGGACTGCCTTCTGCCATCCAGCTGCGTGTTGCTGATGGATTGCATGGCCTGAATCTGCTGGAGACGTCTGGACAGTTCGGCTTCGCAGGCCTGCAGCAGAGCGGACGTCCTCGCCTCGTCCCAGCCGAGCACCTGCTTCATTGCATCCACCCCTCTGGTCACGACCATCTACAGGTACATGAAAGAGGAATTGGAATCAACATTCTCATGTGCAGACTGCAAAATGTAGCCCTAAAATACACTGAAACTTCCTTCCAAGTATCTTCATATCCTTAGATAAAAATCTTGATTCCAAATAAAAATTTCAGCTTTAACATCTGAGGTTCAACTATTTCTTCCTTTTTTCCCAGATTAACATGCAAACCTGCGTGACTCTGTCATAGCTGGCACAGACATGTGCCTAGGTAATAACAGGTGTACATCTCTAAGTTCTGGTGTGAAAAGACTCAGGATGCACTGAGCACATGCTGATAGTCAGCCACATTCAGACTACACTCTTCTATCAATGTGTATGCAAATCCAGGGGCCAAATTAAGCTTGGATGACTCAACTGACGCTCCCCTCGCTGGTGGAAAAATAACACTTTTTTTTTTTCTCTCCAGCAACCTTTACCCGCAAGTATGGATCTGACTGAAAGATATACCTGAAAATAAGTGGATGGAGGTTTAAGAAAGAAAAAAACAAATGCAAACAGAGCTTTCAGAACAGAATAATCCTAACATCATTTTAAATGGCTCCACCAACGCATAACTAGTGTTAGGGCAAAACATATGTTAGAAGAAAAAAACAAATCTATAAAGAATGTGAGGATAAAGCGCCTAAAGAGACGGACTAAATGAAAACGTTGTTGCTTAGTTTCTTCCATTAATTGTTTTCTGTTTTTTTTTTCAGCTCCCTGGATCCTCAGAAGGCTTTGGGTACCGAACGGAACAGCATTCACATGAGAGACGCCTATAATTCCAGAATTTCTAAAGTGAAATGAATGTGCGGTTTGACTACCTGCAGATCTTCAGTGGACAGTCTGGTCTCTGGGCTTGTTTTGCCTTTCAGGACCATCAGAGTTCTGGACATGAATCCAGATGCTGAATCCACTTCAGATCCGTCGGGCACGTCCACATCACCTGCAACTGACATAACGAAACAGGTTTTTTGGAATCTCTTTTTGAATAATACATAGGATTTTAGTAAATCGTTGCAAGACGAAGGTTTATTGAGTAGCAACACTGATTCCATCTAGTGGCAAAAAAAAATAAGACGGCAAGAACCCAAACTTGAAGCAAGATCTGACCGGAAGAAAAAATATACCAGTGTAGAGATAGATAAACATTATTTTGAGGATAAAAAGGAAAGTGATTCAAGTAAAGTCAAAGCCATACCTCCTGTTCCAGTACTGGACTGGCTTGCTTCCTCCAGCTGTTTGTCCTCCTTCTCCACAGTTCGGAGGTAGAGCTGGAGCAACTCCTTGGACTGCCTCTCCTCCTCCCTACGATCTAAAACATTCTGCAACGTCTCCTGCAGGTTCTCAGCCTTTTTCACTTGAAAACCCAGAGCTGCTGCTAGTTCGGTGCTAGGAGCATCCACCAAGAGCTGGAAAACAAACATCGTTTGTAAAGCAACAACTGTTTAATACTGGATACAAATGTGAGGCCAAATCTAAGTGTGTGTACTAAGCCCTAGATATAATACACAGCACAAGGGGAGCAAAGTCTATAAGGTTTATTTTTGTGAACTAACCATACATAAACATATATATTTTTTTGAATAAACGACAACAAAACAACTCCTAATTCTTGTTAGGAGTCGAATCTTGTGTGGAGTTCTTTAACTTGAAATGAAATAAAAGTAATCTGATCAAAAGTTTTTTTTAATATTAAAGAAACATTTTTATTTTCATAATGTAATTTATAAAAGAGCATTTAAAAGTTGGTACCTTTGGTGCTTTTGTAGGGTTGGATTATAAAGTAGCTTCATTAATAAGACCTAAAAAGCAGTTTAAAGGTATGAAAAATGTAGAATATTCTGCAAAGACGGAGTAAGAACACCAGGACTCGCTTGTCGGAAGCAGTAGCACATTATTCTGTTATAAAGCTGACATTTTGGAATTCAAAAATCTGTGGTTAGAAAGATTATTATATAACGTCCAAAAAAGTTATGGAATTTTGAGTTCTTCAAATTGACTTTGACTAAAACAGAAGAATTTTGGTACTAACATCCAACACCAAAGTGGAGTTTCTTGGCCCTAATGACCAATAGAAGTTTACGGTGGCATAGAAAATATCGTTTTATTTTTGTTTTGCAAATCAGAGAACTTTCAAACCTTATGGTCACTGACAATATTCCGAAAATCTTTATGGAAACCACTAAAATTGTATTTTTAAGTTTTATTTTTTTCATATACCAGGCAGTTTTGTGCTGTTCTATCACTGAAATGACGTGTTTGTGAAGCATAAGAACAAGGTGGGACCTGTAAATCGGCCTCAGACATAAGAATGATGCTGGTGAGGTCTTGTTTTAGCTGCTGAGCCAGGTCCAACCAGGGTGCTAAGCTACTACCGGTGTCAACAGAGTCCATCTCCAGCATAAACGATTCCCTCTGCATCCAAGCGGTGCCACCATCGACTAAAACAAAGAGTACCAAAGCACAACATGTAGAAATTCTGCAGACGGATAATGAACATCAATATGGACTCTGAGATTCTTACTCTTGCGAGCTGGAGACCATGTTTCTCTGTCATGCAATAACATGAACTTTGTATTTGAGGGCAAACACAAGAAGTAGGCTTGATCTTCTACTATTGTCCCGTCATTCTCCAGGACCACTTTGACTGGGTCACCGGGGCTGAAGCCAAGATACTCGGATCCTGGAGCCGGAACAGAAGACAGGTTACCAACTTAACAGGCATCAAGTGAACATACTTCATGCTCAGGTCCACAGAAAAGTCTGACACCTATGGGAAATACCAAAGATAAAAACAGTACAGTAAGGACAGGCATGTCCAAAGTCCGGCACGTGGGTCAAATCCAACAAATTTTCACCAGCTGGCAACCTCAACAATATGCGGCCCCCGCCACTTTCTATGAACTACAGCTTCTTGATTGTGATTGGCTAGATTGTGTTATAAACCGTGAACCTATGCAACAACCTGTAGACATGAACAGATTTAAAACCACTTCTGAATAGGATAATATTTGTGTTATTTTATTGTTCCCATGACTAAAACTGTTTACAGTTAGCCTTTAATAGTGAATAATTGGACCAAACTGGGGTATTATGGGCCAGTTGGATGGCCCTTACTCATTTCCACCTCACCAAATCTGGCCTTCTTTGGAAAAGTTTTTGTTCCAGTATAGCTGGTAAAAAAAATAAAAGCGTTTCCAGTGTTAATAAAACTACATATTGTTGAATAATTCTTGAACAGCTCTCAAAACACCTTTAATAAGAATCCTGATTAAAATGAATATATCACAATTGTGCAACGTGTATATATCTGCACAAAATAAATATTTAATAATAATTTTAAAACTGCATATTTATTTTATTTTTATGTACTTTTTTTTTGGGGGGGGGGGCATTGTTTTGATCTCAGATAATGAATATTTCAAGTATATTCCTGCGAAAAGCAGAACTTGGAAACGCCTGGTGACTCGCATTTCAGGAATGAACAGCAGCAGGCTTTTCATGTTATCTGAGCGGGGGTTAAAATTGAACAGATAATATATAATTATAGTCAAATACGTTCATAAGCTTAAAGAAGACGTTGTTTTGCGGCTTTTAAACTAAAGCAGTTTAAATGTGACAGTCACAGTGCAGCGGTTGGAGATATATATTCTCTCAATTTAGGCGCATTTGTCGTAGCAGATACATAAAAATAAATGCTTAAATCTGCGACGGCACGAATATGAACGGCTTCTTATTTTGATAAAAACACAATAATTTCATGTCACATTCTTTTCAAGTCCCAGTCCTCCTCCTCCTTACCTTTTTTCTTCAAGTCATCTAAAGAGGGCGCCGACACGCCGTAGGATTTTTGTCGAGTGAAATTGCACACTTTACACGCCTTTCCATCAGTCATTCTTAGAATTATTCTGAAAGGAGACTATTCTTCGTTAAAGGTATACAGAGAATGGGAGAACCGCTTTGAGCTCTCACTCAGCCACCTTTACTTCTTCATACACGGAAATAACCGCCGAAGGGCGCTGTGAATTGTGGGAATTGTTGTTTTAGTTTTGATAAATAGGCAAAGGTTTAGTCTACCTATCTCCGCTCTGTTTCGTAATCCATTCAAAGTATTTTGCAACTAAGAGGGAAAAAATACTTCACTGTACTTTGTTTAGATGAAAGCTTATCCCAACTAAACTAAATAAAACGCTTTAAAGAACTTTGCTGTTTCGAGTGGACGGAACAGGAAAAGCAATCGAGCGTGGATTACCTCAGAGAACTATAGGAAGATGGCATCCATCGACCAAGCTGATACGCCAACACAGGTCTCTATACACCAAGCCATGTTAGCATTTGACGTCCAAATACATTTATGCACCATTTGTTTTAGTTAATGTTTTGTGGCTTGTTTCTGCACACCTTAAGCAAACGTCTCACAGCCGAAGAGCGGTAGCTTGTTTGCTAGTTAGCATGCTAACTAGGTTGTGTTCTAAAAAGTGGTGTTAGGCACATTTTTGTTCACATGGGAGGTCAGAAGCAAGCTGGGTTTCAGCAATTATGATGCATTTAATTACTAACCACGTGCCACAGCTTTCTATATGGCGGCGAGGGTTTGGGTCTGTCAAAGTCATGGATTATAGTTGTTGATACAAAGGTCACAACCAAAAAACAAACCTCGGGATTTTATTATATTCGACATTTAATTTACCACGAACATGGATCCAACTATGTATAATTTCCTGGTTATACATTTACTGCAGTTACAATGCTTTTAATACGGCTGAGCTTCACAATATCTGAAATGCCACCTTTAACCATATGTTTTTCACAAATTCAGTGATCTCTCCAACTCACTTAATGTAAAAGTCGATCCCAGAGCTGTCTTAGAAGTTTCCAAAAGTCACCACACTTGTCTGGGTAAAAAAATATTCGCACATTCTATCATTGCGCTTTAAATGTCACAGTAGTCTTCTATACTTCATTAAACACCAAAGAGTGTCATTATTCTCACTAATGCACATTACTATGATGTGGAGCTTTTCAGTGTCCAGATCCTGTATTAAGCACAAAATAACTGATAAAGGATGTTTGTGTCACATTCATCCTTGTGTCCTTTTTTTTAAACTGGGAGGGCACAGTATAATGGTGTTTACACCCTATTTGTATACTGTATCGTGTTATCTTCAACTTAAAATGGTCTGTTTGCCTTATAAAATGAGAAATATGATCAGAAAAACTCCAAACCCTTAACTTTGCCATGAGAAATCATTAGGAGGGGTTGGGAAGCCAGTAACTATTGGAAAAACAAAAAACAAAACAAACAAAAAAAGCTACTTTTTTAGTGAAACTATTAGTAACCGTTGTCCCCCGAACAAATGGCATTGAAATTATGAAATATTTACTGTATTTTTGATGTATTCTATTCAGACATAAACTTTCATTGGTATAATTTCTTAAGGATCAAACTCTACCTTAAATTTGATATGATTAAAAAAAAAAAAAAAATGAACCCCATAACTCATGTATTTTCTATTGGGTCCTTTTTAGGTAGAGGTTAACTGAATCCATTTAGCCGATTGCAGATGGGAACATATAAAGACATAATGAGTTTTGGAGCTGAAGAGAATGCATTTATCCCTTGTGCTAAACTAGGCACTTTAACATTGGGAGTGGGGTCATCTAGACCCACTAGACAGTGCGCTGAACCTTTTTTCTTCAATGATTTGTGATCTTAACTGGTTTCCATGTATTACTTGAAATCCTCTCCACCTTTATCCACCTTTGTCATTGTAGAGATAACACGTCAATTTAAGAATCGGGTCATCTGGACCCCATAGGATAGCACAAGGGTTATGTGTGTAATTACTTCTGCATAAACATTTGAAAACCCATGCAACATTGATATGCTTTGGTATGAGGCTAAAGAACAAAACTGTCTTTCCAAATGAAACTTCAATTTTTTCCCTCATTTTATTGTTGGATTTTAACAATATTTAATCAATAACTTTATGTAAATAGCACTTTTGTTTAACACACATGCCTGACAAAACAGATGTATATTTGTTATAACAACATAAAGTTATGAGACACAATAGCAACAGAAATAAACGACCAACACAAAAAGGAAGGATTTAGAATATATATTAAATGCAAGAAAAATTCTTACAGCCAGTTTTTACCATGTATATTATTTTCATATAAATAGCTAACCATATAGAAAGTGGTTGTTGGGGTCCTATCAATTGAAAAGTGGATATTTCAGTTTCTTGGTTAATTTCTAATAAATAAGATGACAGTACTCTTGCTATCCACTAGATGGCTCTCTAACACAAGTGTTTGTCTTACAGTCTGGTCCTCCACGTGGTGAAGATGGAGCAGTTCGCCCCAGAGAAGCTTTGGTAAGAAGTTTAAGAAAAACTATTTGACAAATGAAACAGAGACATTCATAGCATGCGTGCTTAACCGAAATACAAGTTTGGCTGCTGGTTTTTGTCTGTTTATTGTGCTTGCAAAGTTATTTATTGTATTTCCGAGAATTTAAGTTTATTTAAATCTCAAATTATTTATACATAAATAGCAATCTGTTAAATTGTTGAGTTAAGTTTTTGAAATTGTTTTCAGAATGAAAACAATTTTAAAATTTAATCAAAGACTTTTAACCGTCAGATTTTTACTGTAAAACCCCATTGTTTTATTGAATTATAGTACAAAATTACTTTATTCTCCTTAATTTGAAATAATAAAGATACAAACTCCTCTGTCTGCAAATCAGCTATTTAGTATTGATCATTTATAGCAAAAAAGTTATCTTTGTTGGGCTTTAGGGGTGTTTTGCTGTTTTTTTTGTTTTTTTTAAATTGATGCATTTGTTGTTCATATACTTGCTTAAAGCTCAGAAACTCTTAGAGCAGTCACTTTTTTTAGTTTGTTGTGTTTCTTGTCTTTACAAGAAGTCCTAGAAACCAAAGAAATGGTGCGAATCAAAATGATTGGGTTTTATATGGAGAGCTCCATAAACCGTGTGATTGAGGTATAGTGAGCTGCTGCTCCTCACATGCAGCACATGGTAGTTTCCTAAGGCCGTAGATTATGACTTTAAGAAAAACGGCGCAGGGAGACATGCCACTAACCAGTTGCCTCTTACTTGATGACCTCCTCTGTAAGCTGACTAAGCAGTTTAATTTGTGAATACCAGGAAAATATACGATTTAAGTGCAGTAAACATCAGTCTTATCATTTGAAATAACATGTAAGGGAGATCTAGCGTTGGTCATTATTGGGTTTGAGCATTCATCCCAGCTACGTTCATCGTCCTTGTATGGCCACAGGTTAGAGTAGCGCTGTATTGTTCAGCCTGCATGTCTCAATGTCATTCACTACCATTCACTCTTCATCTTCCCCCCATCATCCCTTCATGCCAAGGCTAATTTAATCCTGGCTTTATTGATTGTGGGAGCATTCTCCCAGGCTTTCTTTCAATTTACTTCAATTTCGTCATCCCAGCGCACTTGAAGACGGCCTCAAAAAAAGGAAGAAATTCTTGTTACGAGGGTCTTGATTCGAGACCGCTTGACAAGTCCCACCACCACCCTCACTTCCATCCCCTTTTTCTCTCCTCTCTTTTTGATGAGCTGCTCTTTCCCAGTTAAGTGGATTATTACAGTAGGGATAATTCTTGTCACATGGCATTATTTGGATGAGGTGAATAATTGAAATTTGTGTCTGAAAGGATTTTATCTGGATGAGAGAAGCAGGAGTGCTGGGAGGGTCGTGAGGGACAATGGAGTATGCGCTCGCGCACGCACGCACATATTTGTATAGCATCTACGCGCACACGGCTGTGTCAGACAAACCAGCGTGTCAGACTGGAGGACACCAGTCATGCTAACAGGTTGTGACTCACCTCGCCCAGATTAGCCGGCCATGGCACACTGCATGTCATGAACTCTCCTTTGTGGCAGGAAGGTCCAGCTCATTGTCCACAGCAGCGCAGGAGGCCCGCTGTGGACCTGCAGTGTGTGTGTTCTGCAGCCACAGTGTTGTGTTTCCACCACCCTGTTTTCTCTCCATCCACACTGATCAGTCCCTTTTGAATCCACTCAAACATCGAGCAGACCTGCTGGTCGTGCCTTACTTGCATATTTTTGCAGACTAGTAACTAGAAGAACTGGTAAGTAAACAACTTAGACATGAGTTCTGGTTTGTAACTTGATGAAGAATTTTTTCATTCATTGAAATCAAACAGATCTTACAGCAGTACGATGAAAGTCTCCAACAATTGGGTTAAATTAAAGAAGGATTTATTATTTATTGTTGTATCACACCAGGCTTAGTATGAACCACCTGAAAGGGTTTCATTGTTACTTTCTTATTAGCAAATTAAACATTCTACATTTTTAGCTTTTGGTTGGTTTGTAACGCACACATTATAACTCAAACCAAAACAAAGCCGTGATCCAAAAAAAAAAAAAAAAAAAGAATTGTGGGAAAAGTGAATGGCTGTATTCCTGGTCATTATTGACAAAAAATGGTCTTGACTTGTTTTTTTTATGTAACCCTTTTTAACTTTTTAAATGTTTCTTTAATTTTAAAATAAAACTTAATCTGATTTCTGCTAAGTGACTGTTACTAACATAATTGCACTTTTTCTGACATTTTGATTTTCTAAATCTGGTGGTCAATTTTTTTTAGAAATACTGAAGTTTGAATTTCTTCCAAATTTATTTTCTCCACTGACATTTGAAAATCATTTTTCCTCAGAGCTGCACTTGATAAACAGTTTAAAACTCCAGCGTAGTCTTTTTAGAAGGGCTTTTAATACTCAGTAGTTGAAGTATTTTTTATATATATTATATTTTAATATTTTTTTCCTCTTTTTATTGTAAAGCACTTTGGTTTCCTGATGGCAAATCAAAATGCCATATAAGTCAAGATCATTCATTGATTTATTTGCAAAAGTTTAGTTATTGGCTTGGTTACTAGAGCATTATCATCGGGAGATTTTCACCCAAGCAAAACTATGTACATTAATTTGAATATGTCGCGTGTCAAGGAGTCTGTGCCTTCACCAGGGAAGTCTCACATGTCCCAGGAATGGGTGGACCAAAGACCAAGTTTCTAGGATCAATTTATTTTATTTTTTTAGGTATTTTTTGTTCTCAATTTCCTAAATTTTCAGTAATTTTTGAGCATGTTTTTAGGAACTTCCTTTGTTTTTCTTATTCATTTTGTTTCACATACCACAGTTGAAAATAAAAGAAAACCACTCTAATTTATCATGTATTTGGATCTATTTTTGATGACAAGTACTTTTAGTTGTGTGTATTATATCGGGTAAAAATTACCAGGCAAAAGTGGTGGTGTAAATTTTTATATCGAAAGTGTTCTTGGGCTAAAGCCTGGGTTAACAATCTACTAGTGTTTTAACCAGAACAACTGATCACATCATTCCTAATCAGAAGTCCTTTGACTGGCTACTAGTTATAAGTGAGTAAATAATTGATTTGAATGTACTGCAGCCAGTTTATTCATCACTTAATGGTGTGAGGTCTGCATATTTGTGGTATACAAACCCAGCAGGGCTCTGAGCTCTGCAGGAGGAAATCAGTTGCTAGAACCTCATGAAAGAACCAGAACCTGATTATTCGGATAAATCGCAAATTTATCGTTATCGCGATATCAAGCTATACAATGTGCATAACGCAAAAATGGCAATAAATGGTTACCAAAATGTGCTAAAACAATCTAATGGCAGCTTGAAGTATTTAAAGAATCAAATAAATCTATTTATTCATTTGACCAATCGGATGGATGAGGTCACGTTGTTAACCAATCAGATAGAGCCATTTATTGTAAACGAAGGTCATTTGTAGTATAAGTTAAGTTATTTTGACTCTTACTTAAACTATTACAGTGAAATGGAAATTATCTTTTGCTATTTGTTCATGTATCGCAAGTTATATCATCAGCGTAATATTGATCACTACTCTCGCATATCATGAGTTTTTCTCATATCGTGTGGCCTTAATTCTGACTGTATCCATGTAACAATCAGTTCTCACATGCTACATTTTATTTCTATTGTTTACTGTTTTTGTGCTTCTAATTCTTTTGTTCAAGTTAATTTTATTTAAGCTGCCAAAGCTTTTACCATGTCTGTAAAATGCTCCAAATGTCCCTTGTGTATGAAAAGGGCTTTACAAAAAAAGTTTGTCTCTTCTTGGCTATATATACATATATTTGACATTTAAGATGATGTTCTGTTCTTCCTCACACGGTTGCTGTCGTTTCTGGTCCCGCATACGTGTTTGGAAGTGGATGTCACGGGACCAAGGATTCCAATAATGGAAATTTGACTAATCAAAGGGCTTTATTTATACCAAGAACGCAGTAAACATGGCTTGGGGGTTAGTAGAAATGTGGGTAAATGCTGCCACCACTTGGATGGAGTTGTTTGTGTTGATATTAACAGCTCTGCTGGAATGCAGCCGACGCTCAGGAGAGTTGGACATTCTTAAAATAGATGTTGTACTTTTGAGTGATACTTGTGCGACTGGTATTTAGCTTGTGCACTCTAAAAGCACGGAGCAATCCCAAAAGCATAAACATGTTTACTTGTGGATACACAGGCGTGTATCATTCATTCAGGCTACCAGTGTGGGTAAATGGGCACAGATAGCGTTGGCTTGGTGTGTGTTGCGTGTTTAGGTTCGGGGATTTTAGTACAGCAGAGGGAGGGGAAAAAGAATTGTTGGAAGAACATCCCCGGTCTCACAGCAACTTCAAAAGCTCTGCTTCCCCAGGATATTAAGCGACTGTGATGAAAAATTTAGCAAGCGTTAAATAAGCCGCTTTGAAGTGATCTGTTTTGGCTCAGCAGTCTTGAAATTTCCGTAGCCCCTCTGCTACAATTTAGCCATCTTACAGTAGAGCGTGTATAGAAGCACATTAAATACAGGGATCGCGCCTGACCTGACTTCTTTAGCATGGGACATGTCCACAGTAGTCAATGTTGGCAAATAAATGAAGGCCCTAGTTAGATTATTCCATTCCTTTGTCGTTCTATAAAGGATTTTCTCCTTATTTTTCTCTCTTTTCCTGATGCTTCTCTCACTGGCAGACTAATGTGATGCATATGTTGCTTTTGAAAATAGACTCATAGGTTTTTTTTTCTTTCAGAGGGGTACAACACATATAAAATACCCAAACAAGAAAGTTAAAAGTCACTTGTTGGTCCTAATTTTATCTGTTTATTACAATATAAAAAAAGACGTTGGTTTCATCAGACCCATTCTGATTAAATTTGTGTTTTTGACGTTTTTAACATGCTCTTGCAGGATTTTTCTCATGATGGAGGACAAGAAAATTTAGCTTAAAATTGCTTTTCTGAGTATTTGTTTATAGAAATCGCTGTGAATCCGAAAGAGATGAAAAATTTTCATTGGGAAAAGCTTGTAGGTGTGACGTAGAGGTTTTTACAGCAAGCCACAAGCTCCCTGCTTTACTCGATTCTGATGCATCCACTTGCTGGCGACCAGATCCATGTACGTCTTTGTTTTCCTCATCAGAGCAGGCATCTGGCTCAGAACTGTATGCATGGATAGCTCCAATATTGCTGGCCGTTTTTGTTGCATCGCTAATGTTAGGTTGGAGGTGGGAGGACCTGCGAGCTAGCAGTAGACCGTGTAAACAGATGGATGATGGGAAGGGGGCAGGCTTACTCCACACCATCAGTCCCACTCACAACTCCGAGGCAAATTTATAATGAGCTCCTGCCAGAAATTTGTCCAAAACGAGAGTTTTTTTTTTTTTTTTTAAATTTTAGCTGAAAAATGTTGGCTCATAATTAACCCACAAGAACCCATTGTGACATCAGTGTTACAGAAAAATGGATTCTGTGGTCTACATAGTTTGTTGTAAAATACACACAATTTTAGTTGGATCTGGGTTCTTACGATTGGGATCACTGTGAAAATTCCTGAAAAGATACTTTTGTTTGCTTTTTTTTGGCACTCTTTTTATTTTTCTATAATGCCATTATCTTGTATTCTAAAAAAATTAAAAACCCATTAATATTTTTTATAGACCTTAGAATCTCCTTTGGAAATATGCTCTAACACAGGGTTCAAATAAATGCAAGCTTTAAAAATGTTTGCAGAACAATGCAGCAGATGTTTTGTGCTCCCGCTAGCATGAGCATCTCATAAAGAGTAATACTAAAACACACTCGGTAGAACATTTTTGGTAGCAACAGCCTTGAAGCGGATTTTACTGTGTTTGGTTTGATGGTCCAAGTTTGAAATCACAACCTCAGTGACAAAAACCCCATTTTTGACTCACCAGAAAAGTAAGTTGGTAGTTAAAAAAACAAAACTACCAACCAAAGATTCCATTATTTTACAAAAAAAAAACTATAGGTGCTATTTTAGTAAATAAATATTACTACATTAAATGCAAAGAGGAAGTCACAACATAATGAAAATGTCTCAAAAAAACAGTTTTTTGTAAGGAACTCCTGAATTGATTTCTAATCAATCTTTGCTAAACTCTACGATGTAACAAAGTAATTACTGATAAAGTTCCATACTAAATGCCTCTTTTTTTATTAATATGCTATGAATTAATTTTGTTGCATTCATCCGCCACGTCTTAAAGTCTGCTGCGTGAAAATATAGTCTGACTTTTAACCGGTCCGGGATTACATGTAGGCGACACACGGAACAGCTCTTTAGTATAGCACGTAGCATTCAGCAATGTAGCAATTAGCATAGTAGCATCATAGCATTTAGCATTGTAGCATTTAGCATGGTAGCATTGTAGCATTTAGCATTGAATCATTAAGCATGGTAGCATTTAGCATGGTAGCATTTAGCATTGTGGCATAAGTCGATAAGTGTATAACAATACCGCTGTCTCCAAGTCAGCACTTTTTAGTAAACTTTCCTTTGCTGCTGTAAGTCCAACAGGTTTATCAGGTTTATCCTAAATTGCCACGTTCCGCCGCTTCATCAGCTTAAACTGAAGCTCCACGGAGGCTGCTAGTAGAAGTTATGGGGGTGGGCGTGCGCGAATGTTTGTTTATTTCTTTCTCAGCCTCGCAGAAGTAGCTGCTTGCTGCTGTTTTCCCATCTGCGCTTTGCGAGAGACATGTAGACTGACTTTACTCTAAACAACTGAGAGCAGAGAGCTGGGAAAATAAAATCTCCATTTTCCCAAAAATAAATCGTCTAAAACAACAAATTCGAATTAATCGATGAGTCCCCCAGCCCTACCATAAGGTGACTGTATCAAGAATGTCATGTCGTATTTAAGAATTAAAATATCATTTTATTTTACATTCATCACTTTTAGAGCTATGACTTTTATTTTTTTTTAACTCTTTGGACATTTTTCAACATGGCAGAATAAGAAATGAGAGCCTGTAAATGAGTCAGAGATTGTTAACTCTATTCTGTCCAGAAACTTGGCTACCATTTAGTTAGTCAAGGGAACCTTTTCCAAGATTTCCTTTTTTTTTTCTTCTTTGCTCATTACTTTAATTGTAATTGTAATCCTTTATTGGAGCTGTCTGCAGTAAAGGAGAGTTATGGTCCAAGTGGGGGCGCGAGCCATAGAGATATTTCATGATTATTGGAGAAGATGGTCACTAGGTGGCAGCCGCTACTTTGGCTGCTTGTAATTACTGGATTGGAAGCGATGAGGAGAAACTGCCTGTGCATGTGCATGCATGCAAGGTTGTGAAAAGGAGAGATGTTTCTCTTAAAAGAAGAATGTCAAGCAGATCAACTTGTTCTGTCTCCTGTCACCCTGAGTACGGTCTTGCTGCGCCCTCTTAGCAGCACACACACTGAATGCATGTGTTGAATCATCTCGTTTGCTTTATTTGTTGTTTAATTAAACATCAGTTGTTAGTTTTAGATGCCAAAGGTAATGCCTTTGGCTTATGTGCAGGTACATGATGTACAGGAATGAGTGTGTGACTGTGCTTTCAGTTTTTAGCATGCGCCGACCACAGCTCCAGCAGTGGCCGTGGTCGGGTTTTCTCCGTAAAAAGCACAAAAGCTCAATTCGTTGTTTCGCAGCACTTGTGCATCACGCGTTGTTTGTTTCTGTGGTTAATGACACAAGAAGGGCCTTCTATTTTATTGTTGCTGTGTTGCACTTTCTCCTCCCCCCCCCCCCCCCGCCATCTCACCCAACCCTGCAGCCTGCCTCCTTAGAGGACTCTGTATGAAATCTCACTGTCATGTCCAAGGACGAGCGGCGCAGGGTCAGCTAATTGCTTTTATGATTATGATTTCACGTCAGATTTATCGTGCATGCTCGGAGCACATCTTCTTGGTCCTGCCGACGTTGCTGGCTTGGATGGGGAAAATGAGTTTACAGCTGCTGGCTGTGACTTCTTGTTTGAGTGCAGGTCACACTTTTTGACTCACTAGAGTTGAACACAGAAGGTGAATCACACTGAGTTTTCCTGTAAAAGCCACCGTTTTCTGTGCCAGTAACTGTACTTGTTTTGCTCATATTTGGCCACAAAAGAGCATTTTTGACACTTTGACTTGAACATACACTGTAGTTTGGAGGTCATGACAGAGGAATGACACAGATAGGGATTTTGGTTTTTCTGCCGTCTGAACTTTTTTCTTTTTTTTTTTTCCTGAGCCATAAATCTTTCAACTTTGTTTCTGTTTGCAGTTGAAATCGTTAAGCTTTTTCTACTCATAGTGTGCCAGATTTGTCAGTTGACTTCTTTTTGAAGCCGCTGACTTCTCCTTTCCCGGTGGTTCCACCCACTTCTTTGAAAAGGACCAGCACATATGAGACCAACCCATCTTTAAAAGGTGTTTTCTTTTCATCCTTTTTGTCTCTTACGCTCAACCAAAGACGCTCTGCATTTTCATCACACACAAAAAACATATTTTCAAAAACCTTTCCGTTCAACATAACCTTGAACGCCTCTTCGGGTTCCTAGTAAATACATTTTGAAGAGGAACAAACCGTCATAGTTGTATATCCATATTAGTTGCATTTTTATGCAGATAAAGTCACGTTTCAGCTCGCAGGTCTTTAATTTGTTGCAGTTCTTTGACCTCACTCTGACCTTCCTGGCTGGGCCACAGAGTGACGAGTGACAGATGCATCCTGGGAATATGGTTTGGAAAGCTCTGCAGCGCTCAGTGGAATGCTGAGGCTCTTTTTATGCAAAGTTCATTTTGAAGACACATGTAAATTCTGTGATTAAGCTCAATTCAATAAACTTTAATGAATACTTAGGACTTTATTTCTAGATTTTTTTCGTTGCAGCCAGTATGCGAGGGGCTGGGCAACAGAGCTGTAATTTCCTATTCTCCCACAATTTAGTGAACTGTCACAATATGTTTACTTAGGAAATGATAGAAATATGACCTCGCTTTAATTACAGTGTAGTCATTTTGCCTCAATATACTTGGGAAAGTGGTCTTATTGAGCTAAGCTTCCTTTATACACTCCATTCTGCTTTGTAATTACTTCAGCTTGATTTATCGTCTTTTCTTTGTGTTTATGGTTGTAAACTGCTCTAGTGAGTAACTTGGTCTGAGAGTGGCTTGTCTCCTCGCAGCGAAGCTGGAAATCTCCCGATGAATCTGAGATGTCTCTGCTGTCAAGACTGCTCACATCGCTCTCTGCCTCCAATGTCACTTTCAAGGCATAATTACACAAGTTGCGTTGATTAGTATGAGAAGCAATTACGGTGGCTTTCCGCCACAAATGGGGAATGCGATGGTTCTTGATTGACAGGAAGCATCCTGGTTTTAATAAGTAAATGACTATGGTAATTCAGGTACTGAGACCCTTTGATTTGTCAGCATCCTTTTTGTGAGGTTTTTTGATTTGAATGAATGGGTATTTGCTTGAATCCCTCTGTCATTCGGACGGCCGCAACTCCCAGCTGTCCCCTCCTCTCAAAGCAGCTCACATAATATATATAAGGGGTGCACAAATTGAGGAAATCTCGCAATTTGCGAAATTAGGGGTCAATATTGCGATGACGATATAACTTGCGATACATGAACAAATAGCAAAACATCTAAATACATCATGTCCATTTCACTGCAACAGTTTAATTTAAATAAGAGTCAACTTCACTTAAATCAGTGTTTTTCAACCTTTTTTGAGCCACGGCTCACTTTAACCTTGACAAAAATCCTGCGGCACACCGTCATCCAAAAAAAAAAAAAAAGCAGAAACTCATTGTCTATATTGACGGCCAGACCCCCCCCCCCCCTCCGAATCTCACGTGCATTTTTGTGATAATTGTGGCAGAAAAAGCAGGACGTTGCAGTTGTTTTTTTCTAAAAGAAAAATACAAAAACTGTTTGATGTGTGTTCGTTGTGGTTTCACGACATTTAACAAGGACGACTCACTCTGTCGCTTTAACCCAATGCATCATGGGAGATGTAGTGTGAAAACTGCCGTAAAAGGGCAGACAGACTCTCTTCTCTGAGCTTCATGGTTTTGTTCACTTGTTCCACAGTCTGACACCAGATTCTGCGGAAAGCTACACCGCTAAAGACGAGCTTTAGCTGGTACTTTTGTTAGAACTGAGCGACTTTATGAGCTACATTTGAACAAGGAAGTGAAGACTTTAACCACTTCTGATTGGTCAGACTGATGACAGGTGATTAAGCCTTCAAGAATGATTGGCGGAGACAGTTAAAGGGGCGGGACTTTGCCGCAAACAGCTTTAGTTGCAGCTAAATCGCGGTACCGTCATTCTTATCAAAATGTCTTTAATAGAATCAAATAAACACAAAGAAAAAAGTATTTTATGATCTACTCAGTGTTTTATCAGGGCCTGTCTGGGTGAACACAGAGCTGATTTCCTGGAGATGGGAAATGTTTTTAGATCAGTTAATGAGGGCAATTTCCCACGGCACACTTGACCATCTCCCACACTGCTTGAAAAACACTGACTTAAATTACACTCCAAGTGACCCTCGTCTACATAGGAGGCTAGCGTCAAACACAAAAGGGTTCAACACGATTGGTCAATGATGTAAAGGAGTCCCTTCGATTGGTCAAATGGAAGGGACTCATAGGATTGTTTTAGCACATTTAACACGACTTTTGCAATATGCGTATTCCACTGCTCGATAGCGCAATAACGCTACATTTGCGATTTATTGTGCAGGCCTGTTGCATATAGTAGAACCACCAGGTTACAGCGTTAAAAACTGGCTGCTTCTTGCAGAATGACGGAGTGCATGCACCCAGAGAGGAGAAAAAATCTGAATTACGCAATGCTGGCATGCTATTTAGAATTCCCTTTAGCGTACCCTGCTTTCACATGTTTAGAAATCACAGGCAAAATTATTTGTAATTGACACTTTGGGGAACATTTTTTTTCCCCTTTTATCTGGCTTCCCAGTAAGTTATTAGCTGTTAATTTGTCAGCAAGCTTCCCTGCAGCGCCAGATATTTGTTCAAATCCTTGAATCCCCTCAGTGAATTGTGCACTTGTGAAAATTCTGCCCTGTCTAATTATGTAATATAACACTGCCTTTTAGGCAAGTTTCTTTAATTAAATCAAATGATTGCTAGCTAAGTGTAAATTATTGGTGGAGCAATATTTGAAAGAGCTCTCTATATTGTTTAAAAGAATGGCACGGTGAACTCCAGTTATACGGCGGTATAAAAGCCTCTGCACTCAGATGTGTAGATGTTGGATTTTTTTGACAGAGGGCCAAACATTTATGCTAAAATTTGATTGGCTTAACACTCCCTCTCATATTTCAGTCTTTGTTAACCACAGTTTGCCTAATCAAGTAATTCCCAGTTTGTCTTAGTAACCCCCTATAGAGTTATACAGCCATACATATAATAAAATAATTTGGTCTTGCAAGCCCTCGCCCAGCTGTAATTTATATGGATTGAATGAGTGCTGCACTGTGGAAAAGAAAGAGTGGACCAAATGCTCGTTTGTCACCTCTAATAAATGTTGGAATGTAAATTATGAACTTATGCTTCAGATGTAAATGCACTTTATTTCAGTCCTTTAATGTAAACAGCCCACTCCAATACATTAAGTCGTAGGGGAAGGGCAGGGGCATACTTGAGATTTTGACTGTTTTCACAATCAATAATAAACACAAAAGAGCCTGGATGGAGAACGTTAGAACATATTTGAAGTTGCCTTCATAAATTATTGCCTGAAAGCGGGCTTGTACACCAAAAATGTAGATACATTGTTGTTATTAATAATGTAGTGACTAATAGTTCTATCAGGACTGTAATAGCAGTTTAATGGAATATGACGGCAAGAATGTATTGCACTTCTTACTTTTAGATGGGACCTCACATGACATTTATCAGAGATTTCTGTAACCCTTTTTTTTTTTTTTTTTGAATATTTTGTTAAGTTAATTGCTTCTTTTCCTATGAACGTCTTCTCTTGGAGAGGGGCAAAACACTGGTAATGGATATTAATTAATACGTGTCAGTTTTCTGGGTTTGATTAAAAATAATGAAAGCAAAATGCTAATTGGGTCTTAGCGATTTATTTTTTATTCTTTTCTGTGTGGGGCTTTGAGATTGGGACTTTATCTGGGAAATCTAACAAAAAAAGTGTTTTATGGTGTAGGATAAAATAGAAGTGGCAGAATATGGCTAAAAGAAAACCAGCTTAAGCAGAGTTACTTGATGTGGATAGGATGTGTATTTGCAACATATTCAACTTCTCAGAAAGAAAGTATGAGGCTTGTTATTCCTCTCTTTGCATGTGAGAATGATGTCATTTTTAAACAGCTTTATTTGTTCTCGCAATAAAAGCAGCACATGCGTCACCTGACATGTGGTTTTCTTTGCATACTGTTCTGCTCATTTTAAAGCAAATTTCCTCTGTTGCAAATTTAGCTTCACTTTCTCGTGTCATCTTTGTTTCAATGAACTATTTCTGAATTTTCTAGCTATAAATTGGTGTTTGACATCTTTAAATTGTAGTTCCTTTTCAGTCTTTACTACGTAAAACTGTCTCTTTTCCTGAGGAGTATGCATGTATTGTTAAATGTTGGACTGACTCCACTGCCTGGCATCAGGACGGTTGGCTTCTTGTTAATGGATTGATTTAACAGGAAGAAATTGTTTTTCTTGTGCAGCTCTACTACCTTGCTTTCTTTTTTTATATAAAACATGGAAAGATAGTTGCAAAAGTTCTGTCATAAGCTTAAGAAAAAACAGTGTGAACCATTTGGAAAGAGCAAACGGTTGTCATTCAGGGGGAAGTGAGACTCAGATGTTGAGTTTTTGTGAAGTTCTTCATCTTTTTTACTGCAAAACATTCCTCACGTTTGTGCCTTCTTCAAGCTGTGGAGCAGCGTAATCCCTCTAAAAGTGTGTGGAAACTGATTTCCAACTCTGTGCAGAGAAAAAAGGGGACGTGAAAGAACTTGGTAAAACACGGTGTACTTTTAAAATGCAGAGAGTGGCATTGTCATGTGTTTTCTGTGTCAAGGTCGACAGAAAATGTCAGAACAGGTGTGCGTCTGCTGCTGAGCTGCTTGCCAGCTCAGCCCCTTTGCTGTAACACGCCACCCTGTGTGACATTATAGCGGTGAGTTGTCTCTTGTCCTCATTCTTTTTGAGGAGGCCGGTAAAACATGTTACATTCCCCAGCATGAAGACGGGTGTTAATACCATAAACTTTGACCACCGATTCTAGTCGTTGCGCACTCACAAAGGGAGTGGGTGTTGTATAGCTGTGACGTACAATGTGTGTTTGTGCTCTTTGCAGCCTTAAAGAATAGACATGCATCTAACCTGAAACTTCTCTTTTGATTTCTTAGAAAGGATTTATGTCTAGGTAGGGCGTAAAAAACTAAATGTTGTTCTAACTTTTGTCTTTGCTTTTTCTATAACCAACGAGTTTCGTGTTGTGGAAACTAAGGACTTTAGAAACGTTGTAATCGAGAACTTCGACAACCTAATGAGGAGGTTCTGTGTTCTTTGTGACTATTGCTAAGCGGAAAAAGATACTTTTTCCAGCCTTGAAGAGGGATTGGTATGTGGACACTTCCAGAAGCAGGGTTTCACTTAACATTTTGATTTATCGCTTGAAGTGATCTGTTCCTGACTGGCTGTGAGAATAAAAGGACGACACTGCTGCCTTAAGTTTCCTCCTTTGATGATGATTTCATTCTGACTTGTCTCCCAGTGTAGATGTGTGGCCCGTTGTTGTAGCAAGTGTGGCTAAATGTTTCTGACAGGTCTCAGTAAAAAAGACAGGCCGCAAGGGTAAACTGCCAGACTGTCCTCCCCCCACATAGCTCCACGCGTGGCCAGTAGATGGCGATGTTCATCTTCTCTGACTCTGTCCGCTGCCCGATGGATCTCCTCCTCAGCAGTCTTTTTCACAGTCTTTTCCCCCTTCCCTCCTGTCTTTGGGACTCGCGAAGGAAAGACGGGGTCTCATCCTGTGTGGAGGGTCATGCCACCAATCCCTGGCCCCCTTTGAAGACCATGAAATTGCTGATCCAAGACACATGATTAGTGCATTCAGCCTATTGACTGGAGAAGAGTTGACACACGATTACAATGTCACTGGAATGTCACAATCTGTCGAGTTGCCTTTGTAAGCATAGTCTCATCCAAAGGTACAGTGTACTCAAGACGGAATAATTTGATCAATAAAAGCGCACCTTTTGCTCTGTTGTCATTGGCCTCTCTATTTTAGTTTTATTAGTCAATTTGGCCGGATGGCAACCTGCAACCAAAGCTGATGCCAACTCACTCCGTCTCCAAACCCACCTTAGTGCTTTATTTGCCTATCAAGCCGGCGGAATTGGACTTGCATTGCTGTGTGTATTCACTGGTGTGTGTGCGTCTGTGGGCGGATGCATCCTTGCTCACTAAGAGAAGCAGTTTGGACCAACAGAGGAGGATAGGCTTGTCACTGGAAGTTGCTTGTGACGGAGGCAGCTCCTCTTCTGACACCGCAACGCATCTTCTTTTGGTGTGTCGCTCAGACACAAGCTTCATGTTATTTCGCCGCTGGTGCCGCTTGCGTTTTGCCTCAATCAACTAATTGGATGTGAAAGGCCAGCGGACATTGATGATGCGAAGGACAACACCCAAAGCAGCAGCAGTTTTAAGAAAATGCCGCATGCTCCTTTGTGTTGTCAAACAGACTTTATTTGTTCTTACCCAGAAAAACTTTTCAAACAAACTTTTTTTTTTAACTTAATTATTTTTTTTTTACTTACATTTTGATTACACTTATCATTGCTTATTGCAGAACAAATGTTTGCTCTAAAAAAAAAACGTTTTTAAGTATTTAAAACAAAATGATAAAACTAAGCAAATAGTTTCTATCTTTAGTTTTTTGTAGTAGTCATTTCAAAACTATTTAAACTTTCACCTGAAACTCTTACAGGAACTTTTAAGATTAAAGCTCTAGATGTCATTAAGCTCACTGAAGGTAGCGCCGGGACACAAGTACATATTTTACTTGCATGATTTGGTGGTTATTTTATTTTATTTTATTTTTTTGAAAGAAGGGTAAAATTATGCGCACCGGTACTTATGACTCAGTGTATTTGCAAGTCAAAATATTTTTTCCAAACTTCGGCCTTTTCTGATAAAGCCGTCTCATTTCTAGGCAAAACTTTTTTGACACACTTTTCAAAAACCTCATCACGACAACAGTCGAACTGTACAAAATCATCATGGAAATCTTTATTTCCTGTCCCATGCATTAAAAAAAAAAAAGAATCAAAGCATAAAAAGCATGCAAAGCTGCTTGTCAAAGGTTGTCATCACTGGCTAGAAAAGAAAAACAAAACAAAAAGAAAGCTTCAAATTACAGGAAAGAGGCACTGCATTAAAGAACAAAGGAGATCGATGGCAGTACATTAAATTTTATGCGAATGAAAAAAAATCAACTAATTAAAATTGATTACTCGTGCTTTGTAAATGTGTTTCTGAATTAAATTATTGTATGAAAACATTTTGACCAATCGAGGAGCTGAGGAAGTATCCATTACTGGATTGCAGCTGAGAAGGGGCAGGAATGTTTTGTGGTAGCTAAGTAGTTTGTTGTGCTTTGACTGCGACTCCCCTCGCGCACCCCCCTACTGCTAAAGTGCCATGGGTTAATCTCTGATGACCCTCATCTCTCAGAGCAGCTCCGTGCTCATGGTTTGAGCCTTTTACCTGAATTAAAAGGAATATGTGAGCTATAAAAGTATTTTTGCCCAAAGTGAGTGAAAGGGAGGTGTCACTGTGGAGGCTGCTCCTCTTCAGTCATGAGGGCTCTCAGGGCTTTCAGGCCACCACTTGGGATATCCTTATCTAAACGGTCATCTGTCTCACCAGTTTAGCAAAGCAAGGTAACCCCAGGCAGCACCACTGACAGTTACACATGAAGAAATGTCAGACTTGGCTTAGTATCATATCTCTCAAGCTAAGCAGGCTGAGTACCACACGTTTATCCTCAAAGAAAGGCATCACTTTGTTCTTTTGCTTCATGTTGTTTAAGAAACACTTGTTGGTACTGGCAAGTGCTTTCTCAACCCTGCACTCCACTCATCTTTTTTTTTTTTTTTTTTTTTATAAACCATTCTCAAGAAATTCACGTTTTTCATTAAACACTACTACTGTAATTTGCATTCAATAATAAAATATAATTAATCTTAATGATGTTATTTTTGCGCTTAGTGGTTTTTATTTTATTTTTTTTAGTTTTTTAGCTGTTTCGTTGATCAAAAGTACTCTGCTTAAAGCATTTCTCAGCTAAACCTACACAACTTTTCCACCTTATGCTTTGACAGAACGTTGATAGAGAAATGGTTGCTGATCGGAAAGTTTGGTCTGTTCATGCAGTGGTCTTGGAAAAAAAAAAAGCATGGGTTCCGTCCACCAACTACCCCCCCTTAACAAATATTGCATAATGTGCTTTTGATGTCATCGTGTTTGTTGTCTTGCCCATGGCTCTGACACTGACATTGATACAGCGCTGTATGTTATTTTTAAACTTTTGCATAGCAAATGTCAATGAAGTTTTCCATGACCCCCTTTTCAGAAACAGACATGTTGACTTCGACCTTTAAATTTTAAAAGTTAGGGTCATTTATTCAATAAAAATCGACATTTGATGAGTAAAATGTACAGAACACAAACCCATTGTGTTTTAAACTTTTTAACAGCAGCAAAACTCAATTAGGTTGCAGTTTTCCTGCCTGGGGAGTTAAAGAAGGCCCATCATTCATGCTGGGGTTACCGGTCCATGGGACAGTTAGTACCGGGCTGCACAAAAAACACATCCACATTTTTTCCATTTTATTTGCAACTTTTTTATTTTTATTTTGGTATACCACCGGATTCTCCCCACCACATCCAAATCTTTCTTTCTTGATCATGCGACGAAAATACCTCCGCTACTTAAAGTGACTGCGCCGATCGCTAAATTGAAAAAAGCCAGAAAGGAAACAGAAAAAGGGCCTTTGACTTCAGAGAAATAAGAAATCTGCTTTTACTAGAAATATCGAAATGCAACATTTGTTCCCACATGCCAAGCACACTCTACATAATATTCAGCAACCTTATGTCTAATATTATGAGGATGCTTCTAATACATTTGCTCAAATGGTGGATTCATGTTTTAGTGGCTGCTTTTCTTTTATTTAACCGTTACATCCTATAGTCAGATAAGGCGGATTTTGCCGTGCTTTATATTTTTAGCTTCCACTTTGACAGTTATGGGTCAAATTTTAATGTCACATTTTAAAGATTCCTACACAAAATCTAGTGTACAAATAAACTTAAAGCAGCTGCAGACATTTAACAGAGAATAAAGACAAACTTTACTCTCAAAGGTTTAGGAAACTGGAAGCTGAAAAAAACTGAAAACAAATGGACGCCGTCTTCAGTCTCTGTGAAAATGTTGTCTGACATTAAACCGGTCTGTGGCCTGAAAAATGTTGGGGACTACCGGTTGGGGATTTCTTAAGCCTTTCAGCGTAAACTATATATACATATGTGATAATGTATTACCTTTGGCACTCTAAAAAAACTGTTTTTTTCTATGGAATATTAGTATTTTTGCAGCTCTTTTTCCTACCTGGAAGTAAGAGGACTCAGCTTTCACTACGCGTGGGTGCCACCCATTTCATGACGTCAGCCTAGATCCGACCTCGGTAGCCCAGACACTTCCTGGAAGGGGCTGTTCTTCACTCTGTGACGTCACAATGTGAGGACCCACTCGTTTTTGCAGGTTGGGAGATACTGGTGCTCAGAAAATAAGTTTTTAGAGGAATACTTCTATGGTGTTGTTTTTTGTGAGGAATTAACATTGTATTATACCATGGTCCGGGTGAATACTCAATTCTGATTGGCTGCTGGGTGTGCATTAAAAAGTGACCACAGGATAACCGCACGGTGAAAAAAGAAGTTCCGGTCACCTAGCTTAAATGTTTTGTATCACTCCGCCAGCTTCTTTAAAACAACCTTTTGCTTCATTCATAAGAGGTGAACTTTCTCTCTGAACTGATGCTTTATTCAACCCATCGGAAAGATCAGCATATATGTATATATCGATTTATATTACCGAATCTTGACAGCAGCGGTGGTGCGGCGCGACGCGGATTATTTGTTACGCGCCGCACCACGTAGCAAATAGTCTGCTTTTTGTGAGAAAAGTGATCCAAATCGGAAAAAAATAAGAATTAAGGACTAAAAACTGGTTAATATTTATTGCTTTTGTAAGTGACCATGGTATAAGCGGGGTTAATGACCTTTGAAGTGTGCATTATCACGTCTATTAAAGAACCGTCCGACGCGAAGAGGGTTGAATAAAGCATCAATTCAGAGGGAAAGTTAATCGCTTACCGCTTGTTTTTGCCCAGATGATGAAGCAAAAGGTTGTTTTACAGAAGCCGGCGCAGTGATACAAAACATTTAAGCTAGCTGACCGGAACTTCTTTTTTCACTGTGCGGTTATCAGATTTTAATGCATACCCAGCAGCCAATCAGAATCGAGTATTCAACCGGACCATGGTATAAGCGGGGTTAATGACCTTTGAAGTGTGCATTATTACTTTCTAACGCACTTCGCACTTTAATGCACTTTATTGATAAATCATGTAATAAAATGGTTATAGTATAACGGGGTGGAATTATATAAGTTCGCTTCCTTCCACTCCCTTTCAAGCAATATTTATTAATATGTCTAATTTTCCTAAGTTTGATTACCGGTAGTTACTGTATGAATGTATAACTGAAGATTATATTGCTTTTGTGTATTGTTTCTACTTGATTGCTTGAAATAAACCATTTCAAATCAAATCAAATCAAATCAATCGCAAAGAACCCGTCCGATGCGAATACTTCCACGGCGTGCGTTAAAAAGGGATAATGCACGCTTCGTCGGCCATTAACCCTTACATAAACTTAAAAGCTCGAAGTTGATTTTGCATGATATAGGTTCTATAATGTTCAGTAATTTTTGCATATAGAAACAAATATGTGGATGAAGGGGTAGACATAGTAATTTCATTTTATATTTTTTGGAAAGGCATTGGTTAAAATAGTAGGTAAAGACATAGTGAAGCAAGAAAGCAAAGGTTTTCAGAAGAGTTCATTTTCAACGTGGGCCTTGAAGCTTTTGAAGTCTGAACAATTGAATGTTAGCTGAATGCTGGGGCCCGCACCTCACTTCCTGATATCTCTCAGGGTCAATAATTCCCTGTAGCTGCTCCCATGAGGCCTTGCTTCCTCCACTAAAGGTCACATTAATGCGGGAAAGATGTCACAATTAGAAGGGCATTTAAAGCTGCTCTTTTAAAAAGATTAAAAAGCACTGTTGGCCACATCAAGCAGTCAGGCAACCAAAGGAAATACAATAATTGCATTAAAACTTAATTCCTTCCTGGCAGGGCTCTGATATCAGAAAGGTATTGGGTTAAGTCATTTAAGACAGCTGCCCCTGATAGCAAATCGTCCATGAAAGCACCAAATTAATATAGAGCTTCATTTTTTGCCGTCTCACACTTTCTCTTGCTTTTGGTCCTTCAAATGTGTGTTTGGGGGGGAAATTTGAGACTAGCCTAACACAATTTTTGTCCGTGTCTATCAGTCTGTTATTATATCAGGGGCACTTCTCTACAAATGTACAGGCCAGGGCAATTTCGAATGAATTGATTCACACTGAGACCAAATCCTATACTTGCTAATGATTTCCTTTTAGCTCCTTTGTTTCAGCCACAGTCCAACTTTTTGTTCAATCGTGAATTCCATACATTTTTAAAAGAAATCTTCCTGGAAACACAGCAATAAAGCTGGTCGCACCATCTTTGAAAGCCCTTCGTGCATAAGTTTAGAATAGTTTTTTTGGACTTTTTAATGGAACATGTGCTGGTCAACATTTATTATTAAGAAACTTGATCTCAGTCTTAAAGAAAAGTCAGTGGCACTTTCTCTGAATTTCTATTTTGTTGCTGTTTAATTCAGCACTAAACAAATAATTACTTAAAAATCCTTTTATATTTAATGTACACAAATTTAATAGGACTTCTTTGTCTTTTTTGGACTAAAATAAACCTTACGTTTTAAGAAACTATCAGTTATTATTTTACTGGCTCATCATGCTCTGTAACTTGCACCCAATGCAAAAACCCATAGCGCTTGCTCTGTGGGGTAGTTAAGTGCTGTTGCTAGTTAGAGCAAACATCTACAACTGGTTACATGGATTTCCTAAAGCGTCCATCCGTGTGGTTCGAACATAACCATATTTCACACTCATTTTATCACTATTCAAGGTATCACTGCTGTAATTTTCCGACTAGTGCAGCACAAAAGTCGGCTCCAATTCAAACTCAATAACATTTCTCTAATCTCGTCTGTTCATCAAGTTCACTCTCTTTAAGTGAGTTGGTTAATGTTATCTATTCCTGTGATTGAGTTTTCACCTCTTTTTTGGCTTTACCTGACACTTTATTGGTTATCTGGTTTGCAAAGATTATTGCTCTTGACATGGAGCACTTTGATACATTAGTAGTTAAAGCTTTACAGTAAGCTTTAGTAAGGAGTCTAGTTATTGTTAACAGCAAAACAAATATATACTAGTTACCTGCAATGAAGAACATTTATCTTTTTTTTTTGCTGAAGTAATTAATACTACAAACATAAATGCAAGTTGTATTATTATTCATCTTATCCTCCTAAAAGCCCAGTCATATGCTACCCAACACTATAACAGGGTAATCCATAAGTCAATAACAAGAGTGAAATATGTGCAATGTGGTTATAATTGATTGAGATGTCTGGGTGGAACTTGTGTAAAGCATCTGTGTCATCTGCTAAGAAGTGCACTTTTCTCCTCCCTGAAGATCTACCACTACAGTTTTAACCAAATGGACATTTGCTTCATTAGTTTGCCGCTGAGCAAGCTGCGGTCCAAAAGTATCGTACCTGTTAACAGTAATACAGTTTTCTTGTCAATACTGGGCTTCTGAAATTTCAAGGGAATTTGAACAACAAATGCTAATTCAGCATATTCTGACTCTATTAGGTCATTATCTCTCCTTAGACTCCCATCACTTTGTTGTTTACTGGAATGAAAATTAGAATATTCGATTTTAACGTGTTTATCACCTCTGGTTTTTACCTTAACCACCAGTCAGGTCTTTACTCACTTATCTGATCACTTAGAGCTTTGCCAGTAGGTTATGGAAAGAATTTGTTTTTTTCTATTTTGCTGTATCTTTTGGCCCAGAACATCAGTTGGGGGTTCACCATGCAAATGATTTAATCTGGTTGTCACAATGAAGGTTCCGGGTGACTGGCTTTATTAAGCTCTCAGCATATAGACATCCTGGAAATTCCATACCTCTTGCTTAACCCCTTGTGTACCTCAAGGTCATGGTAGTGTCGCTTTGAAATGGTTGATTAGTGTCTAAATAAATTGTGTCTTGTTCCCATGGGAAAAATCTGCAACTTTTTGATAAAATGACTGCACATTAGGCCATTCTGTGTTTCTTCATTGTAATTACGGGTGCATAACATTTGTTTCTACACTTCTTTAAAGTGTGTTCTAGACTACTAAAAGTCACAAAACCAGTTTCAAACAATGCTTGTTCCATAAAGCCCAATGAAAGTTTGTTGGAAAAAAAAAAAAAAGCCGGCTTTTTAAACACCATCCATGCCACTCCTGCCCCTTGGACAAATTTAACTGCAATTCTTTTGGATTGAAACAGGTTCATACTATATGCAATGCATTACCCAAAATGAATTACCACTGGCAGGGCGCTCAATCACTTCATGTCTTTCAACACTAAGAGAAAAGAAGAGTAATCAAAACCTTTCAAGCTATTAGAGGGATGACTTTTACAATTGAATCAAGGGGACCACAGGTGCGATAATAAGTCATCCAAACCTCCTATCCACTGTTTTTCCGTTCTCTCTGTTCTTACATATTTAACTGTTATAGGAGGCGCCACTTCATGGTTCCCAGTTTGTTTTAATGCCATTGGAGAAAGAATTTTTTTTTTCTCCCTCCCAATTCTTGGAAATGCATACTGGTTGGAAAATTAAGGTGCATCTCACAGGAAAACATAATAGAATCGATGAACGCAATGCACTTAAAACTACTGATGTTCTGATGCTATTTAACGTTCTGGTGCATTAACGTTTCAAGTCATTACAACAGTGAGGCAGCGTGATTTGATCATGGCAGGTTTTTAACTGGAAGAATTACAGAAGTTTTAGGCCTAGGATTCTGAAGTTATTAGATACAAATGATCACCTCTGCATTAAGTATAGATTTTCTTCCACTGCGCACTTAAGAATGGAAGTTTGTCTTTAAGAGGGTAATAGCAAATTAAGCTCCATACTCCATTTGTCCGGCACTCTTGATGGGCTAATTTTATAACTGCTGATTTGGTCATTCCCCACATTTAGCAGGAAAGTGGTCAGGTGGTCTTTTTCCTCACTGCTGGGTGTGTGGGTGTGTGTGGGTGTGTGTGTGTGGTGGGGGGGGGGGGGGGGGGGGGTAAAAGCAACTATCAAATCCAATCCATTTAAGAGTTTCTTTTCTTTTTTTGGTGGAGCTTGATTTATAATGAACCTTTCTACAAGGAAGTTTTAGACAGTTGTTCGCATTGTTAAAAGCTTCTGTTCTTTCCACAGCTCGTCTTCTCCTACATACTTTATTGTATCGTAAAAAATTTTTTTTGCCCTCCTGCAGGTTGCCACTGCTGTAAAATTTCTACAAAACCCAAAAGTACGTCAGAGTCCACTGTTAACCAGGAAATCCTTCTTGAAGAATAAAGGTGAGAATTTTTAGTCAGCACTGGAAGCAGTAAGTATATTTGCATAGACGGCTCTTTTTTATTCCCATTTTAATTCTACTAAGATTTGTCGGTGAGGGTCAAAAATTGGGGCCATAGCTCTTTGCCCTGCGGGTACTAATCAGGGTCGATTTAGCTTCAAAGAACATGATTCAGGCCCTGTGAATAAATGGCATCAGGGTTGCGAAGCTCCTTTGGGTTTAGGAAAATTAATATTGACAAACTCCCTCTGAGTTTTCAATGGAATTATCAATATCGCCTTCCAGCATTTTAACCCTTTTGCTTAATTTAATGGTTATTGTAAATTTGAGGCACTGCATATTGAGGTTTTCTGGATGCAAAAAGGTATGAGCATATTGCTGAGCTTTTACTTTATGTTGCAATGTATTCGTATGTTTCAAAAACAAAAGAAAGTTGAAATAGATTTATGACACCCAGCTTATTAGAGTCAGTTTAGCGCAACATTGGAGTTGTGGCTGTGTAGTAATATTATGTATAGCGAGAGTGTGCATCTTTACCTCAGATTAACTCTTTGCAATGAGTGTTTTTATTTTAGCAAGTACTTAAGGGACTGTACCTCTACTGTGCTGGGGGACTTCGACTGCAGCATTAGAGCAGCCAAACAGTGAAAAGTGAGCCTAAAAGCTCTGTGACAAGGGAGCGTAACCTGAGACCAAATCTATGTTTGCCGGCTGCTGCTACACACATCTCATGTGACTGCAATGATTCTTAATATCTTTTGAAATTTCTTCGTCTTTTAGAGTCATTATTGACAACCAGGTTCCTAATCTGCTGGTGGGTATTTCCAAAACCTCTACTCAACCAAATGATGTCATGCTGGACGTCATCTTTTTTTTTTTTTTTTCCCTCCGAAGCTTTGCTTCAATATTTGTGGAGCACCACCATCCAAAATGGTTTGCTCTTACTGCACTTAAAGTCCATGAAATATTTATGATGCTTTAATGCAGATTTATTTTGGAAAATTATTTCCACTGTAGATATAAGCAAGAACTCTTGATTTGCATGAGGACATTGATCATAAAGAGAGCATAGATAGGAGCAATGAAACGCCAAGCACCAAGTATACTTGAGTAAAACAGTAATTCAGCAACGAACCTGCCAAAACTTCAGCATCACTTTTATTCCATAAGTCTTGAAATTGATTTTTTACTTCTGCTTCCATATAAACATATCAATAAAATGATCAAATTACTATTTTTGAATGTTCATTCAAAATAATTTTGCTTCATTAACAGTGGTTTTCCCCCCACATTTAGTAAAGCCTAATCAAAGGTAAAGGTAATAAGAAAAACATTTTTTTTTTTTAAATAATAAAAATAAAATCTCAAAATAATGTCGATTTTAATTTTATTCCTATTTCTCTTTGGAAACTGGTCATCAAAGTGTATTTTCTGTCTTTAACAAATCCAGTAGTAAGCAGCAATAAAATATGCTTTTGATGTTCCCAGAAATACTAAGTCTATTTTTTATTTAAATACAATCACTTTTTTTTTTACATACCTAGCCTTTCTAGCCACGCATTTTTAATTCATGTTAGCTGTGTAAAAAGCTATTTGGGAATATTTTTTTTTAAACTTCAGGAAATGTAGGCTTTTACCCAGACCAATATCCACGGGATATCATTCTTGTTTCCATATCCTGCTTGCACTGTCTTCTCAACCTTTTAACATAGAAACTCAATCATTCCCCACATCCAAGCAGTCACCACAGAAAATGCGTCGGTCTTAATTTCTAATACAGTTTAATGCCATATTTATGTAAATATGCCTGGATTTTACTCTATATTAACAGCCAGAAATGTCAAAGCACACATAAAATGAAACAATACCATCTCCCGGTAGAGTGCAATTTAAATTGGATTCTTCCTGCCAGTGCTTACGCTGGACAGCTGATGAAGGGGAAAATAGGGCCCTCTTTGATTGCATGTTGCAGAATCTTTACGCAATAATCTCGGTCGTGCACATTATTTCCTTGTGCATTTGTGCCCTAATCTACACTGAAGGATGCCTCTCTGCTTTCATCTTTTTTTTTTTTTTTTTTTTTTTTTGCCTAAAGAGATCATAATAGTGTGGTTTATTTCAATCTTCATTGGTAAAATAAAATTCTCTGTTTTCCCTCCACACTTACTTTCAGGGTATGAATTGGCAATTATGTTCTCAATATTTCCAGCTGCCCTTTTTTAGTCCTCGAAGTCCAATAAACAGTTTGAAATATTGAAACTTTCACTCCAATGTAATTTAAATAAAGATCTTTTTTTTCCCCCCTTTAATCTGTTACAGGGGCGTGAGGAAATGAATTGCATTTTAAATTGTCATCCAACAATTTTAAAGCAATTTTGCTTTACTTTTTTCTTACCAAGCTCAAGTGAATTCATTGTGTTTGAGTGAAATATAATGTGCTACACTCTAATCTAGAGAATTATGCTGTCTATGTCTTGTACAATTAACAGATGTAACAGCTGAAGAGCGTTGGGCCCCATTTTGGCAGCATCATTTAGCCCAGACAATTAGCAGTTACACACATAATAACCACAAAAAATCGAATTCTCAGGACAAAGTCAACAACATTTTCCAGCTTTCACTGGGTCACTTTGACCGTGGCCCCTAAACTGACATCACTCAGCATCTCTTTGATTATAAAAGTGAACACAGTTTGTTGGGAAAGTAAAGGCCATACATTGTTTTGGAACATTAGAGAACAGCTTGAGAAACGGCCACAGCATCTTCTCTGTCAGAAGCACATAAATACTGGCTTCACTTATTTGTTTTTACGCTGTCTTGGTTTGACTTAAATTAATGATGCTAATACATTTTACTGTGAGTAGAGGGCCAGTGATCGGGGGGTCAGGGGGAACACATGTAGTCTTTTTGTCTATTACCATACCTGGTCTGAAGGTAAAGGTAAGGTTCATCATCCCAGATATTAATGGGATGCTGTTTGGAAGTGGGGTTATGTGACTCACCTCTTGGACAAAAATGACAATGACCAAGGCCTGTGGAGAAGGTAAAGGGATTGATGTGGTTATAAATTACTCCACGGCGCCACCTAGCCGAGGCCTTGCCTACTTTGTCATCAGTACAAGGCAATAAAGCAGGGAAATGAGAGCAGAGTCCCCCTTTTAATACATAAATGAATACTCTATGAGAGTGGTCATTATTTAGAGCATGCCATTTTCAAGCAGTTGTACACAACCAAATGACACGTAGAATCTGCCTCACCACTACAAAATGATAAACCGGTATAACTTTTCTTTTTTTCGTTCCCAACCTCGATCTGTTTATGACCGCTGCTATACATTTTCCATGCGAATTGTGATGTTCAAATTGTTCGTAATTTTCCACTCAAGGGCAACTTCACAATTCAAGCCTTGGAGGACATCGTAGTAAGGTATCACCTCTTTCCACCCCAAAAAATTTTAGTAAGCAATTTTTATAATTGACTGTCCAAGGTAGGTCTTGACCCGTAAAGCCAAGAAGTGCCAGGATTGGAGAAGTAGATTTAATATAAGAGGCTTTCAGCCTCTTTGTCCTTAAAAAAAAAATGCTCAGAGAGCAAGGGCCTCTGAAAATAGAGCTGTAAATAACCTGACGAGCAATGGGTTTTCCTTTAAATAAATACCGATCAGGTTTATGTTGAAAGACAATAGAAAACGTAGCCCAGATATGCAGTTTACAGTATTTATAGCTGTAATATCGCGGTGCCAGCACCGTAATTTCATGCCCCAATGAGAATGGCAAGGTCAAAGCAAATGCTTTGGCAGAGCATCCGCTAATACGGTGACTCATAAACAGGCACTGTGTGTATCAGGTGCACCAAATAATATAGGATAATGAAATACAGAATAGCTTTCCATTATTGTTCTTTTTTTTATGGTGTCGTCATTAGATGTAATTTATGTTTTAAAAAATTATCTGCACATAGATTGTTTTGAAATGGAGGTTCAGGGGTCATTCCACAGGTTTTTGGACCACATAATAAACTTGTTATCCTTTTTTTTGTCTTTTCCCTTTTATATGTAAAACTCAGCTTCACCTTGTTCCTTTTTCTTCTAGATCTAAGCACTCTTTTATTAGCTGAGGTTCTCTCGTCAACACTGGACAGATCAAAGCCTACGACACAACTCCACAAGCTTTATTTTGACTATAAAACAGGAATTTCCATGTGTTTTATTTTCATGGTACCAAAAAGGCCTTTGCTGCTTGAACATCAAAGATGTCAACAGTTATTAAGATGTACATATATTAATCTCAACAGCAAATTAGTAAAAAAAAAAAAAAAAAAAAGACCAAATTTCAAGGTGAAACGCAGTATTTGTTTCCATTACTACTTTCTCTATGAGAAACAGAGATCACTGCAAGTCTCACTCAATAGTCTGTCACCATGTAGTCTGCTTTAATCAGATGAATCAGGAGTCCGGGGACACGCTATTGCTTATTTGACAATGTAGTGAGTGCACAAACTCAGCACATGGCTCTTAGCACTTCCTGGCACTCAGAATCTGCTGTAGACATCAAGCTGGCTAATTTTTCCCCTCAATTATTCAACTGTTTTCATGGTCATTCCTCTGTCCATTTAAGAGGGTGACGAGATGAATCTCCATCCTGCTGATTGCTAAAGAATTTGCCTTTCTAGCTGCTACAACACGAGACTTTGAAGGTTTCACCATCTTTCGAGTACAGATTAAATCGGCTATCCTGATTGGTCTCCTCATGAACAGATGTTCCAAAAGAATCCAAGATTTGGAATCTCATCCATCCTAAAAAAATAAGATATGTCCTCTCTATTTTGGTATCATTCAACTTTTAAGTCACTGTTTCCTTGTTCAGGTGAATGCCTCAGTAGATTCACTTCGAGTTCTTCAAGTGTGTATCTTTCCTTTTTGTCACAACTTAATTCATATCTGAACACACAGTGAATGAACTGCATTTATAAACTAACAAACCCCAGAAGGCCAAGGGCTAAATTGAGATGGAAAAATTCCTCCTCTACCCTTTAAAGGCCCACTCCAATACAAATTGTGTTTTTGGTGTTTTTGACATGTTCTTGCTACATTTTTCGCATGGAGGACGTATATCAAATAACTTAAGCCTTCCTGCCTAATTCTTTATTGTGTTGGATCAGGAGCAGAAGAAAACCAGCTTATTGAAAAAGCTCAGGTTTGTGACAATCTGCCATGGGCGGCCCAAAGTCTCCCTTCTCCATTTCAGATCTGAAGCATCCACTTGCAGACAAATAGATCCATTAATGTCTTCATTTTCCTCATCCGAGCTGTAATTTGGCCCAAAACTGTACGGCTGGGTCACTCCGATATTGCTCGCTGTTCTTTTGTTTTTTATTTTTTTTTGCTATGCTAATTTTAGCTTAGGCTTGTGAGGTGCTATAAGCTAGCGGGAGAGAGTCTAAACAAAGGGTTGATGGGAAATTAGCCGGAGGCTTATATGTCTTGAAAATGATAAAGCTTTTTGATTTTTGGCTAAAAACTGCATACTCGTAATTAAAAACCACTGGGAATGTTTTTACAATAGAAAAAATTACATAGTTAAAGTGAGACTTAAAGCCAAAGACAATGTCTATTTTAAGACATATGAATTGGTGAGGGGAAGTATGACCATCTTAATTTTAAAAGATTTAACTTTAAATAATCTGAATTATTTGCTTTTTCTAATGTTGAATAAAAAAAGGAGGTTCTCTAAGTGAAGTGTTTGAGAACTACCCTTAAGGAACATATTCTGTAAAGATGAGGGACTTGCAGTGGTAAAGGTGTTGTGCGACTTTAGGCTTTTGCTTTGATATGCACATCTGCCACACTTGGTTAAGGGTGAGAAAAAATGTGTGGAAAGTAACTGTAGTAGCACCTGCAGTTATGCTTTAGTTAATGTTTGCTTCTACCACAGGGTCTTGACTTGGTTGAGGAGCGTATTATTCAATTAAACCATTTTTAAATAAACGGTTTAATGTCTTTTTATGTTGGTGAGCCATAGTTGTTATTGTTTTCTTTGTTTAAAACCAGGATACTCATTAAAGAAGACCTACAGCAATGGAAGCATATGGTCCCAGAAATAAAAACCCTTTCTAGCCACAAAAGGAGATGTTCTTATTAGTTTTTTTTCCCCTCCCCTCTGATTCTCCATCAGGGAGCCCTTTGCAATTTAATCATCACTAAAATCATTAAAAAGATCTGAAGATTAAATTATATTGGCATTTGCAAAATTATGTAATACATTTACATTACAATGAAGAAATTAAAATAATGCATTTCCGCTGTCTGGGGTGTATGAAATCTCCACTTGGGAAATATAACTGGAGAAGTGGACAGACCCTTATTTTCTTTGCCTTTGGTGGCAGTTAATAGGCTTGCAGAGTCTCGGATTTCATTGTATGAACTTTTCTGCTCTTTTGATGGATTTCACTGAAAGTCTCAGCGGTGTTTCTGAATTATGAAATGAAAACGCATTTTTTTGGGTGGCGAGTTGGTGAAATTGAATTAGTTATACTTAAAATATTGCTTGGCAACTGGGGAAGTATTTAAAGTTGCTTAATTTGAAGTAAGGAGCCGTTTAGATTTTCATTTCTATAATCACACACTGCATAGGGTTTGAATGTGCGTAAGACGTCTGTTTGTGGGTTCCAGGCTTGACCGATGAGGAGATCGAGTTGGCCATCCAGCGCTCTGGTAGCACTGAGGAAGTTCTTCCTCAGAATCCTGTGGGGCTCCCACATCCTCCCTATACAACTCTGCTTGCTCCTGCACCACCCAGTGAGTACATACGCCTCTTTTTCCCTCTAAACACTTGTTCTGTGAATACTGTTGACATTCATTCGCATTTTCTCATCTCAAAAAAAGCAATTGAATAGAAATTGTAAACTACATTTTTTTGTTGACTTCCACTGGTCTTTGAGAGAGGTCTTCCCTACCATCTGTGTTAAGTGGGACTGTTAAAAGGTTTCTGAATCTTGTGATCTATCTCATATAGCCTTGGTATTGTGCTTTGCTAGTTTTTCTGAGTTCAGTCAGAGACCATTGTACATTACAAGCTAAAAAAAATGGCAGTTTCTTGGGGTGCCACACTGGTAACATCCCACACCAAAACCTGTATCTTTATTACCTCAGGAAGTTGTGAGTGCTGTCCACTGATTTTCCAATGCAGAATGAAGTCTGCGTAATGTTTAACCCATATGACAATGATTCCAGATGTATTCCACCCTCATTTATTACCACACTGTCCTTGACTCCCTCGGCATCTCATGTTTTGTAATGAAAGTGATGTTGATGGGATGGCCATGTAGTTAGGAAGACTTGCAGCTCTCTGTCCATAGTGGGGGGTTTTATATCAAAACGGCTATAAGGGAGCTGCATAATGAGGTGAGAGCGGGGAGTCTTGTATGGGGGGTCATGCCAGAAAGAGGGGGCTACCTCCCTTTGATGTCCTTCTTATGGGTACGGTGCACAGGGACCCGCATCCATCTCTGTCGCAATAATGGATACTCTGATCTCTATTTCCACACAGTAGAAGGACAGGAAGGCCTCCACTGAACCCAATAAATTTGAGAGGAGATTGGAAAAACGGGGGATGGAGACCAGTTTAAGTGACCAAATAAAAAAAGGAAGATGGCAATGTGGAACTGGTAGAGAAAAGGGGAAAGATAGTGGAAGAATGAAAGGTCTGAAAGGAGGGGTAAAAGAGCAAGTGAAAAGCCCTGGTGATGCAGTAAGACATGTTCAGGGTCAACCACCCATTCCAAGGACTCCCAGGCCCTTCAGGTGCATGGTATTCTGGGATAGGTGACAGTCTATCCCAGCTGCAATGTTGACGAAGACGCAAATTTATGTGGTTATCATATGGATGCTGAGAGTGATTCAAAATTTTTTGACTGGAAAGGTTACAGGTTCAGTGAATGCTGCACCAGCAGTAAAACATACCCTTGAAGAAGGAAAAACCAAAACGCCATTCACCTTGAAAAGATGCTGCATAGTCCAATAGGAATGGGTCTCTCGTTTTATTTGCATGTTAAATCAGAAGTTTTAAAGGGCTCTAGATCCATGTAGTTGACTTACTCCAAGCCCCAGAACACGTGGCACACAACCCATTTGGTAAAATCCAAACCGTGCTAGGATATCAATGGGATTTTAACTATTTTTCTATGAAGTTAACCTTTTATTCTGGCATCAGCAGAGTTAAAAAATACATATTTCCTGTATACATTTGGGGGGAGGCGTGGTCCACAGCCAAGGACAGGAGAACAGACTTGCGCTCCCCCAAAGGGGAGTGGGAAAGAGGGACAACACATGAATGGCACTGTACCAAACAGAGGCATGAAGAGCAGAATAAATTATCAAGAAAAGAGAGTAAAAGGAGATGAGAATAGAGGACAGAACCCCGGTGCACCATACTTTCCCAAGCTTCTAACTTCTAGTAGCTTACTAGCAACTAATTGTTATTGTAATAATAATGATAATAATAGAAAATCTACATTTTTAGCATAACAATATTAATACAATATAGTATTAATCCAGGAAGGGGAATGGGCCACCCTGGCCCGGTTTATGAAACAATCTTCTCTGCTTGGATCTGTGGAGAAATATGTATAATGGATGTAAATGAAAAGTATAACTATTCCCCCAAACTTCATTACAGTAGGTGAGGTAGAGGGAGCAATATGTTAAATATTCTCTGATTATTATTCTGGCAATAAGCCTGTCCAAAGAGGAATTTTTAAGCCTAACTTTGAATGTAGAAACTGTGTCGGCCTCTCCTACATGAGCTGGGAGCTTATTCTGTAAGACATGGGCTTGGTGGTTAAAGCCTCTACCTTTACAAATTCTGAGAACCACTGTAAAAGATTCTGGTTGGTTGGTAAGGCACTATGAGATCTTTAATGTACGGTAGGTTATTAAATAGTATTATTGATACCACTATCTGTCTGGAGGCCAGATAAGGATGTTTTATTTGTACAGTATTACTTATACACAGAGGGAAATCAGAGTGTTTTACTAAAATAAGGAGTTGCAGGCTCAAACCTGAGTAGGACTCATCCCCTAGCCTTTCTGACCTTATTGTCATGCTCTTGAGCAAAACCTTTGACTCCAAGTTTGTAAGTATAGCTGCTCTGCTGCCAAAGGTAGGATGTGTGGTTTTACTGGATAGCTCTCAGAAATGTATGTGAGCAGGGTCTCAAAAAAAAAAAAAAAAAAGCTTGGGCTCACTTTCCGGCGCTGCATGTAAAAATAAATTAATTACTGTATTTTTCTGTATTTTCTTCACATCATAGTTGCCCTTTAGTGTAGCGTACATGTCACGAATGTATTTTCAGTACGGTCAGGAAAAAAATAATCATATACATTCAAGGAATCCCTGATTTTTTTTCTCTCCTAATTTTTCTCATTTTTCCAGGTCCAGCAGGCTACAGATGGAGAGACTATGGCGCCCTCACCATCATTATGGCGGGCATGGCGTTTGGCTTTCATCAGCTTTACAAGGCAACTGAAACCATTTTTTTGACTGCTTTTCCATTGCCCTCATATTTACCGTACTTTCTTTTTAGAATTCCGCACTTCATACTTTTCCATTACTTTTCATGACCACTAAAATAGTAGGCACCATTTGATGATGGATTGTCCTACATGAGCTTAAAAGTGGATTTAAATTTCTTCTTTTTTTTCTAGAACTACCCCACTTAAAGCTCCTCTTTTTTAACTTCTACTTCTCTATTTTCTTGTAAAGTAAAATTTCCGCAACATATCATAGAACCTTGTCTTTTTCAGACAACTTGCAGCCTAAAGACGATCACCCTGGTTTTCATCAGGCCTTGCAACCCTTGAACATGAGCTCATGAAGTGCTTTGTCCCCGGTGGCATTAATCCCATAGTGGTTGTTAGGAGGAGTCTAAACGGCATGTGGAGACCATTACTTTTATTTTCGAGTGGGATAGGAGTTCTAGTAGTAACAGCTCTTGGCCTAAATGACAGGCCCTCTGTAAAAGAAAAAGCGATAAACTAACATGCACATTAATTTATTACTCTGATCCTTTTAGCCTTTTTCTGAAGATATTTTCGCACAATTTTTATTCTTTTATTAGCTTTTTTTTTCTTTTGTTTTGTCTTAGGTGACAAACACATAGTATTAGCTCACTGTTTACTGTATGAAACAGTGTTTGCCTTCCACAAATCACCTGGTAGGTGGGATTTCCTGGTGGGACAGCACAGGTTGCTGTCATGTCACCGGAGCGCAGCGCCAGCCGCACCATATGTCCACGCTTCTGCCCATACTTTTGTTATGTTGTGGTGCACCTTGTAAACAGCACACTCCCAGCAACCCACTTATTAATTACCACATGTAGACATCCATTTAATCTTTTTCTCTAAAAAGTGTTTATTACTTACACTGCTGTTGATTGTGCTTTCCCAGCTGTAGAGGAAACCCAACAGGCTGGAAGCCAACTAAAAAATGGAAGTGAGTGATTAGGTTATTCACCGTTTAAGCCAGTGTATGTCAGATGTTGATAATTTTAAGGAGCTCTTTCTTTGCCCTTTTGGGTAAAACATGACAAGCGCTTGTTTAAAAAGTGAAATTAGATGCTTACGAAGCTATAATCTAGGCAAAAACTTTAAAAACCCTCCTGGTCTAACTTTTTGAAGTCTTTGGTGTGGTAATTCAAACACCTAGTAGTGCAGTTTTGACATTGTGGTGAGTTTCTAGAGTTCAACAGTGCCTTTGACCTCACTCTGCCAATTCGAAGTGGTTGTGTCTTTTGCTCATCTTTCGGTCCCTTTCCACTAGAGAGAAGTCTAATATTGTGTCTTGCTTTTAATTGCAGAAATACATCCTTCCTCTCATTATGGGAAGCCGAGAGGACAAGAAGCATCTGCAGAGGATGGAGAGCAACATTGCTGCAATGAGTGGCACGCTGACACAGACAGGTGAAGATTAATATCTTCATCACTTTCTCCCTCCTTAACATTTTCCCTCATTTATCTGTCGCCAAAATCGAGGGGCCCTGCACGTTTTTAACAAATGACGCCGCTGTCATTTCGCTTTAATTTGAAATTGCTTGTTTACTGTCAGGCTCGGGCTCAATTAATTACGTTTCGCTGAAAAGCTCTTAACCTCAGAATATTAATGAGGAGTTGGGAAATGACAACTTTTCTCAACCCCCCACCCATTCCTTCAGACTCTCCCCTTCCATCCGTCTACCCCTGCACCAACCTCACCCCCATCCAAACCTCCATTGCCATCATCATCAGCCACCCGCTCCCCCTTAGGTGGGCAGAAAGTTCATTTTAATTTTGTGTACAAGTATGTGTGTTTTCGTGTGCAACCCAGCACTATGTGGTGTTTGGGCTCAGCACTGGCCCCAGTGTGATTAAGTGCATGGTGACAGGTGCTGCTCCCATGTTGGACAGGTGAGGAATCTCAACCTGGCTGTCAGACAGGGAGAGAGATGCTTTCCTAGCTCTTTGTCAGTGTAATTAAAAATCCAGGGAAGCGTAAATGAGAGAAGCACTCTGAGAAACTTGGGTCTTGTTAGCAGTGGCGTTTTGCACCTGAAACGCACCAATCCATGAGAGGGGTGCCTTGACGGGGAAAAAAAAAAAACAACACGCTCTAAAGCAAATAAAGTAAAGGGGAAAATTCAATAGTCTGTATTTACTACTTTAAAGATGTCAGTTTTTTTAATAAAAAGATAAATCAGGCCCACTTGATTGGGTGAAATCAGATTTAGCTAAAATTCCACAATATTGAGGATGTTTTTAATCAATAAATTGAATGATGTAAATTAGAAAAAGGAAGCAAAATAAATTCATGTCTGATCCAGAAACCTTTCTCCACATTTTAACCAGATTTTTATGACAACAGCTTATGAAAGGTATTGCTTTTTAGATCTATACTTTGGACATACATATGTGTCATGAAAGTTTTTATTTGATACAATTAAGATTTGGACTTTTTTTTCCTTTTGAAACTCTAGTTATTTGCTCAAACAGCAAGGCCAGAATTGAAGCAGATTGGAAATCACTTTACTCCTTTTTTTTTTTTATAATCTAGTTGTCCTTATTTCTTACATTCCTGGAGCTCCTCTTTGTAAATACTGAGAAGGAGGCCTAAGGGGAAGAACAACCTCAGTATCCTTCTACTAGGGATGATCAGATTGTTTTGGGCCCGATCTGATTCAGACTCATTCTATTTTGAAAATCTTCCAGTTCCAGGTCCCTATTCAATACTTTGCAACACATAAAAAATGAACTAATGCAAAAAATAAAAATACAAATCAGGTTGTCAATTTCTTCACTTTATTTTATCTTTCAACACCTAAACAGAGGAATTCAGTACTTAACTTGAATAGTAAAGTAAAAAAAAAAAAAAGGAAAGTTAGTTAACTATTAACTAGTAAAAATTTAATGTTTACATGTTTTACATGTTTAATTCTCTTTAGTAGGTCTTTGTTTGCATTGAGACAAACCAATAAAGACAGCTGTTGTTAGGGCTCAGTAACTTTATCAAAAGTCATTGAGCCCAGATGTTTGAAACTGAAAATCTCGTAACTTTACCAAACTGTTTTTGTGTGCCTCCTGCTCAAACTAGTGCTGTACACTGCTGCGCTTTATGGCAACAAAATGCTGTGATCCCTTCATGATAAGCAGACTTCTAGAAGAATACTTGTCTGTAGCTTGAAATACATTGCACTGATGAAAATAATGAGACCAAAATATCCAATCCGTGATCGGCATGCAACATCAGGTTTCGATTGAGTCTGAAACTACGTGATCAGGCCCAATTTTCAACCACATTGGAGTGGGACAAACCTTCCTTCTACCACCATATTCAGTGTCCCTCCACTGAATGTGTCCAACCATCTCAATCTGGCTCTTCCGGCTTTATCTCTAAAACATATAATCGAAAATGTTCCGTCTGATGTAATAATGATTATGTAAAAAAAAGAAAAAATGTATAATGTAACATTGACAATAGTAGGCTGCCACATGCTGCCTATTGTCATCTGATCCACGTACATATATATTTCCTACTATCTTTAGTCTTTTAAACAATTAAATTACAGTTTTTTCCTTTTTCAGTGTGAAAGCACAATATGACCAGTTTTTTATGCCTCATGTACCAGGCCGTAACACTTACTACCAACCCAGAACCATCATTATAATGAAACCTATATTTACATGTAAAATGACATTGAAAAAGGTTAGTTCACTCATACAGCTTACAGCTATGCTGTTGCTGCTTTGCCAGGAATCAGAGGTGCACAGAGGAAAAGGACGTCAGTGCGCTCTGGGGACACTCTGGGGACTATTCAGGGAATACTTTTCTAGAAAGATCAATCACTGTTAAGATGTTTACATTAAACACTAGTGACTTTTTTTGTATGAAAATGTCCTCTAAGGTTAGAAGGAGAAGAAGTTGTGGTTTTGCAGCTTACCTTTTTTTTTATGGGGGAAAAAAAAGAGCTGCTCAGTCACTGAGGATGAACATATACACTGACATGACCAAAAATAACAGATGGAGTCAGATAAAGAGTGCATGTCTGATTCTTTAAAGCAAATAATACGAAAATCTTAGCCTGACCATTCCAACCCCTGCTATTGTGTGTCTTAACTGTCATGTTCGGTGTGCTGGAAAATCTCCATTCCTTTATAAAGTTGCTGTAGTTTGTTTTCTGTTTTAAACTGGAAAACCGAAATAGATTCATTTGTGTATTTTCACTTTTGGCAGAGCAGTTATAGGTAGGATCCAATTCTGCAAACATGCTTTATTGGATTTCTCCCCCTTGAGGAGCCAAATGATCATAACATGGCAGTTATTTCGTGGGTGGAGGACAGCAACTGTGCGATATGGCGTGCAAGGTGTGCCACCCAGAATCTGGTTAACAAATATATGCTTTTTTTTATGGTTTTGTTTTTTTTTTTTCCTCTCAACTATGCAAACACATTTACCCTCATTGGTTCACTACCCATTCTCACCCTACTTATCATGTTTTGGAGATTTGCCAGCTTGCACACCCAGTTCTATTTGTCATCAAGAACAGGATTTTAGACTAAGAATCCTCTCTCATTTTGTCAGTTAAGACGGAAAGACTTGATAATGGTGACAAAAAAAAACCAGTTGATCTTTGTTCAGTCAGTGTATAAAACTAATTTGCTATGACTACAGTAGCCAAACTGCTATTGTAGTTAATGACTGTTGTAGTTAACAGTTGGGGAGAGAGGTTGCAATTACACTGAGAGTTTTCTCCCCCTGCTTTCCCTTTGTTACCCCCTCCTTCTCTCTTCATTGCTGTGAGTAATAGCGACGGACTGCCTCGCTGCTGCCAATTGCTTGAACCCGCTTTTGTTAAAGTTCATGTATTTCTCTAGTGCCAGGCCCAATGAGGTGATGTATCCTTTTGAGAGGGGACTGCATTAGTCTTTCTCTGCAGCCAGAGCTCAAGAGGGCCTTGAGTCCTATTATGATTTGCCTACAACTTCACAAGACAATTAATGAATGGATCTTGGAACTCCTTCAGTGTGGCCAGGCTGCGATGGAATGTGCGACTGTTTTTGGCACTCTTTGTTGGTGGGAACCATATTGGTGACCAGCTGGCCATTAAAAACAGAGACAGGCCTGGACATATGTAGTATGCATTATGGCGAGGTATTTACTGAATAATTTACTGAATACACAATGCGCTTCCTCCTCGCAGCAGCTGCAAGCCTCGCACGATAACTTGTCTGGTCCTTCCTCTCGCACAAGCACATTAGAATCGCCTCCTCCTGATTCATGCCCGGCCAGAAATGTAGACTTTATTAATATTCTTGGCTTTGTGTCTGTAATAGCTGGGAGGAAGAAGTTATGCATTTTTGTTGACTGCCGGAGCAGCACAAAATCGTCAACTTTGTGCAGAGACATGCAAATAGCTGGACTGGGAACTGTTTGGCTCAAGTGGCTGAAAAAGAAGTGTCAATGGTAATTCACAGACAGCATTACAGGCTGGCTGTGTCACCCACACATCTGGGAAAGCTGTTTTGTGGTTGGACGTATTTAAGCACTAATAGAGCCACTCGTGATTTTGGGGTGTGCACCCTGTCATGATCTAGAAATGCTTTTTTTTTTTAAGTCGTTTTCTGTTTTTTTTTTTTTTTTGTTTTTTTTTTCATGACCTTAAAAAGACGATTATACACACTCTTTATGGAAAAACTGAAAAGCAAACTCCAAATAATTTACACTATGATCTCGGGCCCCGACCAGATCTCCTGCTCAAACTTGCACTCCCTAAGACTGCACATGAAATGAAAAGATCAAATGTTAAGCACCCCACCCATATTGATACAACTCCACCCACTTAAACACAGGTGTCACTACAAGAAATTAGGCTCTTTGAAGGATCAAATATTTTGTCTGTGTTTTTTTTTTTTTCCAAAAGAAACCCTACTCCCAAATGGGCCTCCTCTTTTGTCCCAGCCGGGGGTTAATGTGAGAGGAGGGTTCTCCACATCCAGTCCAGCCGGCTGCAGCCCAGGCTTTTAACCATTGGCCTGACAACATCAGCAGTGGACGGCCACAATATCTGTTGATGTTAATCCCATTAGGCTTGATTTAACACTTTACATGCCCATGATTTATATGAATGTTTATTGGTTTTCTGTAATATAATCAGCTCAGGGAAACTTAATGCATTGTTTGGTAATACACGTGTGACTGGAAGCAGAGGGCAACAAACTATGCCTGGTGTTATTTGAAATCATACACCTTCGTCCAACACCAACACTTGAACTAATTCAATCTTCAAAGTCAATGGAAAAAGAACAATATTTATTAGGATTAGGAGGGACATTTTGTCTGGCAGCCTCTTCCCAAATAAGAGCCTTGTTTTTTCCTTTGTTGATCGTTTGAGGATTTAAGATGCATTAGACGGCAGTGTCTGGGTGGATAATGGAAGGTTAGAGACTGTTATTTAATTTAAGTTCAGACACAAAAGATTAATACCTCCATCCTATGAGCACCCCCTCCTTCCCTCCCTTAACTCTCAATGCCGCACAACAACAACAGAAAAAACTGCCACTGAAGTTACCCTGTATTAGCTCTGATTACAGTTCTTAAAGGACATCTTTGATCTGTGATACAGGCCTCATCAATTCTGTCGTCTTCTCTGGAGAAAAATAATATCATTACTGAAGTAACCTTTAGCAATATTCTGTTTTTTATGTCTTCTTTTTGAGGAATTTACATTGATAGTTTTTCTGCTTGTTTTTCAGTCAGCCAGCTTCAGCAAACACTGTCGTCCATCCAGGAGCTCCTGACCCAACAGCAGCAGAGAATCCAGGAGCTCTCTCAGGAACTTTCTACCGCAAAGGTAGAGTAGCTAACTCGGCAGCTTGTAGTCCCCCATTTCGCTGTAGTGCTGTGTGCACACCGAGCATGTGTGGCACATTTAAGACCGTGCTGAACGTGGGTTCACACAGGTCTGTCGCTACCCAATGCTTGCTCATGTACCTACAGTTGAAAGAGACTTGGTGCAAAATGTCGAAGCGGCGAAAATCTCGTAAATCTTGCTCCAGGCCTTTTCTTTCACAGCTCTATTCTGATATAAGAAAGACTTGGCGTCATATAGTTCCAACCAGGCCCAAACCGCGATTACTAATTTTTCTTCATGACGGATTTCCAACCGGTTGGCATAGATTTCCAAATCCAAGTCCCCTATTGGTTTAACTTTTGACGCACACTTAATTGTTGCTTGTTTTGTTTGTAGAAAACTGACTTAAAAACTCACGTAGCAACACAAAAGTTTTGAACGCTGAACCCCAAAAGCCACATTTGAGTGCAGTTAACGTAGACTTTATAGTGATGGTGGTCGCGTGTTTCCAACCCTGTGGTGAACATAGCATAATGCATACATATTTGGAACACTGTCATTCAATTTTACTCTTTATGACTCTTACAGTTAGACACATTTCAAGCTGTTTGTCTAAACCATGTGATCAAACTTTGTTGCTAGAAAACTAAAAGCAGTTCTGAAAAGCTTTGTAGGATTATTTTAAACATGTTGTTTTTTTTACAGACTACATGTTAGTTTCTCTTGCTGCCTCTGTGACCTAAAAACCTCACAGCTATAAACCTGAAAGACCGGCAGTGTGATGTTTAGCAAAGAACGGCTCAAAATGAATGAAAACATCTCTTTATATGTTTGCTTTATGTGTTGCGTCAAAAAATGTCCAAATACCATATTTCTGCAGTTAAGATGTCGCACAGTAATCGCTCCACTCCCTTGCAGTGTGCAAACATTGCTTTTCTTTCTGATGTCTCCATTATCTGTCTGATTGGATGACCAAAGCGGCTTATGAATCTTTACATTTTTCTTATCTCCTATTAACAAGGACCTTTTACAGATAAATGAGGGCAGGTCATGGGAGGAAAACCGCATACGTCCATTTAAACAGTGCTGACCTCAGGTTTGTGTTTTTTTTAAGAGACGCCAGCGTGAAAGCGATGGATCTACAAAGTTTTCTTTGTCTCCAGATTCTTGTATTTGGACGCACGCCTTGTTTTATGCCTGAAATCTGTGCACAGTTTTGAGAAATATCCTGTCTATGGTGTAAAGTCGGCACATTTTCTCTGCATACAAGTAACTTATGCAAAATTAGGTGCAACATTTTAAATCTATAAATCTAAATAATTTGGTCAAGAAAATGACTGAATAACTTTAAAGATTGGCAGAAATACCACCATCAAGTTGTTCACGGGGAGCTGAATGGGCCTAACCCAGCTTTAATCAATCGAACTTTATTTACTGTATTTATCCTGCCTGTGTGGCCTCTGATTTAATTTAGCTCAGTTATTTCTTTCAAAACATTTCACATAAAAAGCTAATATATTTACAGAAAGATTGAGAAAGGAAAGGAGATTAAATCATGTGTTTAAAAAAAAAATTTAAAAAAAATTCAACGCATCTTGATTTATTTGAGCAGTTTCAACGTGGAGGAGAATCACCAATCTATGAAATAAAATGTATTTAAATAAAAATGATCACCTTAAAAAAAATAAAAATAAATAAATAAGACATTAGCAGTATTCTGTTCGGATCAACATAATACTTTGCGTCTTTTGAAGAAAATTAACAAAAACTCAAGATTTATCTTCTTGGCTTTTTGATTTTCTGCTTTAGACCTTTGCCAAAAAATAGAGACTTCAAAAAGAGAGAAATCATTAAATCAAAAAGTGTTTCCAACAACCGCGTTTTGATATAATTTTATTTTAATTCGTTTGGATATGTGACATTCCAAGTTTTTTGCTCTCTTCAAGTCTTTTTGGACATATTAAATTCACTTACATGACTACTACCTCCTAATGTTGGATGTTAGAATTGTATTTTCTGTTTAAGCTAGCCTCAGTCAGAAGTACATTTTTAAAAAAAATCGACATATCGAAGCAGTCAGCTTCACCGGCCCTATTCCCTTTTATCAGTCATTGTGGATTACACCAACATAAAGATTTAGGTTAGAATCTTCAGGTTCTTTTTAACCCAATGAGACGACTATTGTTGTGATTTTGGGCTATACAGATAAAGTTGAATTAAATTGAAACAGTTTCTCAAACCCATTAACTCCAAAATTATGACAATCACACAACAAAAGCTACTCCATACTCAGCTGCATCTCATCATGAGACAATAATCTGTGACCATAACCATCCTCTTTGTATCTTCATTTTTATAGACATTGTTCACGAGCTCTTCAGAATTACAGGTGTTTAAGTGAATCACATTATTTGATTGTTTTTTTTTTTGTAAACGTATGAGGAGGGATGACATGTTGCTTGATTTTTATAACACTTCTCATAAAATGCTTTACGGTCTCCAGGCTAAAAAAAAAAAAAAGCCTTGTAAGAAGCAATCTAAGACAATATTTTATGTCCACAGCTTGTTAAGCACAGACGTATGAAACTACAGCATCTGGATATCTTAGGAAAACATATGTGGACACATCTGTTTCTTCACAATTAAAGGAATAAAATATGGACGTGTTCCGAGGAATAGGTTAATCAAAAGTGATGATTTGAGTCTTGTTTTCGGTTCCGTGTCCAACAAGAGGGGCCTAAAGTGTAAAGATATTTATCCTCAGTGATCTGATCAAAAAATGATGCTGATTTGTACCAGAAGTCTTTAAAATGGTCTTGTGGCTGAGCAGTTGAAACAATAACTTCCATCCACCATAAAGGAACAAACTTTTTTTAATTTTTTGCATTTGTCATAACTAAATAGCAGATTGAATTTAAAAGTCTACTTCATTTGCTATGAGTGCTTTGTTGGACAGCAGTAGTGTATAAAAAGTATATTTCCCATCAAAACAGCCATTAAACAAATCATAAACTCTGCTTTATAGTTACAGCGCTGATCTTAAATTTTCCCTCTGAGTCGGCACAGCCCTCTTGTTGTCTCAGGCCATGGGGAAATTGAAAATTGTTTTCAGGTCAGGATGTTTGATGAGAAACACATGTTGGAGCCGGGGAGCTACTTATGATTCACCGTTTGCGGCTTTCAAGGTTTTCTGCACTGCGCTGCTTAAGTTCGCCACACTTAGCAATTATCCCTCTCAACACGGAAATGTGCCTTTAACCCAAAACACATGGAGACTTCTGTTTCTCAGCTGCTAAGTAAACATTTTTCCAGTTGGAAACCACTCGATTGCCGAGTGCGTCTGCCGTTCCTAAAGGAGGGAGCTCATTATGGAAGTGAATGTCGGCGGATCGACTCGTGTTCATGCGCCCACACCCCCATAAAGCCCAAGAACAAGCAGCACATTTCCCAGATTTCTCCATTTTATTTTAGTCATCTATCTGACTCTGTAAGGACACAGTACTGTTTCCAGCCACCGTGTTCCGGAGTTGCCTCGGGAAGATTCATCCCTGATGTTCTACAGCCAAGTTTATTTCTGCTCCATTATCGTTACAAATCTGCCTGTTAACTGTGTTTGCCCTGCTGTCTCAACTCACTGATCGCTCCTTTTATTAGTGGATACTACATAAAAGATTAGAAACCGCCTCCTTGCTTGCACAAGATGAAGTGCCAGTGGGAAAGTGCATAAATAGAGTGAAATCAATTGCACTGTACCAGTGTTTCCACTCAAAAACACTCCTCTGGGGACTTCTTTTTGAAACTAATTCCATCATAAATATACATGTGTTACAGAAAAACACACTGTCTGCCGGCAGTCTAACTGTGAATTAATTTGCCTTCAAACACTCTTAAACAAGCCTTGTTAAAGATCTTATCTTCTTGTTGCTAATGGTCCACAGGCATTTATCTTCATTTAGCCAGATGCGCTGCCGTCTTTGGCTGCTGTTGCAATTGAAACTCTCTTTTTCACACTCTCTCCACTGCTTTCATTGTTTCTAATATGTACGTTTAGTTTCATATCCCTCTCCTTGTTTTGCTTTTTTCTTTTTTTTTTTTAAAATAAACTCAGTTAACCAGCAGAAATGAGCTGACCTCATCACGCCTAAACACCCAACTGAGACATGTTAGTTTCAAGGCTTTTAAACCAATTAGGAAAAAGCTTTGCTTTGAGCAGTGTTAACTCAGCTAAAACACACCGCTAGCCCACATGTTTGGGGATGATTATTTCTTTTATTATTTTATAAATGGCACTACTAACTGGGTGTACTTTACTTTCATTTCTTTCATTTATTTATTTACTTATTTACGTAAAAATAAATATAAAGAAACCCGAAAAGACAGCAGGGTGTTGGGGAAAAAAAAACATCTAATTTTTCTAGCCACAGGGTCAAATTTGGCCACCATTTTTTTTCTATTTATTATACTTATTTATTTATTTATTATTTGGCTGCCATTAAGGAGGAAATAAAAAAATATTGTCAAATTAAATTTAAAGTCCCAGATGAACGTTGTATTTGGATTCCTTAGGTTTAAAATAAATGGAAACACCTCTGCAAAATAAAAATGTGTGGTTAAAACAACCACTTCTTCTTATTTGAACTAAATAACTACCCAATACGTTTTTAACAAAGAGCCAAACGCCATGTTAAAGAGAAAAACAGGATGCAAAATAATACATTTATTTTACCAAGTCTTCTAAAGAGAAATTAAATGAATTTAAAGTTGTTTTTTTAGACGAAAAAAAAAAGAAAATAGATTTTTTTTTGTTATTCTGATGACATAGTGATGTAAATATTGAGGAGTTTTTTTTTTTCCTGTAAGAGCAACAGAAGGAGTGGCTCTTAAAAGCTACTTTAGTATCGCAGTTCCATGTTTTGATGAGCAGTTTGCGAAAACATCACATCTTCCACTCATGTGGTCTATTGAACATGTGTTGACACTTCAGGTGGGGCTTTTAAAGTTCTTCCATTTGCTGCAGTCATTGATACCCCGACCACTCAGCCCCCGCTCGAGCATCTAGTGCACTTGACACAAGATCTTTCCTCTTGGTGTACATATACAAACTGACATAATGTATTTCAGTGCAGACTTTTTTTTTTTTTTTTTTTTTTTTTTTTATAACCCAACATTTAATTAGGTTTCTTAATAAGACATACGTCAGAGTTGGTGTTGTGTGACAAGTCTTGATGTGAGATATTACATGGTGCTGCTCTGTAGATAGTACATATAATGAATGTAGCCGGCGGGTAATGTGTCTACTTTTAAAGGATTGTGCTCTTGTTTTAGGTGACAGAAGTGTATAGGAATCATTCGGTTTCACATATTTTGAGCAATATCTGCCTTTTCTCAAGCGATTCAGTGTTGGAATATTTGCAGCTCAGCCTTTACAGCAATTAATTTTTTCAGCATAAAATGAGAGAGAAGCAGTATTGAGCCTTATTATGCGGGTGCCTTAGGGAGGCGAGGGATTAAGATGGTTCTAATGAGGTGATGGCTGTAATAAGAGTGTCTTCAGCAGGCCTCCAATGCACCACCTCTAAAACACGACTCCTTATCGGAGAGGCTTCAGAAGCTAATAAGAAGCGGAAAAGGGAGAAAAACTCTTTCCCGCTCATCTCCGTTTACCGTCTCCCTTCACTTCTCCTCCTCTGCCTCCCACCATCCACTGTAAATGAGTCTGATCCCTTTCAGATGTGATTCAATTAATTTTTTCTTAGATTTAATTACAAGCTAGAGAGTCCAAGTTATCCTTCTCCCCTCGATAGGGGGTCCACCATTCCTAAGAAGCTTCCTCTGTTGAGTCAGGAGAGTCTTAATTGCAGCTTTTACTTTGCTTTTATCTCACTTTTCCCTTGTCTGTTTTCTTCTCTCCCTTTGTCATAGTGGTCTCTCGCTATTGTTTTCGTATATACTTGTAGATTCAGAAAAAAAAAAACAGCTAAAGCTTTAGCTGTTGCCAAAAATGTGGACATTCTTATAACATAACCCAAATTTTTTATTTCAATTCACACAAGTCAAATGAATAATCATGACGCCAGACCGGAATTCAATGACACCAAGTTTTTCATACATCGGAATAGAGCTGTGAAAAAAAAAAAAAAAGCCCGGAGCACATATTGCTAGATTTGCAACACTGCGACATTTTGCACTGAACCTCTTCCAACTGTAGATACATGCGCTAGTATCGGGTAGTGACGGTCCAGTTTCAACTGGACTAATAATAAAAGCGCGTTTAGGAACCTGCATTCTTAAACATGCATCACAATCCTGGTGTATGTAGCATAGAATGTAGCATAAAACAGAAATAAATCAGTTTAGTTGTTTACCTCACATGATCACATTTATCCTATAACCCTTTCCGTACCGTTAACTTCTTGACAGAAGTATAGCAAAGGCTTTTTTTATTCTTGTTTTCTACTAAACTGTAGATGTTACAGCTTCTATTATTAGAATTTGACTTCTTTATAGACCTCGGCCAACTTCCCTTTTTTTCTTGTCGTTTCAAAGGTTACTAAAAAAGTGCTCCAGAGACCGATTTTCAGTAGAAATTTGCTATTCAAATGCTTTTTTTATGATATCGTGTAGCATTTCATGCAGCACCTGTGTGTTTGGGGTGTGTGCGTGTTTTTGTGTGCGTGTGTCTCTGAATGATAACGCAAGCCTTTGATAAAAGAACAAAACAGACTGCAAAGCTTTGGTCTGCCTGTATAAATGTAGCCATTGTTTAAGACAGTCATTATCCAAAACACTGTACACTGACCTAATCTTTTCTAGATAGTATGAAAAATTATGTAAAGACTATGATTCACTCTCACTGCATCATAAGGCAGCTTCGGCCATGTTTGCACTCCTTTCATTCATAACCACACTAAGCCGTTGTGAGGTTGTTATGGAGACTGATGACTGCACAGAATATGTGGCTTTTAGCATTTGCATTTGTCATATTTGTTTATGTTACACGAGCTTTCTTTAAAAATGGTTTTAATATTCCGTATAAAAGAGGCCAAAAGTAAAGGAACTATTCTGATACTACATTGTTACTTCTCTGTTGCAGCACTTTTGTTTTAGTTTGTTTGATACAATATTGTCCTCTGTTTGTCCTGCAGGCATCGACCTCAACCAACCGCATCCTGGACAACCAAACAATCGCAGATCTGAAGGCTGAGATTGTCTCTTTGAAAGGATTACTGCTCAGCAGGTACATGAAACCCAAACCAATCAAGGACTGGATATTTAAACTTTCAGATACATGTGTATTAGTGTCTGTATGCTCAAAATGATAGTTTGGTTTTTTTCCCCCCAATTTTTTTTTTTGCTGGAAGTTTGCTTTATTTACTAAGTATTTGTGAGATATTCAGCTCTAACTTCCACTTCCTTTTTTAACTGAAATGAAGGCGCTCCCTTATTTTATCATTTACATAATAAAACCACTGTTGGAGACAAAACACATGAGAGTGAAAGGAACAGCAAAGCCGAGACAGGTCTGTACAGAAAATAATGGAATCAATCATGGTTAGGTTTTTGCTTTTATCTTTGTTCAATTTTAAAGTCTTAGTTAAAAAAATGAATATTATAAAAACCAAAAGGATATTACCTCTAAATTTAGTGCAATATTTTTTTAGTTCCACTACCATAATTTGTGATCGACAATAGTTGCGGTAGATACCCCCGAGTTAGGATAATAAATACCTATATCTGGAAGGGAAAAAAAAGGGTGCTTTTAATGTTATTCAAGACTAAATTCTGCTTTGATTTTTTTTTTTTTTTAATTTTTATTTGAAAGCAAGAATAGTGCTCAAAACAATCAGCAGTTATACATTCATACAAAGATGTATCAACTTAGGATAATTAGACATTAAATCCAAGATTGCTTGAAAGGGAATGGAAGGAAGCAAACTTATAGAATCTCACCCCTGTTCTACAGTTCTCATACCAAAGCTGCCAAGCAATGCGCCTTTGATCAGCAGACTGACTAAATGTCTATAGGAATATATTTGAAATAATACGAAACCACTAATGAAGTACAAGTGTAAAAATATTCTATAATTTGTTTAATCTTAGACTTTCTTGTTTTTCGTGTACGTTTTCTCTGTACCAGGCTTCAAATCTTGGCCCAATCTGAATTCTTCCCCTACCCTTATTGATTCTCCTTACCACTAAATTTAGTCTCCCAAACAGAGAGTTATGGAAAGATAGTGTGTTCGGTCGTGGACGTTACTGCTACTTGAAGACGTCATCAATAGTCGCAGTTTAGCTACGTTAACGCGGAGCTGCTCGCGCTCGGAAATACATAAAAACTTTGGTTTTACAACTTTAAAAAGGTCATGCTAAAACAAAACATCAATACTTACATTTAAATGTAAACTTCTGTGCAGCAGAGCACGCCCACCTAAAGGAAAGCGCTTCTCCTCGGAACACCCTCACGGCGGAGGGCTCGGCATCCCTCGGCCGCGAGGGTTAGCCCTTAAAACAATTATTTTGGAGGGGAAGAATTCGGATTCAGCCTAAGTGTCATCTGTGAATCTGGTCCCTGCAGTGTGTGAGGCTACCTTCAGTCTTGCAAAATGTTGTTTTTGGAACTTCTTATTTTTTGTATAAAAAGGTATACACAAAAAAGAAATAAGTAGTTCATAAGACTCGCTGGCTAACAGTCAGGTTATTTGAGGTCACACTTTTCTATCTGCATAGAAAATACCATGGAGGCCTAACATAGAAGACGTGTCAGGGATGAAGCTCACAAACAGGGGGCATTCTGCAAAAAAAAAATGACCAAAAACTGTAAAAGCTCTAAGCTCAGAACGAAAAGATATAAAAATAGAAAAAAAACAGCTATGTTTTAGATACATGAAAAAATCTTTTTTTTTTTTCCCTCAATCCATTAACTTTTAAAGGCCCAAGCAGGGATTTTAATATACATAAAATGCATAGGATTTACTCCTTTGTGTGCCATCTCATTTAAGTTTTTGGCTTGATCTGAATAGACGTTTGAGGAAATAGGATGGTTAAAAAGAGCACAGAAAGTACCACACATTCCCCATTTGAAAGTTCCTTTTGCAGTCAGTGTCATATAAGTAGCTCACCTATTTCTGCTTTTTACACTAAATTAGAGCATTTGGTGTGTTTTACATCCAAAGATAAGACGGCTGCATTTTAAAACCTTCCCATCTTCCAATAAGTGTGACTGGTTAAGTAATACTAATGCGTTGCAAAACGTCACAGAAAAACACCACGACTCTCAGATCAGACGACAGAACTTTCTGTTGACATCAGCTTAATGGAAAGTAGTGCACTCCTGAAAGAGGACTGTAAGCACTGTAACCACATGCAGTTAGTGCTCAGTAGCTGCACTATAACTTCACACACAACAGAAATGAGAAATACTGTGACATTTCCCCCTTTTTTATCTTGTTTTTTCCAAACAAACATGAAGTAATGAGGCTCTTTATTGTAAAATCTGATCACACCTTCCTACTAATAACGGCCGACTTTGCTATTGTGTTACTGTTGATAAGGTATATACTGCTTAATGTTCTCTCAATCTGACTCCGTCTAATCAAGCTCCGTCTAGCTCACTCAGGGCCATTAGCATGCATGATTATGTATCAGCGTAATAATGATGCCTAAAATAAAAGTGTACATCAGAAAGCCAGCAAGGGTATAAATTGCCATAGAAGTGTCTGGTTGAGCATGTTTTCTTTCCCCTTATACATCCCAATTACTTCTAAGCTTTTTTTTTTTTTTTTTTGACTGCGTCTCCATTCTAGCAATAAGTTTTCAGGTAAAGGTTTGCTTCTCAATACAGAGATTGTATCTCACCATCTGTTTCTAAACTTGTTCCCTCACTGATCCGCATCTTCTCCAAACAGTTTGAACACCTAGAAGTGCTGAATCTATTAAACAGTGTCTTTTTGATCTTAAAAGCCGCAGAATCCAATTAAAAATAGTTAAGATTCATATTAACCAGGTGTAATGCACATCTGGCTGTTTGGGGAATCAAGTATTATGCTGTAATTAGTTAAAGCACATCGGGTGCATACGTGTGCTGCTCATGAAATGTATAGGTTGTGTCTAGATGGTATTATTAGTGAGCACCCGACAAAGAAGGCCATGCATAATTTTGTGTTTACAATCGGGAGTCTTAAAAGGGAATTGAACTTAAAAAAAGGCCTTATAAATCAATAAATCGTCTTAGATTCTCATGAATGGATCTTAGCTTATTTTCATAATATGACTTCCTGTCACTAACAAAAACAGAAAACCCATTTCCATCAGGTCATCAACGAGTCGTAAATTGTTTAATCTCAGCTAGCTACGTATCTCATGCTCATCTGTGGGAAAGTGCCAACTCATGGATTTTGTGGTACAGTGATCCCTCGCTATAACACGGTTTACTTTTCACGGTTTCGCTACTTCACGGATTTGCATCGTGCATTGTGTTCTGCATTCTGATTGGCTAAAAAAGTCACTCCGCTTCTTCTCTACCCGTGCGTCAAAAACGTTGCAGTTTAATATGCACACGTACGTAAAACAGCTTACCAAATTTACTTTACGTACGTGCAAATTCTCCTCTTCAATTTCAAGTTTCTCTGAAACCCATAGAAAAAAGAGCGTCAACAACTGCCTATCACTATGCTCTTCTCCCGAACAAACACAGCTGCACCGCGGGCTTCAAAAGAAGAAAACACTGCAGAGGGGAGTCAGGATGCAGCGGCTCAGTCTGAAGAGCAGTGAAATACATCTGAGTCATTATTTGTCCCACTGTACGTTGTATCTTTTTCATAATCATTTTAAATTTTCTCCCGTTAAATCAAATTACTCGGGTCGCGGTGGGCGGGGCTAATCTCCAAGATTTGAAGCCTTCTGTTCACATTGATTATTAAAATTATTACGTGACAATACAGTACAGAAGTTATTTGTAAAAAAAAAAAAAAGAAAAAAAAAGCGTTTTTTAAAGTACTTTTATTTGTGAAACAAATGCTTGAGCCTGTAAAATGGTTTGTTCTTTCTTTTTAATGTATAATAGAGTATTTAATTGTATAATAATTGTAAAAATAAATAAAGGTTTCTACTTCACGGATTTTGCCTATCACGGGTTCTTTTTGGAACGTAACCCCAGCGAAAAACAAGGGTTTGCTGTAATCAAAAAACAAGTGCGGAGCAAGAAACGGCAGACTCCGCCTGTTTGCTTCATTGAAATTTCATTTCAAATGTGTACATTTGGTCTAAAGTTAGATTTTTGAATGAATGACTGATTTATTACTCAAGGTCCAATTGTCAAGCTCACAAAAAAAAAGAAAGAACCAATATTAAAAAAGGCACAGTAAAATACATATCCTATAAAAATGCTGTGAACAATAGACATAAAAACCAAGTAAAAACACAAATTACAAACTTAAAAACTAAAAATGCGTCCTTACCAGTACCTCCAAACTGGGGACTGATCAAATAGTTTCAGTCTCTGAGGCATTAAGATGTTGTATAAAAGCATAGATAAAATGTCTTAAAAGAGCCTGGAGAGTGTGTATTCCTGCACCAACAAACAGCTCACTAGCACTGCACCACCGTGGTCTTTTAAAAAAAAATCCTCAGGGCATCATTAGAAGCAACTTGTAACCTCAGCATGCTAGATGCCCTTCAGTCAATCCACAGGTGTGACTTGTAGAAAGCAGTGCAGTAAGATCCACTCCAATGAAAGGCATGTTTTTGGTGTTTTTAACATGTTCTTGTGGTAGTTTTCTCATGATGAGGACATATGCAAAAAAAAAAAAAGCTTGAATTGTGTTTCTGAGTATTTATTTACGCAAATAAATAAATGTATTCATCAGAAGCAGACAAGAACATGCCATTTGAAAAAAGCCCATTGCTGTGCAGCAGCTCATCAGCAGTTCACAAGCTTCCTGCTCTGCTCCATTCTGATGCATCCACTTGCAAACAAATAAGTTCATGTACGTCTTCATTTTGCTCATTTGAGCTGACATCTGGTTCAAAACTGTAACGGTTGGACAGCTTCAATATTGCACACGATTTTTGTTGCACTGGTGATGTTAGATTGGGGGTGTAAGGGGCTGCAAGCTAGCAGGAGAGAATGTAAACACAGGTAATGCAGGCTTACTCCGGGCCAGCAGTCCTGCCCACAATTTAGAGGCAAATTACTGTTGCTCTGCAGAAACTACAGGTTTCTTAATTTTGACAAAAAATTGCATAATCCTAATTACTTAACATAATAAGACATAATTACAGATTCATAATTACTGGGCATGATTTTACAATAGATCAAGGAGGATCTTAGAAAAGGTCTTAATAATCTTTAAATAGTCTTTAAAGAGGTTGTGATCAGTTCTAACTCTGTGCTTGTCTGACTCCAACCTCCAACAGGAAACAGTTTCCGTCCTCTCCTGCTATTGCTAAAATTCCATCGTGGCAGATTCCCCTGAAGCCGTCCACAGCAGCCTGCTCGCCCTCCGTAAACCACGCCAACAGCAGCAGCGACATCTCCCCAATAAGCAACGAGTCCACCGACTCTTCTCCCGTAAAGGACCACAGTTCTCAGGATGCACTCGACGGCCCAGACGGAGCCAATGATATGAACGGCGGCTCGTGCTCTCCGAGCCTGGGCACTATGGCGCCTGAGGATCAAGTCCGCATGGAGGTTCAAGGCGAAGAGAACAAGGAGGATGATGTGAGCCATGCAGAAGAGGAAGAGGAGGAGGGTCTGAGCATGCAGACAGAGGATCGGCGAGGTGGAGACGGACAGATTAACGAACAGGTGGATAAACTGAGGAGGCCAGAGGGGGCCAGCAATGAGAGCGAAGTTGATTAGATGACTAGTGAAAGTACCAAAACACTGCAGAACACAACTTTTCATCCCTGTCCAGGATTTCCTTGTTGCTCTACAGTTTTTTAAAATCCATTTTCACTTTCTGTTCTTGCGTCTTTCTGTTGTATTTCAATGTGGAGCAACATTAGAAGAACAATTTAGCTCATTTTGATTCACAAATGACTGATACAACGAGTCCACCGAGTCCACATCAGATCATCCGTTGTCTCCAAAAAGATGAGTTGTAACTCTATGAGATGGTTCTAAAGGCCCGTAAGCAGCACAAACCATGGTTAACGTAATACTTTCAATTTTTTATGATTTGATCTAATCATTTGGCCTGTTGTCCTTGTAACTTTACTGAGGTGCCCCTGCTGCACAGACGGTGCAGGTGCGGAGCAGGAATCGTATGTTACTTCAGTCTGTAGGTTACCGTGAAGCATTACCACAGTTAGTCTCCCTGTTGATGGCAATAGGACAGGACAAGCTCTTCCAGGGCTGGAGCTTTTAGCCTCTTTTATGTGTCCGTTCACATTGGTGTCAGTCTGTCAATAATTCACAAGGCCAGCAGGGTGGCATTTGGGTGAAATAAAAGCCCTGAAATTCGAGATTAGAATGTGATGACGGGCTTTGTTCCACGCCGGCGTCAAAGTGCTCATATGCTCAGAGAGTGGAAGATAAATGTTTTTCCCCCTGCTTTCCTTTTTCACTGAGGGCTGAATTGTGTGTTTTTTTGTGTGTTTGTGCGTGGCAGGTGAGAAAATCCAGACAGTCTGCTGAGCTGTGTCTGTGTCTCCAGCAGGGCAGCTGATTTGGTTTGTGAAGTATGTTAATAATCAAATGATCAACAAATAACAGATGTATTAGTTCATGCAGCTTGAAATGTCAAGGAGGCTAAAAGCGGAAATCTAATACAGTAAGCCCAGTTGCATTGTATTATTTTCTGTGACAAACCCTCCGGTCCAAATTATGTAGGGCCTCCTACAGTGAGTAATCTTTACAGAAAACGGCGCCAATATTTTGTAATTATGCAGCAGGAAGACACAACTGCTGCCACAGATGGAAGTTGCAGAACTTGTATTGCTTTAGGTTTTTTCTCTCTCTATCTCTCTCTCTCAGTGTGGGGGTGGATGGGGGAGGTTAAAAAATACCCTGTGATTGAAAAAGAAAGTAATAAATGAATTCTTGACTTATTGAATTACTCACTATGTATCTCACTGACAAGAAAAGTCCACGTGTGAGAAGAAGGGATATCATCTCTTCTACCACTTCCCCCTCTGTATGGTCGTGTTATGGGCAGAGAGAAAAGAGGAGGGGGTCACAGACAGACATCATAACCTGCAGATTAGGTTTTATATATGAAGATTTAGTCCTGAATGAAGACATAGCCTTGCTGTAAAATCTATTTTTTGATGCAACTCAATTGTTTTTGTGAGTAAATAATCTGTTCAAAGAAGTTAAGAATCACAATTCTAGTTTTATTCATTCATTCTCTTTTATATAACCGTAAAAATTATTTTCCATTAATATATATATATTTTTTTTTATTTCAAGGCCACTAGACAACACAGTCATAATATGATAATACTGGTCTAAACTACATTTCCATTTTTAACATGATAATAAAAGAAAGACTATTAAACTTAAAACTCTAAAACTTGTGTTTTAAAGATAGATGTTAACTTTTTTTTTTAAGTTGCATTTGTTTAGAATTTTTATTTTATCTTTTATTTCACTTAAATTGCATAAAAATAAAATGTATCTTTTTATTTAAAAAAAAATATTGGCTGAATTTTGACTTTTATATATTCAATGGGGGTGTAACAATTTATTTTACCAACAATTCAGTTAATGTCATTAATTGTGGTTTCTAATCCAATTCATAGACGATGTTGGCTCATTTTAATGATCTGACCTACAATCGATCCACGACCTTTTTAGCCAAAAATTCCACCAAAAGAGAAATACCTGAGTACTGAACAGTACAGGTAACGTTTTCCAGTTTCCTTGTTTTCCTGCAAGATAATTAAATGTAAAAACAAACAAGTAAACAAGAATTAATGACAAATCCATTCACATTTTAGTTTCCTAAAGTTCAGACTACTGTTGTTTTTCTACATCAAAATAATCCATTATTTGAACATTCTAGCACACTGTATGGTCACATGTCTTCACAAATTTCAAAGTGTTTCCACACATTGGACTGGAATGATACTTGATCATTTTTGCTGGATCACATTGTCTGCTGTGATGCATTTGGTCATTTTTGCGTTATAGTTAAACATACCATGTCTCAATCCAAATGGTATTTTCCAACATCGATATAATCGATTTATTTCATTTTGAAAGATTTTTAAAATAACACGATCTGGTTGGATCTTAGGAATAGAAATCTATCATCGGTTAGGTTGATTAGTTGTTACTCTCCGATCATTTTAGTAAAACACTGGTGCCTTGTCTTGCCTTAAAGTATAATTTCCAGACACACACAATCTAAAGATATAGGCTACTTTCATCCTGACAATTTATTTCACAAATGCAGACAAAATGATTTAGTGCTCAATGCAAATATACTTCACTAAACTGTTCAACCATAGAACTGTTTAAAAAAGCTGTGTACAGATGTATTCTCCAGGACCTGTCCAGTAAACAGATTTTGGTAGATGTTGCCTTTAATGAAAGGTCACACAATAGTTATAGAGTGTAACTGCATGTTTATCTGAGGGGCAGCATATAATAACAGCTTATGGAGCAGACATATCATAAAGCTCATGTTTCATTTGCTTTGTCTGAATATGTCTGGCGTGAACGATGGATGCCTCACGACTTTCAGGAGAAAACTAAAATCCATGTATATGGACGATGCAGGCTTTTTGCATACACAAAAACAAATCAGAAAAAGAATGGTGGAGTGTAAAAAAACATTGTAAATTAATAAAAGTAATTGTAAAATTGTGCACGACATTTTTCCCAGGCCAAGCATTTCAAATATTGTCATGCATTGTCAAGTGTATGAATTTAATTTATCAAGGTCCAAATGATCGATAGCATTTCACATATTGATGAGGTGTATAAACTTCTGCGAGGTTCGATACCACATCCCTTTGTAATCCATTAACCTCTCCCTGGAGTTCAGGCCAACCTTAGATTTATATGAACCTACAGTAATAAATCCACTTGTACATCATTTAGTGTCTTTGGGGATTTGCATTGCATTCCTGTCCAGAAAGAGTTGTCTATCCTAACCTTACATTTTTTTTTTTTTACAATTTCAGAAATCCCAGCAATATCTGATTTTTTTTTTTTCTTTGAAAGTGTTTGTTTTTTCTTTGTATGTAAAGCAGTAGCCACTGCTCCTCCATGTGGTAATGCAGAGAAATGGTTAATCCAAAGAAACTGCGGTTTTGACACCATTTGGCTCCCTGGTTTGGAGCGTTAACCTCATCAATCTTGCTGCTAAACGGAGAGCACTCAATAGGATACTGTATCGACACGCTCTGAACTCCATTGTTCACTGGAACTGAGCACTCAGCAGGTTAGGGGGCTGAGTGTCTCCTTGGATCAATGCAAGAGTTGTTAGCACACAACAGCATCCAGAGCAGTCAGAGGGCAGCTGTGGCTCTGTCTGCACCTCTTGCATTATCTCAACTCGTTTAAAACAACTCCTTGAGCCTCTGAGTGTTGACCCTTCTCCGTGTTTTTCTTTATCGCGACGTCTGAGCAGTTATATTTTACATGAAACATGAGTCCTGCAGAGGCATCACACTAAGTCTGGCTTTCAGATAACTTGGTGAGGCGTCCTGTGATTTGCATAAAAAAGGTCACGGCCGATTCAGGAAGAGAATGACAGGGATGAAGGGCTGGTCCTTCCTCTTCCCTGTGAGATAACACACGTATGGCATGTATCAGGTAACAATCTGATGTCGTTTTTGATTCTTTTAGTTCCACTCATCATCATGTTTTGATCTATTTTAAAAGCATTCCCAGTAGTCTTTTGATTACTAATATGCCGTTTTTAGGCAAAATCACAAACCTTGTGTTGTTTTCTAGGACATAGTTTCTGCAGAGCGGCAGGAGTTCATTGGGACGGTGGAACCCTGCCCTCATTTCTTGCATTTTAGCATTTTTGATTATTTTTACTGGTTTTACTTCATTTTTATTTCCTTTATACATTACAGCATCTCAACAAAGCCATTTTTGAGTTAATAGTACTCTGGTACAGATTAAATAGGGTTATTCCTGTTTCTTCTGCAAGCTATAGTTCAATACAACTTTTACACCGATTTATGTTAAGCTTGATCATATTTCTTTTTCAATAAAAATCTAATTTAGCCTCATTTACTTGTCTAAAATTGTTAGTATGTAGCACATAGAGCTGCTTTGAGGCTTCCCAGGAAAAATCAATGGTTACCTATTTGATATGTTCTTGTAGCAGGGGCGTTGCAGCAGTGAAAGTAAAAGAGCATGGGTCACCTCCACATGACTGTCCTCTCTAAAAGCAGCTCCAACTCTGAGCAGCTGCTGAACATTGGCTCCTTCCTGGTGAAAATGAGAACATTTGACAAGTCAAGGTCACCAGGGGGCTTCAATCGCAGGGGCCAGTGAACGCAGCAAAGTCATAAAGCACTTTGTCATCACGCGCTATATAAACTCTTAACAGTCAAGTGGGATCACATTCCCCCTCTCCTGCCTTGTGTGGCCCTGTGTCACTTGATTTTCTCCTGGCGCTGTTTCAAACCCAAATGGAGTGTGTGGATGCTGGAAGGCTGTCATGCTTAAGTCTTAAAGGCATCGTTTTCATTTTATGTCCCTTATCGATAAGTGAGAAAAGTCACTAATAAGGCGAAATTACATAATTTAACAGTTGGCCGGCAATAAGGTCAGAGATAGATAATAGGTTGCAGTATTTTCTTTTATGAGCAATCCAATTATGAACCTTCAGAGGCATAGACGCTACAAGATGGGGATGCAAACATGTAGACAAAAACAAAGCCTTTGTCCTGAGTCTTTGGACTGATTTAATTCTCCAAGGAGAGGTCTGCCAGCCTGCTGAGAAACCGTGGCAACAGGTGCCTTTTTTGTCAACATTTGTGTAAATTAGACTAATTATAGTGACTAATTGTGCAACACCTGAAGTATGCTAGAGATCGAGCATAGAAAAAGCTTGGAGTTGGGGAGAAAAAAACAAAAAGACGTGTTGGGCCCAGTTCCATCTTTATAATAACGTTTTGCACTCGCATTGAGGCTGGTATTATTAAAACAGGTGTTCTACTTTAAACAGTATTTAAAGTTCTACATTAAACAGCTTCCTTGCTATGCACTTATTTAAAGCACTGGTCTTTTTTGCAGCAGATGCTGGGTGTTTTTCTTTTCCATTTACCAAAAAATGAAATTTGTTACAGGCTTTAGATAGATAGATAGATAGATAGATAGATAGATAGATAGATAGATAGATAGATAGATAGATAGATATTACACAAATTGTTTTTTTTAATGTCTTTACACCACAAAAATGGGTAAAATGTCAGAAATCTATGGTTTAAAATGCTGTAAGGGCACCAGACAAATCCTAAACCTTATGCCTCATTTTGCTCTAGTGAGGTCCCTCAAACAAAAGTCAAGAGTAAAGAGGCCGCGAGGATATCCTCTAACGCCAGCTACAAAGAAAAGGGAAACATCCTGAAGAGGCTGCTAAAGAGAAGGAACTGATCCATCAAAACATTTGCCCTGCTGATATGAACATCAGGCCACCTGATGAGATGGAAGCTTAGGATTTCAAGTGGCACAACGGGTCTTCATAAGACATGCTGGCTTCCACCATCACTCAAACAGCTTGGACTGGCTGTTGTATGCTGAGAGAAGTCTTCAAGCAAAAAAACAGCAAGGTTTCAGGCTAGAGAGCATCAGAGAAGTTGCAATGAACTGCTAGTCGAATGCTTCAAGAAACAAAAGATTCAATAGTATTAAGACAAATCGGTTAAACCTTCAAGGAATTACAGTGTCATGCTATGTTCACTCAGGATTCTGATATGTGGATTTAAGTGGCCACTTTCAAAGAAAAGTCTACTGTATGCGCATTTCGGCTTTTTGCGTTTAAAACTTTTGCGACACAGGTTTTAAAGTCAGTTTTCGGGGTCTACGAACAAAACACGCAGCCAGTAAAAGTTTTACCTGTTGAACTTTGACCAATCAGGAAAGCAACACACATCATGTAATGACAAATGTTAGGCTGATCATGACGGCACAAAGCAAAGAGAGATCTCCAAAGAACTTCCTGAGAAGATGGTCACCAGAGTCTTTGGAACTCAATGGCAGGATGGAAAGAAATCTTCAGGGGGTCCGCACAAACGCCCTGACTCTAAAAGTGGTGTATTTGTAGGGTGAGTTGTATTTTATGTTTAGGTTCTATTCCAAACAGGTAAAGTCTTTGTGTGTGCATGTATTATGTATGTGTGCTTTAACCACAAACTGAAATCAGCTGAGATTTTTGGTAAACCACAAAAGTAACCCCAAATACCTAAAACCAACTCCAAGTTCAATATTGTAAGAAACGAATCATTACTATTAGGTTATTAGTTTATACCGTTGTTACTCCCTTGGTGCTGAAAAGTACAAACATTCTGCCCCTCAATAGGTCTAAGTTATGATGGGCAGAGAAGAATGGCCTCTGAAAAAGAGCCAGTGACCTTGTCTTTCCAAAGTGGTAATGGATTGTCACAGGGAAATCCAATCCCTGTTTTGATGCCCTCAGAGAGAGCAGACCCAAGTAAGATAAAAAAAAAAAAATCCCCAAATCCTTCTGTGGATGCCAAATGTCTTGTTTTGGAGGGTCTGCAGTACTCTGAATTCTTTTGGTAACAGAAACCCTTGCAGAATGATGGAAATGTTCTATTATTAGCATCGATAGAATCTTCCCATCCTTTGCCTCTTCCATGCTACAAATATCACATTGCTCATATATTCCATATTAAATTACTGAGTTTTAACAGCACTGGTGTGCAGGATCTGTTATCAACAACCATAATATGGAAGATTAGCGCACACACGATGCCCACCTGTTGTCCTGCTCCGTTTTATGAAGGTCACAGCTGTGATACTGAAACCTCTCTTTTTAAAGGTCCTCATCAGGTTCACATGAGTATGGCCACAACAGAGCCAGTTACATCCATACAATCATTTCAATGCCTGGAACCGTTCAAAATTCCTAATTTTTCTTAAAAAATAGAGCCTGAAGTGGATTCTGAGAGACCATTTAACGAGCGGTAGCATTTAAACTGCGGTAATGGCGAACCAACCAGACATTGCTGTGGTGGATAAAGAACAGAGTGCTGTGGTGGTGGATGAGGCAGTAGCATGTGATGGTAACATCAGGAAGAAGGGACGTGAGAAAGAGCAAAAATGATCGCTTACTGTGCAGTATGCAATCAAAGGTCTTCTGTGACGGCTCAGCAGAAACTATTCTTAAATCTATTTAAAAACTTTTGTGAGTCTTTGCCCCAAAATTTGTTCTTTAAGATTTAACTTTTTAAACATCAATTTTATGAGGTCAGCTTGTTACATGGGATAAAAATGCTCTCTTCAATCAAGATTTTCCACTAGCTCATATTAAAGAAATGAATGTTTTAGGTCAGAAATGATAACTCCTGATGTCAACAGATAAACTTTGACCAAATTAGTAGCATTTCTGGAATTTTGACGAGTGACAGTGACATGAGACTTGTAGTTGTGACAGTAAATTTACTGCAGGTTTTTAGAGCAAATAGTTCCTTCTTATCTTAGTCACCTGTTCCTCTTTGAGTCAAATAGGATCAGATCATTGACCTGTTCCCATAAATTACAAAACAATTCTTTTGCTCTGCCCTAATCCTTCTGAAAAAGTCAGAAATGAGTTGATAAGTTGTGCTTCCTGTGTCATGCTTTCATGTACAGTGGTTAAAATAAGCATTTGATCCTTTGCTGATTTTGCAGATTTAAAGAGAAATTAACAGTCGGTCATCTTAATGGTAGGTTCATGATAGATAGAAAATCATGAAAATCAAGAATTTATAGAAATGTGTTTGCATTTTATTGAGAAAAAATAAGTATTTGAACCCCTAGTATTCATTAAGGTTCAAGCAGGCCAGCTAGACTCTCCTGATTGTGTTCTGGTCACCTGAATAGAAGACACCTGTTTGCACTACTTACCTGTAGAAATGACACCTGTCAGTCAGAATTCAAATAATCCAACATGAGAAAGACTAAAGAGCTTTTAGTGGATTTAAGGAAGAAATAGACCAGCACAAGACCAGAATGGGCTACAAAACCATCATCAAGAAGCTGACGGTAAAGGTGACAACCGTTGGTGTATTTGTGCCAAAATACAAGAACATGACCACCAATGCACCTGTAGATCTGGGGCTCCAAACAAGATCTCTCCTGGTGCGGTTTCCATGATCACGAGAACAGTGAGAAATAAAAACAGCACAGCTGTGTTTGGGAGACGGTGCTGTGGTCAGATGAGAGCAAATTTAGCTCTTTGGCATCAACCCAACTCTTGGTGTTTGGAGGAAGAGGAAAGTTGTCTATGAACCCCAGAAAACCATCCCCACTATTAAGCATGGAGGTCGGAACGTCAGGCTTTGGGGGTGTTTTTCTTCTGTTGGGCTACTTCACTGTGTAGATGGGAGGATGGGCGGAGCCATGTACTGTCAAATCCTGTGTGAGATCCTCTTTCCCTCCAGGAGGCTTATCATGGGTGGTGGATGGGTCTTCCAACAGGATAATAACCCAAAACATACAGCCGAGCCAACTAAGGGATGGCTGAAGAAGAAGTATATCAAGGTCCTGGAGTGGCCCAGTCAGTCTCTGGACCACCATCCTATAGAAAACCTAAAAAAGGAGTGGAAGCTCTGAGTTGCCAAGCAACAGCCATGACATTTTATTGATTTAGAAGTCATTTGCAAAAAGGAGTGGACCAAAATTCCTGATATGTGCAGAAACCTGATCCTCCCTTACCAGAAACGTCTGGCCTCTGTGCTACTGATAAAGGATTTGCCATTAAGTATACTAACTCTTTCTGGCCAGAAGGTTCAAATACTTATTTCCCTCAATGAAACACAAATAAATGTATATAATTTCTTTAAAGTTGATTGGTTTTCTTTCTCTCACTGTTCAAATGAACCCACCATTAAGATGACAGACTGTCAGTTTCTATTTAAGTGGGCAAACCTACAAAATCAGCAAAGGATCAAATACTTATTTCCTCCAGTGTATTCGTCCCATTCTTCATCCTACTGAGACTGTGCAGCTCAGAATAAGAGGGATTTATTGGGTTCGATTAATGCAGGTGCACGAGTGCACTGAATACTTTTCTAACATTCTTATATGTGCAAACAGACAACCCTCTTTTAGCCACTTCATCATCATTTTCTTCCCGGGAAATTACAGCTGAAAGGCTTTCATGTTATTAACATAAATATGAGTCACGCGGCGCCGGTGCCAGAGTCAAGCGGTTTTACAGCTCTGTCGAACGCCGTCTGCTCTATGTTCCAGCCGTCATTGCGTAGCAGAAACACCATGTAGGACCGTTTCGGCTTATTGTCAGCCAATATGCCAGGCTTTTTCCCTGAAAGAAAATGATCCCATTCCCCTCGGACTCGCGTCAAATTAAGCAAATTTACAGCTTAGCACTTAGGAACTTCTCCTTTTGCCAAGAAAGCAGCAGGCCTCAGCTGCCAGTGAGCGGAGCTGTTTTGTGGCAACTCAAATGAAATGAGAATCATTCTGGCTTTGGAGAAACAGATGACTTTTTTACGGCAAGCTCTCTGGTGTTGGATCAGTGAGGAAATGCTCCCGCACAGCTACGGAGAGCTCTGGTCCAATTCTGAAGCGATCTACTTGAAGGCTAATGACCATGTGGCTTCAAGAGCCTGGATCAAGCTTTTTAAACACTTTATTCTGGTTCCTACTTGTTGTTTGCTCTGCCGGCAAACTTGTGTTTAACTCTGGAGATGACTAATCTACGGCAATAGGCAAACTTGAGGCAAAGTAAAACAAACAGAACACAATGTTTGGTATTTCTTAGTAAACATTTATGTAACTGAGATGACAGGAGGCTCATTTTTCACAAGCTGTTTAAAGAGCCTCAGCTCTAATCTTTTTACTGGATTCTGTTTGTGTTTGCAGAATGAACAGTGCCTGTTTACCAAATAACATCTTGCGTGCTGCCCTGCACACTTTGTGTGAAAATGAACAACTCAAACTGAGCAATAGAAGTGATACGAGAGATGCCAGCACCAAAAGCAGCAGTAGTTTGGATCACAGCAGTCTCTTCGCATCTCGCGGTCAGAGACGAAGCCTCAGCGGCTTTGCATTTCCAGTCATCCCTCAGCATTTCAAATGTATCAAGTGCATCATCCAAGGAATCACTAGTTCTGTGGTGGAAATGGTGAGTTGTTCGCTGTCAAGTCTTTTGAAAAGGGCTCGCCCATCAAACGGCATCGCTTTTTGTGTCGATACGGTGAATTAATTCTGTGTTTTGTCTAAAGACAAGCCCTGACCTAAAGTTGGATGTATAAAACAACAAGGAATCAAGCTTTTCAGAGAAAAACAATAAAAGTTACACGCGTCATTACCGCTGTGATCAAATCAGCAGTTTCCAGGTGGTGTGTTTTAATTTTCCCTGTGAACCTCTTAGAGTTTGATCCAGTTTTTCTGGTTTGTGACGGTGTTGTCTAGTTATAGGAACTGAATGTTCTTGCAGAAACTGGGAGAAAACAAAGCTGTGTAATCTGTACATCTGTATCTAATATGTGTGGAAAATGTAGAATTTCTAGATAGGATCAGATAAAAATGAAAAAAAAAGTTACAAAACTGCAATAACAACGTCTGGTTGTTAAAATAGTCTAAGCATTTTAACGTTTTGTTTCCCATCTACACAAGTTTTCCCTGCTATGTGTTTCTTTCTGGTTGCCGTGATACTTTGATATCCAAATATAAATGTCAACAATATCACAGACCTGATTCACACAAAAAATAAAAAATAAAAATCAAGAGCAGCAGCACATTTAAATATAGCCACAGAAGGCAAAACCACATGTTTTTGAGGACCTGCATCCAATGAGGTCTTGTTAATACTAAATTGGATGAGTGTGTGTCCAATTCTCCATTTCCTCTGAGGTGTCTCAGCAGCAACAGCTGCTACCAATAGCAAAGCGTTTTTTTTTTCTTTTTTTCCCCCACACAGCCCCCTTTTCTGCACTGTGACTGAGGTCTTTCCAAAATAAGCTCATACACATGCAAAAATAGATAAATGAACATCTATTGCAAAAGGGCACCGGATTTAAAGAGAGGTCTAACCGGAGCGAAGTGCTGAAAGAGATGAGAGACACATATCATCCAAAACTGTTGAACTATAAATGGTTCCTCTGAAGAAGTAAAATGAATGATGCAGACGTGTCATATACACCCAACACGTTTTGCATACAGCATACGTATGGGATCCATCAAGAAAAAGCTACTCTTATTACAAATAAATCACACAAGAGAGGCTGTGTATTTTATGCAAAAGGTTTTTTCTTCTCGTCTTTAGTTATAGGAACCTCCTCTGTCGTGGATTATTTAAACATCAACTCCTTCACATGAGATGGTACACTGGCAGAGGAGTGTGTGCACCTGTTACTGGAACAGAGGAACAGTGGAAACAGGAGACATTGAAATGAATGACTTTGTGCTCATCCACCTTCCTGTCTGTAACTGCTTTAACTGACTGACCTTACTGTATTTTTTGCAGTATAAGTTGTGTTTTTTTGTGTGCATAGTTTGCCTGGGGGAGCGACCATTGACAGTATAAGAGAACTGGACAGAGCGAGTGTGATGTCATAGATAATGAAGCAAATAAAGTCAGTCCAGTCACCATTATGGGATCGTTATGTTGGAACCAGACATGGTGAGTAAGCAGTGATTAGTCCGAGCCGGTCTGAGTCTTCATTTCTATAACAACCACTCTCTCCAATCAGAAGTAAGCATGTTAGAAGACCACACCTAACAAGCTTTTTGTAAGCGGACTCGGGAGAATCTGTCAATCAAACACTTTGAATATTTGACGTGACACCACCTATTTTTGTCGAGGCATTGGATTGGTCAGTTTAAAGCTTAAATGTCTTGCGCAAAAATTTCAAACAAAGAATTTGGATTAGCATGAACATGTTAAAAAAAAGGTAACAGAGCAATAATGATTGTTCTGTCAAATAAAATGACTGAGAAATAGCTGATTATTTCTCAATAGAAGTCTTTAGGATTTTGGCTTTTTGGGACCAGCAGGTAGTCCTTCTTTGGAACCCAAGGAGGGAGGGGTCACTTAGTCCAGTTCACATATACAGTCAATGGGTGTGACTTCCCATGTTTCATGAAGCTAAATAAGCATCAGTGTGTCCATGGTAGTGCAATTGTTCAGTCTGTTATTATTATTCTGTTATTATGATTTGCCTTTCAAGATGAAATGTCCCATTCTTGTTCTCGTATTTTTTTAATACATTTCTCCCAAAAGTGCTGCATATTGGAGTCAATACAATGTATCTATAATTTTTTTTCTTTATCATGCATCTTTTGGCTGCTGTGGCTTAAACTCCGGAGCGATTTATAGTCTAGTAAATACTGTAGGTATTTTCTTCAGTCTTAACAAGATGTCAACAGAGACTTTGTGTTTCTTTACCTGCTTCCTCTCCTGTTACTGCTGCAGTTTTATGCTGCAATAAAAGTCGCCGTTTATTTAACCCAAAACCTCTGGATCTCGGTCATTTAAATACACTAAGCGTTCAATAATAATATTAGTGAACGCTTTAAATATGCTGTCTGTAGTGTTGCTTGAACTAGATTATAACAATCATAACTTATAAGGCTCTCTATGATGTTTTTTGCTTTTTGTGTTGTATATTGACAGAAGCTCAGTTGTAAACATTGACTGTATAGGAGAGCTAGACTGAGTGGCCCTTCCTCCCTCATGTTCCAAGCAGGAGATCCCCACTGCTTCTATTTAGATATAAACTGCTATTTCTCAGTCATTCTATTTCTCAGAATAACCATACTTGATCTGCTACCTTTTTAATATGTTCTTGCAAATCCAATTTTCTTTTCATTATATTGTTTTGCTGTGCCAGTTATTCAAGTCAGGAAATGGCCAATCAGATGCCTCAATAAAAGCATGTGGTATCACGTCAAACGCTTGATAGACAAATTCGACATTCCAGTGGAAGGAGTGTAGAGTTCCAACAAGCTCTCTCCTGATTGGCAAGAGTGGTTACCATAGAAACAATGACTCAGACTGATTCAGACCAATTACTGCGAACTGATGTCGTCTGGCTCCAACATAACGATGTCTGTTTCACTGAAAAATGAGGACTGAATTGACTTGATTTGGTTGGAGCTGAAAATAAGCCTTTTTTCTGTGGGTGACGTCACTCTCACTCAGTCCAGTTCTCTTTTACAGTCAATAGTTGTAATCAGGGCCTTTAAAGATAAATTGAACTGAAAAATGATAAATATGTTTTCAGATTTATCTAAAATGCAACAGCATTTGGAAGCCATTAAGGCTGATTATCCATTTTATAAAATCACCTTACAATCGAATCAGTCTGGCTGTTTAGACAGATTTTAGCCTCTGGACCTGCCCTAAAAGTGACTGACAGCAAAAAGGCGTATGCATGAAGCAGCTCTTAAAACTTTTTGTGTTTGTAACGGAAGTTTTCTTTTACGCCATTCACTGCTGTGAACACTGCTCCTCTGGCTTTCTATTATGTTGCTAGATTCATGATCCGACTCTTTTTCTTTGTTTTTCATTTGACTCGCTTTGTCTTCATCGTGTCATCTCATGATACATGCATGCTCTTTTTCAGACAGCTGTATTCCAACCAACCATCACTCATAACTATCACTCACTCAAGCAACAACTGCATCTAAAGCAGGTATAAAGGTCCTGTCTTTTTCCTCGAGTTATTTAAAAGTGGGTAGCTTTGAGGAAAAGACGGGAAGACCCAAATCTGAAGCATAATGCAGCATTACTGTTCTGCTAGTTTGTCTTTTTTAGTACACCAAGATTCTGTTTGTGTAAATTCGTGCATTATTTTGAGTAGAAAAAAACCCCAAGCTGTATTTTTTACAAGTAGAGAAAGCGAGGAAAATCAAACATTATTACTTGCAGCCCTAAATGATGGAAATGTGAGACATATACTGGCACAATAATAACTCTACTGAAAAAAATTCTTTAAAAAATAGTTCTTTTCTAAGTGATAATGCAAAAATAAAAGTAAAAAGTCACAGTATTTATGCATTTTTATTATCCAACCTAAAATGCTTTATTCATTACATTTTTTAAGAGGTCTGTTTGTCTTTTTACTTGTTTTGACCAATTTGCTCCCCTGAAGAGTAGTTAAATGGCAGATGCTGTTAGTCAAATTGTCTGAGTATCTAAAGGGGAAAACTTTAAATAATCTGACTTTAGCTTTTTTTCTTTTAGTTTTTTTAAATTTAGGATTTGAAAAATCTTACTACTAATCATCATCATTTTTCAGAGTTCAGCTGTTTTTGCCTCACTGTGTCATTTTGGATGAAAGCAGGAGCTAAAATGGGTTTTTGGCCCTAAACTCATCTTTTCAGGCTGACATTCAACATTAAACATGAAAACACACTTCATCAAATGTAATTGACATTATAATTTATTGTTGACTTTGTCATAGTGTTTGTTCTAAATACACCTGTAAGGTGACCTTGATTAAGACGTCCACAAATAAAAGTATAATAACTTTTTAGAAATTATAAATAGCTGTCAAATTGTAAACAAGGAAGTACCGTAAAGAAGCTTTTTAGACAGAATAATAGTTACTTGACTGTGTGTAAATGCTACAAAGCTTAATCAGCATGGGGCTTACCGGGGCAAGAGTCCTGGGGCCCTAGGCCGTAGGGGCCTGCAAGCCAAGGAGGAGGCCAATCTAAAATCTAACTTTACCTTTTTCATTCATTTTATTCATCTTCTAAACCCGTTTTGTCCCTTTCGGGGTCACAGGGCTGCCGGAGCCTATCCCGGCCACTCGTGGGCGAAGGCAGGGGACATCCTGGAAAGGTCATCAGTCTGTCGCAGGCCAGAACATCTTATGTCACTGAATATATAATAGTTTTATAAAATTCACAAAAAAGTTGAAGCTTTTTCCTAAACTGTTTCATGTCTGTGAAGGTCAACTACGTCAAAACACAGAATATTAGTATGTTTTTTTTCCTAAAATATTATTTACTTGACTTTAGCATTTTCTTTTTATCAGAAGTATATTTTTTTAAAAAGTATTTCTCTTCTTTCAAAGTACAACTAGGAAATAACCAGAGTGCTCTGTAACATTTTAGCATTAATGCCATTAAGACCATTTATGATCAGTCTTTAGTTTAGTTTTTTAACCAATGTTGCTTTGAGGTTTTAGATAATTTAACCCTTGTGCTATCTTAGATGACCCCACCCTTACTTTGACGTGTTCTCCCTACCATGACAAAGGTGGATAAAGGTGGAAACATTTCATGTAATCCATGTAACCAGTGAAGATCACAAATCATTGAAAAAAAAAAGGTTCAGAGCCTTGTCTAGTGGGTCTAGATGACCCAACTCCCAATGGTAAAGTGCCTAGGATAGCACAAGGGTTACAGCTAAAAAAAAATTACACCAGATTTGTCATGACATGTGCACCTGTAGTTCTCTTCTGTTTGAGTCTTTCCAGCATTTCTAGGGGTTTAATTGAAATGTTGAGGTTTTTGTGTGTGTGTTTTGTGTTTCTCTTTAGTTGCTGTCTGTTTCTTGCTCAACAACAGTGCTCCCTTGCAATATCACTAGAAAGTTTTCAAGTTTTAGAGCTCATTTAAAAGAGTCATTAAGCTCATTTTAACTATTTCTTGCCACGTTTACAGCATTTGTCCTAGTTTTTGGGACATATAAGGAATGTCAGAAAAATGGCTGGATAAACGATGCTACAGACAGAAAACTGACAAAACCAAAAGCTGCTGCAAGAGCTAAAAGAGGTGAGTTCTGTTAAGCAGTTTTTGACATGGCTGTGTGGCATAAACCAAAATGATAGATATATGATAACTGTATGCTGCAAGTACTCGCTTGAGAGGTAGTCTGTTGCAGATTTGCAAACAGTTGTAGCCTATACGCCACGCGATGTTCCACATCCAAAAGCGATCACTTCATTGGTCAGGAACAAAGTCATCAATAAAGAGGCCATTCCTACATTTCAACAGTTTTAGACCCATTCAGTAGGAATTTAACAGAAAAAAGCAGACATGCATAACATCTTTTTCTGAAGCCTGTCATGTGCTGTGCTGCATTTGATAAGATTCCAGATTCAATTTTATATATTAAAAGCCCATTTTGTCTCGTCTCTATTTTGTCTGTGTTGTGATCTCGTATAAATCACAAAAATTCATTTGATTCAGTTACTTCTATTTGATGCACTTTTGAGAAGAAGCAGGCGCAGCGATCTGATTGCAGAAAACCAGTCGGCTGGAAAAAGTCCAAGCAGACCTGCGACTGGCTGCTTTTGTGACATGTTAGTGAAGCTGAGAGATCAGAAGGGATTTAAATCTAGAAGTAGGTTGGTGACAATAATTAAGCAAATTGTTTTTATTTACAACCCCTAAAAGCACTTTAAAGCAGATCATTTTTTGGTGGTGGTGGTGGTGGGGGGGGTTGTCTCTGGAAAGACGGGTGTATCTCAATCCTAAATGGACTGTATTTTTCCATTGAATGTTGCACAAAGTTTCAAAATATCAATTTTCTCCTCACTTTTTCTGACTTTATTTTCCCTAAACACATACTAGTAAGTACATGCATGACTTTTCAGTATCTCCATCTTTTTTAGATCTAAATTTAAACTCCCTTTCACCTCAGTTCATTACTTTACATTAATTTAAAAAAATCTTGGAGGATGTGGGTATGTATGCACAATGAGTAATAACAAGTAATCTACACAAAAAAGACAAAAACTCCATCCACTGAGGAGAAAGAGCATTCTCTAATGGTGTAACAGATTTAAGATCTGTTAATTGACAAATCATAATTTACATGTTTATATGTGTTGTGTATGTTGTGCATGCCATTTGATGATCTATTTATAACCTATCTATATGGATTGTATGTATACATACATTCATTTAAAAGCATGTATAGGTTGTAAAAAGCTGTGACAGGTTTAAGCTTTGTTTTGTTTATTTTTTGTTGTTCTTGCTTGCATTTTATTTTGTGCAATGTAAGATTATCAATTTTTTGTGCCAGAAGAATTTGCCGTGGCGTCAATTCCAGAAACCCCCAGCCCCACATTCTGTCTAAACAGTTATAAACTAGAATAAACTAGTTTACAGTCTTGATTTTCATTCAATAAATATATATTTTGGTAGACATTGATACATTTGCCCTTTGGAAATATTGGTTTTGAACACAGACCTTTGTTTTCTATTTATTTATCAGGTGTATGATTATCTTTAAAATACTAATTCCCTCTCATATTTAATTTTTCTAACTCTTTATCTATAACCGCAGGACTCTAGAACAGGCAGGCGGGGAGTCCAGGACCGAAATCTCCATAAATCCTTCCACCGCAGCTCCTCTCTTTAGGATCCGCCGTACAATATCTGTCTTCATCTTGGAGTGCACAGAAGCAGCCACCTGCTTTTCCTCTGGTCGCCCCCTCCCTCCCCGCTTTCTGAACTTAATAAAAGCTGCCATTACGCAGCGCTTCATCTGTTTGGGCCCTAATCTGCCTTATAGGCATCATGTGACCACATATGCAGTACACACCTGTCGTGTGTGTTCCCAGACTCAACTGTTCCTCTCCACACGGCTCACCCAGCCTGTTCCTGGCACATCAACCAGCCAGCGTGTCAGAAAAGCTTTTCGCAAGCACAGTTGGCACTCATAGTACTAAACAACTGTTATTTTTTTATGATTTCTGTTGTTTTAGCTCAGATCATTTATTTCCTCACTCACAAACACACAACACCGACAGAGAACTCCAGTATGATTTTATTTTAGTGAGTGTAAAGCGCGAGCTTTGCATCAAACATGCAGAAATAAAGAGAAAACACAAATAAAGCACAATGAAGACGAACAGCATTGTATCTAGGTGAAAATAAGTCTGCCTGGAATTTCTATAGTGGTTCTGTGCGGAACAAAGTCAGATGGCCTTTTTATTTTCAATTATAAGTTAGATTGTTTTATATAAAATGTGTCCAAAAATTTGTCCAAATTTAATGCCGAGGGGCTTACAAAGGGCAACAAAATTAGCAAAGTCTGTTAATCCACTGTGACTCCATTTTTCTGGCAGTATGAAGAAAGAGCTCTGTTTAGTCTGTTAACCAAAGCAGTGAAATGATCTGTAGTTTCAGTAGCTGTTTATGTAAGCGCCTGTTCTGTCTGGATTTTGTGTCATTCCATTTTCGAGTCTATTTGCCCCCCCCCTCCTCTTCTGCTAGAATATGTATAGAATACCAGCTGGCGGACAGATGGCCATGTCTTTACCAGAGTTTTTGTTTGTTTTTTTGTGTCTTTTTACGTTGTTTTTTTTATTAAAACATCACTAGGAAGACAACAAGGAAAGACGGAAACAGCCGTAGACGGAGGAACAGTCAACGGCCAGTGAGTGATGCGAGTGAATGGGAAAATTATCAAGTATATAACTTCAGGTAAAAAAAAAAATGAAGAAGGTAAATTTACCCTACTGGTGATGAATTTGACCCAGTGAGTAACTTTACAGAAGTAGCCAGCTTCTGAATGTATTTAGGGGTTCTCAGCTTGAAGGATAGGGAGTGAACCCCAAAAAACACCTTCTGTTTATTCCACAACCTTCAGTAACTCAGACAGCTTTCAATGTTTTCATATTCTGGGCTTTAAAAAGTTGTTTAGGGACTTCAGCAGGAAATAGTGATGAGGTTAATATATAATGAGAATTAGGTCCAAAGATACTCACTTCAGTAGTTTCACTGAAAAAAAAGTCCCAAATATCTTTCTGAGGCCTGGACCCCCCCCCTGTCAAGTACTACATGTTCATGTTTCGGTATGTTATTCATTCTTTCTTTATTTTCAGCTTTATACAGATGCTGCTACGTCACACGCTGGCAGTAACACACACACGCACACTGAATTCAAGTGCACCGCCTCTCCTGACCTGACAGTTATCTCTGCTGATGACGAGGAAAAACGAAGGAAGTCATTTCTCTCCTGTGGAGACAGAAGCTCCAAGACAAAAAAAACAAAAAACAAAAAAAAGCAGCTGATGAGCCGGGATGAAGACAAAAAGAATAATGCAAATGTCAGTTACTAGAACAGGTCTGTAACTAAACCCGAAACATTCAGATCAGTGTTCTGTTTGAGCTTCAAAAAAGGAATTGGAAAAATCCTCAAAAGTAGAAGTTTGCCCCTCATGTCATGAACAACATTTGGCGACATATAAAAGAAAAAGAAAATAAAATCTCATGCACACCCACCAAAATATTATGAGGCTATTTGAATTTAAAACTTTTTTTATTATTCATTTTTGCCTTTTAAGGGTTTTCTTTTTAAAGGAAGCGGTTCATCAAAGAGCATTTTGTTCATATATATTTTTACAAAGGAAAATACTGTACAGCCATTTTTTTCCCTCAAAACAATATCTGGAGGAATATCATCTACACACATTATTATTCCCTATATTACGATCACTTATTTCCAATGCCAAGCTCAGGACATAATAACTGTGTGTCCACTCCTCAGTCTTACATATTTGCTTAACAAAAACCAGAGGGTGGTTTGACAGATTCATAATTTAGCACTACAGTAACCGAGCATTGCTAATCACTTCTTTAGAATAATTTCAAAATCACAGCCCATTTTAGTGTTTCTTATTTGGGCGCCTTTTTCTTTCTGGCACACTGCTGTTCCTTTCCTTTTTTTTTTTTTTTTTTTTTAATGTATTTATTTTCATTTCAAACGGTCCAATCACAGAGAAAGCAGAATAAAAACCAGTCTTTAAATAAACCACACAACAACAGTTTGTTGTCACACTAGCATCTATTTGTGCATCAAAGCAAAAGTGAACTAAAACATCTTTAAAGCAAATTCCCTGTTAAAAGATATATATCGTTCTTTTTGTTTTTTTAATTCGTTTTGAAGGTAAAAATGAACCTAAAAAGTGCAAAAACACCCTAAAATGTTCTCATTGGAAGGTCACATAAATATTAAATAAAAACTGTTACAACAGGAGCTCAACCACAACCATAGTGAATGGAAAACCAAATGTCGTTGAGACATTTTTTGGACTGTACATTTTCAACATAAAACACACTCCCTGATGCGTCCCTTTGTCGTTCAATCTACTGCATCAGTCCCCCCCCCTCCCCATAAACCCGCACGACTCATGAATCCGGGGCCGAACAGTAATGCGTCTGCCTAAGAACACAACAAAACAGCATTTCGATGCAAATGGTAACAAATGTCTTTTGTTTTCCTTTTGAGAATAGTCACGAGTTTTTTTTATCATCACTGTTTTCCCCCGTGGTCAGCTCATGTGAAAGTGCACTATCCACGCACAAACTGGATCTCTCCACACAGGAAAAGGACGAGGGCTAAGCTTGGAGGTGGTGCTACAGCTGAACATTTTTTTGAAGAATGTCAGAGAGAACAGTTGAGGCTGGCAGCTTCCTGGACGCCTAAGTGCAGCTGAGACTGACCAAAGAGTTACTGGTCAATTCCATGTGTTAACTAAATACAAAAACAACCCAGAGACAGGAACAGATCAAATGTAAAGTTCTCATCTCAGTGTCTAACAATAATATTAATAATTAAAAAAAAACAATAATATTAATAACAAAGAAAAAAATTGAGTAAATGGTTTGAAACACATCCTGTTTCCATTAGTGATTCATGCCCCTTTTTCTTTGTATCCTGCATTTTCTGTCACCTGTGCCAGTAATTTCCTTTTGTACACCGTTGTTCACACACACACACTAACATTCACACACACACACACTCTCACACTTACACATAGTTATATAGAGAGATTTCTTTTCGTTTTTCTAATGTGTTTTTTTTTTTCCACACAGAAAAGTGAAAAAAAAAATAAAAATAAATTAAAGTCAAACATGCACGCACTCAAAAAGACTGATGTGTAGTAAAATGCTTTACATTGCTGCCCTACATGTAAAACAGGGCCTAACTCTGTGTCTGTTCATATTTTTTTAATGCATAATTGAATTAATAATGTTGGTCATCTTGTAAACATCAAGATAAATCATTTCGGGCCGTCATTTTCTCCATGCTGCTGTTTTCTTTTTTTTTTTCTTTTTTTTTGTTGTTGTCTTAAGTCTTTAGACATGATGAATGAGGCCACTTTCATGTTGTTTATTCATAGTACACAGGATTCTTCTACAGTTCATACAGTCTCTGTTGGTTTTGCTTTTTTTTGTTTTGTTTTTCTCTAAGGGCCGGCGCCTTGCTTTACTGATTGGGAAGTATCAGTGTGGTTAACGGAAGCAACAAAACTCTCGTCGTTGTCCTTCTCACCATCAGGATCTGCCACTGAATCATCATTTGAGTCAGTGTTGAGTTCATCCTCTGCCTCCTCGTCCTCCTCGTCCTCCTCTTCATCCTCTTCTTCTGCGTGCACCTCCTCCTCCAGCGACATGTCGTCTTCAGCCTCTCCGGACGTTCCGGTGGTGTCGTCCTGAGCTGTCGCTAGACCCAGCGAGAGTGCGGGATTGTGACCCGACCGTGCAGCGCAATGCTGCATCTTCTTGCTGAGGTCCAGCGAGTCGCTGAGACCCAGACCGGCGGCGTTCTTCAGGAAGAACAGGGAGGTGTTGGTGTCAGTGCTCAGGTTGAGGGAGCTGTCCAGGCTGATGGAAGACGGCGGGTAGGAGTGGTTATAGTCAGAGCTGATGCCACCTGGCTGGTAGAGCAAAGATGGAGCGCTGCTATTAATGTTGTGTGATAAACCATGGATGCCGCCAGGTGAGGAAGTAGAAAGACCCATGGAGGAAGGAGGGACGACCAGTGCACTTCCTGCATGATGGTGCACGCTTTCCTGTTTTGGTGACACGGATGGCAGCTCGCCCCTCTCCTGCTTCTCATGCTTTCTCTTGTGGGAGTCCATCTGGGACATGCCCACCACCGTGTGCTTACACTCGGGGAAGGTGCAGTGAAAGTGTGAACACTTGAGCTTATATTTGCAGTCAGGAACCTCACAGTCAGCACTGGAGCTGAACTGGCAGAAGCCAGCAGCACTGATCACATCTTGTTTGCCGTGGTGCTTGCGGTGCGCCGTCACCTTGGTGCTGTCGGTGCAGCGGAAGCCGCAGCGCAGACAATGGAAGTGAGTGCTGTTGCCGGAAAACTGGCAGTCGGGGAAGTTGCAGCTGAGCGAGGATTTGAAGCGCTTGAAGTCATCGAGGACCAAGTTGTCCACGCGGTCGTGGTGCTGTGCGTGCTTGTACATGTGGGTGCGGCCGCAGAACTTGTAGCCACAGTTCTCTCGAGTGCAGTGGTAGTGGGTCACCTTCAGAGAAAACTGGCAGGTGGAGTCCTTGCAGTTCTCGTACAGGTCATAGCGCCGGAAGCCTTCCAGCATCATCCCCTCATCCAGCATCTTGCGGGAAGAAGCAGTCTTGCGGCGTTTGCCGTAAGGTGACATGTCCTCAATGATCCAGAAGCGTTTCTTTGCACCGGTGGCTGTAGGAATGGATATGGTGTTCCCTAAAACGAAAAGAGAATAATTAAGTTGGCTCACAAAGTTCATTTTAAAGACTACAAACAAGTGAATGTGACGGGGACAAAAGTCTAATGTTACTCAGCCAGAAGTGTTTCACAGCTGAGTTAGCCCAGACTGCTGCTATGTTCCTTTAATTCCTAGTTCTTAGAATGATTAAAGGACGAGAAAAGCATGACACTTTTACAGGGTGTCTCCAGCCTCCCAACAGAGACAGGGCTGTGAGTCTAAACCGAGCCTCTTATCTCACTGTTGTTTTATGAGGGGCACCCACCTTTTGCAACACCCTGGGGTCACTGCTAATGATGTGATCCCTGTTCTGGAAGACAGGAAGCAGCGGGCCTCGATAAAACCTGAGGCGTGATTAAAATAAAGAGCTGCTCATGCCGCCTGCTTAATAGAAACTAAACAAGGCCCAGGCTTCATGGAGCAGGAGCCAAATTTACTGCTCTGGTAATAACAAAAACGACGGCACACTTAGTGGTCTAATTGGGGCAGTTATAGTTATTTTGCTCTAAGTGAAATTGTCCTTAATTCTCACATAACTTTTCTCTTTTTAACATGCTTTTTGTCATCTTTCCATTAAAAGAAATAGGCAGAGAGAAGCTGGATCACAGTGAAATGCAGAACAGGACTCAGTAATTGAGACTGGCAGCTGCAGTGTTGGTTTGCGCCGGGGATAAGTACCTGCAGCATCCTGCACTATTGGGACGTCATTTTTAACTGGAGACGGAGTGGCAATGATGGGGCTGAAAGCTGGTGTGTTGGTTGGCATGACAACACTCCGAGTGGCTCCCAGAGAGGCGCTGAGCAGAGAGTATGACAGACAGGATGGAGAGAGGAGGTATGGGAGTGAGGGGAGAGAAGGTCGGAGAAGAGCGGGAGACAGGGATGGAGCCTGGGACTGGAAGCCAGGCTGAGGAGCGGAGCAAGGAAGTGGTGGTGGCGGAGGAGGAGGTGGAGGAGGGGAAGAAGGTGCATTTTGGGGAGCACTAGAGTCAGCAGGGGTGGTAGGAGCAGAAGTGGTGGCGGGGTAGCCTTGTCCTGGAGAGATAGGTTGACCAAAAGGGGGTGTAGGACAGGCGAGAAGGAAAAAAGAAAACACACAAAAACAGAGGCCACATCACACACACACACACACACACACACACACACACACACAAACACACACAAGGGGATGGGAGGTAAAAAGGGAAAGATAAAAGATAAGAGAATGATACAAATGAGGCCCATTCAAGACAAGTAACCCAAACACCAGCCAAAACAATAACGATGAGAGCCGTGGATCTTCTCAGCAACATGTGAGGAAATGTGAAAATCACAGGCAGGCTCAGATTTAGCAAAAATACAGAGGAAGCAGTTTAGGTCAAAACTGGATTTGTCTATATATTTTTACTGCTACCACACCTGAACCAGCTTTAAAAGTTTTTAAAGACAAAATCTGGATAGATTAAACTCAAAAATGTATCTCACTACCCTGACCTATAGAATGCTGTTTTTTTTGACAAGGAAAGGGCAAACAGAATCAGAGTAAAGTGAAAAACACTCGTGTTTACTCGTGTAAGTGTTTACTAATATGTCTGTTAGCTGCAAGTCTGACTATCAAATCATAAAACAAATGAATGGAGGATGGATGATGCAACAAGTAGCTGACTTTCTGGGTGAAGAGCATCGGTGCGGGCTGGGCGAATCCATCCTGAATCTCAGCGTTGAACATCGTCAGACAAAACCGCTTTACAGCAGGTACTTGTTCTCACCTGCTGGAGAGCTGTCGTTGCCTACAGGTGTGCTGGTGCAGCTTCGGTCCTGATTGGAGGACTCAGAGGAGAGGCCCAAGGGGCTGCCTCCCCCTCCCACATAGTCCATGTATTCGTCGGTTTCATCCAGTGCAGCAGAGGAGAGGCTGGAGGTGATACCCGTCTGGACGGCTGTGGGCCCAGACCCATAGCCGGATGCATGCATCTCATCACCCCTCTGACTCAGTGGCATGACCTGGAAAATTCAAACAATTTTAGTGTGAAGGTTAAGTACATTGAAAGCATGAACATCAAATCCTTGAAAAATGGAAGTGTAGTGGCTCAATTCTTAAATAGATGGAAACTCAAAAGTTTCAAGCATTTCAGAAAAAATGAAAGTTCACCCCACGGATGTAATAGAGATACCAAAACACATTAGAATTACAAAAACTGCATGTTTAAAAACCCCAAAGTGCACAGAAGATTACAGCAAGAGTGTAGCAAGGAATTTGTCATTGACTGTTATTGCAGGATATGAGTAGGACTTTCTTTTTTGCAGAAAAACATTGCATGAGCAGACGCTTTCCCTGAATCTGAGTCATAGAGCAGGAAATAGAATGAAAAGTTTTTACTCACTGAGCCATGGTAAAATTTAAAAATGTTACGTAGCTCCTGAAAATAATAATTTTTTTTCTTTTTTGGGGTGGGGTGGGGGGGGGGGTGATGCCTACAGTTACCTGGGATGGGACTCTGTCAAAGTTCTTCCCCAACATCCGCCTCATGTGTTTGCGTGCATGCGAGGTCATCTGGTGCTTCAGCAAGAAGGAGAACTGGCAACCGTCTCGGATGCAGTGGAAGTGGCTGTTGACTTGGTTGTACTTGCAACCTGCCAAAAAAAAAAAAAAAAGAAAACAGTCCCAGCTGTAACCTCTCCATCCGTAGGTTCATTTGTGCTCGGCAGCCGAAGCCAGCTAAAGCGCCGAAGGCAACATTATCGGCATGAGGGTGTTATGATTAGATCAAACCCAAAGTGAAGTATTTTTCTTGCTTTATTTATTTTTTAATTTCATGATATAGCTGTGACAAAAGAGGGATCGGGTTCCAAAGTGTTTCCGAGTGTACATGTAGGAGGAATATTAGATCACAAGTGTCATACTGAGCAAGTCAAGGCTTCTGTGCACTAAACCTGTGGAGCTCTTTTATTACTCTGACATGCTTTATTCAATTAGGAATTTACATAAATAAATTCTCATTTTCTGTGGGCCAATAACACACACACCCCTGCAAACCAAAGTAAATATATAATTATTAGCATATTAAATTCATTTCTCAAAGTATCTCCATTGTCGTTTCTCCTTTTTGTTCAGCATTGTTCTGTTCTCTGCTTTGTAGTCTTTAGTCCTTTTTCCTTGTTTTAAACGCTCGCGCTCTAATTGCTTTATGATTTCAAATTAAATGATTGTTCCGTTTTGTGCCTGTTAATCAAATAGTGTTATATAAAGCAGGCAGAAATAATTGAAAGAGCAACATGCTGGGCAGGTGCTAGCATGTCAGTAACCATGACACCCGCTTTAAGAGAGAAACATGTCTGTGTCATCAAATAGCTTTTGCACACACAGTGTTTTAGACACGCAAAGTTGAGCAAATAACAGTAACCTCCGGGACACTGAGGCCCTTTTGTGAGACAGACACCAGGTAACATCATCAGCGGTGTTCAGTGTAATGTTGCTGCCATGGATACTGGCAACCCATCAATTCTTTATGACTGCAGCTCTGGTGATGGTAATCCCCCCCCCACCCTCCCTTAGCCTGAACAATACAGTTGGCAGATCAGGCTGGGGACAAAAAACAGCTGTTTAGGGCCTGGTTTTGTTTGCTTTGTTTCTACCTTCTGAAAAGCTTGTGTAGCCGCCTGAAAAAAACAGATCACTTTAATTCATTTCTGTGTGATGGCAGCGGTGGTGGTGAGGCGCAGCTTCAGAAGACAAACAGGCTAAACCAGACAAGCCAGATAATTAACAAACACAAACCTAATTGCTCATCTCTGACAGGGGCAAAAGAAAAAGGAAAACAACCTGGATGTGACTCTTTGACATTATTGCTTGTGTAGTAGTGCAGGCAAGACATCCTATGGGACTTGAGGTGGCATTGTGAACATGCAAAACGCAGCAACAAAAACTGTGAGGCAGTCTTGTTTCGTGCCTCTTAAACCCCTCACAAAGCCCGGCGCTGTGTTTGCCAACACAGGTCTCTCTCCCTTTGTAAACACAGAATATCCTCTTGCAACAGCTCGTACAAATCAATCCATATCTCTCTGAGTGTAACACCTTTAATCCCCACATCTCTCTTGGTAAATTCTCCTCAAAAGCTGTTCACGTTGACATGAAGATTTTCACGAAGATGAAAAGGTTTGCTAGTCTTACCTAGCCTCCCACACTCCTCTCTTTTGGTGAAATATTTAAAGCCGTTGGCGGCGCGGCGCTCTGCCTTCTCGTGCTTCTTGATGTGCCACGGCAGCTTGGTGGTGATGTTGGTGACGAAAAAGCAGCCGGGTCGCAGGCAGTGATAGTGCCCCCTCATTCTGAACTCGCACTGCTGCAGAGGACACAAAGATTTCCAGAACCGCCCATCAGTCTCGTGTGTAAGGTAAAAGTTTCGACAAAAGTATCCCCGTGTTATGGGTAGAACAACTTTTCACAGCATCCGACACACACCCCTTCTCTCTTACATGTCTGTACGCCACCATCTGTTTGTGAGGCCCCCGATCCCAGAGGACCCGGCCAAATAAGATCTGCTCCATTCAGGAGATGGAGACTGAGGGGAGGAGGAAGGGCAGCGGAGGGATGGGTAGGGACTTTGTTGAGAGGGGTGATTTTCGACACATTAATGAATTCATTTAAACGGTTTTCCAAATACGGGCTCATGAGAGCTGGCAGCGGCTGCCATTTAGGTTTCATTTGTGAAGCATTCCCCTGATTTTTGCCCTATTCCAGACAGCCTTGTTTACTGTGCAAGTGACAATGATTTATTGGGTAATATCAACTAAATTGGCCTTTTCTGAGAGGAGAATGCGGCAGTCAAAATGACATCATTGACATATAAACAGGCATTACTGAGGTGAGTCGACTGTCTTTCTCAGCCCAGATGGAAGACGGGGTACAGTGGCTGTGAAAGCCTCGAGTCAAATAACTTCAAATACTGGTCTAATAGATAGCATACTTCATCCTTAGAAACCTCCAGGAGATGACAGTCGGTTATTCAGCTCTAAGCTGAGTTATCAAACTTCACTCACCTGGTTGGGACAGAGACACTGAAGAGAGTAGTAGGAAAACTGGTCGCGGACGTTCACCAGGCTGTTGTTGGGGTTGATGTGGTCCAAGCAGTGGGACTCGGCCTTTCCAGACGTCTTACATACATACTTGCAGTTCCCGAACAAGCAGTGGAAGTGGAACTTGTTGGAGTACTTACAGTCAGTAGCCAAACAGGGATCACTGGAGGGACAGACCACAGGAGATATTATTTCATTTTCTTCTCTGGGGAAAAAGGGGGTATTTTTATTGCTATAAATTCCTGATTAACTATCACTGTATTATTTTCTGTACTTCATGTATATCTGTACTTCTGAGTTCTCTATAATGCCAGTACAATTGTATAAAACAAGTGCTCCGGCCTTTTTGCCTCTTTCTGCACTGTACTTCATTTTCTTTTGTTTCTTCTCAAATCAAGCAACATTTTTCAGTAGTTAAACAATGCAAACGTGTCCTTACTTTTCCTGGAACTGCAGAAAACCTGGTTTGACTTGTGGTTTAGAATTTTCCAGGGAGGTAGTTGCCAGGGGAGAATTTGCCGGCAGGTTGGGCATGGAGGCAGACATCTGAGGGATGCTACCAGTCAGCTGCTTCCAGGCCAGGAGGGAGGGAGGGGGAGAGCTGTAGCCTCCAGAGGATGGGAGATGGGTAACATCCATGGAGGGATTGTTGGCCATAGAGACTGGGGCAACAGGCTGCAGAGGCGCCTCCCCACTGTACTCCTTGCCGTCACCGAACGGAGGCTCTGACTTCACTTTCATGGTGGCTCGGAGGTGGAAGCTAAATGTGAAGGTAGAAGTTTTTTTTATCCACCTATTAAAATCAAAAATGTAGTTTCTGAACACAGACTGATGTGAGACTCACTTAGCATGTTTTATGGCCCCGTCCACAGTGCTGAAGAGCGCACCACAGTCCTCAATCAGGCAGTGAAAGTGCACCTTCTGAAGAAAGTCACAGCGAGCTTCACAGAAGTCGTCTGTGTCGAACCTTTAAAAAGAAATGAAGCAAATTTGAATGATTTCTTGTATAAAAGCCAAACAAAAGACAAACTGGTTTCGCTTCTTTCTAAAAGAAAGAGACATGCTACATTCTTATGTCAATGAAGATTTTCCTTTATTAAGGTGACGTTGTCTTAGAGTTTATTTATGGTATTTGGACTTAAAGTCTTATTTCTTAAAATGTTTTGACACTAACTCCAAGTGAAGCACCACTCAGATGGATGAAGCTTGGATGAGTGGGGAAACGTTTCAAAATCAGTCCAGATTCCATGCCTCAACCCCAAGTCATGCCCCATTCTTGCACAAATGCATTCCTTCCTTTTCAGGTAGTTTCAGCTCGTTCTGTATGTAAAAAATGTCCTAAAAATAACAGGATCTCACAGGTTCCGTGTTGAAATGTTTTTCTTTACCTGCGGAGGTATGTCCTCCAGATCTCAGTGGGTTTTTCAGGCTGGGGCCTCTTCAGCACTCTGTTTAGATACTGGGCTGCCTCAGAGGTGTCGTTGCCCTGACCCCCCTCCAGCTCAGACTTCAGGTTCATGGCACTGAAGAGGGCAGGGTTCGTCTGTGACATCTTCAAAGAAAAGGAAAAAAAAAAAAAAAAAAGCCATTAGTCACTAGATTAGCAGGACGTTTGTACAAGCGAGAGCCTGAACTATATTAAACTAAAATTTGTTGAATGAAAAGCGACAGAGCAATTTACACCCAGATTTTTACTTTTTTAATTTAGCATCCTCTAAAGCTTTTCAAGAGATACGGCCTGAAAACAAAGTCTAAAAGTTAACAGGACAGTCGCGATGCAAAAGTCAAACTGTCCCAAGTAAAGGTTTACGAAGCCAATTTTTTTCTTGTGGAGAGGATGGACATTATAAAAAAAAAGGGAGACTTGCTCTCCCTTTACATCATCAATGTAATGGAAACCACCCGGCGCATTTGTATCAATCAGATAAGACATATGGCTTAGACAATGTCCATTTTAATTTTCACCAAAACAGAGACGGATTTAAATTTCCATACGCTAACATCCAGACTGGTTAAAAAATGAGGCCAGAGCCTTCTTGTTTTTCCTCCTCTGACTTTTTAATCAAATAATTTATAAACTCTATAAATAAATGTAGAGCGAGGCGGGGAAGAAAAAGTATAAAGGGGGAGAAAAAAATGGATGGCGAGTTCAGAACAGCTCATCAAAAAACAAACATCTCTATATATCTGGCATGGCACACAGCTCCTGCTTCATTATATTAATTTGTGAGTGGTGCAGTGAAAATTACACCATATGAAAAATGGTTGGAAAATTTAAATGATACAAACTCATCTTATTAGCAGTGAAACATTAAAAAACAAACAGGCCCCTCCGTGTCCCGCTAATTTGTCTTAGGATGAAAGGCGTTTGATGGATGGATCTTACCTTATTCATAAGCGAGGATAAAAGAGATGTATTCCCTGGTACAGGGTGTCCGTTTGATTCATTACTGGAACAAGGAAAATGAACAATGTTTAGTCAAGATTTGCATGAGAACAGTAAATATTTCTATTTATCACGCAAGGTGTGCACATATAATGAAGAAGAAAAATGCTGTCTTGTTAAGAAGTAGGGTTTACGGCACTATGAAGGGAAGATTGGTGTTGAAGGGTTAGGCAAACAACCTTCTCGTGCTAAAATTGAGAAATATGATGAAGATTCCAACTGCAAACAGATAAGTCAGCGGGAAAATATTTTTGATAAACATTAATATCATTTAAACCCGCGCTCAGCATTGTATGCCCTGAAGTTGATACCTTCGCCCACCCTTCTGGCCCCTTTTTGACCCACCCTCATTGGCTGAGCGGGTGTTCCATGCCCCCGCATATCCCCCCTTCTGCTTCTGCTGGCATGGTCAGAACTGCACGTGACAAATTCATTTAAAAAAAAAAACAACACTTTTTCCAAAATGGTGGCCTTTCTGGTTGTTGTATCACCATGGCTACCATTTTATTTTTTTGGTCGCCTGGGATCGATGAACATGTCTATAAAATTTTCAGAAAAATCTGCCAAAGTACAATTTTGGATTACCTTGGTTTTTTTCATTAGTCACGCCCATATTCCTGATATCTTCATATAATATGTTGTATCCTTTTGTCCAGCTCAAGCCAACGGTTCATGTATTACATTTTCACACTGTAATATGCGAAACACAGGAAAATGCCAACATTGCGAGCTCGCCACACGAACACTGTTAACAACTTTGAAACCAAAGTTTTTTCCCCAGTTGCTTCCCAAGGATGCTTGAGGGGCTAGGAGGTGATAGATTCAAATACCTAGGAGGAGTTTACTTTTTCAAACGATACTAAAGGGGATTTTTTTTGGAAAGTTTAAAATGGCGGCCTCATCCCGAGGTCAAAAATTAATTTGGTTGCGTGTGTGTGAGAAATCTTTTGCACAACATTTTTTTTGCAAAAGTGTGAAAATCACCAAATTCCAAACATTGCCACAAAATGGCCACCCAGACATAGGTCTTATGACCCTGCATAATGAATTTTAACATTTCTTTTAGGATATCCCTGACAAGTATGCATTGGTTTTGTTACTTTACTTTTTGAATATTATTTAACACAATGTGGGATTTTGGCCCATTCACTGTTTGGATGGTTTCGCTCGCTGTGATGCCATCTTTTTTTTTTTTTAGCGAGGGGTGGGGGGGGGGTCGTTGATCATGCCCAAAATTCATTTTCTTCAGTTACTAGTTGCATGCAAAATTTGGTGAATTTTTGAGTTTGTGGCAGAATTATCACTCAAATATGCAGTTAGAAGGAAGAATTGTGAAAACAATATGGTCCTTGCAGTCCAAGATGGCTGCAGGCCATAATAAGTAAAACAGCAAAGGGGACATTGATTTAAAGAATATTACTATATATATTTATTTATTTTTAAATATTAGATGATTGAATTAAAAGAAACATAAAAAAAGGGTCTTGGTGTCTGTGTACCTGTGGTCTTTCTTGCTCAAGTCCAGGCTGTACTCCTGTGAGTCTTGGGAAGCTCCAGAGTTGACTTCCACCGGTTCCTGCTTCACTTGGACCAGATTAAACTGGCTGGCTGAAGCCGGCTGCCCGTTCCCTGAGGATCATGACAGAGCGGCGGAGTTGAGACAACAAAGTTATTGTTGGTCAGCATTATTACCATATGATGAGATCCAATCTGACTTCTGTCCTGGCCTGAAAAGAATACTCCAAGTAATAATTATTGCAAAATTATGTCAGGCCGTCAAGCCCTTTAAATGGTGATTGAGAGGCGGGAGATATGAGGGAAAAAGACTCCTTTTTCTGCAGCACTTGTCACAACTCATTTGCTAGGCTGCCTCTTAACTGGTCATTAAGTGAGATGCTAATGCTGAGGGAAAGTGGCAGTCTCAGATTGACCACCCCCCCCCTCCCTTCCCACCTTCTCAAGCTCCTTGTTGGCCTGACAACAGACGGCAGCCAATGCCACTGAGCGCGCCCACAAGGAAAACGGGGCTGCTATGTCGGTCAGATTGGAGCTGACAGCCAATCAGATCAGTTCAAATAGCGTGACCTCTCGATCACAGCCTCCTCCAAATAGGTATTCTGTGAGCGCGGACAGGAGGGCTGAACTCAAATAAATAAACAGCAGGGGGGATGACCTGAGGTAAAAATGCTGACAGGAAGGTGAATTCTGCTTTCTTAATCCCAAGGGGTTGAAATATTAATTTGACCCGAGGCTATACAGAGAAAGCTGAGCTTGTAGCTGACAGTAAGTGGTGGTTTCTCTTAAAAATATATGCGAAAAGGAGGAGTGACGGGTCAGTGCAGCCTTTGTGACACTAAAATCAGAGAGCAAATACAGCCAGTATTGGTTTGGCGAGAAATCTGTCGTTTAAGAATCAAACTCTGGTGTTAAAAGACAAAGTCACAGGAAACCAAAAGTTTGCCCTTATTCTGGAGAGGATTTGCCTTTTTCTTACAAAAAAAGAATATAATCAAATAAAGGGGGGGACTAAGCAACACCCCCCCCCCCCCCCACATACACACACACACAATATGACCCAGAGACATATCAGGCAAAACAGAAGTAGAAAAGCCACTCTTGGGCCTTGTCAGCGGAGAGCTGGGAGATGAGGAAGTGTCAGTGTCACTTCACTCTGACAATGGCCAAGGTTGGGGGGGGGGATGAGGCGAGGGGGGGGGGCAAAGAAAAAACCAGCAGTCAAACAATTTTGCATCTCATTTGAGGTCACTGAATGTTTACCGAGTGCCCCCCCTCCCCCAACTTGATCAGAATATATCCCAAATTAACAAGTCAGAAAAACCCTTCATTGTCACTGAGAATTAAATCACCACACAGACAAAATGAGAGCACATCACACGGCGAGCACCCACCCACTGCATGATCCCCACATGATCACCAGACTAAGTCAAATATCACTTGACTAAATCAGAGGATAATTTGACTGTTGATGACTGTCGGTGGATTATTGTGGGGAAAAAAAAAAAGTATCTCACTCTGATTCACTTCATGAAATTATTATTATTCTTTTTTTGGAAACCTATTTTCTAAGAAGGCAAAGGAAATGAGTTTGACTCAAAGCTGCTAACTTTCTGGAAATTATCCAGGAAAAATATAGCAGCGTGTAATTACTCCAGATAAGATCATTTGTGCTGAATACCTAATTAGTAAACCCTTAAGCCTGCATCTCGGGGTAAAACATTAAGGGGTCTGAAAATTAGAAAAAATAATTTATTTTAGCAAAAGAGGCAAAGTTTCACAACCCGCCAAGTTATAGAGAGTAAAGGAAAAATAGCCACAAACGCAGTGACTTTTTCTCACACCTATTTGATAGAGAAGCAGAAACCACTTCCTTCACATTTTAGACCTAAATGTCCTGTTCACACGTTTATTGAAGCAAATATGAGAAACAAAACCACATCTACCATCATCCTGTAAGCGCTTTGAAAAAAAATACACGAGATTCAATAAGGGCAGTTTATTTCAGTTTTTTTTAATAATTATTTTCTCTGCAGAGATCTAAGCTGTAGCTGTTCAAAAATGAGGGGCGGTATAAAGACACCATCTGTGGAGGCGCCACCCTTAGCGGGGGCTTCTCCAGTACCTGCTGGAAGCCCAGAGGTGGAGCTCAGCCTGACAGCCTGGGCTCAGCTCGGCTCCCTGGAGCAGCTGCCCCAGCTCTCTCCGCGGGCCCGTCCTGCTCCAGGAGCACCACCCGGAATTGTAATCCTTCTCACTCCAAACATCCGGAGCAATTGCATTAACAATCACACCCCACCTGCTTAAACTGTGAACTTATACTAACTGGAAATTCTATGGAGTGCATGAAAAAAAACTAAATATGAAACTCCTTTTCTGAGCATGGAAGTAAAATATTAATCAAATAAGAAAACTAATTAAAACAATTCTGAAATTCAGATATTTTTTACCAAACAAAATATAAGATATCATTGCACTAAAAAAAGTCTAAAAAATCTCTTTGTTGATGCACGACAGTGCATGAAACTGTCTCGTCTCAGTGTCTGTTTCTCCACTTTGGTGCGTTGAGCCATTACGGCCGCACTGATTTCTACCTTTTTGTTTTTTCTTTTAATCATTTGGCAAAGAGAATAGAAAAATCTATTTTTTTTATTTGTTGTTCTTCTTGTAATTTCTCAACCTAATTTCATTCCATCTCCATTTGCCTGAAACAGGCACAGACAGAGATAAGAGGCCAATGATGAGGAAACATGTTCCACACAAGCCCCAAAGGCCCCCAATCTGAACATCATAAGAGACTTTTACAGGGCCTATTCTCCCCTGTCAGCATATTTATCTCCAAATGGATTGTGGGTATCTAACAAACGATCAACACAATAACAGAGGGCCATGCCTCCGGTATCTCCCTTTAAGCCTGAAAGCGCTGGTTCTCCTGCCTTTTCTCTCAGCTGTGGGATGGCTGCAGGGATGACCTCTGAGTGCACTCTTCCTCCTCCATCCACACACAGAGCGTTGGAGCGTTGCATACACATGCAGTGGCTTCTCTGAGCATCACGCAGCTCAAGCTGATATGTTCATCATATATTTATGTTTTGATGTGTCAGGCTCCATGTAGAATAAAATAAACACTACCATTTAATAAATGCATTTAAAAAGAACAATTACATCAAAAGTGTGATTGTTTTCTTTGGCAAAAACATACCCGTTTACGTTTACTTGTTTACTGGTTTACCTGTCTCTTGGTTGCTGGAGGGCTTCAGTGCAGCAGCTGCAAGTCTGGCCATCATGGGTGAAATGAGCCCCTTGCTGGCAGAAATCTTCTCCATGATGGAAGAGGTTGCAAAAGAGGTTGGGGTGGATGCCATGGTTGCATCTCCCCCCACGGTAGAGCAGCCTTGGGTCAGTGAGTCGGTGGGCATAGAGTGGGCCCCGGAGGAGGTGGCTGAAATCAGACTTGCGGCTGGGGGAGTCTGTTGAAGAGGCAGCCGGGGCATTAGGGGGAAGAATGGGTTGGAGGCGGCCAAGGCATTGTTGGACAGAGCGAGGGCCACCGGCACGTTGCTGGGTAAAGTCTGGGACAGCAGGCTGGACATGCGCTGGCCGGTGCTGGGCAGCGAAGACGTTGGCTTAAGGGTGTGGCCAGACATTGAGGAGGAGGAGACAGCAGTAGTGGGCGTGGTCAACAGGTGTGGTACAGTGGTGGACTGCTGGGTCGTGGGGGAGGCACTCAAGCTGGAGTTCTTGCTACTAATGGCTGAAAAATCCATAAGATCATCGTTACTCGATTCTTCTTGCTCATCTTTTGGGGCCAGGAAGGTGGAAGAGAGGCTCATAACCCCAGAAGAGCGAATGTGCCGACGCTCATGCTTGCGTTTGTGGGAGGTCATCTGGCTGGTGGAGGTAAAAGTGAAACCACAGCCCGATCGAATACAGTGAAAGTGGTTGGTGGCTTTGCTGTACACACAGCCCTCATACTTGCATTCCTCATACTTGTAGAACTTCTTGAAGCCATCCTTGGCATAGGCATCATCCTTGATGTGATAGCTCTTGTGCTTCTCAATGTCACATTTGTTCTTGAAAGTGAACGTACAGCCTGGGCGCCTAAGACAAAAAGAAAAAATCAAGACTGAAGTATTAGGTCAGATGCAGTGATATTGGTGTTTGCACTGAGGGGTCCGTACATTTTAACCCTTGTGCTATCTTGGATGACCCCACCCTTACTTTGACGTGTTCTCCCTACCATGACAAAGGTGGATAAAGGTGGAAAAATTTCATGTAATCCATTGAACCAGTGAAGATCACAAAAAATTGAAAAAAAAAAGGTTCAGAGCTCTGTCTAGTGAATCTAGATGACCCAACTCCCAACGGTAAAGTGCCTAGGATAGCACAAGGGTTACACAGTTTCCAACAGAGGAAAGCTAACTGGGCTGCTGAGTGATGCAGCAGCACAGTCATCCCTGCAAACTTAGTCAATGTGCAACATTTCTGACACAGACTGGAGTGGCTAAATGACTCCACAGCTGATATTTTTCACCATCTCCAATTTTTAAAGTCCCATTGTGATCATCTTTTAAACTATTTTAAAAGCATTCCCAGTGGTCTTTTAATTATAATTATGCTGTTTTTAGCCCAAATCTTTAAAAAAAAAAAGTTGTTTTCTGGGTCATAGTTTCTGCAGGAATTCAATAGAACTCTGAGTTTTGGGATAGACTGTTAGTGCAGAGCTACCCCCCCGTCCCCACATCCCGTCATCAATCTTTTCACGGTACACACTCTCCCACCACCTTACAGTCCCCTCACACCCCTAACCTTACATACAACAAAAATAGCGAGCAATATTGGAGCAATCCAGCCATACAGTTTGGAGCCAGCTCGAACGAGGAAAACAAAGACGTACCTGGATCTATTTGACTACAAGTGGATGCATCAGAATGGACTATAGCAGGGAGTCTATGGCCCCCACAGTATATTTTCTCTCTCTCTATACATACATACATATATGTGTATATATATTCTCTTTTATTTTTATGTTCAAACTGTGGTTCTCATAATACTATTTAGTTTTGGTCTCACTCAGAGTGACTGTACAGTACACTTCCGTTTATTAGCATCCTTCGAAAGGGGGAAGTGTGCATTTGTTCGTAATGTTCAAAGAATTGCAGAAATAACTTTTTTTTTTTTACCTATAAATGTTTTATGATATAAATGCGAAAACATATTTTAGTCACTTCCCACACCCAAAGTCCGTTTCACCTGCAATGGAAGTGTGTCGTCTTCTGTCCATAAAACTGACAGCCGACTGTGCCGCAGTCCTCAGTGGCGCGGAATCTCTGGAAGCCATCGTTGATCAGTTGGGCATTCTTTTTGTGGAAGTTCTCATGGGTCATGACATCTGAGGTGCTGGTGTACACTTTGCTGCAACCCACCTGCAAAGCAGAGTGAAAGCATGATAATGGAACATGAGATGACAGCCCACAGCATGCAATAGTTTCAGTTTGCAAGAAAAGTTTGAAAAAAAAAAAAAAAACTGGCTTCTGAAATTCTGCACTTTAAAGAGAACTGATATACTGTACAAGATATGGCGAAGGGAGCTCATTGTGGTTAAGAAAATGCTAGTGGCCTAGATAGTAGCGTAGAAGGATGTTCTCTCACATTCAAGTTTTAATTTGTGGTAATGCACAGCGAGCTTTACAAGTTTCATGTCAAACCCCTGAATTGGAAACAATTTTTGTCATCATTGCGACAACTGGAAAAAACACAGAAAGGAGTGAAAAAGGCAGTGGTCACAGAAGGCTGTTTGAAACGACATTATCTTCCTGGCAAAGCAGCCTTTTAGAAGGTTAAGTTCATACTTGAAGTGAGACTGTGAGGCTGCCACAAACTTACTGTAACTCAAACAAGAAACTACACAGATAGAGGGGGCAGAGGAAAGCACACAGGACCAAGATGACTGTCTTCTGTTTGAAAAGTCTTGGTACTAACAAACCCTGAGAGGCAACAAAGGGGGGAAAAAACGGGTACTGTTTAAAATAAAAGCCACAATTGTATATCATGTGTGGCACTTTTCACCTTCGCAAACTGGGCAACTTCTCCATATTGAGTCAAACAATGAAAAAACATGCCACATTATTTTTTTCCTCCCTTAAATCAAAAGAAGCGATGCCAACTTCTGCAGGTTCACAGAGGGGGACTAATAAAACAAGAGGCTGAAATGCCCTAATAATAATAATAATACTGTTAGAGGAGTATAAAATTATGCATCTTAAGCCGTCCTGTGCTGAGCTGCTGCTGCCCTGCTGGTACAAAAGCTCCGGGAACAATGGCAGGTTGAAAATAAGCAGATGAGAGGAAAAATTAAACAAAACTAAGGGAAACTATGCTCAGCAGGCTGCTTGGTAGTAAAAGATGAAAAATGTGCAGTTTATGTAAACACCTCTGTGGATTTACCCATGCCAATTATGGACTGAGAGAATCAGGGAGTGGGCGGGGAAAGCTCCAAAGACCTCGTACGTGGCTGTTCTTTATGAAATAGGTTAAAATGTGAGCATTTTACAACACTCTGACTGCAGATTGATGTTTATTTAAATATAAATTGTTTGGAATAAATCTTTATTTGCAATTTCACCCTTTTTTATTAGCATAAAATGGCTAAAAACATTATGTTTCATATTCTATATCAGTAATGCAGTTCTATATCAGAAAAATAGTAATTCCGAATACTTGTGATTGTACACATGTGCGTACCTGTTATATGTGTTTGTGGTTTTATTGTAGTTCTGTGTGTAGGAGGGAGAAGAGTTGTGGCTCTTGTTGTGTACCTGCATGCAGTGGTAATGGGTACTTTTTCCATTGAGGTGGCAGCCATGGTAGTAGACACTGCAGTCATCCAGGGGGCTGAAGCGCATGAAGCCATGCTGCAGGGAGTTGTCCCTCTTCTTGTGCATGTTGTAGTGCCTGATTACATCCTGTTTACTGGTAAACCTCTGCAAAAGGGGAGGGGGGAAAATGTACAGCAACAGGTTGGTGTTTATTTAAACCAGTCACAGAATCAGCAACAAGTCACTTTATCTATGAAGAAGCAGCAGCTGCAGCATGCAGGAGCCAGTTGGCAGTTGAGGAGGGATGTGCACCCTGCCCTGGAGAGGACAGGACGTCTTTAAAGAAGACGCATTCAGTAGTTGTGGATTTACACAACATATCTCAAAGTTGCGTCCTTTCCGAAATCGGCACTAAAAGCTCTCAGAGCACAGAAGCTTTAATACGGAACATGAAATATACTCTCCAAACGTTGCTTGTCTCTGTTTTGTTTTTTTTTCCCCCCTCCAACAAAATGTATTTTTCAAATTAAGATGAATCAATTGACATGCTAGATCACAGTTCTCATGTTTTTGGCTCTGGAAAAATTATGTTCCGTGCAGATGGTTTCCGAGACGTGCACAGGGGAAAACAGAAGACAACAGAAACAAACAAACAAGTCAAGCAAAAAACATTTTCCTTTCAATTCGCAGAGATACGATTCCATTTTTAATTAAAGCATTAACGCTTGCTTTTGGTGCAGGTCTCGCCTGCAATGATGAATGAATATGCTAAGAGACCCGCCTGCTAAATTACAAATAAATAAATAAATAAAACGCTCCCACACCCAAGAGTCATGAAAGGGAATCAGGAAAAAAAAAAAAAAAAAAGAAAAAGTCCCTCCGCAGAGACCTGCAGCAACCAAATCTGCTGTAATTGGGTTTAAGCTGATGTTACAGAAACTGCAACAGGAGAAGCCTGAATCAATAAGACAGTTCTATCTTCAATCCATATCTATCTGCAACTGAAGAAAAAAAAAAACATAAAGAGAAATTCTTAAAAGCAACTAATTGCTGTACAAAGTAGGGTAATTGCTTTGTGTCATGTGTTCCACTTGCGCACCAGTAAAAAGCTAAGATCTCATACGGCTGCTGATTCCCTCTGTCTTGGATTGTTTCCCGTAAATTTCTGAGAGGTCTGACTATTGTTTGAGCGCTCAGACTTTATTAGAATGTTTAATCTGGCTGATGAAGGCTTCCTCGCTTCCTGACATTATTTTTTTCCCCCCCAAAAAACACCAACTATCAGTTATGGATTTGATCTTTCTGGTATGTAATGGGGATTGATGTCTGAAAGAAAAGTTGAACTGCGGTCATGGTACATTCGATCCATCAAGCCGTCCAAAATAGGCCATGGAGAGAGCTGACTGGGAAAAAGATCTCATTTTCAGTTGAGTGGTGATGAAGGTTAGGAGCCACTTGCTACATTTATTTTAGGATTCCCACTAGTGTGGCAAGATGCACACTCTCCCTTATGTACAAGCCCATGAAAGGAGAATGTTAGGACTCAGCCAACTGCCTGCAGGCTGGCAGTGGGATAATATTCCAGGAGTGTGTGTCATGTAACATTTCATGAGTTATCGCTCTGAAAAGGGCTGCTCATCACGGCCTGCTTGTTTTTTTCATTATATTGACATCCTGAGAGCTGGCTTCCAAAGCATATCTGTGTTTCCACGCAACAACAAAAAAAACAAAAACGTGGACCCTGACTGTGGAAATTACAATGATAACCTGAACCAATGCTTTGAATAATGACACAGAATGATTTTCCTTTGTGTTCCTCCAAGAATGTGCCTCATAAGAGAGTGAAGTGGGATTTGTGCAGAAAATGAAAGCTTAGATCTGTGATGCTTCTCACCACAAACAGTGTTTATCAAGAGGTAATCTCTGCTGATCTGAACCAGACAGGAGATTACAGCAGAAGATGGCTTAATTCAGAAAACTGTAGGTGAAAGCAGGAGAAGTCGCACATGATTGTGCTTCTTTTACAAATCTAACAGGTGCTTGTCTAGCTCTCTCAAGCCATATGCCGCAGCAAACACAAAGCCCGTATTTTGATCTGCTTTTTGTGTTGTCTCCTTCCTATGTTGTACATGATATCTCATGAAACCCTGACAAGATTAATAATGTGGGCGTGGGCCCTACAGTGGCAGAGTCTCACAAAAACAAGACAAATGGATGAAAATAAACATTTCTGCTTTCCCTAAAGCTTCTAAAGTAAAAAAAATGTGAATGAGGATAACAAAAGTGTAAATGTGTTTAAAGCCTGATCAAGAGATCTAAAATCAACAAAGTTTTCATCTCTGTAAACTTTGGCTGGGTGTGCCAGAGTGACACATTATTCTGTTTGTCTATCCTACTGTAGAGAATCATCATATCCGCTTTATTGTGCAGGAAAAACAACTTTACCCTTCTGTTTTAAATTGTTTGGTAAATCCGGACTGGCAAGTTTTAGATGGAGAACGCTCAACAGGATTAGTACAAAACTCAGATCATAAATGTAAACTTGGGTTATGGTCAGGAAAAAGTGATAAAGTACTCACGCTGACCTGGTAGTTACAATCAGGGTCCATGCAGTGATAATGCTCTCTGTACTGGTAGGCACAGTGCACATGACCACAGTGTTGACTTCCAGAGAACCTGAAAAAAACAAAAAACAGTGCAGAACACATTTCAGCACATTTTATTTAAAGAGCAGTAAAACTACACTAAGCCAGATTAAAAACTAGAAACATCTGAACACAAAAACAGATGAAGGAAAATCCGCTAAAGCAAAACTGAGATGACTTGGAAGGACATAACCAATTATTAGCAGCTTTTGGTTAAAAATTGGTTAAATATTCAAAAATGCATTAAAGTGAAACATATAAGGAATATGCAAAGGTGATGTATTCGTCTCACATTTAAAGTACCAGAACTCACACCTTCAAACTGCTTCTTTCCGCAGCCTTTGCAATAAATTACCCCTCTGTCACACCAATTTCAAACAAATTATCTTCAATCATTTCACAGAAATCATAAGAGATATTAAATACGCAAAACCCCCTTTCTGTCCACGTTCACATACATTGCTGCAGACAGCAGCATGTCTTCCTCCTTATTTCTCCACACGGTGAAAGTCAAATTATTGGCCAGACCTTGGATCTTAACCTCATTTCTGGTCCTGGAGGCCACTTGGTCAAATCAACTGAAGCGCAGAAACCAGATTTTAATCTGGCGATGGTCGACAGAAGCAGTTACTTGCTGCTGTTCTGCCACTTTTATGGTGGTGGTTATAAACTTGACAATGATGACTGTTAAAATCCTCAAATTACCAGTGAAAACACACACAAACAAACATTTGCGCCGCCACTGCCAAGGACTCCATCTGCTTCAGCGCAGAGCAGAGGGAGAAACGGGGCTGAGTAATATTTTTCTCCATCCCTCTTTCTGTGTTTTCCTCGTTAGGATTCTCCCAAAGCTGCATTTACAGATCACTTTGCCGAGTTCATTAAGTTAATTGAATGGCACATCCACCATTGTTTTAGGTTGGTGGTGCTGTTCGGGAGTGCGGGGACAACGCAGAAGTCGCGCTAAAAATAAAGCCGACATATGTTGTGGCTATTAACGGTATCTGTGGTGTTCTGTCAAACACATCCACTCTGATGAACATACAGAGCCCCCTCTCGCCTGCCCCCTGGGACAAAAGCCCACCTCTCTGCTCATTGCCCAGCTGTATCACTTTGCCTCTGGACAATTCCCACTTGCCGCGTCAGGGGGCCTAATGGGCCTCTGCTATTCAGCAGCAGATTAAATATTAATATCGCCACAATACAGAGATTGCAGTGCATCTCCAGTTACAATAGATACACAGATCAAAGTGCCAAGGCAACAGTGGGTGCACAGAGCATTTAAAGGGTGAAACTGCTGCTGAACATGAACAGGAAGCCTCTCTAAACGGCAAACTCGAGTGCGGTAAAATATGAACAACTTCTTTTCCCTCTTTTGTCAGGATTTGACAAAAACACATTTCCATTTGCACTCATTAGCCCCAGCTCTAAGAGGGCCCCTTCACCCCGCCTCCACCCTACCCTTTTGCTGCCACATTTGCCCTTTCTATGAGCGCTCCTTTTCATTTTCCCTCTCTTCTCTCCTCTCCTTTCCTTTCTCTATATTTTTTTTTTTTCTCAGCCCCAACGCGGAAATTGAAACTGTATCTGGGCTTATCTGCAACCTCCCCGTGCATCAACTGCCGAGATGTTTAGACAAATTTTATGCATTATGCAGCGCAAATATCAAAACAGTTCTTGGCAGTGCCAGCAGAAGCCTCATTAAAAATTCCTTAATTAAATCTTCTTGCAAAATGTAATCAGTCCAAGGAAGGGGTTTTGTGAGCTTGTGTGTGTTTGTGCATATTTGTGTGCAGGAGGTTGTGTTCATGCGTGTGTGTCTGTCAGTGCCAAGGCTTTGATTTGTGCCCTTCATGTTATGGCTTGGAGAAGTAATCATTAACGCCAAAGCCACTTTGGCTTTTCAAATGCTGCTTTTCTTTCTTTTTAAACACAATAAACACAGCAGCCATAATCACCCTTATAGTATCGGCATAGGATGAATCAAGAGTGGAGACATTTTCTGTGTCTACTGAAACTTGAGACACCTTCTTCCCCTCTGATGCTTTAGTCTTTATTACACTGAGCAACTGACTTCAGAGGGGAAAAGTTAGTGTGTGTTCAGAGGGGAAAGCATAAGAGCTCATTTCTGTTCTTATTCTTAAAGGCCCACTTCGATCATCTTTATTGTAAAAAATAATAATAAGAATTATTATTATTATTTTTATGCAGTTTTTTGGCCAAAATCGAAAAAGGGTTTCTCTAATAAGAAATTCACCTCTGAGTTGTGGGCGGGACCATTGGCGCAGAGTAAGTACGCACCTACTTCCCATCATCCATCAGTTTACATGTTGTCCTGCAACTTTGCATTAACAGTGTAACAAAAATGCAGAGCAATATCGGATCAATGCAGCTGTACATTTTTTAGCCAGATGCCAGCTCAGACGTGGAAAACAAAGATGGACATGGATCTATATGTCTGCTAGTGAATGCATCTGAATGGAGCGGAGCAGAGAGCTACTGACCTGCTTTGTAGCTTTTAAGTCACCGCTACAAGCTTTTTCAAATTGCATTTTTTCATCTGCTCCTGATTCACATCGTTTGGAATAAAAGAATATTCAGGAATCATATTTGATGCTTAATTTTCTGTGTCATGTGTCCTCCATCATGAGAAAAATGCTACAAGAACATGTTAAAAAAAAAACTAATTACAATTTTCATTGGAAAATCTTTAACGAAAAGGTACACGACTGTATGGCTTTTAAGCTTTTAATGATTTACAGACTGTGAACATTTCTTCACCCAGTTACAATGAACTACCATCAAACTGTTCTCCATTTTATTCCTCTTTTTGCCACTTCCCCTCAGCACATAAATTGAAGTCTTTTCTTAATTAATTTACTCCCCATATAACACTCGCATAGCAGTTTATGATGTAGTTACCTCACTGAATAAAACACACCATTAGTGCATAAAAAGGCTGTTTTGACTATTTTTCTATTAATGCAGCACTTTGAGTGATTTGCATACCTGGCAATATATTTCTGGTATAGGTTGACATCATCGGTTGTGGGTTTATCTGGTGGCAGACCATTCCTAATGACACAGAGAACACAAAAACAGACATGAATGATGATGACACTGGGCTGCCTGTTGTTAATAAGGATTAAACAGGGACAATATTTGCTTACAAGTCACTCCCAAACTTTAGACTATCAATATACATTTTCTGCGGCACAACAGCATTTTTATGTGCCACGTAAATTAAAGTGAAGACACACTTTGATAAATCGTCTCCCAACAAATGAAAGGCAAAACGTAGGAGCAAGGTGGCATTTATCTTTTATGGGGAAATTTTGGTGAGTGTCTATATGCACAAAAAAAAAAAAACTGAGTAACAGGAAAAAAAAAATGGGGAAAAAAGCATGTCTTCTGATCCTCTTGATGTCAGCCTGTCTGGACAAATGTTTAAAACACAAATTCAAATTTAAGTAATTGTAGAGAGGTCAATTAAAAAGAAATTAAAAACATTAAATATGACAGTTGAGAGATAGTGTTTGCCATTTGTCGCCTGTGTTAGGAATCCCTTTATGAAGCTGGCAGGAGTGCGGCCCTCAGGAGCAGTCATATTTAAGAATTGGTTCAGTTTGCTCTCTCTGTAAGTGGCATTTAGCTCCATGTGAGCAGCTAAACACAGGGGATGACCTGGACTTAATCTGGGCCAGAGGGAAGGATGCGCTGACACACATTCTCCCCAACACCACCCTCTCCCTGAACACATACACCAGACTGGGTCAGCCAGCTAAGACTGCACCTATACAGGCATAACCTGACAAAGGCCAAAACCGGAGGGAAAGGTGCCTGAGGGCTCTTCAACAATTTCTTTGATACTTCTTGACTAACTAGAGACAAGGTCAAAATCAATCAAACAGGCTCCAGAACGCCGTTCCTGCTGGTAACGCACACAGCTGTAGGTTAGCTCCCCAAACCCCTCGTTTGCTTCCTTTAAAGTGCACTCATCATGCAGTGTTGAGCCGGCCCCTGCGACTTGCCGGGAGGTTAGTCATGGCTCCAAAGTAATTAAAGGGAGTTGTTACACCCTAGCCAAACGAAAGAAGTCAGTCACTTTGCGATGACTGTGCTAAATCAGTCTCCACGGAGTGCTAGAGCAAGTAAACACTTTACGCGCCTTCGCAGCTCATCATACTGAGGATCTATTGGGCGCTATGCGCTATTTCACACTACTCTCCTACTGACTGCAGTGAAGGTAGCAATTACCTTTGCGTTAGGCTAACTGACTCACAGAAACAGTTAAGTGTATGTGAGGTTCATATTAGCTCAGAGGGTTTTAGTTAGAGACTAGATAAGCTGAAGAGGACAGCGTGTGGCTTTCAATCCATCAGTGAAATTCACTTTGAAACGTCTCCATCCAAAAGAGGAGATTTCTAGCAAAGGATTAAGGATGAATGAAGCAGCAGTTCATAAGCCTAAAATAGATGCTGTTTTCGTTTTTTTGATTGTATGAATTATCTAAAAATATATATATATATATTTAATACCATTTGTTGTCTTTTTAAATTTTACCATGACCTTGCGTTAATAAACAGAGTTTAGGGCACATACATGTACTGTATTGACATACATCCAGTGAGGTTTAGGTTGTGTCTGAATTTCCTCGCTACTCATTGCATAGTGCACTATATAGTGTGTCCACTGTTTTGTAGAACCTATGCTATGTTTGAAGTCCCTAACCACTCCCTAACTACTAAAAAACTTTTCTGGCGCCCTGGATTTTATAAGCAATTCGAACACCATGCTCACTACTTTTTGTTTTAAAACGGCAAATGGGACGTCATCGATTTCATGAAGTCAAAATCTAATACATATAAGCTTTTTACAACGGCTACTAATTAATCCACTCTGTTCTGATATAAAAAAAGTTTGATGGTTTAAAAAAAGTTCAATAAAACACAGGGGTTTTTTTGTTTTGTTTTTTACAAAAATCGTTCAAACCAAATGCATTGTGGTCTATATTGACCAATTCTAGTGAGCATCGATGTACACTGGTTTTTCGCAGACTTATGGGAAATTATTAGGGCACTCAATTTTGGAATAGTAGATTCATAGAGCTCTACAAAATGGTGAAAGCACTATAGAGTGCACTTTAGTAAGTAGTAAAGGAATCCGGACACAATATATAATTCCAAAATCTAGCGTCCATAGAAATTTCCCACAAGTCTTTGTGAAAAGTCAGAGTGCATTGATGCTCACTAGATTGGCAAATACAGTCTAAAATGCATTGCTTTTAAACAATTTCATTTGGAAAATTGTATTTGGAGTATTTTAATTACATTTTTAAAAGGCATCCAAGTTTTAATGATCAGAACACAGTGGATGCATAAAGTCTTTGTAAAATATTGATATTCATCAGGTTTTTACTTTGAGAAATCAGTGATGTCATAATTACCATTTTAATTTTAATTTTTAAAGTAGTGAGCATGGAGTCAAAATCACATCCAGGGCACTTTAGTCCTGCACTGTATAGATTTTCTAGTAGTTAGGGAGTAGTGAAGAATTTTGGACACAAACTTAAGTCTTTTTGGCTCTAGCAACTGTCCTTTTATGCTAGATGAAAACATCTAAAGATCTATGATCTAAAGATTTTCCTTAGTTTAAAGGTGAACCATAAGATTAGTCTTTTTTTTTCATTCTAATCTATCAAATGCAAAGTTGTTTCCTAAAAAAGGCATGTCTACCTCATGTTAACAAATCAAAAGCCAGGTTTACCATGGCTCTGGTGCCACATGGTGCATGATGGGAACTAAGAACACACTTACTTAACAGAGGACACGGTCCCGGTGGTGATGGAGTCAGTCTTGGAAAAACTGGATTTTAGGTAGTCAGCAGCACTGAAGTTTAGAGATCCTGCCTGGTCCATGGTGAGTCCGGGGGCGATGCTGGCCCCCACTGCACCTACTGCAGGGATACCAGGAGCTCCGGGATTCCCTGGTGCTGTTGCGAGGACATTGGGCATCAGCGACGCTTCAGGGTTTCCGGGCATCAGCTTTTGAATCGGCCTGATGTCGTACTTTGAAGGGCGACCCACTTTGCCAGTCTTAAAGGCAATGGCACCGCCCATGTCAGGGTTGCCCTCACCTGGCTTGAAGAGGTGCAGAAACTTGACATTCTCTAGGTCGTACTTCGAGGGTCGCTTGTATGCATTACCATTCTGCTGCTGTAAACTCTCGCCCATCTTTAACTTCTGAATAAAAAAGTCATACTTGGAGGCTCGGGGGGCCACGTTCTGCATGTGGGAAGGATTAGTCGGCCTAGAATTACCCAGCTGAGGTGCCACTTGCTGCTTGTGGTCCATGCTGGATGGGTAGATCTGCCCCTCAGCCCCTGGAGGGCACCCAGAGGTCTGAAACACGGCAGCACTTTTATCTTGAGACAGTTTTGTGTTGAGGTCATCCGGTTTTGGTGGGGAAGCATGCATCGGCCACGGTAGGGTCTCCCCTGCTTTTAGCTTGCGAATGTACTCTTCGTACTTAGAGAAGCGAGCCCGCCGTGTGGCCTCATCACTGCTCAGGGATGAGGGGTCTGAGGTAGCAGCTTTGAGCTTCTCAAAGCTGATCTTCTTGGTCAGCTCATCCCTTACCTGCTGGTCATCATAACCAAACATGCCAAGAAACTCATTCATGGTGTTGGCTGCATAGTCTCTCAGGGCAGACGCTTCTCCTGCACAAAGAAAAAGAAAACAAACTCGTGAACAAAACTGCTGTTAAAGTTTGAACAAATAAGCTTCAGTTTTGAATTTAAGTTCATATTGAGTTACAATAAGCAATTATAAAAAAGTACTTTCATCAAAGTGCCCATATTTAAAAAAAAAACTTGCATATAGTTTAGAACAAAAGTTATAATAAAAGCTATAGCAAAGCAAACAACAGGAAAAGTGGTTCTGCATTGCAAGCAATGAAACTGGTAAATGTTTGTGTATTTATGTGCCTACAGGCATGCAGGCTGAGGCTTTTCCTGTTTTGGTTGCACAGTATAAGTCCTGCTGAATGTGCAGGTGACTAAAAAGATTCATTCTGACTTGCTTTTCTTTTTGTGCTGAATATTTAACCATCTTAAAAATTAATTAGAAAAAGTATTTAAAAATTCATTTATAAAAAAGGTATAATGCAATTTTATTTAAAAGAAAAACATTGTTTAGGCAAATCATAGAAAAGATTAGAAACCTGGTTTATTTAATGCTGTATGAATAAAATATGAGCACTTCAGCTCATTTTTAGAAATTCTCATTGTTAGTTAATTTAAAAACTTAAAGATGTTTAAAGAATTCCATACCTCACACTTGACTAAAAACCTGCATAACATTTTTTACTATTTTTTTATATTTATTAAATGATATTTAACTTATATTTTAATCTAACAATAGCCTATTAAACTAGGCAACTTCTTAAAGAACCCAGGTGTGTCAGAATGTATAGGAATGTGCAAAGAATTGGTTCAGTTTGTGTAAAGAAAAAAAAAATAAATGAAAAGAAATCTAAAAGAATGCTTGGATAAGAAGAAGAAAATAAATATTTTTTTCGTTCTCGGCCTTTCCATAGTCAGCAGGACTTCACAACACAGATAAGCTGGTAATTCATAATTTAATCATTAAAGATGGGTCATGTAAAAACCTTTAGTCTCAGGCTTGGCAGAGTCAAAGGGACAAGGTCCAAACAAATTTTTATCGCTGTTTTCCTTACTAAAGTACATGTGATCTGCTGGGCGGCAATACCAGCTACTATTGGAGGTAATTAATACACAAATATTTCTGCTCTTGTCTCATATTTCTCAGTTATTGCTAAATCAGTCACCGGGTCCTGCTCTTCACATCTTCTACGCAGCGTGTAAAATAATCCCCCAAATTTCCATTCACCAAGTAGGGGCTGTTCCTCTGCTCTAGAACAGTATGAAAGAGTATCTGGTGGATCGAAGTGGCATGAAAAATGTAAGAGAAATAGATCAGGTGTTTGAGAGGAAAAAGCAACATGTTTGCCACAGATCGGTTTGTCAAATCCGCTGTTTTCACATGAACTGAAACCACAGTTGACGGTGTGCATGTATTTGTTTACTGCACAACACAATGCCTCATCCTACATTTAAGTTGATGCCTCTCTTAGCTGCTTCTGTTAGATCAAATGAAAAAAAAAACGAGAAAGCCCATTTAAAAATGGGAAAATATTTTATTTTAAATCCTGTGCCTGACCAGATTTACTGGCCTCTATTTTTGTAAAAGCATCTCGTGTCACAGTATATCATTCTGGGTCACCGTGGTGTGTTTCATACAAGACATGCTGACACACAAAGTCCAAGTGAAAAGTTCAGTAAAAAAAGAAAAAAAAAAGCATTAACAAGTAAAATAATCCCTTTGTTTAATCACATCTATAAAGTAAATTCTACCTGTTCTTACATAGTGCATGGTTGATGTAAGAAAACATTTATAATTTCAGTGTCAAAGTCAATTGCAAATCAAGTCGTCAAGTAGTGTGTGCCGTGTGCATGCAGCATCCCTTTTTTCCTATTTGTTGGTGGTATTATCATCATATTATTATCAGAAATTAGCTGGGGCATGAGATGTACTGGCAATGAAAGACAAATGATTGGACTTGAAGGGATTATGGCTGGGACCGACAAGAGATAACCTTTCTAAAACACCATGTAAATGAGTTTTCTGCTCAGCCGCTATCTGTCTGCTTCTTAATGATGTCATGTGACACCAGGTGGGAAAACCGTGCATTTGGCCTCACCACCTCTTGTTGCCACCCACTGTCTTAGATTAAATGAATGAAGAAATAAATAAATATTCCTCTCTTTCTTTCTTTCTTTTGTTTTTTTCCCCTTAACCTTCACCCGTTTCTCTTCTGTTAGCTAACTCGTCTGACATTTCTATCTGCACTCTCTCTGGTGACACTGGAAAAAATCTACAAGCAAGTGGCTCCTAATCTTGACACTTCAGTCAAGCAAAATTCAACACGCGACGCAGACCTGCCCTGTCTATATTTGAGGCAATTAGGCCACATTTTCCCTCCAAGATATGATAACAGATGGGTATTATATCTCCATTTGCTGACCAAACATGGCCATCATGGCTACACTGCTCACTGGAATGAGAGGCAGAGGTGTTGCTGATGATAAAGATGCAAGCTGGAGCCTATATATGGAGTCCGAATGCCTTCTAAAGCGTGTCAGCACAGAAGCACAAATATTCCGTGTGGAGCACATTATTTTGTTTTTAATAAGCTGCAGCAGCTTCATCGATACATTTGTCGAGTAGAGCGGCTGTTTTATAAAGTCCAATCATTTGAACGAAGGCTTAAAACAATGTTCATATCAGTGAATTAGTTTGAGTGTGTTTCGTTTAAATGGACAGTGCTGTGCTAATAAAGAGTTGCTATGAATAAATGACTTTATTTGCATTTGTTTAATGTAATTTGTCACAAAAAAGGAGGCAGGCAGGGGGGCATCAAACTTCCTCATTGTTTGCTTAGTTAATTAACAGGCAGTAAATAGAGGGAGTTTTGAAATAGCTTGAAATGAACAATAACCTTTTAGTGTGAACCCGGAATTGCAAATGGAAGTCATGGTCAAGCCTGTTTGATCCATCGTTCCAAGCATCTTCTGTCTTTGCTTACACACTTTTTATTCATTGCTTTTTTCCATTGACTGGCTTATGAGGGCTCTAATGTGACATCTAAATTATCTTGGAAAAGTATTCTGGGGTTTTGCACTGATAGAAAATCTGCACGATGCCTCAATGTGAGGAGTTAAATGTTTTGAAGGTCGCAGTTTCTCTCATTGATCTTGCAATGTTTGTTAATTACATTGTCACTGATGTTGTGAGAGATAATTAAGCCACTATGTTTATATGCATAATTATGTGCACTCCACATCAGCCTTTGAAAGACAGCAGTGAGAAAGAAAAAAAAAAAAGAGAAAGAGGGAAGGGGGAAAAAGTGTTTTAACTGCGAGCTGAGCAAAAACATTGCAATATCGATGCCCTAGTTACAATCAACAAAGAGCAACAAACAAAAAAAACAGGGGGGGACAGGAGCTCTGAAGGAAAGATATGCAGCTGGTTCAGTGTGTTCTCCCTTCAGTCTTCAAATGTGGCCTTTGTTGAGAGATTTAAAGCGGTGAGTGAGCCAACACAAGAGAAGGGGCATGTCAGATGCAACCTCCTTCCACGTATTTACAGAACGCTCGTTTTTCATGGCCTTAAAATAAGCAAAATGACAAAATTAAACCTTCAGAGCACTGTCATTCCCCACTGAGATCAGACGCTAACCTTTTTCTAAGAAAAAGCCACCTCACATTCTATGTGTGGCGAGAGGAACATCATCACAGGCGAGTAGAGTTAACCCCCCCCCCCCCCCCCTAAAAAAAAAAAAAAAAACAGAAAAGCTTAAAAGAAAGCATGATTACGTGACTGAAAGAAGAAAGCTCAAAAAACTGTTAAACTAAACTTAGTAAAACTCGTTTTTGTACCAGAACAACCGGTTTCACCTGAAAAATTCTTTTATTTACCAGAATAAAACACAAACTGTCCCTATTAATGACATACGTTTGTTCCTTGTTGTTTGCTTTTATTCACTTCGTCTAGCTCATCTGAGTAAAGTTTTAAGGGTAAAAAATGTACTAACCTTAAACAGCATGATCTTAAAGAAAGTGCTGTTTATTTTGTGCAGTTAACACATGCCCTCTGCCAGTTTTATCTATCTGATAATCTCTCACAGACACGGAGAACATCTTGCCATAAATAAACAAAGGTTATTGTGAGTCACTTATGTCAACGCCAGGATGTTAAACTGTAGTTTTTCTGTTAGAGTACAACTTCCCCCTTTTTTTTTTCTACTTATTTTGGCAAAAGAATTTGTATCTTTTGGACTTGAAAGCAACAGAAAAAATAAAAGAGTGGAAAACCTCTCTATGTAATAGAGGAGCTTGAAGCAAAGTTTAGTGAGCTTAGAGAAAAATCAAAGAGTCAGTGTGTAATCCTGGATGTAATATGAAGCTTAGCCTGGCCCCAGCATGTGCTCTTGGCCCTCAGCTGCTGCGAGAATGCGTAAATGTCGAATGCTGCGAGCCTTTTTCATTTATGAATTTATTCTGTACGGCTAACCACCTTCAAATTCCCGTTTTCCCCTCCTGGCCTGCAAGTTGAATCTCTATTTCGAGTAATAAAGTCACTGGCTATTCATAATGTAACTCTAGAGCATCTCTTTCAAAAAACGGGGCACACTTAAGCTGATGTTGATGTAGTCGTGTCACCATCCTGCTTCCTAAGCCTTTGTCCCCTTTGAGTGGAATGCTCTAAAGGGCAGAGGTCGTGCTGCTTCACAGAGGACAGGCAGGCACAGGTTTGAAGAGGAGGAGAAAAAGTACCTGGAGAGGAGAAAGTTGCTTGGCGACTCTGGGTTTCAGTTGATGGCGTGTAGTTGTCATCTTTTGCAGGCCTGTCTTCAGCTTCTTTGTCGTTGTGATAAGTGCCATCCTGAGAGCCCACAGGAACCTCAGGCTCCTCAGAATTGTCCTCCTCATCACTGCAGCCTTTAGGCTGCACCATGTACACCCCCTCGGGAGGGCCATCTTCGTCAGTGCTGGCTTTGAGTTCATGCTCCTGCTCGTCGTCAGGAGCTGGTGGTTCATCACCGTACTCTCCATTGACCCACTTTTCAATGGCCTCGCGTCTCTTCTGATCCTCTTCCAGGCTCTGACTTAGGCTCAGGCTCTCTGGGAAGTTGGTCTCATTGTCATCGTAGTGGGAGCTGCCGCGCTCACTGTTTTCTGCCACACTCTGGTCTCCCTCTGCGTTCAGGGAGCTGCTTTCGAACACCACTTGGCGGCTCAGCTTGGCACAGATAGCATTGAGTTTTAGGCCACCTTTCCTTTTGGCAGCCATCTTGGATTTTCCTGAGGTCGTTTCAGTGCAAAAAGTCCTTTCAGCTGATGAAGAAACACAAAATGGAAAAAAATAATTAGAATTAACTTCTCTCTAAATAAGCATTTTTGTCTCTTTACACCTTAGCAGGAGTGCTGTCAGAATCCGAGGTTAACCAGCTTGTCCCACCCTTTGACTTCAACTGATTTTCAACATCACAATGGAAAAAAAACTAACTGCCAAAGACAGCAGTGGTCACAGCTATTAATACCACCTGAAAGCACTTAACAGCAACAGCAGGAGACTGGAAAGACACACAGACATACTGTACACTGGATGACTTTTAAGTTACAGTTTTTGGTCAGCCTTAAAATACAGAGGTGGAAAATTGAAGAACAAAAAAGCACATGTAGCTGAAACCACAAGCAGATATGTATCAGACCCCCTAGAAGAAGCAAGAACAGGGCTACATAATCCCCTCACATGAAAGCGTTACACAGACAATGTGAAATGTTATCTCCCCTCTCACCTCAAGAGGCTGTGGTCCGGACACAGAGTGGGAGGGCTGCTCAGTACTTAAGCCGTCAAAATCTGGAGCAAAAAGGCTGAGCTCTTGGGGGCATTTTGTTTTTCATATTGGCAATTCGGCGAGATAAGAATCACAAGCCGCTTGAGGAGGTTACAGGAAAGAGAATGATGTGCAAAAACACACTGTATGGTTTGTATTTTGTGTTTCTTTACCTATAGATATATATATAGATATATATATATATCTATATATATATTTATATATTTCACACCATGGCATGGCAGCAGGGAAAAGCATTTTCCCCAGCTGGAAGCTCTTTGAACAATAGCACATGATAGAGTGTGCTTTGGGGTAGGAATGGGTGGCATTATTTCACCCCAAGAGGGGCTATCTTTATAACATGTCCTCTGATGAGGCAGGAACAGCTGCTTGTGGCATTCCATATCCAGAGCTGCCTTTTTAGGGCAGAAACTGCACTCTGTTACCTTTCAATTTATTTCCAGAGCCATCAAAGTTCACCTTCTGAAGGAATTTTCCCTGCTGTTAATGTATAACTTCTCAGAAAGCGAGAAGTAGCCAGCATTGAGCAATACACTTTTATTACAATCCTAAAAAAAGCAGAAGAAAAACTAGGGTTAAAAACAAACATTTTCTTTTTTTTTTGTGTGCAGCTTTGACTCTGTGACAAGAGTCACATTTGCCTTGATCCCTAGTGTGTTCCATGTTGTACCCCCAACAAAATCATGTTACGATAAATCACAATACTGTTCGTGCTTAGAAAAATGTGTGAAATCAGAGGTAACAAAGTTCTATCTTGAAGAGTCAATTCGCTCTCTATATCAATGAGTACGAGGCTCTTCATTTCCCCTCAGCCATAAAGCCAAGCACAATCATGTGTGAGCCATTGCCGGCATTATGTAAATCACATGGAAGCAACATAAAATCCTGTTTTCATTTTCTTTTGCAAAGCTGTGGAATCATTAGAGGATATGCAATTTGCAGGAGTTTACAGATCACCCCGTCGCCAGACAATGAACCCCGTCTTACCCACACATGCTTTCTCAGTTACTGTATTTACACTGTGGCCTTCCGCTCTGAAACAATGACTTCAGGAATTATGCCGTTTTAGGAGGCCGTATATCACAGCCACAATATTTTACATTTTGGTTTTAGACAATTGAAGGCGGGGTGAAAGGGTCAGCATTTGGAAGATAGCAATTAAGAAAATAAGTCCAGCTGGAGAAACTGGAAGACACAAATTTAAAGGTTTTTGTTTTTTTTTTTTAAATCTCAGAAATACTGTCTAAAAAAAGATCAGGATTATTTAAGTGCTCCCCATTTTTCATTCACCACGCTCAGTATTTCATGCTTTAACTACCTGTTTCCTTTGTGCTGCAACTTCAAGCTCCTTGTAGGAAATGACCCCTGCACTGTTTTTTTTTCCATCACTGCCCTATTTATGTATACATTTTCCGTTAGCAGCTGTGAGCATGAATGGACCTGGTATATAACAGTCCCTAACAATAAAATATTCAAAGTAGACAGAAAAGAATGTTTAAATAAATTAAATATCCTTCTTGTGAAAGAATATGCTGTGGTTCAAATGCTCTGACTTATCATTTACGCTCTGAGTTTCTGTTCCCGGCAGCTTTTTGCATTTGCTTACAATAAGGATTGCTATGGTAACAGTAAGTTGTTTACCTCAAGTCATTTGTGTGCATGATAGCGTACAATGAGATAAAATCAGTAGGGACCTACATGAAAGAACAACTTTCCCCCTCGGGACCAACACTCCCACCTCTCTGAGAGTCCAGCGAGTGTTCTGCCTTATTAATGAATATCAAAAAGAAAAACAACGCTGTCACACGCATTGGACACTATTTACTCTTTGTTTTAGCCCGGTGTGCTAATTGTCAAAAAAGAGACACCTCTGTAAGCACTGGGAGTTGGAAAAAAAAATGTAAAGGTTTCAGTTTGAACACAAAGCTGAAAGTAATTTTTCTGACTGCTTATGTTAACAGTGACATTACTTTTACGGGAAACAGTGCAGGAGCACAAAGAAGAGACACATAGTGTCTGTATAAGGCTAAAACATGAGGAAAAAGTCATTAAACTGTTTTGAAATTCATCACAACTGGGTCAGGTTCTTTTTCATCTCCAGTGAAAAATAAGAGCATCAGAGCAAAAAGGCTTTTTGAGGCCCTGTTTCTCCTCAGAGATGCATGAGTCAGCTCGTGTCATCCAGCCGTCCACACTGACAACAATTCCACAGTTCTGAGCACCACAGGTCTTTTTTTTGGTTTTTGATGCACACTGTCTGTTTGTGTGCCAGAATGATATCATGCCCAATCAAGGGGTGTTTCAAATCCTAATAACGCTGTTGGGAGTGCATTATTTGTGTGAACGTGCGCAGACTGCAATCAAGCCTGCTTTGGGTAAAAGATGTGCACGTTAGCAATGACTGCGAAGGGCAGGGTTAAGACTTCTCCCACGTACATCATTGCAGGTGCCTTACATGCAGATAAGTCCATTTGTGCGAAATGTACATCATGCAGAAGGCCAAATAACTCATTTCAGGAAGCAGCAATGGCCCATAAAAACACATATTCCCTGCAGTGCTTCAGTTTGTACAGAGCACAGGAGGGGTCTGTACGTAAGAGAGGTAGATATTACCTGTTTAAGCTGAAGCTTATCTATTCAACTAATCAAACACAGAGACAGGGTCTGTTGTAGATTCCTGCTGAGTTCCTACATGACTGACACAGGGACAAACCCCCCCCTGCAATATCTCAAGTTAATTAAGACAAACAAGGTCTGTGAGATGTCTGTTCAGCTCAGGATTATTTTACAATATTCAACCCAGAGTTGCTGTATTGAAACTCCTTGAAATTTCAAATAAAGAGTCTGGATATAACTTTATTAACCTCAGGAAGAGATATTGAAAAGGCTCCCGGTGTGGGCCCGTTTTGTTTCCAACTCTTGAGTGGACTGAGGAAAAAGTGTGCGCATGCATGTTGTAGGAAAATTCCAAATCCATGTGGATTTTTCTAATTTTATACTTTGCAAAAGTAAAATGTTTGGCTTTTTCTCTCCTTCTGTGTCATGGCAGAAGAAACGTGACGGCCACAAGGAAGTCAAGCGGAAAGCCACTGATGGACATCTTTGCCACAGCACCCAGACCCCAGCATCTGGTCCATCTCTCGTTTTTATTACAAAAGAATAACAATAAGCAGGTCGACGACCTCAACACGAGATTTTGCCACAGTCTTCTAACAGTTGGTTCAGCGGTTGCTGAGAAATTTCCATTTTTCTGCATGCATATTTAATTGAGTTTTGTCCCAGTGGTGCGGAAATGATTTGTTTTTTGCTCTCTGTTCACTTGACTCCTCTTCGGAGTCGCTAACCCTGATTAAGACGTTCCCGTTAATTTCCCAGCGCACACCTTTTTTGTGCATTAATGGTTCTGATCGTCTAATTAAAACTTCTCTGCTCGGCTGCTGATCACCGCTCGTTGTGCCTCTGACCTGAAGTTTTAATTGCCACATCAGAAGCGATAATAATAATTTAGAATTTTAGCTTCTGATGATTAAAAACAATGCCATTGCCAACTAGTTGATAGATGGGGGTTTGGGGTGGCACACAAAAAGCGTGCTGTTAAGGAGCATTAAAGTGTGCAGAGACTACAGCAGGTGATCATAGGCAAAAAGAAATATGAAGAGAATACCAGTCTACTGGTCCCTCAGAGTCTTCTTGAATAAACAGATTTTGCTGGGACTCGGAATTAGCCTTCCTCACCTTAAATCTAAATCCGCCTCTCCCTGATCCACTTTGGAGCTCTACTCACTTGGCAGGTTTTCCAGGTAGAGGAAGGGAAACAAAAGGGATTAAAAGAAAAGGACAATAAAGGCACGTAAAAGAGGACAGCTGTCCGAAGCCTTCTGCTTATTTTCATAAAAAGATAGCAGAGCAGGCAAAGTACAAAAGCCACATTGTTTGTACGGTGAGTCAATGTGAAAAAAAAGGAACCAAAACCAACTTATGACTGTCATAAAACTCAGTTCTGATGAGATGAAATGATACGTTGATGAGTGTCAAAAGAGTAGTCAAAAGTGGGTTGGTAGAGATCTTCTCTGAAACAGGACTCTCACACTGTACTTCACAGATGATAGAAACTACAGCAATGATAGGAAATGATTCAGGCATGTAGAGAGAAAGAGAGCATGCACCCAGGAAACTGCCACCAGCGTCAATCTGTCACCCTTTGTTCTGTTTTTAACCACTGGATTTCTATTGGATTTTTGAGGTTTCAGCACCAGATCAATGCTGTGGACTTACTGTACATGTGCGCAAACAGACCAATACATAGAGCATGCAGACATATAGAAAGAGAAGCAACATTGACTGCTGTAACCTCACCTTGTTTTGTTCTTACATGAAACCTGTTATATTATGAATCAGATCTACCTATCAGGTAATTTTGGCTTTCTTTTTTTTAATCAGTAAAGTTTATTTTTAATTCAGTCAGTGAGCCTGCATACTGTTGTCTTTCTGCTGCTGCTGACCTTGGAGAACCCGCTCGGACTTTTTTTTTTTTTTTTACTTCTGCTCAGGCTGTTATCAAACACGAGCCCTCACCCAAGCACCACGCTCCTGTCACACTGCTCCGCAGCGGGAAAAAAAGAAGCAAACAAGACACTACAGGACAAAGGCAGACACAATCGGCCCTTGTAATACGCTTACCCACCGCACAAGACAATAGCTGAAGAAAACAATGTATATTTCAGGCACAGATGGAGGAGGAAAGACACTGAACTTGAGGGCAATCAGGCAGGAAAGTTGAGATCTAAGGACAAATACGCCCCTCGGCTTCATTACAAACAGGGTAATTATGGTGTTTTCCAGAGCAGAGGACAAGCAATCAAAAATGGTCTGAGGGAGGAAAAAAAATGTGATGTGTATGACGAGAAGCGTTCTGACAGCAGCGTACCAAAACAGTCAACTTTTATTCAGTTTGCTGCTTAGGGTAACAGATAGGACACATGGCCAACTGGTTAAAATTGTACATCAAATCTGTATTTGCAGCTGGCACCACATGATGGCTTCATCTGTAAGTGTGCAACAGAAGGAAGGAACTTTGCTTTAAAAAAAAAAAAAAAAAAAAAAAAAACTGCACATAGTCCCACGTCTCTGCAGGCTGAAACAAGGGAAATTTATTCTTGCAGCTTTGTTTGGAGACTCACGCTCAGTTTCATGACACCAGGAGTGCAATTTGATAAGCCAACCGGCATGGTAAATGAGCAGACGACCCCTGTGTCTCTCCCCCCACGGTTGATGTGCTTGTGCAGGATCATGGCAGTGTATAGTACAGTGGCGAAGGGGCTCTGCGGTGCACCTCTCAAGGGCCCTTGAGCTAATATCTGTACAGATTAACTGCTTCAGTTGTATTTTGGTCACGGGGATCTCTTTTTGCCTTAGTGGCTTGTTGGGAGGCAGAGGGGGAGATTTGTGTGTGTGTGTGTGTGTGTGTAGTGCTCATCCAGTGTCAGTTGGACACTTTACTGTAGTGAGGAACACAGCTAGCTCGTCTATGAGGCCAGACAGACTGATGAGGATCACTACAGCTTATTATCATTGAGGCCAAATTGAAATTTACCTGAATCCAGAAGTTAAACTTCTGAGTTTGCCCCCCCCCCATCAGAATCCCCCCTTCACTAGGATCGGGGCCGTCTATCTCGCCACAGGATGCACACACACACACACAGTCGTGGTGTCAGCCCTCCAGGGTAAACTCAGCACATGCTGCTCCATTAGTTATCAATTAAGTCTGGAAATCTTCACCTGCTGTACACACAAGCGAAGCCAGCACACGCACGGAGCACCTCTCCTCTCCACAGGAAGTTGTGCCTTATTTGAGTTTGGGAGAAACAGTGTGTTCGTCCATGTGGCTGGTACTTCTGTCCATGAGGTTAACCTTGATATGAGGCCCTGTCAGGCCAGATAATGTCAATCAATGACAAGCCCTCACAGATAACCCCTAATGTGAAGCCTAAAAAGCAAAGCTGTTTAGATCTTTAGACATGCCCCCTTTCACCAGCATATGAATTGCATTACAAGGAAATGAGCTGTGGCATTTCTTTAATAAGACTCCTAAGACATTTTGACAGCATATAGGGCCTTCTGCTGTTAAAAAAAATTAAGTAACGCTCCTGCTGACAAAGCCTTCTCACACAAAGCGGACTTCTGATGTGCAGAACCAAGTCTCTCTTAAGTGGCGGGAAGGAAAAGACAAGCAGGGAGGGGGGAAAAGGAAAAAGTAGGGTGGACCTTACCCTTGTTTTTTTGTCCAACTCCAGGGGGATTTCTTAATTGATTTCCAAGGTTACATTTCAAATTTGTTTTTCAGAGACGAGTGAGAGTGCAAGTCAATGTTTTTCAAGCAATTTCCCTAAATTCAGCTTAGTTTGGCATGTTTGCAGCCCCCCCCCCCTGCACACACTCCACCTCTTTTTCTCCTTTCTCTTTCCTTGAAAAGAAACAAAGGGGTGACATTAACCCAAAGACATATGCATTTGCAGACAGGAAGTCTGCTCTGACAACATCGATCCCTGGCTACCATTAAAACATTTGCTCTGCCTGACAGACTTTAGTCTTTTTGACTTTACACGAACAAGACTGAGTCAGAGGTGCTTGTTAAAATCCCATCTTTGGTTGCTTTTCTACATCTCAAAAGAAAGACGAAAAAAAACCTTGTTATTATTTTCTGAACTTCTTAACCTCAAGCAGAGAATTTAACGTTGATACGCTTTTTTAGGGCTGAGAGAGGAAGTGATGAGAGTACGTCTTCTGTGCTCGAGGGATTTTGATTTTTTTTAGGCCCTGTGGCTGTGACCCTTCTGTCAGGACTGCAGTTTGCTTTGTGCTACTTTTCTGACAGGCAGGATGGAAGTGCAGACGCGGTCTGTGATCACTCAAGACATTTTAAAGCGTCTTCTATGCATCCTTGTGGTTGAGGAAATGTGGGCAGGTGCACATTTGACTGTAAACATGTACTGTATGTTAGGAGGTTGGAGCAAGCATGTGCCAATGTATGGTGTACATGTTTGCAGAGACGGCGTGGCGGTGTGCTGCGAGTCCTCCTTCTGCATTCTAGTGGCTGCAGCTCACGTCAGTTTCCCTCACAAAGTGACACTTTCACAAACTCACGACACACTGATTCTGAATCAGACTGTTGCTGTGTCGGTTGCAGGGGGACGATGTTGAGTGTGAAAGAGAAATTTTGCCCTGAACTGCAGGCAGAACTAAAAGTGGCAGTTTTCACCTAAAACAGGAACATTCATGTTTCTGGAAGTTTGGCAGAGCAAGGAATGTGCCGTGACTGAAGGTGTGATAGCACATCACTCAAAATAAAGGGGGGTGGGGGGTGGGGGGGGTTGTACAACGCAAAAAGCAAAGCCGCTTTACAAGAAAAAAAAAGAAGAATGCTATCTATTTTAGGTCTCAGTATACAGAAGGAAGTGCGGCTTAGTTGACTCAAACAAATAAATTTGCTTTTGATAAAAAAAAAACACAGCAGCCACTTTTGCATTCTACACCAAACCCACTTTGTTTCCTGCATCTATATTTTTCATGACTTGCCACATTTGTGAGAAGCTTTTTAGCTCCGTAGCACAAACAAGTGAGAGTTTTAAGCGGCACAGGCAGTGTTGACGACCTACAATTTAATTTTAGTTTAGAAAGTGTCAGGTTAAAGAAAAGCCTCAGAAGTGAACACAGTGCTTGCCTATTTGCGGTGCAACCAGCTGCCCGTTTTACATTTCTGCAACATTAATATTCTTCTTATTATTATTTTAAAGTGAAAACGGATACTCTGTTGAAGTGCAAATCTGATGAATTACGGGAGCAGATTGCTGCTATTAATTATTAAAACATATTTTATAAATATTCAGGTCTGTCATGCATCTAATAATGAACGCTTTAGAGGAGGTTACTTCCTGTGCGCATCCTAATGTGTCAGAAATATCGCTTTTAATCACACTCATGTCAGTGACTGTGCTGAGTTTGAACCTGCCAAAAAAAAAAGGGGGGAAAAAATCAGCCAAATTAAGTAAACTCAGATGCCCAACAACTGTGCTCATCACAGCTCTTTCATTCCTGCTGTTTCGCATGAACCGCGCTCCTCCTCTGCCTGCCCCGTCTGAAGACACAGCAAACACCTCGCAGCTCCCTGCTGCATTCTTACTCTGGTAATTTGAATGAAGAATAATGCATTGGTAGCACTCTACCTTCTGGACACACCTAGTCCCAGTGCTACTGCTGCCATATGCTGTGTTGTTGCATATTCATAACACCTTCTTCTGGGTTGGGTGTCTGTGAGCAATGATGCTTAAATGACTGTCTCACAACTTCAAAAAGGGAAAAGAAGAAGAGAAGCACAAAGTTCAGCTCCTTCTGTTTTCCTTCTTCATCTTCCCTTTGGCACAGGTTTGGGAAGAATGAAAGAGAGGTCGTGGACTGTCAGGACTGCAAGAAAACTGTTCTTCCGGATAGAACAAGAGTTGTATCGCAACCTTCATACATCCCAGAGGTTTTTAAATCAGCTGCGTACAGTAAGATGTAAACAAAACCAAAGACACTCAGTGTGGAGCGCTCTGAGATTCACACTGTCAGAGCCACAGTGAAACCCCGTCATTATCTGCACACGGGGCCTCCTTCCTGCACTTGCTTGCCTCACTGTCCTCTCTACTGCTTCTTTGTGGAGGTTGTAATTACTAAAGCTAACATTTCTTCCTCTCTGTGCCATCATCTCTTTTCTTTTATACAATCCTGTCAAAGTCCTCACTAGTTTATTTTTTATTTTTCACATACTGGTGACACAGCAAAAGGTCTGCTTGGTTTGCAGATTGTTTACAGAGTTTGGATCGTTCATCTTGTACAACAACGGAGAAATAGTTGATGTGCCACTGCAGTATCTGTTCTACTATATGTTGCAGTTGTAACAAGGCGAGATCAGAGACAAGCTCGCTCTTTCATGGCATTTTTCATTACCAACAATGCTCTTACTCCTTGGCTTTCTTCTTCCACTCCCACTGGAGCTATGGCTTTATCAAAGGTGATGGCTTGCTCGGGTGCATTTTCTCAAACGTCTTCTTCAGGCTGCCATCTCCCAAGCTGCTCTGGGGTAAACGTCACTCAGAAAAACCGGGGAAGATTTGATGGTAAGATCAAAAAGAGAGGAGGACGGACAGTAAGCATAACAGGGAAATCTGGAGGGGGGGGGGGGGGGTGTTTGTGTGATAGCACTGAGACCCTCCTCCCCTGTCTGACACCAACAAGTTCTGAGGGTAATTCCTCCAAGCAGGGTATGTGTTTTCAGACGCAAAGACAACAAAACGCAGGCTGCTGCCATGAGACATCAAAATGGGCGATTTTGACTTCAGAGGCTCTTCAGATGCTTGAGGAATTGCCAGTGTTGGGCCAAAGGGACCAAAGAGAGAGAACAGAAGGTACCCACAGACTGTTAACAACCAGGACGGGAACCAAGCCAGAAAGGCCGTCTCCTCCCCGAATGCCAGCCGGCTCCAGATCACTAAAAGCTGTAACACCCCACCTGAGCACTCGCATCTGAAACTTAAACGCCTTCAAGATTTATCAGCTGCTGCTGGTTTGTTTTATACTGCGCTGCTGGAAAAAAAGATGTAAAACGTACAAATTCCTCATGTTGGTGCCGTAAAGGCAGAGAGGCGACAGACAAAGCTCACACAAGCCCTCTTCTTAGAAGACTGGGGCTTCAACAGGTGCTTTGAAAGAAGCAATTTTACGCTCTTTGCCTTACAGAGAGATTTTCATCAGCAAATCAAAGACTTGCTTGGTTCTTTGGAGACCTGAGCTGTGTTGTGACACGCTGAGAGGGATGTCCGCATTTTCCCCTGTGTTGTTCTCACTCATTCTTGGAGCATTAGGCTCACTCTAAATAGCCTAAAGCAGATTAGGCTGGCTCATATTTAAATGCACATTTCTCCTAAAACCTAGTCCTCGAGTGGGATGAGGAGATCAGCGCAGGAGCTTGCGAGGCGGTAGTCAGAGAAGATTCTGTCATGTATAAATCAGCACAGGGGAGGAAAGGAGACCGAGAGGAAGAGTGAGGGGTGAATGGCTGAGGTAAAAGACAAACAAGTGTTGGCTCTGCTATATGAGTTTAGTTAGCAAGAGAGTTAGTGTGTGAGTTATGGCCCGCAAAGGGCTGAGGGACGCTGTATTTATGAGGGGACTGAGTGAGTGTTAAATCCCTGGTAAGAAATAAAGTTGTCCCTGAGCGAACAGGGGAAACATTTCACTCAGTCTAAGAGGTGCCTTTAAAAAAATGAAAGCCATTCTTCTTCCAGAGGAAGCGCCGCTCAATATTTCCTTAAAATTGCTTTATTTCTTCAAAATGCAATAAATCACATCCAAGTGGACGGAATCTTATATTCGAATTGAAGAGGATTCTGCTTTTTGTGCAGAATATCGAGCACGTTCAGGAAGCCAAGGAAAGGGAAAGAATCTGATTCTTCTAAAATTGCATACAGATTTTCTGAGGGATCTCTGGGTAATGATGCTTGCCAAAACACACAGTGCACTTGTTGCAGTGCAAGGGTTCATCCAAGAAAAGTTTTCCACTGTGGTTCAACCACAAAAACAGTGTTATTTTTTTATTTTTTTTTTTCTGCCTGCAGAAATATTTGGATTCAGCTCCTCTCAGATTTATCTGTGCCTAAATGTTTATAATTTCTTTCTGATTTCTGTTCTTGCAAATAGTTTTCCATGTTAAGCAGAATTTAAAAGGCAAGACACAGAGGAGGAGGAGGAGGAGGAGGGGGACACCCAACGGAAAAGGAAAAGCTTAGCATTGTCCATTGTGCACATCCAAGTTTAAGTCAACCCTCTTTCCAAACTCCTGCAGTAGTAATAACAATTATTACTTAAAAAGGAAATATTTTTGCATCAACTTAAAAGGCTATATCTTTTTCTTCCCCTCAAGCCTGTGCGGCCTCACTTACCCTAAGTATCTTCATAAATCACCAGTTACTGTTAACATGTACTCCACAATTCAGTCATCAATCTCCTACATGGTCAGAGTGAAAACAGAGGGGGAAATGTCTGCTTAGTAAAATGTCTCTCTTGTGAATGCAGCTACCAAGACTCACAACTCAAGGATGGAACTGCACACACACGCACACATGCACACGCATGCACACAGACCAGTAGCATGCATTGCACATCAGTTAAATAATAAACACACGCCCGGCACACTGCAACCAAAGCAGCCCTATGGGACATGGGAGCGGTTGCCAGATCACCACGGTAACGCAAGCCAAATTCAATTCTGATTTCACCTCTCACTCTGCTGGTTCCATTTGTTCTAAAAACAAATAAACAGCAAGAGAGGAGTTAGAGTCAGCCAACTTCTGCCTCGACAAGAAATCTCAGGCCCAGGCTGAGAGGCAGACACCCACAGGGCCGCATGTAAATCTGTGTTTATGTTCGCAGACAGAGTATTTATTTAACTAAAAGGAGAAAATCTAATTGTACACAAGGAGGATTATTCCTCTCAGAAATGTGTATCCACGAGGGGAAAAAAAAGACTCTTTACTCTGTTTTCCACAGACGCTGTTTACATCAGTAGAGTGGAAAATCCCTCCAACGACAAACCTTTTCCATCAAAGCATCTATATCTGAACGGGAAGATCAGTCTTAAGTTATACCACACATGACCTCATATCAGATGCGAATATGTGCACTCAACATTGAGCTGCCTACATCTCCTTTAAAGCTCTGAAATGTGTGCATTCATAAATGTTTGAAAATTGAGAATCACTTAAACCAATTTGTATTTTTAATTCAGTAAAAACAATCACTGCTCTTTTTAAACCTATATTTTGCTCAAGTTTTAGCTAATTTCTAAATATGCAAAATTAATATTTATCGGCAATATTGCACAAAAATGCTAGTAATCAAATGCAAAATTAGTTACAATTTTAGAAAAAAATGTTTAAAAAATGTGAAAGTAATTAAAACTATGTAAAATTTGAAAAACAAAACTTTTTTTTTTTTTTTCCAACCGGATATTTAAGTGTAAAATGCAGTGGTGGGAACCGCGTGTTGCATGGAGGCCTCACGCGTCAGATGCAAAACTTTTGAACAAGTGACAGACAGGTGAAGTTAAAACAAACTGGTTGGCAACATTCGGAGAACTATCGCTGCAAATTTGCATTTGTAAATAAAAACTATGAAATAGTTTCCAGAAGACAAACAGTTCACCTGCTGTTTCCTGACTCTCACACCCGCTCACTTTGACACCACCTACCACATCACTACACATGCGTGCCTGACTCATGCCAACTGCAAATAGTAGCAAACCCGTTCGCGACACAACACTCAACCCCTGACAGTGTGTGTGTGTGTGTGTGTGTGTGTGTGAAGGGGGAGGAAGGTGTGTGTGTGTATGTGAGAGTCTTACCTGGCAGCAAACTGCCCTCAGCGCTCTGTCTCACCTCTCCCTCCTGCCCTGGAAGAATTCTCTCCACGAAGCAAGGCATTTTCTCCACAAATGCACTCTGCCAACACTCTGCTCCCCCTCTCTCCCTCTCTCCTTCTTACTCCTTTCCTCTTTCCCACTCTGTCTGTCCTCTTCTCTTGCTGTCTATCCCTCCTTACCCTCCCCTCTCCCTTCCTCACAGATGTCGAGGCTGTGCGAGTTTACCCACTTTACCAGTAGGGGTCCTTCATCGCCCTTCTCCACCCCACAGTCACACGGGGGGGAACAAAACGCACACACAGGCCACTTAACGGGCGCCCTCCTGTCACTGCTACAATGAGAGCCCCGCGCAGAGCCCAGACAGACAGAAAGACAGGTGTAAAGTGGGCGGTGTGCAGCAGAGGCTGGCCCTCGGCCCTTTCCAGCCCCACTCAGCTCTGTGCAGTTTGGCTTTGCTCGGGCTCCTCAAGTGTGGTACAGTACACACACACACACACGCACACAAAGGCATATGAGCACACAGATTGACTTACAGTGTTTCTCACAGAGCCAGCAGCGAGAGAAACAGAGATACAGAGGGTGTTTGTGGGCGAGCACTTTCTTTCATACGCCACACAGACACGCACAGAACAACTGCTGCCGTTTGCTACTGCTGCCGTTGACAGTGATAACATGTGCTTTACGCTCTGAGTGTGTGTGTGTGTGTGTGTGTGTGTGGCAGTGCGCATGTGCACAAACTGAACAGAAACACAGATATGCACAGACTCACAGCAGATGTCTATCGGGTCTTGCATTTCAGCTCTCTAGTCTGTTTTTTTTTTCTTTTTAATTTTTAAAAAAGAAAACGGTCTTCATTGACACTCACATGTTATATTTGAAGGCTCTCAGCCAGGGCACCGTGGGGAATTTCTAGTTTCTATTCTACTTGTGGGTCACTTTCACATTGCAAAACCAGCACTAAGGAATATTATCTGCCACACTCAAGGATGTTAGTTCTCTTTAAAGGCTCACTCTGATGAAAATTGTGTTTCGGGTGTGTTCTTGCAGCATTTTTCTGATGATGCAGGACATATGCAGTATATAGACAACTAAGCTTAAAATTGCAAATCTGAGTATTTCCATATTCAAATTGTTGCGAATCAGGGGCAGACGGAAAAAAAAAAGCTCCATTCTGATGCATCCATCCACTTGTAGACGACAAGCTGGCATCAGGCTTAAAACTGAAGTGGATAGCTCTGATGTTTCCACTGGTAATGTTAGGTTGGGGTCGTGAGGGGCTGTAAGCTAGCAAGAGAGAGTTTAAAAGGAGAGATGATGGGAAAAGGTGGCAGGCTTACTCTGTGCCAATGGTCCTGCCCACTACTCAGAGGCGAACATCTAATGCCGCTCTGCAGAAACTATGCCCTAGAAAACAACAAAGGTTTTTTTCATTTTGGCTAAAAACGGCATAATCAGAATTAAAACTGGAAAAATGGAAACACTTTTAGAATAGATCAAAAGATGATTGGAGTGTTTAGGACTTTAAAATGTATTAAGATAAACTTGTTTGAAAAGTACAACGAGCTTGTGTGTGCAAACAACTCAATCAAACTGGAAAAAGTAAAAATAGATCCTTATTAAAAACGTAAAATTGTGATAAGTCCAGCAGAGAAGTAAAACCACAAAAATTAAGACTGACTGTACCTCATTTATATTCAGTTTTTAGATACTTCATAATATACAAAAAAATGAGTCATCAGGTTGTTGAGATCAAAACAGCAACTATCAGGGCATGTCAGTTTGAGGACCTGTTTTTCCATTTATTGCTCCCTGGAACAGGATAGGAGTATCTGCACTAAAGGCACGTTATCCCGGAACTGGACTTGGTATCATTTGAACAAAGGGTGGACCACATTTATTTGAGGGCAAACAAAACTTGCCAATGGCACAAAAATGACACTTCACAGAGACGGATTTAACGCCTTCAAAATGTTGGCAAAGAGTGATAAAGAAATTAGGATGTTAAAGGATCAGGACACGGATGTTAAAGAAGAAAAAAAAAAGAAAAGCACCAGAAAGTCTGTTCACTTAATAGCTTGATAAGCCAATGAGGGAAACAGTTGCACTTTTGCTTGACTCTTATCACTGTTTGCATCATTGGCGAATCTCCCTTGACAGCAATAGTGAAATCAAATCGAGGTTTTTAGGCAGATGAAAAAAGTCATTTGTATTTACAGGAAATAGGAGTGATGCACTCAACCATTATTCCCTTGTTGTGCTTACCAGAACGAAGCCCCTTTATTAAATGTTGGAGGAGCAGCAGCACAAGGACAAGTAAAACATACCTTAAATAGACTACAAATGAAGTCACTTAACACCCACTCGTTCCCTCGCCACCCTGTGCTCTGTCTGTCTTCAACAGAAAAGCCTGTGTTTGACTACCTCTGCTTCATAGTTGTCTTTTGCTTTTAAACAGGTACCCCGCCTGTCACGGCGCGGGTGCGGGCGCATTCCCCATAAATGGCTCCTTTTGACAACTGATCTGTAAATACAGCCCGATCTGCAACTTCCCTCTTTTCTTTCTGCTTGACTTTTTTGTCTTTGCTTTTTCCCCGTCTGCCCAAACTCTTGCCAACCCCCCCCCCCCCCCTCCAAACATACAGACACAAAACATGAAGCTTTCACCATGATCCCCCCCCCCCCCTTCATACACATATGCACCAAAAACACAACCAGTCACGAACATTTATCCCTCCCCCTCTCAACATCCCCAACTCCATTCCCCCTGCCTCTATAAAAACACAAATATGCCATAACTCAGTGCAGTGCTTCCACATAGCCTCCATCTTGCCCCGTACCAGGGAGGGGGGGGAGGGGGGGGGCTATCAGGAAGGTCACCAACAAATGGTTTTCCGATTCACTGCCCCTGAAATAATTTTGTGTATTAAAACCTGAATCTGCACTTTCTGGCCTGAAAGCTTTTCTAATTATTCCAGTGTCCTTGGGACAGACACAGATCCTTCACACACTGGGGGGAAACAAGCTATAGAGGAACCACAAACACCCCCCCCCCCTACACACACACACATCTCCTCCCTGTCTTCCTCTCACTATCCCTCCATCTCCCCACCTCCTCTCCCTCCTCTGCTGCTCCTCTCCTCTTTACAGCCACCCCCCCAATCTGTTTTCAAAGCGTGTCTGTCCTTTATTAAATTGTTTTCTTTTCCACATTATCAGTTGCCATGGAGACCTCATCTCTCGGATTATTTGAATTTCATTATATCTATTGATTTGGGAGCATTTCATCTTTTTTATTGTTTTTCTGTCAATTTTCAAAACGAATAACCATCTAATTTGCGTCAGCGCTGATTACGTTCGTCCCTCAATAGAGGTCGGCAGCTGCGCCGGGGAAACAAATCAATGGAAAAACATCATAAAACTCGAAAGTACAATCAACCAGGATATGGGTGACATTCCGTGGTTGCTGAAACGAAGTCATCAAAAAATATATACTTTTTTTTTTTTTTTCTGCGCCTCTGCATGTGTGGGGGTGCAGTGAGGAGGACACATATGTGTCTCGGCAGATATATTACGATTTTTCAGCAGATAATATACTATGGTAAATTTCCATACTGATAACAGCCCCTCTCTGGCTGACTAAAACAAAAAAATGCTTACTGTATATAAATAATTTATGCAATTTTAGCATTTCTATATAAATTTTTTAATAAGCTGCTTGGAGCAAAGTGGCCATTAACAAAACACACAGCTGTCCAATGGGCTAAGCCCAGCAGATCAATTGCACTTTTTTATGACATGATAAAATGCTTTTAAAGCAATTTACACAAATATGGAAAAAATGACTTCATGGGCTTCATTTATTCATAAGGCCATTTATTAGGAAGAAGAAGAAGAAAAAAAATCGTACAAAAGCTAGACAGGAGAGATGGTCCTGGTCCTAACTGGAACGGACTTGCTGCCCTCTCCACAAGGACATAAAGTTTCATTACTGATGCACGCAGTCAAAGGCAATTTAGCAAACACAGTGTGCAAAAGAAAACATCAGCATATTGCAAGTGTTCTTGTATTAGGCAGACCTTGCTCGTTGTTTTCCAATTTTTATTCATTTTGAGGGAGGGGCAGGGTTGGGGGATAGATAGACCCCCCCCCCTTTTTTTTTTTTTACCCTGCCCGGTGTCACCCTGACCTAAAGCCAAGGGGAGGTAGCCTCTGCTACTGGGATGTGCGCTTCCTGACGCAGACAATCCAGCTAAACCGTGTGCTGGGAAACGGGGCCTTGTGCACATGGAGCTTCAGAACTTGATAACCACGCTCAGCGTATAAGAAAGCACTAACATACCCATTTGGCACACGAGTCTGGCTGGACGGGATGGTGGAGTGAGGGGCATTTGGAGGCTAATCTCATCAAGCTCCTCATGTGCAGACAATGTGCCTGAGCTGCTCCCTGAAATGTTGATACAAAAGCCGCCATGTTTTTAACGTGTCCAACAAATGATGCAAGATTACTTTTTTTTGTTTGTTTCCCCCAACGATATTTCAGGCTTCTAAACAGGGGGGGGGTTAACAAATTAACTGGGGTGTGTCTGAGGGCTCTGAGGCCCCGACTCCAAAACCTGAAAGAGGGAGGAAGGAAAGAAAAAGAAAGCCTAAATGTTTGAGAGTCACGATTCTTTTCCTGATTGCCCCGGCTGTCTCAGTTGTGCAAAACATGACCCTCCCCTCCCTCAGCCACGACAGAAACACGGGTGACTGGATAAACACTATTTTATGCACTGACTAGATGAATTGCCAGACAGTAATTGCAGTCCTCCTCTCACCCCAGCACAGCTCCACTGTTCAGGCTGTTTTTTTGCAACACAAAACTGCAGTAACACAAAGTACTCAGAATAACACGGACAGGAGTTCCTGACAAGTATGTCTAAAAATCACAGAACTTGTCAATGCCTCTTCCAACTAGTTAAATTTAAATATTAGTCCCAGTAACAAGACGCAGAATAATTATTTGGTGTTTTCAATAACGTGTTCATAATGAGTACTGACAAAGGACGCGTTGTGTTATTATATGCGGCTACTGGCTTTGTGGGGAAAGTTTGCAAAGTTTTTTCTTTTTTTTTTTCTTTTTCTGCTACCCTTGCAGAAAAAAACCCTCTTCTTGACATAACAAGAATAACAGGCTTGTGTCCCAAACGAAACATTCTCACAGAGCGGATGGCTGGCTGCAGTGTCCCGGCACCCCAGACTCTCCGTCTGAACTTAACAAATGACCCCTGTAAGAAGGTGAATTTCATGCATTTGGTTTTGACAGCTGATTCGAAGAATAATTTCCCATCCTCTAAAGTTAGGAAAAGACTCCTAATTGTGTCCCACAAGTAGTACAATAAACAATGTTATGAATGTATGAGCTCTAAAACGCGCAATTACAAAAAACTTTCAACTGAATAATTTAGGGAGCATAATTATTGACCTCTATCCAAATTCCTCTGAAAGATACATTAAGATATAGAAAAGCTCTGAAGGTGGAAGTGGAACTAAGGGGAAGAGAGCGTGTCTCCCCAGGCCTCCCTAATGCACTCTGCTGCTCTGCTCTTAACTTCCTACAGACCCCTAATGTGTCCACTTCTCCCAGCCTGATGAAGGCTACAGTTAATGAGGCCCCTGTTTCCGAAATAAAATATTGCTAAGACCATCAACATGCATTACTATCAACCCCAGCACCACCACCTCCTCCTCCTCCTCCTCCACCAACAAGGCCGCACGTGTATCAGTCATTCACACTCACATGACTGGTGTCCCACAACAAACACATGAACCCCCACTTTTCCCAGTATTGTTAGTGAGCTGTTTCAATGCAATACTAAAAAAAGTTAATTTTTATTTTTTTCACTTAAATGGCTGCAAGTTTAAAAAAAAAAAAAAAAATCTTCATTATATGTGATGTTTGTGTGTCTATGGATGTGTGTGCACTGGGGGTGGTAAAAAGGCAGCAAGCTTGGGGAGGGTACAGCCAGAAGAGGCCTTTTTAATTAAATGAAAACATTTGTGTTTGCTTTCTATCGTTTTTGCAACCTGGAACAATTTAAAGAATTCTGGCTGTTGAATAGTTTGCTCTTGAAAATGATTCACGGTATTCCACATCCTCTTCATGTATGCATTTTTAAAACTTCAATTAAGATGTGCATTTCCTGAGTTGAGATTTAGAACGTGCTCAGTTATATCATCCAGAAAAGAAAATCTGCTTTCCCGGAAAAAAAAAAAAAAAAAAAAAATCATGGAAAAATGTATTTGTAAATAAACGCTGTCTCTGCTCTATTTCAGCATAGAAGGATATAGAGGGCACTGAAATAATTAGGAGACTTCTGCAACATCCTGAATGCCAAGGACAGGTGGATTAAAGTATTAAAACAATCGCATTTCAGTCTTGAAATAGTCCAGTGCACGACTCAGCACCATGCGCCTCTGTTCAAGTTCAGCTGCCAGCTCCATAACGCCATGGGAGAGGGAGAGGAAAAAAAGCCAAATCCCATTAGCTACGTACATCTCAGCAGACCTGCTGGAAACGTGAGCAAATCTCAGTGATGATTATCCTCCAAAGCCCTCAAATGATAATACACAACCCAACAGCCCAGAAATGTTCTCTCTAATCACACAATCACTTTTTTTCTTTTTTCTTTTATTCACTCTTTTTTTTTTTTTTTTTTACTAAATTAAAACGGATTGAACAGGAAGACTCCTCTAACAACTGATCTCAGATTAGAGTCCACAAGATTTTTGAGGGGAAAAAGTTATTAAGGACAATGTACTTATTAAAAAAAAAAAGAAAAGTCAGGGAATGTGGATGGAAAAATTTTAAATAAAGATCAGTAATTGTGGCACAAAAGAAATTTGCTAAACAAATGTAAAGTGTCATTAGTTTTTTTTCTGGATGTGATGAATTTGTTACTGAAACACCTTGTTTCATTTGAAAATTGCTTTTAGGTATTACTTTCCTATTTCAGAATAAACCTACAGCATATGGTCCATCAGTGAAAATGCCCTCTTTTTTTAACTGACAATAATTAAGGTGAGCTCTTTGAAGAAATCTAAGCCTCTTAGCCCACCTTCCACCATCTGTGGCTTCAATATAAGAGCCCTTGAAGGTTCACCCTTTTAGCTTTCGCAAAAAAAGAAGCAAAAAAAGATAAGTTTACTCTTTTTTCATTGATGTAAAATGCTAAAACATCTGTCTGAGGACATGAAATGACAAAAAAAGAGAAAACAGGAAGCTGAAATAGAGGGAGACAAACCCGTGTCCTTCACTCTTCCCCAGTTAAGACACTCTTAACCAGGTTTGACAGCCAACAGCTCCTTTACAATTGGGGTCAGTTAAAGGAAAAAAAAAGTAGCTCAAGTTTTGTTGAGGCTTTGGCTTCATAGATGTTCAGGAGCTGCTGCCCACTGCAGCATCAAAGGAGATTATAGGGACTGGGCCATCTGCCATCTGCACCAGAATAAGCGTGATCCCTTTTATGTTTCTGTCTGTATGTTTGTGTGTGTTTGTTGGTGTGCATGTGTTTGGCAAAGAGGCAGGGAGATGCTGTCAATGTACTTTTAACTTAAAGGGCAGCATAGGTGTGGGGTGGGGAGGACACTAGAGGCAGCTTGTTTAAACCTGGACAGGGGCCATTAAAGGTTAGCTTCCTAGCAGTCAGCTGTGGCCCTCTGCGCTCCCAATGTTAGAACTTTAAATGTGTGTAAAACACATGAAAGACTGGAAGCACCGAGATATTTCTGTTTGATGGTGGTTTGCTGAAAAACTAATGTCTGGTTTTTGTCAGTCAGCCTACCGCAGAAGCCGCTGTTGTTCTGCGTTCCCTAGAAGTCGGTGCCAAGCCTTTACCCCCCCTTCACATCTCTAATTTGTTTTGCGTCTCGTTTCTGGCCTTTGCCTGGAATGGTTTTTGCTCAGTAATCTGCTACCTTTTAGCAGTGCCGCTCAATGCTTGACCTGCTGCTGACACTTATTTTCAGCACTCTAATTGTCGTTTAATCACATATCAACCTGTCAACTAAAAACCTTCCTTATTTTTTTTTTCAGGGAGGGGGGGGGCATTTGCATATGTTGTTAAACTAATAACTGATAAAAAGCTGCAACGTCTGTAAAAGAATCCATTCTTTCTTTTACTTTCACACCTGTAAAGTCACAGTTCGGCACAAGAGACGCAGTCTGCTGGATCGCACCTTAACAGACAAAAACACACATAAGCAGACGCCATACCTGATATTCTCGATTGAGGTGCTTTTATCACATTTGTTAACAGTGTGTGGTGACACGTAACGTGTTAGAATGGGGACAGTGACAAGAATGATTTAGGGAGCATGTACTAGCATGAGCCCAAGAGAAGGTGACAGTGGATGTATAGTGTTGTAGAGGAGTCAATTAGAGTTAATAACGTATCACTCTTCCAAATGTTGCATTCATTTGCTCACACTTAGATAAGCTACTGCAAAATAGCTTGTGCTGGATTTGCCTAGCATACTACACTTCACTTACACGATCGCTCTAAAACATCGTGGAACCATGTTCTCCTTGAGTGGTTGGTAGCAGGGGCGGAGGGGGGGCAAGAGTGGTGAGATTCTTGCTTTTCAGGTCTAAGGAAGGCCAGTCCTCAGGAGATATTCACTTCTAATTACAAAGCACGGGAGCGACAGCTCTTTGTTCTACCTTTTAAAACATTAATTGATAAAACAGAACAAGGGTGGAGCCCTCTGTTCTGGGGGTATAGGAGTGAGTAGAGCTGCTATGAGAGGAGGGGGATGCTTTGGAGCAGATGAAGGTGGATGAGAGGTTGTTTATTGACGTTCTACATTCACAGGACTTCTAATCCTGCGCTGCATTGGTTCCACAGTTCTGACACTCAATTTTTCAAAGGATCTGCAGCTGCAGAGGCAGGAGTGTTGTAGCAGGTTTGATCCACCTTTTTGTCTTTTAAGACCAATACTGATGAAAATTGTATTTTTAGTGTTTTTAACATGTCCATGTGGCATTTTTCTCATGATAGAGGGCATTTATTTAAAAAAAAAAAGCTTAAAATTGTGTCTCTGAGTATTTCTTTATTCAAATCATGAATCAGGGGCAGACGAAAAAAATGCTGTTGGAAAAAGAGCCGTATTCTTGATGTCAAAGCTACCATCGGCAGACCAAAAGCTCCCTGTTCCCCATTCTGATGCATCCACTTGTAGACAAATAGATCCACAAGCATTTTCCTTTTCCTCGTCTAAGCTGGCATCTGGCTCAAAACTGTAAACCTGGATAGCTTCAATATTGCTCACCATTTTTGTTGCAACAATTAAGTTTGCTTGAAGTAGTGTGGGGCTGTAAGCTGGTGGGAGAGAGTGCAAACAGATGGATGATGAAAAGGGAGCAGGCTTACTCCACACCAACAGCCTCAGAGGCAAATTTCTAATAAACTTCTGCTGCTCTGCTGAGATTATGTCCTAGAAAAGGACACAGCTTTTTGGAATTAGGCTAAAAACACCATAGTCATAATTAAAAGACCACTAGGAAGACTTTGAAAACAGATTAAAAGATGGGACCCAAACCCTAGCTGAACACATTGATCCAAACACTGCACAGTTATTTGAAGTTAAGTGTTCACCTTAACTAGAATCCAAACAAAATTAACACCATAAAATATTTTTTATAAATTAAAACATACATACATTTTTTTAAACTAAAATATCGAAACGTTCTATTTTACTTCAGCAGGCCAATCTTATTTGTCAGCAGTTAAGTAGCTGTAACAGGCTTTGCTATGGCTGTAATCTGCTTCTGCTTGTTTGGGCTACCTGCAGTCAACAGAAGCTGAGAAGTGCTGCTACAGCAGCCAAATGGGGTCTGAATATGTTACAGAGGCAATTAAGCATGTTGGTGTGTGTGCACGCACGCCGCAGTGTCAGAGGTGCTAAGCCGGGCCAAGAACGCCTCATTGAAATGTCCATCTTAAAGCCACCCAAGTTCCTCATCGCCCCCCGCCCTCTGACAACTAAGATGCTTCAAGACTGTCAGAAGCATTTTTTCACAAAGCTGAGGAGAGGACAAGGAGAAAAAAAAAAGGGGACCTGCCACTGTCACATGCATGCCTGCGTGTGCACACACACTCGCAAGGCTGTCAGGTAAATTAGATCTGAAAGCTGACAATTTCTGACCATATTTCCTTGATTATTTCAAACAAATGCACACCAGCCGCTCTAAGGAGATTAAAGTGACATAAAAGTCCCGAGTGGGAGGAGGGAGGGCAGAGAATCCAGGTCACCCCCATTTGTCCCCCTGCCTGACAGCAGCTATATCGCTATCCAATCCAATAAAAGTCCCCCCTCCTTTTGCTTTAATTAATTTTACAGCTAGCTTGCTTAATTACTTTCAATCAAAATCCTCTTGCCATCACAAAATTAGAAATGGTTCAACTCCATTAGTCTAAATTCTTCATTTACATACACAAAGACTGTCAGCTCTTGCTAAGCAAACGGCCTCCTGCTTGATGAGATTGTTTTTTCCACTCTCTATCACTCTCTCAGTTACACACATGCATGTGGCTGCAATGCTTTTTTTTTTTTCCAAAGCTGAAAAGTAGCATTAAATTATTTGAGCTCCTTACTTAAGAAATTCTCTGCTTAATCAGAGTTCAGGTAAGCTGGGCTGTATATCAGTCAAGCCTCAACTACAACTTGGGAAATTGAGAAGATCCACAGAGCTTTACCAAAAAAGACCCCTCCACAACCTCCAGCAAGGTGATTCAGGACATCTAATGAGCATAAAAACGGGCTGTAAAAACTTATGACAGAGTTTGGCCTTGTAAATGAAATAAACTTCTTTTAACGTTTCCTGGTTACACTTGGTTTCCTTTGAATTGGGCTCTTTCGCAGCACAGAAGTGTCCAGAAGACACCGGGGAAAACCAGTGAGGCAATTCTGCTTGTCGGCTGCTGGACAAAGCAACTGGATTTTTCAGTGATGAGGGCCCGTGCCCTGCTGTCCAATCACTTCAACTTGGCACGCAGACATTCTCTCCATCATGCATACACTGCCCAAGGCCTGCACATCATCAAGAATTAAGGACATGCAGATAGGGGTTGTGCACTGACCAAAGTGAAATCCCAAGAACGGACACACAAAGACACTTTACACACACTGGTAGTGCCATAATTAGGTCCAGAGATGAGAGCATTACACTTGTGTAACATAGTCACTACTATAGCACAAAATCAGAAAGATATTATACATGTAAACGTACATGCTAACAAGTAATACGTTTTTATTACTTGAATTTTCCATCCTATTAGGCTTTGATAAGGGCAGCTTATATTACCTAACAGCTATTGCTCCTATGAAAATGCTGAAACAAGAAATATGAATAAAAAAATAAAAAAAACGTTTTTAAGTTTTGGGACGCCTGTGAAATAATTCAATAAGGTGACGAAGACCCAGAGAAAAAAAAAAAGTGTCTGCGTGTGACGAGGCATTGAGGGGCATTATAAGGTGGCAGATTAAAATAAAAGCATACCATGCAGATTTGACCCGGCCCCTTTACCTCATGTGTGCAACCACTGTTTTGTCTTGCCCTCTTTAACCAGTCCCCATTAACACTGGTAATTATCCAAATCCATCATTCTTGTGCTAAATGAAGACTGCCTCTTTAATTCAATTTAATAGGATCATTTTCCAACTCACGTTCACTTTAGCCCCAGCTGCCCGCCCACCAGTCCCCCACTGTGTCTCCCTCCACTGTATCTATGACTCCTTTGGCTGTATCTTCTCTGGTCTGGCTGTCTGCTTTTGGCAGGAGGGGAGGGTGAGGAGTGCTGAGGCTTGATGGCAGTGATGGGCCGACATGCTGTTGATCTCCCATGTCCTGTCTTGGCTCGGCTGGTGGCAAGCAGCAGTTCTGGGTTCCCATTCTGCTGTGCACACTTCCTGCCCGCCTGCCGCACACAGGCACTGCAACGCACACACAAACACACACACACTGGCTCGCAGCACCAGCCATGTTCACCGGGGCTTAGCTAATTCTGTCACATCAGGCCACGTTGACTGAGTTGAGGTATTTCACAGCACCTCCTCACACACACACACACACACACACACACAGAACCTCCACACTCCTTCACTGACTCCTCTTACTCACTTTCACTCTCTGTCTTACCTTTGTTCATTTCAGTGCCGGTTACGGCATGCGAGTGGTGAGGCGGGACAGCTGATGTGTCTGTCCCAGCAGATTTAGCAGATCTTTTCTTAAGGGGAATGCGCAACACAAGTACATTTCACAACAAGGAGAAAAAAAAATAACATTTTCACACATATATTTTTTTTTTTTTTAAATGCAAAGAGATTATTAGTCTGTTCCAAAGGAACATCTTTTAGCACTCTGGTTAATGACCGGGACTGTTTTAAGACACACGTCATCAAAAGAGGTTTAAAAACACACAGATGTCATTTACTTTTTTGTTTTTTGTTTTTTTGTTGCCAGTGGAATCAGTATCAATATTTATTTTCCGTGCAACATTCCCCACTGAAGGAAATTGGACACTTGTGTTATTTAAGTTCTGTGTCATACTTTTTGTTTTATGAATTCTCAGAAGAATTTGTTGTAAAGAAAATAGCTTCTCTTATCCCATTATTCAGTGTGAAGGTAAATTTACCCCAATGTCTACAGCACACCCCACCTCCAATTCCCCCAGGACAGAAGCCATTCACACAGGCTGAAGCTGTCCTCCCTTCACCATTTTTCCCAGCCTTTCATTTGAAACAGACTCTGGGAGAATTTGAAATGATTTTAACCATGATTTAATTTGGTTTTTGTAAAGGGTGATGTCAGCACAATGGGAGACGAGCCTCTAAATCCACTACATTCACCCAAAATGCCCAGATGAGATAATCACTAGTGACGTCTACGAAAACACTTATTATATTTGCCCCTCGCCTGGCTGAAGCTGTTAAAACTCATCAACGTTATTCCCTTTTTTTCCCCTGACTGTGAAAGAAAAAAGAAAATAGCCCAACTTAATGCCTAACTCTCACCAAATGTAAAAAGACTGAGAAACAATGTTTATACTTGCACAAACGTTAAAAAAAAAATAAAACAACATTGTCTCTTATCTACTTAGTGCTCATTTTTTCTGCCCCCGCTATTAATTAAATGAAACATTGACAACTTTATACATTGATTTTCAGGACGTCAGCAGTAAATATGGTGCTGCAGGGCTGTGATAGGGACTCCTTTATGAATAAAGAAAAATGTTCTTTAACCTGAGCACAGAGTTTAAGGCTGACGAGTTAAAAGACGATAAGACATGCATGAGTGTGATCCTTTTATTTTAAATCCAAGCTTCATTTACACATCAACAAGCCTCCACTGCTCCTACGGTTAGGAAGACATTTAAAAGGACATTGTCAGCTTGGATGTATGTAGTCGCACAAACACTTCAGTGACACTTTTTCTTAATATATAGAAAAATATTCAAATGTAAAAGTCCATCCTAATGCAGCAGGTTGTTGTTTTATCTTTAGTGCATGACTAAATCCAGCCTATATGAGGCATACAGGTTATCTGCCTACCGACAGGATATCCTCATGGATCAACCACGGAGACCACGTTGTGTTATTAGAGAGGCTAATCTGTTCAACATGTCAATGTTAGCACTTTTAGCTGCGATTAATAAAAGAAGACCCCGAGAGTGCTGCGTACGCTTTTTTTTTCCCACTGCCCCGGGTTGTTTTTATTTGGTTTGTATTTTTCCTGGTTTTTACTGTTTGGTAATTCAACAGTCCTATTTTTCTCTTGGTAGCATAAACATTGTTAATTATTAACATTGTTAAAAGAATGATTACCATCTACGAATTATTTTGGTTTTATTAAAGTTTTTTTTTGTGTGTGCGTTTCCTACTTTCTCCTTCTGGCAAAGACGTGTTGGAATGCAAGCACCATTAAGACAATCGGAACTATGTTTTCTAGATAGAGAACGGTGTGCATGAGATTCCTGAATCCGGGGCTGTTTAAGTGATGCTTAAAATGTATGGCCTAGTGGCTTTCACAGGCTGGTAGTAATAGAGCTGCTCTCTAAGAGACTTGCTTTCTAAGTGCCTGGTGCTGTGTCTTAATTTGTAATCTAGTCAAACCAATTGTCCGCTAGCTAAAAAGGTCACAGAGACAATTGACTACACAGCTTCCCACATTGTAGAGAAAACCCAGGGTGTCTTTTGTAGCTTTTTAGCCAAAGATGTAATTAAGACACCTCCATCTTCAGGGGTGAACAGGTCACCAGCACACGTCTGCTGGAAACAGAAAGAGGAATACTGGAGTTTTTTTGGTTGGAGGTGAAATCTACCTATCTCTTTTACCGTTTTATCTCTGAGGACTACTCTTCTTGCTCTTCCAGTCGGGGTGAGATTTTAAGCATAGTGGCTAATGGAAGCAAAGAAAGCTTGTTGGGGGAAAAACGGAGCAATAGAAAGCAGTGTTAGAGAGGCAGAGGGGGAAGTTAAAGGACGTGATTTATCTGGGCTTGATTGCGTGTTAATCGAGGTTACATGTATTAAGTGGAATCTAATTGGAACAGACACTGGCAGTCTGACAGATCGACATGATGCAGATGGATTGAGGGGGGGAGAAATGAGGAGTGAGGGAGACAGGGAAAGGAAGAGGGAGTGGAAGAGAGGAAAGCAGAGGAGAGAAGTCAAGGAGAGACTCCAAGGAACATTTTTAGCTCCCAACTTGGTCAAACATGGAGAGTTTTGTGACGGCAAACATTAAATGGAAACCACTTCGGAGGCAGTCGAACAACAAGACTCCTTCGTCTATCTGCATCTCATGATTGGCGGTTGATGAAACATGCAGAGAAGGACACACCCGAGTGGGATTTTGAGTGACACAACACAGTGCTGGAGTCTCCCTCCCCCTGCAGTTGCCGCAAACATTCGTTTCTGCTTTATTGGAAATAAGAGGGGAAAAAAATAGCCTTCCACAAAAACACAAGGCAAAGAGGTCGAATGACAGCTGCCAGAAAAAAATTCTCCCTGCGAAGGAGAGATGAGCAACTGTTCCATCGGTCTTTCGGACCCTCTTTCTTTTGACAGGCAACAACTGTTTCAAAAGCCCTCTCCCCAAATCTGAGGTATTTAGCTCTGAATGACGCTTTAAATGCTACCGGAGTAACAGATCATAAAAGACCACCACCTGTTAAGGTCGAGCAACTGCGAACTCATAACTAATATTCCACAGACGAGGACAAAAAAGGAGAACTTTGTTTATGGGTTTCAGCTGAAAGAGCAGAGGAAAATACATGGCTGCACAGACATCATTTCTGCATAGACCTTCTTTTGAACCGGTCTGAGTGGCTATAATTGGTGACATTGGTGATACAAAGTGTGAGTGACAACAATTGCCTTAAAGCTGCAAATAACCCAGGAGCCAAAAATGATTGTCAAACTGCCATTCTCTAAATTGGGGTTAGAAATGAAATAATTTCCAATAAAATAGGATATTTTTAAAGTTGGTACTAATCAAAAGAAGCAATGACAAAGGGTCATTAAAAAGTACTGAAATGTAAATAGGAAAAAAAAAAAAAAAACGATGATGACAACACACAAAGAAACCAACTGTGTGCATCATTTCAGGCTGATTTGCAGGACACCACAGCACCAGAAACTTCACTCGTCAACACAAAATGCCCAAATGGCTCCCGACATGATCCCGTCATAGTACAGAGACAGGGGAGATGCTTCGGTCATCTGCTGATTTAATACATTGTGACTTTTACACTAATGGCATTAATAAGGGCAAAATTATTATTTTGCAGCAGATTTTTCACCCTCTTCATTTGGCAAATATTGTTGCCTTTACTGTTTTAAAAAAACAAAAACAGCTCATATTTGCCGTGCATGAGAATGCGTTGGTGTGTTTATGCCATGTTCACGTGACAGGAAATAAGACATTACTATTTTTTTATGATTAGAGGAAATGCTGATAAATTGCTAACATTTTGCAAATAAACCCCCAAATAATTGAGACAAAAAACCCAATTTCAATTTTCTTAAGTAAAAGCTCAGTTTATTCAAACTTCCTGTATTTTTAGTGTGTTTTTTCCTAAAGACTGGTATCCGCTGTATGTTAAGCCATCAGCCTCTAACATTGAGAGAAATGACACTCTGTGATCAAGGACATGAATTGCTCATTGATTTTTAGGAGCCAGCTTAACTATCCATTCCAATTGATTTTTAGCTTTGCTGGGTGTGCGAGTTATGGCAGTTTTAATGTATCATCTGTATGTGTACTCATCACCCACCGCAAGAGAATTTACAATTGTCTGTTGAAAATGCATATACAGCACCATGTGCAAATGAGCGACAGGGACTTTATCCTTTTTAACTTCTGTTTCTATTATAAATAATATATATTCCAAGGAGCAAAAGCCATAAAAACAGACAGATGCGGAAAAAAAGAGGGGAAAAACTGCCTTTAACATGCTTTTATATCTAAGGCTTTATCTGTTTCTGGACTTTGTAAATGATCAATTAGTAACAGCCTGTTTTGTTTTTATCTTGGTGCATTCCTGGAAAATAAAATCAGAGCATGTGAATGAGCTTTTATGTATCAATCCAACAGTCATGTTTTCCAAAAAGTAGTGTATGTTTGCTGCAGTGTGGACTTTTCTGTAGTTTTTCGCCCAAAACAGTCACCACAAAAATAAATGAAGTCAAAATCACTACTTTATGGCTCTCGTCAACACGTACGTGCAGTTTTGTACTGCCATAACAACTCATATTACCATGAATTAACAATTCACATAAACAATTAATAATCAATGATTTGATGATGTAAGAGACAAAGTCAGAGCAATGTGATCCAAAAGTCGCTCTAAAGTCATCTGTCAGGTAGAAAGTCATTAAAATAGAGGCTCGTTTTCCTGTGCCAAGCTAAGGTTTCACTGAGGTAGGGATACATTTCTATTCTTTAGCGAAGGGCCGTGCACTCATATGATATCAAGTCTTTTAGAACATCACTCTCAATAGCACGTCTTCTTTTATGTCTTTTAAATTTTTCCTTCCAATTCAAATTGCCCTTTTTCTTCCAAATGGTTGGGTTGAAGCGGTCCTCTGTGCGAGGCAACTGCCTTTTGTTCGCTGAGAAAGAGCTGCATAAAGCACACTTTACTCCATCTTTTAGAAAAAAACAAGACTGCTTAATTAATGTTTTACAAGTGCTGCTGTATTCTCAGTTTAAAAAAAAGCCTCTATCAAAGCCTGCAGGTTCAGATTACGTACTCTAATTGAAATTCTGAATTTCTAAGCCAATTTCTTTTTCCCCCCGCTCCCACTCTTTCTCCCTGTGCACACAATAAAGTCGGGCTTTTGTAGTCCACAAATGACATCAAATCATCTAAGTAATATGGGCTTTTCTATTTTTCCTGTATTCTCATGTTCTGTGAGTGGGTTCATGAGACAGCTTAATAAAGCAGTAGATGCTTGGGGAAGCCTGAGAAACCTACTGTGTGCACATGCATGTGCGTGCGTGCGTGCGTGTGTGTGTGCACGTTCTGTCATCATTTACCACGCTGGGGATCTCAAAGCAGAAAGCAAAGCCTGGTTCCACACACTCCAGCAGATTTTCCAAAAGAATAAAGCAAGAAAAAAGACAGGGAACAAAGGAGGATGAATAATACTGAAACCAAAGACACTTTTCTCATGGGCAGCCATTCATTGACCCAAAATTAATGCCGTCTATGCTAAATGAATGTAGCACAATTTACAGGTTGTGCGTGCGTTACAGTAAGCGGTGGAGGAAGCTGTGTGAACAGCTGCAGGTGTGGGAGCAGCCAGACCGAGGCTGCGTTTGGACAAGCATCACAGACACCAAAAGGCACAATGGGAGAAACACAGGTTTGTATGCACTGGTGACAATGATCTAAGATGGAGTTGGAGTCTGGATCATCTGGGATATGGAGGAAAATCTTTTTTATCTGTGTTGACAATCCACACGCACACGTTACCTTCAAAGAGAGGCTTTCCTGCTGTTTCCCCTTACGTCTACAGGTAACAGGTGATTATATAAATTATAGTTTAAAAATCTTTGATAACCTTTGTTCTAAGTTAATGATTACAGAAAAAAAAACACTCTTTTCTTCCCTTCTCTTTTATATTTACCCAAACTCCCTCCTTTCAGTGGGGTATTATTTTATTGTCTTGTTTCGCAAGCACAATAACTTTGCTTACTTTTACCAAGGTCACTTTTTTTGCTATGCCACGAGAATTATTTACAGATAGGGCTTTTCAGGTCAGTTCTATTGTATTTACATCAAATATATTTTGATAAGGGATATAAAAGACCAATAAACCTAACATCATAAACAGAAGAGGTGTAACTGTAATAAGGACAAGAGATCAACTGCATTTTTTCTCCCCTTATCTTAAACATATCTGATCTTTTTGAGTCAGTTCTTTTGCTCCCTTCTACTCAACTGTCACCTCACCACCTTGCCGCATCCCCCTCCTCTGCTAAGCTGAAGCACAGACATGTTAGATTTAGTCCAGTGGCTTCCCAGTGTGGCCCGGAAAGCAAGCTCTTGTTTCATAAAGAAGTACCTCCGCTATTATCTCCCAAGCACTATAATCACTTAACAAAGACTTGGGCATTTGCACAAATTAAAACATCAATAATGCATAAGTGCTTTTCAGTTTTGAGGGATAGTGTCCCTGTATTAGGATGAAATACCCCCTCTGACAGTGGAAAAACTCAGTCTCCTGTCCCACAGTTGGCTTGAAGAAGCCTGAGGGCCCCGCTTTAGGCCACAGCTCTTTTTCCACTGAAGCTGCGGTGAGCTTTAAGTTCTGCTCCGGTGACTGGACAAAATGGCTGAAGCCAACCAGGATGCTTAAGTTATTTTAAAGCAGGAGGCGTTAAGTGGTACTTCTGCACCAGTGCGTAAAGGCAACACCCTCGAGTGGTGCACACAGGCCCCTCTTTTCCAAACAACACCACCGCCGTGTCCCCCTTGTTTATGATTTGTGGTCAGAATGGCTACGGCGGCCTGATACTATTCCAAACTTGCACATTTACACTATCTTCTCTGGTGGCTAGATTTGCCCAACCAAGTCTCTCATTTTTGCAAATAAAAACAGCTGGACGACAGACAGTTTTCCTCCAAGCAAGTTCTGGGAGAAGAAGGAAGAGATGAATGTAGAAATTGCTCAAATAGCATTCAGAAAATACCAAAACCAGGATTTTTTTAAATCTATTTTTTAAAAGACTCTTTCAGATAATTACTGCAGTTGGGAGTGAAGTAGTGATGATGACAGCGATGTTATGTATCATTATTGGACTGGTAAATCCATGACCAGTTGAAACACAAGACCAGCAATTCCATACAGATGGCCTCAAGGACAATTAGCAGCAGTGATGGGTTATCACATAAATGAGGGAAATTCTATCTGCTGCACTCGCTGCTGATCACAGACCCAGTGCCTTTTATAACAACACGAAAGGGCGTTTTAAGCTCACAACAGAACCACCCTGTACAGCTCCAAAGTATCTGTTTCTGATAATAATATTTAAAGATGGAACAAAACAGAGAGAATGAAACTGAAACCTTTTCCAATCATCACATTATGGTAAAAAAAAAAAAAGACAAGAGACAAATAGCCCAGCGATTTAAAATATTATCTCTTCAATCATAACCTTTTTTCCCCAGATATCTTCCTCCCCACCACCACCACCGCCCCCCTCCTCCCTTCTCTTTCAGTTAGTCTGGCAAACAATCCCCTTGTTAGCAAACTGTTAAGACAGCCGCTTGGTATACAAATTGCGCTCGACCAAGCGAATTTGTTTTGCGAGGGTGACCTGTTTAATCATCTCATTTTCTTTGGCGGACATTTATTCATCTGGTTTCCACGGTTACAGAGAACATTAAGGGGCTACAGTAATAAGGCTGGAGAGTCAAACAGGTAATAAAAAAATTAACGCCATTTTCCAGCAGCCGAGGACAGTGGGTGAAATGAATCAAGGGAGAAGTGAGGGAAGCAGCGGGGGGAGCGGGAGGGTTGGGTGTGTGATGGGGTGGGGGCTCCAATATTGTCCAAACAATAAGTGGTTATTTTACTCTGTAGATCAGGTTGGAGCTGTTAAGGACATGACACTTTGGGCACAGAGCAGGAGAGATAAAGCTTATAATAGGGCCCTGCTCTTTTTTTTTTTTTATTGTCATTCAGCGATTGCATATCAGAACAATTAAAAGTTAGCCCAAGATATCTATTAACTTTGCTCTTTTTTATTTCTTCTCAGCTTCATAGGGAAAAGGATTTAAAATACTGGAATGGAAACGTGAAGTTTGCGCCTCAACTATGATGGTGTTCTTTTAGAAACTGAGAAAGACACAAAAAAAAACCTTGGATATTTGTGAGTTTGTAGCTTTCTAATGATAACCAAAAGTGACCCTCACACAAATTGAGAGAGTGCCACTTCAAACCAAATATAGAAAATTCCGGTACAATAGGGGGAACAGGTGCTGCGGGCCCACAGAAAGTGACGAAGCCAAAGAGCCGGGTGTCTGCCGAATGCCAAATAAGGCAGCGAGACACACTGTACCCATGCACAAACACCCCACTGTTATGTGATTTTCTGAGTCCGATGCGTGTCAGACCCAACTGTCAGTCTGAGCTATGGCATCACACTTTTGAGCAGCATTTACCTTTTAATGAAAAAAATGAACAAGAGAAAACAAGCAGCAAATTTTGAGCATTACTCATTTCTCCACTCCTTCTTAAAGTATGTTCAATTGACAACGCAGCTTTGGCACTCCTAAAATATGCACAAAAACTCTCAACCGAGCCCTTAATCATTTCAATCGTCTGGTTTAACCTGTATTAGGGCATTTAACTCTGCCAACACCTGTCCCCCACCCTTAGGATGAAAAAAAAAAGGAAAAACAAAGTAAATGGAACTCTTTCTTTGATTTCCGGAAGGTACTTGTGTTTTGTGCGTTGTTGCTGAGGGTGGCTCCGGTGCGACTGAGGCCGGTCAGGAAAGCACAACTGCTGGCACACTACATCTCTCAGGAGGGAGAGAGGAAAAGAGACGTCAGCTGACCCGGCCTCATGCTCACAGAGGCGGAGAGCGCGCTCTCTAACATCAAACCGCTTGCGTGTCACCGCTAGCTCGCTGGGAGAGAGGAGGCCGAGAAACAAACTGTTGTCATCCAAGCGGGGTGAAATGTCCAAAAGGGGACACAGAACGGACAACAAAAAGGCTAAGACTCTGGAACTGCCAACTGTTCTGCTAACAGCCTTTTAACAGGTGTGGGCTCCAGGACCATGTAATCCTATCAAGTTACAGGGCAAAAAAAAAAAAAAAAAGGGAAAAAAAATCCGGCGAACTGTGTGCTCCTGAGTTTTCCCCCCCTCTTCCCTATCGTTCCCCCTCTCTTTGTGTTGTGACAGAAATGAACAGCTGGGCTTAAGATTTATCATGTACAGACAGTAATTATTGCTGGTGCTGCCTGCTACCGACCCAAGTGAATAGAATGTCAAATGCAGAGGAAGAAAAAAAAAAAAAAAAAGCCCACAAAAAACACGTCATTAAGGAAACTGAAGTTGAGGGGTGCCGGGCTGGGGACCGTGTGACACAAAAGGCAGAATGCAGTAGCGTTTTGAGCGTGCTTGTGTTTGCAGTCAATTATGATTGTGAACGGGGCACGAGCTGTGTGGCTCAGCACCACAAATATTTAGTCATTCACAGAAAAGCTGAAAAAAAAAAAAAAAGGTTCCCATGTTTGTGTCTGTTTTTCCCCTTCCTATTATCAAAAAACAAAGCCAAAGACAGCTGGCCTTGAATTCCTGTCAAAGAAAAGGTGACAAAACAGAAACTGAGAAATGTGCTCAATACTGGAAAGACAGATCTGTTTTGGCACCCACAACTCTCTGATCTTTCATATAAGTTTGAATTATTCAGTACGATTAACAAAACCTTTACAGCTGCAGAAACAGAACAAAAGACCAAAAAAAATGTCCAGTATTTTCTTCCACTGCTGTATGTGTTTAATAAGATAATAAGACCGTTTCTTTTATGACTTTATAAAGTCACCGTCCTTGTCACTTAATCTCCTGCTTTTCTTTGCTAATATTTGTCTAAATGCGTTGCTCTGTTACATTCCAAACCCGCCACAACCTACGTTGGACACCTTAAAGACCCTCTGCCACATTTAAAAGGATTAGTCACCACATTTTGTGCTGGTTTAATCTCTTTTCAGCTGGCCTAATAAGTGCACTACGATAAGCAAACCATGCAAATTCATTCATGGCCAGTTGAGACCAGGCTTTTAAAAAAAATGTGCCAAAATCTTTCACTCTGCTAATTACCTCTTCAGTTTCCCTTTTTCTCTTCTTATATGGCATATCAACGACTAAAGATTATTCAACTTCTTGATTTTGCATGAAATTATAATTTCATATGTGAGATTAGGAAATTGGTGGGAAAAAAAAAACTTACTGAACGCTCATCTTCCTGACTTGCACCACCACACATGATGCGGCAGAGTCAGCCGGTAGATAAAAGGCAGGATTTTCTTTCTTAGGTTACAAAGGGATTCTTGTCTTTTTTTTTATATATAAAAGAAAAGGCTACTACTTTGTGGAAAAATATACATTTTTCAAAATTTGTTTTTAACTTTCAATGGAAAATAACACTTCATAGACCTCCATTTCTTATACTAAATAATAAAATAATTCAGTGTAATATTCATATACAGCAATTTATTAAACTTTTTTATCTGTAACAATAAAAACTTTAAGAGTTATATTTTAGATAATAAAGGAAATGAAGGCCCAAAGTGCAACCTGTTTATCATTGTGGAATATTTCTTCACCAAGTATTAATTAGGCCATTACTCCAGATTGGTGACGGGAGCTTTGAGGTTTTAATTAGGTGCTGGCCACTGCATGAGTGCACATGACTGAAGAAAGGGGGTGGTGATGCCACTTGCCTCGCTCCTGGCCCATATCAAGTAGCCCTGAACACTTTGGCTCCTGCGGCAAGATGCATGGCAGCCCACGTGCATCTGGAGTTTATTTGATCATTTGATCTGATGCTTCCTGTTCCTGCCAGTACACAAAAAAGAAACAAAAAGAGAAAGAAAAGAAAAAAAGGATCCAGTTGGTGCCATTTTGGTAGAAAAAAAATATGGAAGTTCAGGTAATTATGGCATTGGATGAATTGTGTCGTATCAGGAGAAACAAACTCAGTCGAGTCTCAGCTGTCCCTCTCCTCTTTGACCCCCCCCTCCTCCGCACACACACAAATGAACACACACTTGCCTGCCCCTTGTCTGCGGGCCCCCCTTCTCTACCCCTAAAATCAGGCACAACACACACACACACACACACACACATACACACTGCGCTGCGCAAGATCAATCAAATACTGAGAACGGCCCATAAAACTACACAAACATGTGCGCAACCGTTTACCCCAGTATCTGACAATTAATATAAAATAGAAAAACTACGTTTCAAAGTAGAATATTTGAGCATAAAAATGTTATTTAAAGTATTTAAAATGAAATTCAAGGTTTAGATAAATAAAAGGCAATAAAGGAATAAAAAACAAAATAAAGCTAAACAGGGATTTTTTATTTACAAAACAGTTTTGTGCTTTTCTGTTTATCAAATCATCAGAGATGACAAATACATTTCTAAAATGTGCAATAATGGGAAAAAAGGTCTAGATAAATGAATGTGTTTCCTCGGTTGACAAGGCGATACTAATCACCTCGTTGCTTAGAAGCACTCTTCCCTGACAAGGCTCCTTAGAATACTGGGATCCCCAGGAGAAATCGGCGTGATAGAAGTTAAAGACAATGACTCACTTTTTTCTTTTTTTCTTTTTTTTCTGACTCCAAATGTCTCCCTGTTAAATTTATTGCAAAACTCTGTTAATCTGCTGTACACAACATTTCCATTAGCATAGCCCAGCCCCCTAATAAAAATTCTGGCTAGTTTAATTAAAAAATGTAAATTTACTGGCATCCAAGGAGCAGCAGAAAGAGGAGTGCAACAGCATATTTTATTGCTTAAGACATCAAATTGATTCAGGTTATTGCTAAATTGTGATAAAAGGTTATTGAGGGCCTTCAGAGCGGGTCTTGTTTTTCTCTCCCTCTCATTTTCTCCAGGTTTTGAGGAGGGCCGTAAACGATGGAGAGGGCCACAAAGGGTTAATGAGACAACTCAGTGAAGGAGAAGGTAATCAACATTATGACTCATAAGAGAGGAGAAAAACATTTTTCCGGCTGACGAAAAGTTTGAAATTAGGGTGTGTCACGATAACAGTTGAACTTGTTTGTTATAATTTCTAAAGGTAACTCAGGACACCTCAAATAACCAGACGTAATAAGTGAGCCTTCAAGCCTGTCTCTCACATGCGTTTGTCAAGCCCTGTGGTCTCAGCGGTCTGCTGTGCTGCGTCTCTTCCTTGAGTTTAGAACAGGACATATGTAGATTGGGTTTACATTTTCATTCACATTTTCTTGTACAAGTTAAGGCAGCAGGAATTACAACTGCATGAGGAAGAGCAAGAAAAAAGTTAAAAAGGAAACTAAATCAAATCTTTAAAAAAAAAAATCATGAATGTAACACTAAAAAATTAAGAAAACGAAGAAAAAAGCTTGCAAAGATTATAAATTATATTTTATGCAAAAAAGTTGTAGACAAAAAGCTGCTTTTATTTGTAAAAAATTCCCAAATGCTATTTTAAAATACCCCCCCTCCCAAAATACCTCGACATTAGATGAATATCTCTGTGCCACAAGAGTTAAAAATAAATCATTTTTTAAAAAAAGAAGCCATAACATGCAAAGAAAAGTAAAAGATTTTTTTTTTTTTAAACTTTAGATTTAGGTCTTTTAGTTTCTACACAGTAAGTATTAAAACACACGCAGATTACAAAAGGACGACAATCAGGCGCTCAGCAAACACGCATCCATACAGTACACACAACACTCAAATGTGACCATCAAATATGTATGCTTCATGTGTTTTTAAAGACGCGCAATAATGTTTCTACAAGTAAAGTGGTAAGAAGAGTGACGCTTATGAGGAGTGATCCACTTACAGCAGAACTGTCTTTCTAAATGACTGAGCACTAAACTGGACTGCTAGAAATTTAGAAAAACCTCAAATCATCTGCTGTATTAGAGCATTTTCACATCTAGAGGCATCGTCAGCGACTGTTTTATTATATTATGTGTTTAAAAATATTGAGGAGGAAATTTTCCAGTAAGTGGAATAAATTAAAATATCAGCATAAGCATATTTTAGAATCTCAAAAAACTTTGTGCTGATGCATGTACACTCATTAGATGTACCTGGAAGGTGTTAGCTCTGCTCTTGTTCCCTTCACATGTGTGACAACATAAGAAGCACAACAGTTTGTTTGCTTTGTCTTGTCCCCTTGGCAACAAACCCTCAGGCCATTTAGGTTGCCCTTATGGCATTGCCAATGCCGCGGGTGGGTCAAACCACAAATATCAATACCTGTTTCTACGGTCACAAAATAAAAAATGACAGCTTCTGTGTGAGGAAGAAAGAACACAAACGAGGTTGTGCTCGAACAAATTTATCCTCTCAAAGGGGGGAAAATGAAACTTGCTTTGTTAACTTTTCTCACATGTGCTGCATCGAACACGTCATGAACTGTGTTGTGGGGAAACGGGTGATCATATTTGATATTGCAGTCACCTTTGGGCACTGTCAGAAAGCTATAAATAAGGGTGTTGCAACACTTGGTTATACGTACACACTGGCACATAGTTTAATCCTGAGCAACTTCCCCCTCTGTATATTTAGCCAGTGATAAAGGCACACCTTAAACTGTCAGCTAATAAAACACATCTGACAAAGAGTAAAAAAGAAGAAGAGTACTCACCATATTCAGGGAAGTCGAAGTTAAATCCTCTCAGACATGTAACTTTCATAATATTACTCAACTCTGTTAGAAAGTCATTCGAATGGTGGTTGTTGGAGGGGGAAATGAAGCGGAAAAGTAACTAGATAAAAAAAAAAGGCTTCCTTCAATCAAGCACTAAACTCCTTGACATGTAATCTGTCAATAGTTTGTTGCTGAGATAATGCCGGCTGCCACGAGTGGATTTGATTGGCAGCTTAGAATCTGGCCCCTCCTTCCTGTGGTTTGGCGAGGGAGGGGGGCTGAAAGAATAGAGCCTCCCCCTTGCTCGCTCTCTCTCTCTCTCTCTCTCTCTCTCGCTCTCAGTTCACACTCTGTGCTCAGCTCCCATACACACACAGACACAAGCAGACACACACAGACACACACAGACCGAGCTGTTGGTGATGTTGTCTGAATAGGCTGATAGGAAATTATGGCAGAGGAACCGGAGCGGTTTTTTCTCTCCCTCCCTCAGTGGGCTGGCCTTTCCATCTTTGTGGTCTTCTAGCCTTTCAACTCTCTCGGGGTGGAGCTTCCACTACCTCCCTATTCAAATGAGGGAGAACTACACTTTACAAAAGAGGTTCTATGCAGGAAAGATAACACTTATACTTTTATTGAAATGAAAATTTTTGACTATTCATTCAAAACAAGTAGGGTTGCGATCATATATTATAATAACATGTAAAAAATGTTCCCTTTTAAAGAGAACAAGAATAGCAACTTCAACCATAATTTGAACCATAAGAAATCAGACCTGTTTAAAAAAAATAAAATTGTGTACTTTACCACAAATCAAGTGAGCCACACAATCTATATTTGATATTTTGCTGTTACACTGATGTCATCATGTTCTTGTTCTTATGGGCTAAAGACCCACTCTAATGAAATGTGGGTGTTTTTAACACACTATTGTTACACATTGTTGTGAATCAGAAGCAGATTAAAAAATGCTATTGGAAAAAGCTTGTAGCTGTGATGTAGGTGCTACGATCGGCTCCTTGCCCTGCTCCATTCTGATCCATCAGCTTGTAGACATTCTGGTTTTCCTGTGGCATCTGGCTTAAACTGTCCGGTTGGATAGCTCCCATAGTGCTCTCCACTTTTGTTTTGTTTTGTAGAGAGAGTGCTAGTCAACAAAGAAATTATGGGATGTGGGGGTGGGCTTACGCTCCAACAGTCCCGCCCACAACTCAGAAGTGAATTTCATGAACCCCTGCCGCTGTGCAGAAACCATCTTATAAAAAAAAACAACAGATTTTGGGTACAAATGTCATAATCATAATCAAAAAACCACTGAAAACACTTTTATAATAGATCAAAAAGGTGATCAGAGTGGGTCTTTAAATGTGCACCTAGTTGAATAGGAAATTAGTATCAAACTATGATTGAAAATAGGATTTCAGCACTCGAGCTCAAAGCAAATAACTTTTTTTTCCTTTCCTAAAACTGCGATCCTCTGTTTCAGCGCTTTGTAGTTTACTTTCTCTGCTTCTCCAAGCACACTCTCTCTTTCTGTCCCCCTGATAAGCTATCAGTTTTCATTGTAATTTCAGGTGAAATGATAAACGACAGCCGTTACCAGGTGACAATGAATACTTTATAAGACAAACCCCTTATTTGCCTGGCAGTTTCTTCCGCAGTGGCATGCAAAGTGCCTCCGGGCCATTCGTACATATTGCCCATATACTGTAAACATGGCTCCGTGGCAAGAATGCAGAATTTACAGAATGACACGCAATAAAAGCTTTAAACATTTCAAAACAATGGGATGTTGCTCTAATCAAATGAAACTTTTGGTTTTGTTTAATTTTTTTTTTTAAAAGAAGCTGTGAAAACCAACATTTGCTGTTTAGAGAAAAGAGGAAATGATCAACTTTATGGATGTGAACCGTAATTCTGTGATGCATAGTTCTGTCTTCAGTTCCTGAGTACCGTCAAACTAAAACAAAGTACAAACAACAGGTTTTGGTTGATTCTGAAATTATGATGAGTCATTCTGCTCACTGGTTTAAAAAAAAAAAAAAAAGAAAAGAAAAGAAAACATTTGTCTCCTCCTTCCTAACCCACATAAAGAAAAATGTCCTTAAATGCTTCTCTGCCAGGTCCCACCCATCTTTCAACATTGTACTGTAAATAATACATTTTCTTTTTTTAACAGCCGTAATAAACTGTAACAGCTTTGGATATGATCTGAGCCGCTCTCTGGGTTATTGCAAAGCTTTTATTATTTAGCAAAAACATTTTCTTAATGTAAAAACATTATATTTGATTATTTATTGAAAGGGAGAGGAAAAACTTTTTAAGTTTAATTCTTTTGGAAAATCCATTTTGGTTGAAAATCTTTAGTTATTTAAAACAAAATAAAAATAAAAAGATGTTACTTGTAGTTAATTTAAAATGTTATTTTGCTGAAAAAAACTCGTGAGTTAAAAATCTTCCCAATGAAAGTTGAAGAATGTGTTAAAGAAGAAAGCCTGAGATTTATGTGGTATGAGGGGACACTTTGGAGAAGAGGGAGAATTGTTTTCATGTAACAATGTCCATGTAGGGAGGGGTTTATCATCCGTGCATTGGAGCCCTCTGGCCCTTTAGCTGCCATCTTTGGGGGCAAAACCATTACTTTCTAAAGGAGCTGTGGGGCTTTTCGTTTGATGTGGTCCGAGGGTATTGTATGGCGCATGCGGGAGAACTTTGAGGGCAAGGTAGAATGTGCATGCGTGTGAGTGTGTGTGCTCGTTGCCGTGCACGTGACATGGTAGGGGTACATCAGTCAAAGGGCCGGCGGGCCAGACGTTTGGCTGCCCCTGACAGTGCACTCCAGGAGGGGCTGGTTGTTTGCAGGGCCAACTCCGAGTCCTCCATTCCCCAGGACAAAAGCCATGGCCCAGTTGAAAGATGTGAATTCAGAGGCTTTTGTGCCTAAAGCCCAGAGACATGCCGAGTGAGAAATCTGACCTTTGCTGAAAGTCAGGTCGTGTTTTTGAAGTCCTCTTCAGGCAGTTTGGGGCAAGGAGTAAGTATGTGATAGAGCAGGTGGAACGATGGTACAGGTCGGGTATCCGTGTGTGTGCGCACGCATTAGAGTGAAGACACCTATAGCGTCAAAAAAGTGATAACAGTTTGTATTTTTTTTTAGCATCCAACACTGGCTTTGTTGTTGGTATTCATTGTCATGTTGTGTGAAATTGGCAGGAAATTGAACGTGTAAAACCTTAATTCTGAAGAAGAGGGTTTTAAAGTGGAACTCAACAAGAGTTCACCTCAGTAATCAGGGATGTCTGTGTTGCTGAATGAGACTTCCTCTCACCACTGTGTACATAATGCTATATATTTATTTTAAAACGGGGAAGGAGCTGAATATTAATCCTCCACACAAATAAATCTGAAAGATTGACAATGATGAAAGTCATTTAAAAACCTCCCTGTACTTGTAAAAAAGGAAACAAAGGGTTTCTATGAGGAAAACGGATAATATTACTACAGAAATATGCTTTTTTTTATGTTTCATCCACAACACTTGAGATTGTTGCGACTGCTTCATGAATCATGATGCAGCTCTGTAGCAGTGTGCTGAGAGTAAAGATTTGTAGATAAAACAGGCCTATGTTTTTCAGTCATACATTTTTCTTGACACTGCTTTCATCTGCCGGTCGTAATCATCATATCTCCCCCACTGGTCTCCCGGATGCAGACATCCATAATGCAATCTTCCTAATTTTGATCCCTCGCAATCTGGTTTTAAAAGGGAGGAGAAAAAGGGGGACATATTTCTGAAGGCTTGCTCGGTAATCATTTTAGACAGATAGCCTTTCCCATCGCAGATGAGCAAATATTTGTAAACCAGCTATCTAATGGAAAATTATAGTGAAATTAGAGTGAAATTCATGACGGCAAAATCAGATTATCTCTAATTCTATTATGCCATCTTAGCCCACACAGCATATTTTTGTTGAGCTTTTTTTCCATAAATACCTATGCCAGGGGTCTTGCTAATCAAATAAAATTGAAATTCATCTTCCCATTAAATTTAATTAGGTGCAATTTCTAAAGCCTAACCAAGATTTTAATTACTAAATTTTAAAATTCTCCCATGTCAAACCGAGGAGAGGGGGGAAAAAAAGTGTATCCTTTGCATCTGAAAAACAAACCCATGAAAGGAAATTGTTGATCAAAAAAAGATATCCAGGGGAAAATAACATTAAGGAGAGCACTGGGGCCCTTATTCAGCGAGTCTGGGTGTGGAGTGACGTGTGCCAAGCGCTAGACTCCTGGGCAGGAGGAAATGAACTTAGCTGAGCTTCTCTTTGTCTCTAAATGTCTGCCCTCAGAGTTATTATGCTGTAATTGACTAATTGACACCTTAATTTCATTTATGGGGCTCCTGTGTTCATAAAGCAACCTCTGGGTGGGGCAGTGGTTTGGAGCGGAAGCAGGGAAGTCGACATCCAGGACACCAGGTAGGGCCACAGGCCTGTAGTTCTGTCCTCTGCAGATGATTATGTATTTGATAATGAATTCGTCAGGAAGAACATACTGACTTAGCAGAGGCTTAAGGAGCATCTTACGAGTACTCATATGTTTAAATCCCTGTGATGCAAGCTGATGGGTAATAATCGTGCACATCCAGTCTCACAATCTGTCTCTGCACATACAAATGACCTCTTACAGGGTCAGAAGAGTTTATTTTTAGGGTGTAACTTTCCTCAACTCTCCAGTGGAGATTAAAGTCCAGAGTTGCTGCATTTTGCATTGTTGTGTTTCATCTCTGTGGATGCAAATGAATCCAGGAGCTGGTTCTGGTAGTGGAGGAAAGACCGCTAATAGGACAGCTCAGGGGTCTCAGGTCAGCTACCAGGTCCATTTCCCAGCCACCCCCTGCTCCTCACCAGTGGGCCACTAAAATAACCGCTCAGCACCCTCTGCAGACTACAAAGCTCCGTCTGAAAAGGCACCTGCTGCTCTTATTCACTTAGCCCCTTTGGCAGCTCAATCTGTCTGTTTAAAGGATACATAGAAGAGAAAGACTGAATGGGAAATGATGAATTATTTAGGTATGACGTCTAATTGTTTCGAGGCAGACATCTTGTTTTTGGAAGGTAAAGCTTGTGGGTGGATGTGGGTGCACATGCAAGGGGAGGACTCTTTGTGAGGAGGTCTGTGTACTGTGTAATGCGGACAGCCTTATACTTGAAGAGGCAGCGTAAATATGACCAAACTGAAACTTTAATCTGCTTTTTCCACACCCAAGCTGGCTGGGTATTAAAGATAATCTTTTTTTGTGTGTCATATGGCAGGAGATATAGATGGAGCTAATTTTTTTAGAGACAAATCTGATATTTGTCAACTGGTTGAAAAAAACCTAGGGATTTTCTCCTAATCCTCTCTTGGATATGAAGGCGCGTTAACAGCAAAATGCAGATGGTGTTCTGTGCATGGAGAGTACGCAGCACGGAGCGCCGTGCACACAGAAAGGCGCAGCACAACCTGCAGACAGTAAACTCCCCTAGCATTCAATTAAAAGCAACTAATGAAAGCAATGGCAGGATTGTTTGTTCCAAAGTACAAACTCTGCAAAAACATTTCTTGGTTGTTTCTCTTTACTCTTTGTTTCCTTGCTGACATAACATCCTTACATCTCGGCTGCATTCATCAAATATTCAACTGCGACTCAATTCCAATAAGGAAAAGAAAACAAATTATAAATAAAATGGGGGCATAAATCTTTCAAGATCCTAATTCTAACTTTCGCTGCGAGTGTTTCTGTCTTTATTTTGTCACATTAAGCAGTTTTGCTTTCCGTTCCCACTGCTAGGCGTGGCTGACTTTAAACTGGTGGATACAGCCTTTTATTCTTTTCTCTCTTGTTTGGGAACATTGTGCAGTTTGCGGTGTGACTTCTTTTAAGCACAATTATCACTTGTGTAACTTCTGGTTTTGTTTTTATGACAGATTGAACCATAAAATAGAAGTGCTACTTTTTTTGGAAGTCTGCACTCTATCAGTATAGCTGCAGACGCACTTTCAGCAATCACCACAGATTCTGACAGCGTCACCATAAGCATTGTTTTAGGAAGTTATTCCCTTTGCAGACAATGCAGACAGTGTACTCCCTACACTGCATTACATTTCTGAGCTCAAGAAAACAGCTACACAACTCACAGAATTTACTTTGGAGGAACATATGGTGCGCACACTAAAATTCAGCATGTCATTATTGTGCTGATGGGTTTAAGAGTGTGTACTTCTAAACCAATTACTGAAATTATAGCTATGAGTACGAAGGTTGACGATACGGGACAGAGCAGATTAATGTCAGGAGGACAGTGAAGATGCTGACAGCATAAAAGCTAAAACAGGTGCAGAGGGACCAACTGTCCGACCTGCAAACTGCAGGTAAACACATGCAATTTCTCTGGACTCAGACTATTAACGTCCCTTTAATGTTGACAACAAATAAGAAATCACTCAAGTTCCAACACAAGGTCTTCTGAGAGTAAAATGAAAGAAAAAAAAGTAGAATCTGTTTTAAATGTATTTACAATAAATATGCTGAAAACCCAAATTGAGAAAATTGCAAAGTGTTCTAATTCAAGCAGCGAAGCAATGCTCATCTGCTGTGTTTGTATTTGTCCTGCACAAAATGAATCTATCTCCTATTGATTAGTTCCGCTATACAGAAAAACATAACGTGCGCTATGAAATTCAGCACTTTTTTAACCTTCAGTGATGCTTGTCATTTGCTTGTAAAATAAATATCTAAACATCCACCAGAAGGAAAATAAGGGGGACAAAAAAAAAAAAAATCACTAAAGCTCTTTTGCTGTAATTGGCTGAATAGCAAGGACAGCAGAAAATTTACAGGCAGACAACAGTGTGAAGGGGACTCGGTCACAACGCAAAGCTAAGCCCTCGGTACCAGCAAGGGAGGGAGCGCAGGCATCTCACGCAAGCCAGCGTCTTGGTGACTGTCTGACATATCCTAACTACCATGAGACACTTGTCTCCCCCTAGCTTTGACGGTAAGCTGCAGATCACAGTCCATTTTACGGACAAGTAAAGTAAATAACCAGAGCGAGCACACAGAAGACAGTGACAAGGAAAGAGAAATCCCCCAAAGTCACAGTGGTGGCACTCCACTAAATCCAATCAAACTGAGGAGAGACAGGGAGAGGAGGAAGGAGGGGAGGAAGATATCCTCTTTGGTGCCTGTGTGTGTCCAACAGCATTGATGCAATAACACCTCATTCAGTGTTTAGCCCTTCTCAAAGGACAGGCAGGGATAACACTTTAAACCCTGTGGCTTTATCTCCTGCAGATTTTCCATAAAATGCCAAGCCAGGAAGCCGGGGCCATGTGACTACCATGTAGGTCAAGGCAGATGGGGGGTAGCAAGTGTAGGAGGTAAAGGGAGAGGACCAAAGAGGGGGGGGGTTAAAGTTTTCTAATAGAACTGTGAAAAACAGCAAGCAAGCAGTGCCCAGATTAGATCAATTAGGATTTCAGAGCAACCCAAAAACACAAAATTATGTCCTAAAACAAATTTTTGAGTTTGTGGGGTTTGAGCACAAAATTTCATCTTTATTTTTATTACTGAGTTTTTACTTTATTGTTTACTTACTTTACTTGTTTTAGTTTTCTTGAAAGTGAAGATGCATCAAGAGTCTAAAAATGTGATTGAGATTTTAACAAACCTTGTACATTTTCTTTTGCACCACTTGTAATATAAAAAAAAGTAATTATGTGTAATTAAAACACTTGAAAAATCCAAATGGAAGTGCCTTTCTCCTCCCCGCAGCAATCAATAATTAGACAGCTTTGTACAAACGATGAACTGGATTATACTTCAGAAGTTTCACGCTTTATTTTTTCTGGGAATAAAGTCTTTCTGTGTGCAACCAGATGGTGATAATGCAAATTAATAGTCGTCATTGAGCATAACTAGATCTTTCATGCAATCACTCAACCCATTTGTCACCTTTGCAAACACCTCATATGCAACAAACATGTTATTTTTGACAAAATTGTTTTGTTGCGCTGGTAACAAAAACTAAACTGTAGTGCATGTAAATCCACCTATAGCATAAGCAAGTATCTTGACCTTACAACAAGTCCAAAAATTCAATACACTATCAATCGGGTTTCCAAATCTTGGTTTCTATGAAAGCATTTTCTCGTGAACTAGTTGATCGTTATCTATGACATTTTCAGAATACAGAGATATGTCAATATTGTGAAGCTCAATGGGCTTGTATAATTGAACTAAGGACTCTTAGTCTTCATATGCTGAGGGCGCAGAGGTTCCCACTGGAATACTAGTGACGCTTGATTGAATACAAAAGAAGTACAGGATTAGGCTTTGTGCCGTTGACTGACCTTGACTTATTTTTTGACCCACACTCTCCTTTAATCCCATGATTCCATTCATGATCAATAATAAGTGAATGGTACCCAAAGATGTTAGCAAATGGCGAGTGCATCCCCTCTGAAAAATCTGCATTTCTATAAAGATCCCAAATAGCACAGGCTACGTTTGTGCAGCCTGGCCTCAATCAAACTCAAAGGCGCCATCTCTATGAAAACAATATTGATCAAAACTAGCATCTTTCCATGCATATGAACTTGTTTCCATTGATTTTTTTTCCTGTTTGTGCTGAAAAATATAATGGGCCTGATATGAATTACAGCGTGTTTTGCCTCACTTCATCAGCTCAAGCCAGATAATACTGGCTGTTTCCAGGGAAACGAGACAACAGTTGCATGACTGTTTTTAAGTAATCAATTACTTTAATGTGTTTTTAGTGTTTACACATAAATATACAGCAGTCTGTACAAGTCACTGCAGCTGCAAGTAGG